>CM042684.1:19269578-19869578 GCA_023614405.1 Avena insularis
GAATCGATTTAAGAGGGTTCGGAATGCCCTAGCGAAGGCACATCGTCGAACCCACATGCACCTAAGGGGTATTAATGATTCCTTATCTAAGATAGGGCTTTTAAGTTGCTTGACAATGTGACATCTGATCTCATCTCATCACGTTCTCCTGTCATACTAGATTCTCTACATCTGATACATCATCTGGATGGACCAGAACTGACAGCTATGCATGGCTAAGCAGACACAGATACAAGCTCTAGCAGTGTACACAAGCCAAACCTAGTTATGCTAGGAGCAATGGATCAGGTAATATAAGCTCAAGGGAGTATGCAATAGATAGGATACTCTATCTATCGATAAAGACCACAGTAGAATCGTATGCATCATGGCAAGAATTGAAATGCTTTCGAAATCATAGGATTATATCATGGTGGGGCTATGCTTACCTTTGCCTGTTGATAGAAGATAAATAGGTCTTCGGAAGCCTTGTACTTGACTTGATTATAGTTGGTCAAGTATTGTTCGTCGATCTTCTATGGTCTTGATCTCGGTCTTCGATCTCGATCTCGATATCGTATTCTATCGAGAAGAACAAAATCACCGGAAAGAAAGGGAAACAATCAACACATGGCATTGATGCAATGCTCAAGCAATGATGATGATACGACAAGTTAATGTGCATTGGAATGTAACCCTAAAGCATGCTCGACAAGTTAATCGGGGTTCCGAGGGGCGCAAACCCTAACTCAAGGAACTCCGGAATCACCTGTTAGGGTTACTAGGGTGTTCTAATTAAACTTGTCATTTAAGTTGTTGAACAATGCATGATTATAGCATAGATAGATAGTTCTCATTTTTCTGAACATTTTGGTATATTATTTGTATTTTTCTGAATTACAGATTAAAAGTTATTGAATTTACAAGTTTTATTCAAATTCTGAAATTATTTAATCAAATGTTTAAACATTTTGCACCATAGTAACAACTAGCCATAGTGGTCGGCGTGTGGGGCCGAGCCACCTCAGCAGCCACACAAGCAAAGGGAAACAGGTCATCTGTCACGGAGAAGGAGCTAGCCCTAGAGGTCGATCAGGGACAGGCCACGCGGATGCCACCTAGACGCCACGTTGGGCTCACGGAGACACGCCGACGGGCAGCGATGGTAGGCAGCGGAGGAGCAAGCGGGCTGCGGGACTTGGCGTGCTGGAATCAGCGCATCCAGGCGGACTCAAAATTGGCGGCGCCGCCCTCTGTTGGTTGTCGGAGCAGGTGGTACAACGACGGCCGACGGCGGCGACGGATCTAACGGCAGCATGAACTACGGAGAGGGAAGGAAGGAGGCATCCGGAAGGTTCGCTTTCACCCCGAACGCGTGAGGTTGGTCGGAGAGAGCGCGGAGGTCGAGGTTGAGGAATCGGCCAGCCGAGCACCTGGTCGAGGAAGACGGAGTCGTAAGCGACGAATCTTGGCGATAAACGGAGGCGTGGTCTTGGCGGATGGAAACCGCGCTCAAGGCGACTGACGGCGTCGGGCGGCGAAGTTCGGCTGCCGAAGGGCCGGCGCGTCGGTGAAGCAGAGAAGTGTGGAGAAGGGAAGAAGAAGAAGAGGCGCACGCAGTTATAACCAAAGGACCTTTAGTCCCGGTTGGTGGCTCCAACCAGGACTAAAGGGTTATACGTCCCGGTTGGAGCCACCGGACGATACTCCAATATTTTCAGCGACCAAGGGTTGGCGCAGAAGTCTTTAGTCCCGGTTGGTGGTTCCAACCGGGACATATTCCCTTGTTTTCAAAATATTTCAGGTATTTTCTCTCTGTTCCCGCCTTATTTTTTATTTTGGGGTTTAAATTTGTATTGTTTTTTAAATAATAATTAATTTGGAATTTAGAAAAACTTTAAACATAAAAAGTGTTTGGATTTGAATAAATAATTCAAAACCATTTTCTGTTTTAAAAAATAATTAATGTAACCATTTAAAATATGAACCATTTACAATTAAAAATGAATTAACTTATTTTTTTATATCAATTTGGAATTTAGAAAAACTTTAAACATAAGAAGTGTATGGATTTGAATAAATAATCCAAAACCATTTTCTATTTTTAAAAAATAATTAATGTAACCTTTTAAAATGAATTAACTTATATTTTTGAATATTAATTTGGAATTTAGAAAAACTTTAAACATAAAAAGTGTTTGGATTTGAATAAATAATTCAAAACCATTTTCTGTTTTAAAAAATAATTAATTTAACCATTTAAAATATGAACCATTTACAATTAAAAATGAATTAACTTATATTTTTTAATATCAATTTGGAATTTAGAAAACTTTAAACATAAGAAGTGTATGGATTTGAATAAATAATCAAAAACCATTTTCTATTTTTAAAAAATAATTAATGTAACCTTTTAAAATGAATTAACTTATATTTTTGAATATTAATTTGGAATTTAGAAAAACTTTAAACATAAAAAGTGTTTGGATTTGAATAAATAATTCAAAACTATTTTCTGTTTTAAAAAATAATTAATGTAACCATTTAAAATATGAACCATTTACAATTTAAAATTAATTAACTTATATTTTTTTAATGTTAATTTGGAATTTAGAAAAACTTTAAACATGAAAAATGTTTGGATTTGAATAAGTAATTCAAAACCATTTTCTGTTTTTAATGGGCGGAAAAAAAGGACGGAAAATAATGGGCGGAAAGAAAATTTGATTAGGATAGAACTGGAATTAAAGTAAATAACGCAACTAACACAAAGTTACATAGAAGAACTGAAAATTAAGATACATGGCCAGATTAAGCCACAATCGGCCGAACTTGTTTTGCAATGTTGGAATAATTCAGTCATTCTCCTGCCTACACCTGTAATACTCGCCACTGTAGTCGTCATTTCGCCACTTGCCGTCGCTATCGCCGTCGGGGTCCAGTAGTTGAACCTTGAAGGTTGAGTACGAGGGCTGGACTTGAGGGTAAAGGCAGTGGGCTAGAGTCGGCGGCCGTGTCGTAGGCCATGACGCTTTGGAGAGTCCGGCCGCGCCACCACAGCCGATGGCCGGCCTCATTGAAGTTCGGAGGAGGTGGGCCCTCCTCCTCGTGCCTGGCGAGTGCCCTCTCACGCCGATCCACGAAGAAGGCTTCCCAAGTCGGGAAATAGTCGGGATGCCATCTGGGATTCCTCCGCTGCTCCGGCGTGAGCTCGAAGTAGTAGTGGTTCGTGATGGCCATCCGACGCGCCACACCTAGAGGGACAGGGGGAACCAAGACGCCTTGGCCAAGCTCACATCCGACGGGGACACAGTAGCCAGGCGAGGGGGTAGTTCGGCGAAGCGCCTCCGCCTCCCTGGGAGTTAGTGCTACGGTGGAAGCCATGAGAAAGAGTGATGAGGTTGCAGATATGAGTCTAGAGATGTGCAATGACAATGGAGGCCAACCCTACATATATATATATATAGTGAAGAACTGGCAGGAAGAACTGGAGGGAAGAACGGGCGGGAAAAAATGGCGGGAAGAAAAATGGCGGAAAAATGGCGTGTCGACATTATGTCGTGCGGCGTGTACCTTGTCCTGGATGGTGTCACCAACCGGGACTAAAGATGAACCTTTAGTCCCGGTTGAAGACACCAACCGGGACAAAACACGAGTCAACACTGATAATAGGGGTGAGTGTTGGAAACATGATCAATATAGCAAGTCTGGTATTTTTCCTTTCAACTATTTAACAAAATATGATACCACGCGAAGGATTTTCATTGTTCGGATTTTTTTTGAATTTATTATGCCCGTTTTGAATTATCTGAATTTCTAACTATGGTCGAACCGGTGTGCATGAAGATAGAGGACGAGCATCGTTAGAACTTGCATTGGATCTCTAAAGAAACCACATATTGTGAGTCTAAAAATGATTTTTTCAAAAAATCACGGGCGATAGATCATGTACCTATAGTACAAACCGGACCCACTTCCTACCGATTCGGCAGACATTTGTCCTTTTTACCCGGGATGGACGAAAAGGTTTGAGATGTACCGGTTGGGAGATAGTCCATGTAAGGTGGTCTAGTATTTTAGGAAAATGGGACGGTAGCATTCTGAAACGGCATTTTGGTGGTTACTTCACAAAACGACCCGTTTTTTGCGCTCGGAAAATGGAAAAGGGCTTTTCCGTGCGACAAAAAGGAAAAATTCCTCCTGCAACATTGTTCTCCATACCAATGTCCACACACATGCATAATATGGGCACAACATCACAAACTATGCCGTGATTCAGCACATAACATCGGTCATTTGGACCGAAAGCCATGAAACCTCGAATATGATAGGTCATTTTGTGAAGGTTTTTTCGAAACATGATCAATATACCAAGTCTGGTATTTTTCCTTTCAACTATGTAACAAAATATGACACCACGCGAAGGATTTTCATTGTTCGGATTTTTTTGAATTTATTATGCCCGTTTTGAATTATTTGAATTTCTAACTATGGTCGAACCGGTGTGCATGAAGATAGGGGACGAGCATCGTTAGAACTTGCATTAGATCTCTGAAGAAACCACATATTGAGAGTCTAAAAATGATTTTTTCAAAAAATCACGGGCGATAGATCATGTACCTGTAGTACAAACCGGACCCACTTCCTGCCGATTCGGCAGACATTTGTCCTTTTTACCCGGGATGGATGAAAAGGTTTGAGATGTACCGGTTGGGAGATAGTCCATGTAAGGTGGTCTAGTATTTTAGGAAAATGGGACGGTAGCATTCTGAAACGGCATTTTGGTGGTTACTTCACAAAACGACCCGTTTTTTGCGCTCGGAAAATGGAAAAGGGCTTTTCCGTGCGACAAAAAGGAAAACTTCCTCCTGCAACATTGTTCTCCATACCAATGTCCACACACATGCATAATATGGGCACAACATCACAAACTATGCCGTGATTCAGCACATAACATCGGTCATTTGGATCGAAAGCCATGAAACCTCGAACATGATAGGTCATTTTGTGAAGGTTTTTTCGAAACATGATCAATATACCAAGTCTGGTATTTTTCCTTTCAACTATGTAACAAAATATGACACCACGCGAAGGATTTTCATTGTTCGGATTTTTTTTGAATTTATTATGCCCGTTTTGAATTATCTGAATTTCTAACTATGGACTACCACGCGAAGGATTTTCATTGTTCGGCAGACATTTAGTCCCGGATGTAGTCACAAACCGGGACTAAAAATATTTTCCGCCATTTCCCACCTCTTCCCGCCAAGTTTTCTCGCCCTTTCCTTTCTACTAGAGCTTTTAGTCCCGGATATAGTCACTAACCGGGACTAATGATATTTCCCGCCATTTCTCAAAGCTTCACGCCAAGTTTTCCCGCCCTTTCCCTCTATATTTAGGGTGATCGTGTCATGGCTATCCACACATCCACACCTTCCTCTCTTAGAAAAATGGACAACGCCTACTGGGCCATTCTGACCCTCGAGGAGACCGAGGCGCTGTGCGCCTCCAACTACCCTTGTCCGCTGGCTACTACCCGCCCGGCTGGATCTTTGGCCGGAGGGGTTCCTGTCCCTCCTGTCCCTCAAGGTTCCGCACGCCAGGCGGCCATCACAAACCACTTCTACCACGAGCTCACGCCGGAGCAGCGGATGGATCCCCAGTGGGATCCCGACAACTACGACACCTGGAATGCCTTCTTCGCTAATAGGCGGGAAAGGGAGCTCGCCAGGTACGAGGGTGATGGCCCGCCACCGGTGAACCACAACAAAGCCGGCCGTCGTCTGTGGTGGGCGAACTATACTATCATCGGAGTGATGCGCTACATCGCCGGGGGAGACCATCCTCGCCTACGATGCCCACGAGTCCACCCGCCACAGGCCCCACACTGTCTCGGCGGTAGCGGCATCGTCTTCCAGGAGACCCCTCTCCCGCCCGCCGTGAATCCGAGGCTGGAATGGCCCCTGGTATATGCCATGGATGGGCTGAGGATCCCCAGAGTGGCAGGTGACGATGATGATGATGATGACGACGATGAAGACCACGAGCTGCGTACTATAGGACTAGGCATGATTATGACTAAAGGGGGCGGCTTTAGTCCTGAGTGTTAGCTAGTCCCGGTTTGTCCTGGTTTTTAATATTAATAAATGTCTTGAGTGTTACCTAATAAATAGAGGGAAATGCCTATATAAAGAGAGGGTTCATCTTTAGTCCCGGTTGGAGAAACCAACTGCGACTGAAGGGATTGCGGCAGAGTGGGCCAGGCAACACTAATAATAGGGGTGGGTGTCGACATTATGTCGTGCGGCTTGTACCTTGTCCCGGATGGTGTCACCAACCAGGACTAAAGATGAACCTTTAGTCCCGGTTGGAGACACCAACCAGGACTAAAGATGAGTCAGCACTAATAATAGGGGTGAGTGTCGACATTATGTCGTGAGTGTCGACATTATGTCGTCAGTGTCGACATTATGCCGAGCTACTTGTACTATAAATAGGCATCCTTGTGAGTCCAGTCCTCCAGCCAGTTTGAGGCATCTCCAAGATGGTTTTAGAGAGCAGGGACACCACTACGGCCAGTTTCAGGGAGATGCCGACGGAGCCCAGTCCTCCGGCATCTCCGAGAAACTGGTCATAGAGGCACTCCCTAATATGTGAAATTAGTTAGCTCCGAGGCGTATTGATCTAGTTAGTGAAGTTACAAGCTGCAAGATGGTTTTCGAGAGCAGGGACACCACTGCGGCCAGTTTTAGGGAGATGCCGACGGAGCCCAGTCCTCCGGCATCTCCGAGAAACTGGTCATAGAGGCACTCCCTAATATGTGAAATTAGTTAGCTCCGAGGCGTATTGATCTAGTTAGAGAAGTTACAAGATGCAAGATGGTTTCGAGAGCAGGGACACCACTACGACCAGTTTCAGGGAGATGCCGCTGGATCCCAGTCCTCCGACATCTCCAAGAAACTGGTCATAGAGGCACTCCCGGTCCAGCCACAAAACAGGACTAACACTCAAGACATTTATTAATATTAAAAACTGAGACTACAAAACCGGGACTAAAGGCCACAAACCGCGAAAGATATCCTTCGGTCAAGCCACAAACCGCGAAAGACATGAACTAGAGTTACATAATATGATCATGAACTTCTTGGCATATGTCATTCCTTATGACCGCTTCAGACGTAACCATGGAGCATCTTCTTTACTTAACGGAATGCTTGGGTCAGTTTTCACTGTGAAGGGCGGAATTTCATCAAACTTATTATAATCTTCTGACATGTCTATCTTGTCCTCGATTCCCACGATGTTTCTTTTCCCTGAAAGAACTATGTGACGCTTTGGCTCATCATATGATGTATTCGTTTGCATATTTTTTCTTTTTTTGATCCGGAGGACATGTCCTTCACATAGAAAACCTGAGACACATCATTGGCTAGGACGAATGGTTCATCTCTATAACCAAGATTGTTGAGATCCACTGTTGTCATTCCGCATAACCGTCTATCTTTACCCGTTCCCCATTGAGGTTGACCCATTTGCAGCGAAACAAAGGGACCTTAAAAGAGACTCCATAGTCTAGTTCCCATATCTCCTCTATGTAACCATAATATGTGTCCTTTTGTCCATTCTCGTCTATTGCATCAAAGCGGACACCACTATTTTGGTTGGTGCTCTTTTATCTTGGGCGATCGTAGAATGTATTCCCATTTATTTCGCACTTTGGAAATTCAATACAAGAGAAGATGGTGACGCTTGCCAACAAGTATAGCTGATCTCCAACAAGGTGTCATTCAAGAGATGTGTCCGCATCCAACCACCAAAAGACTTCATGTGTTCATCTGTAATCCATGATTCAAGCTTCCCGGTTTTTGGAGCGCATAATATTCTTGTGTTCCTCGATATACGGAGCTGCCAAGGTGGAATTATGTAGAACGTAGTGTGCTTTAGTGAAAGAATCCCGTCCTACATATCATTGCTTTCTTTCCCAAAGCGTTTTTCCACTTAGTCTTCCCTCATGCCATGAGTCGAAACACCAATCGGCTTAAGGTCGAATAAAGTCAACACAAAACTCAATGACCTCCTCTGTTCCATATCCCTTGGAGATGCTTCCTTCTGTCTAGCACGATTATGAACATATTTCTTTAAGACTCCATGAACCTCTCAAAGGGGAACATATTGTGCAGAAATACCGGACCGAGAATGGCAATCTCTTCCACTAGATGAACCAGGAGATGCGTCATAATATTGAAGAAGGATGGGAACACCAATTCAAAACTAACAAGACATTGTACCACATCCTTACGTAACCTTGGCGAATATCCGGATTGATTACCTTCGAGATATTGCATTGAGGAATGAACAGCTTCACAATGGGTACTCGAACATTTTCGAGAAGCCCCTCAATGCAATCGGAAGCAATGCTGTCATAATCACGTGATGTCATGAGACTTCAGGTTTTGGAACTTTTTCTCCGCCATATTTATTATCCCTTTATATTAGATGAGAAGCCAGATGGCACCTTGATACTGTAAAGGACTTCAAAAAAGATTTCCTTCTCTGCTTTGGTAAGAGCATAGCTGGCACGACTTAAGTGATGCCCTTTATCCGTCTTGTTATGTGTATGCATGTTCTTTGGGTCTTTCATAATTTGTTGGTCCTCCCGTGCTTCAGGTGTATCTTTTGTCTTCCCATACACGCCTAGGAATCCTAGCAGGTTCACGCAGAGATTCTTCGTCGCGTGCATCACGTCGATTGAAGAGCGGACACGTAGGACTTTCCAATATGGCAGCTCCCAAAATATAGATTTCTTCTTCCACATGGGTGCGTGTCCTGTAGCGACGTCGTTCGGAACTGATTGACCGCCGAGACCCTTTCCAAAGATTACTTCTATGTCCTTGACCATACCAAATACATCATCACCAGCAGGGAGTTCAGGCTTCTTTCGGTGATCTGCCTCACCTTTGAAATGCTTGCCTTTATTTCTTACGGGATGATTGGTCGGAAGAAATCGTCGATTCGCCAGGTACACAACCTTCTTGCATTTATGCAAATATGTACCTTCGGTCTTATCTAAACAGTGGGTGCATGCCTTATATCCCTTGTTTGTCTGTCCTGAAAGGTTACTAAGAGCAGGCCAATCATTGATGGTTACGAATAACAACCCTCGTAGATCAAATGGCTCCTGTTTGTTCTCGCCCACGCACGTACACCTGGTTTGCCCCATAACTGTAAGAGTTCTTCAACTAATGGCCTAAGGTACACATCAATGTCGTTGCCCGGTTGCTTCGGACCTTGGATGAGCACTGGCATCATAATGAACTTACGCTTCATGCACAACCAAGGAGGCAGGTTGTAGATACATAGAGCCACGGGCCAGGTGCTATGACTACAACTCTGCTCCCCAAAAGGATTCATGCCATCCGTACTTAGACCAAACCATAAGTTCCTTGCGTCACCTGCAAAGTCTGGGAAGTCTCTCTCGATTTTTCTCCACTGTGACCCATCAGCAGGGTGTCTCAACTTCCCGTCTTTCTTACGGTCTTCTTTGTGCCATCGCAACAACCTGGCATGCTCTTTGTTTCTGAACATGCGTTTCAACCTTGGTATTATAGGATCATACCACATAACCTTAGCAGGAACCCTCTTCCGGAGGGGCTCTCCCTCAACATCACCAGGGTCATCTCGTCTGATCTTATACCGCAACGCATTGCATACCGGGCATTTATCTAAATTCTCATACTCCTTACCGTGGTAGAGGATGCAGTCATTAATGCATGCATGTATCTTTTGCACATCTAATCCCAGAGGACGTAGAGTCTTCTTTGCTTCAGAGGTACTCTCGGAAGTTCGTTATGTTTTGGAAACTTGGCTTCATTATTTTCAGCATCTTTTCAAATGAGGAGTCGGTTAGACCACTCGCCTTCCATCGCAACAATTCCAGTGTGGTACCGAGCTTTGTGCTGCCATCTTCACAATTTGGGTACAACAATTTCTTGTGATCTTCTAACATGCCCTCTAACTTCAACTTCTCATTTTCTGTTTCACCTCGCTTTGCATCGAAATGACCCTATCAAGTTCATCACCGCTCATCGATGCCCGTTCTTCACCTCTTTCCTCTCCATTGTATTCCATTGCGGTATCCTTGTATTCAGGAAACATATGATGATAGTTGTTATCATCATCTTCTTCTTCACCATCTTCCATCATAACCCTCTTTCCCCGTGCTTGGTCCAGCAATTATAGTTGGGCATGAAACCTTTCATGATCGGTGGCGCATGAATGATTTTCGAGGAAGAGTACTCCTTGTTGTTCCGACATTGAACACATGGACAACGATAAATCCATTCTCTTTGTTTGCCGAGCCACATCGATAAATTTATCCACGCCTTTGATATACCCGCCACGCACGGTCACCGTACATCCATTCCCGACCGTTCATCTGCATCATATAAGTAAGTTTATCAAAAAACAGGACATCATAAATAGTGAAATAACCAATTCACACCGACACATGAATTGTATCAATGACCTAGAAAAGATAAGATTGCTAACCTCGATCGAGGGAAATAAAGAGGAGAAAGCTCAAGTGCGTCTCGGACACCTTCTATATTTTTGTTCTATGAGAAATTCAACGGGATTATTCACTCAAAAATTTCAACAAACACCTTCAATGCATGCATGAGAAAAACTAGCACACCCCCTCACACCTTCCACCATTCGAAAAAACAGAGTGGAGGCAGAGGGGGCTGGGGCGTTGCATTTATAGAGGACAGGGGGTCTTTAGTCCCGGTTGGAGCCAGCAACCGGGACTAAAGGTGCGTGCCATGCCACGTGGCTGTGGCCAAACCTTTAGTCCCGGTTGGTGGCTCCAACCGGGACGTATTCCTCCTTACCAACCGGGACGCATGCCCCCTGGCCCCGTGCCCGCTCCAACCGGGACAAATGCTCTGAGGGGTCGCGAACGGATAGCCCTTTTTCCACTAGTGCGTGTTCACTATTTTCATTGTCAAAAAGCACATTTGCAATAGGCAGAGAAGTTTGCCTTCGTTTGGTTCGTTCCAAACTAACGGGCGACGTGCTAATCACTGAATTCCGCGAGCGACCGAGACGGACAAGGCCTACATCAGGTCTACAAAAGTTGCTTATGAACGGATCAACTCGATTGCTCAAGTTTCACAGGCCTAGCATATCAACAACATGTTTTATGCTCACGATTGTTGGTCCTGTGTTAGTTTGCCGGCGTGCTTCTGGTTCTTTTCTTTTAGCCCAACATAAATATGTATGTGTATAGGGGAGGATGCAATTGTGGGCCCCCCAAAGGCGTGGGCCCTAGGGTGCTGCCCATGTTGGCCATGGGTCAGAGCCGGCCCAGGTATACATGCCTATGTTATGCATACCTAAGGTGTACGCACTTAAGTTGCATATATATACACGTATGCACGATATGTATACCTTAGGTATGTATACCTGAGAATATATGTAACTTGAGTACACATATCTTGAGTATGTATAGCTTAGGTATATATAAATTAGGTATGTATACCTTTAGGTATATATAGTTCAATGAAAAATGCGTGTATCACATATGTCTGAATACCATGATGCACCAGTTCATTTATCTATATATATACGTAAGCTATACATGTTTTGGTTCTTGATGTTGATTGTACAACATTGTGCAAACAAAACAAGTTTTGGTTGTTCATGTTTTATCGCAGGGTCCTTTAAACATAGCTTTTAGATGAGGCCTAACATGGAACAAATGGTCAAGATGGCTTCATTTGGTTTGTCATTAGATGGTTGTTCAACACTACAATTAACATGATGTTTCGTTTGGAAGTTAATGACTTTAGGAGTGTTCACGGTTAAATCCTTGTGTCTAGAACCTATGAACGACCATACCAAATTTATAATAATATTTGAAAAATGAAGGTTCCACTTAAACTCAGATTTTCATTTGGTTTATATCGTGGGGTCCTCCTCACTAAAAAAAAAGTTTGTCCAAAATAAATTGGCAATGTAGTACAAAAATGTTGCTTTTGTGAAAAAAGAAGAAACAATACAAAATTTTGTTCATTGACTGTCCTCATGCGAAACTGGTGAGGAGAATTGTGCACATGGGTTTTAATATTTTACCTGCAACAAACATAACTAATCTTTTCAGAAATTGGTTAAGGGGTGTTGCGAACAAATATAAAGTGTAGATCCGAGTTAGAGTTTGCACTTTATTATGGGACATCTTAAATGTGCACAACGATTATATATTTAACTATGCAAAATTCTCTTTCTTTATGCAGGTTATCCCGTTGGTAACTCGTTGGATCCGTATGTGGTCCTACCTACAACCAATGGAGAAGCGAGGGCCTTTAATTTGGAAATCGGGTATGGTTGCACGGGATTTACATAGCTAGTGCAGCTGGCAATTTGATCTTAGGATGACATGTTGATGCAGAGTCACTCGATGGTGTTTTATTTTCCGTTGGCTAGTACACGTAACAAGCATGTGTGGTCCATTTTATAATCCTTTGTAAGAACTGAACTTAAACAAAGTAATAAAAGGATGTATGCATCAATCCATGGGCGGATCCACCATCCCTATAGCCCGGGCGGCCGCTCGGGCTTGCCGTCCGTGCGACGCCTTATATCCAATGTTTTTTACGCAAATCCATGGGTGTTCTAATGGCGTGGTTAAGAGGATTCAAGAGGAAAAGGAGGGATCAGGGGCACCGTTGCAGGCGGAGGAGAAATTGGTGCCTTTTACGGGTGTTAATCCCCAATTCATCAGGATTCAAGAGGAGAAGGAGGAATTAGAGGCACCGTTACAGGCGGAGGAGGAATTGGTGCTATTTACGGGATTTAATCCCCAATTCATCACCAGCGTAATTGCCGCCACAAGATGGACTATAAAATCCGGTTCCTGCAAAGCGGATTCCATGTCAGCTTCCATCTCACCTCAGCGCCAACTCATCCGCCTACGGACTTGCGCCATGACGTCGACAGGGGCGTCCCTGGCCGGAGGAGCCGGCTCTGCAGCGCCGAAGCTAGTCGCCAGCACTTCCTCCCTGCAGGCAAACCACGGGGCGGGTGTCCCTGATGGCCAGCTCGCCCCACCTCGCCTGCGGAAGGATAAGGAGATCGCTGGGACTCGCTTTCTGCGAGAAAAGCGAGCGCTCGTCATCAATATGACCAGCGCGCGACAGGCTGCACGACCTCGTTTCCTCGCCATCGGCCTCTTCCTCTTTACCCTGCTGGTGAGCTCCGATGTCCTGATGGAGAGCATGAAGAAGGTGTGGAGACTAAGAGGACATGCCGAATCAAACCAGATTGAAGCCGAGGAGGGACGCAAGTTCGTCATCGAATTCTCTGAAGAAGGAGACCGCCGCCATGTCCTTCGCGGAGGACCATGGCAGTACAAGATGGACGCCTTCCTTGTCGAGCCCCTGGAAGCGGGAGCTGACCCCACGACGTTGGCCTTCACACACGTGCCGATGTGGGTCCAGTTCCACGACATCCCCTTCTACCTGCTCACTAAGAACGTAGCTTGGGATCTTGGATGCGAGATCGGCACGACAGTTATGATCGACAACAACTCCCGCGGCAACATCTCTGACAAGTTCCTCAGGGCGAGAGTTCAACTTCCTCTGTACGCTGCTCTACGGGATAGGATCACTTTGGCGGACGAAATCACTGCAGAGGAGGTGAAGGTTCAAATTTTCTATTAAAGATTACCTAACTTTTGCTTCTTCTGTGGATACATTGGGCATATGGAAGCCAGGTGTGACCGCCCTGCAGCTGACCGAAAGGTCAACTTCAGCATGGAGATGCGAGTCCTGCCGGTTCACTTTGATGACCGCCGCGCCTGGTACTTACCTGATGCCATGGGGATGGCACATGCCCAACCAGCTCCCGCCGCGCCGTGGCGGGCTACCAAGCCTGCCTCTGCGCCCATCAAGCAAGCATCCATTGAGCAAGTTGCAGAGGATGTGGCAAAACTCAAGGTCGTTGACACCAACTACATCCCTAGCGCCACCGTTACCGACAAGCAGGCTGATCCCCCGCTCCTCATGGCGCTGCCAGCAGGGACAGTGGAGGCGGACAAGGCTGCCGCTGCCTTGTCTCTCCTAGGCAATGAGGGGAATACAGACAAGCTGCTGGGCAAGAATAAGAAGATGATGCCCGACCAGTTTGAGGAACAGAACGCTACAGTCCTCTACACCAACAATAGGGCAGCTCATGTGGTCAAGGTTGCATCCCCGCAACTTTCAGCTGCATCCAGGCATTCAAATGAGGATGACACGGTTGTCACTACGACACTCTTATCAAAGAAGAAGGTGAGCTGGAACCGTATGCAGCGAGAAGAGGAGGTCCAGAGCAAGCCGCAGAACATGTGTACTTCCTAGGCGAGTCTTTGGGAGTAGCGTGAAAGACCGAAATGAAGAGGACTTCTGCAGATTCCACCAGTGAATAAAATCGCCTTACCTGTCCCCTCCCTTGAAGTATGCCTAGGAAAAGAAGGGTTACTCGAGCTTAGGGAACAAGATGTCAATGTAATCGACAACCCAGGGATTATCATGCCAGCTCTGGGTGTGTCTGTAGTTGGTGATAGCTCTGAGTGGCTATCTGTAGGGAGAGGAAGAGGCAGTAGCAATCCAGTTATGTCTATGGGGATGTGCTCTGAAACCTTAGCTACAGTAGAAGATGGGAAGAAAGACAACCACAAGGATAACAAGGATGGTAAGGACAAAAAAGAAACCGAGGAAGCACCTATGCATGGGGAGGTGGAGCATGGTGGTATGGAAGCGACCGGCCCAGGGGCTGCCGGCTCACTGTCGGGTGCTAATGTGAGCACCCGGCAGGGCCAATGAGGGCCATATGGTGGAACTGCCGGGGCGTGGGGCAGCCCCGGATAGTTCAGTAACTCTCACGCCTTGTGCGAGATCACATCCCAGACTTGGTCTTCCTATCTGAAACTAGACAGAATAAAAGAATGGTGGAGAATTTAGGTCGTCGGCCAGGCTTCCCTCACTGTTTCTCGGTTTGCATAAATGGGAAAGGGGGCGGGCTGGCGCTCTATTGGAAGGACACAGTTAAGGTTGAGCTGATCTACTTCAGTGTGCACCACATTGATGTAACAGTCACCAATGAGTTTGGAATTAAATGGCGTAATACCTTTGTGTATGGGGAGCCTCGTGTTCAAGATAGAAAAGAGTTCTGGAAGCTGTTGAGGAGAATCAAACCTAACTCCAATGATCCCTGGCTTATGATGGGCGACTTCAATGAGGCTATGTTTCAACATGAGCACTTCTCGGTCACTAGAAGAAGTGAACAACATATGGCTAATTTTAGAGATACTCTGGCAGATTGCAATCTCCATGACCTGGGTTTCAAAGGGCTTGCGTGGACCTATAATAATAATCAATATGGATTCAAAAATGTTCGTGTTAGGCTTGATAGAGGGGTGGCCTGTCCAGCTTGGTCCATTTTATTCCCCCGATCTACTGTGGAACACCTGATCTCTTCTAGATCGGATCACTGTCCCATCCTCATTGATCTTGGCAATACGAAGGTGAACGATACGTTCAACAGACAACCCAGGTACAAGGTCATGTGGGAGAGATGCCCAGAACTAGCTGATCAAATTGATGCAGCTTGGCGCCACTCCCGCCCTGCCGAAAACCTTGCTGGCGTCCATTATAAGCTAAACTTTACCATGGGGAGTATGAAGAACTGGAGCAAAAGGTCATTTGGCTCTATTAACAGGGAACTCAAATCTCTAAGGATAAAGCTAGGTCGACTACAAGCATCCAACTGGAATCAAAACCAAGCGAAAATTAGGGCCACTAAAGCACGCCTTGATGAGATCCTTTATAGAGAGGAAATCATGTGGATGCAGCGCTCTAGAATATCTTGGCTACGTGAAGGAGACCAAAATACAAAATTCTTCCACAGGAAAGCTACTTGGAGGGTTAAGAAGAACAAAATCTCCAAACTAAAAAGATCAGACGGTTCCTTTGCTCATGACTATACGGAGTTGACTAGTATGACAAGCAGCTTCTTCACCGAGTTATACACAGCCGATCCGGAGGTAGACCCTAAACCACTTCTGAATTGCATCCAAGCAATAGTTAGCCCTCAAATGAATGAGAATCTGACCAGGCCATACTCTGAGGAGGAAATTGGGGACGCCCTCTTCCAAATAGGGCCCCTCAAAGCACCAAACCCGGAAGGTCTCCTTGCGAGATTCTTCCAAAGGAACTGGGGTCTGACGAAGCAAGAGGTTTGCAAGGCAATCCAGAAATTCTTTGTTGATGGCATCCTGCCAGATGGTGTTAACATGACAAAAATTGTACTCATTCCCAAATCGAGTGATGCTCTGGAACTAAAGGATTATATACCCATATCGCTCTGTAATGTCGTCTTCAAGATCATCTCCAAGTGTTTGGTCAACCGCATCAGGCCCCTTCTCCACGACCTTATCTCGGAGGTCCAAATTGCCTTCATCCCTGGCAGGCTCATCTCTGATAATGCGATTATTGCATTTGAGTGCTTCCATGCCATCCAAAGAAACAAGAAATCTAAAGACACCTTTTGTGCCTACAAGATGGACCTATCCAAAGCTTACAACATGGTCGACTGGAGATTTCTGGAAGGCCTCCTCTGTCAGATGGGTTTTCAGAGGGATTGGGTAGACAAAGTGATGACTTGGGTCAGGACCGTCAAATACAAGGTGCAGATAAATGGTTCCCTAACTGAGGAATTCACTCCCTCTAGAGGGTTAAGACAAGGGGACCCCTTATCCCCATATCTATTCCTCTTTGTGGCTGAAAGTTTCTCCAAGCTGATTAAAGAAGCAGTCTTCAAGCAAGATCTAAGGGACTTCAAAATTTGTAGATCCTCCCCAGGCATCTCACATCTCCTTTTCGCAGACAATAGCATTATGTTCTTTCAAGCAAACCGTGAGCAAGCCACCACGGTTAAAAATCTGATCTCGCTCTTCGAGAGCAGTTCAGGTCAGCTCCTCGGTCCCAACAAATGTTCGGTCCTTTTCAGTAGCAATTGCAAGGACCAAGACCAACAAGATGTGATTCAGACTCTAGGGGTCAAGCGAACTACCTTCAAAAACAAATACTTGGGCCTGCCTACCCCAAAAGGTAGAATGAAACAAGATAAGTTCCAACCCTCCAAAGAGCGCCTCGCCAAGAAAGTTACTAATTGGGCTGAAAAATACTCGTCTATGGGAGCTAAGGAGGCGCTGATCAAAGCGGCCGCCCAAGCCATTCCCGTCTATGTCATGAGTGTGTTTAAGCTTCCCGCAGGGTTCCATGATGACTACATGAAGCTGATCAGGGACTTCTCGTGGGGAGAGGATGAAGAGAAAAGAAAGGTTCACTAGGAAGGGTGGGACATAATCACCAGAATGAAGAGCAATGGTGGAGTGGGTTTCAAAGATACAAGACTCCTGAACCAGGCCCTCTTGGCTAGACAATGCTGGAGGATCATTAATAAACCCGATAGTTTATGCGCCAGGCTGATGAAATCAATTTATTACCCCAATGGGAACCTCACTGATACGGTCTTCAGAGGTGACGCTGTTGAAGATATGCCCAAGAGGCAATAATAAAGTGGTTATTATCATATCTTCATGCTTATGATAAATGTTTACATACCATGCTATAATTGTATTAATCGGAAACATTAATACTTGTGTGATTTGTAAAACATAAAAGAGTCCCTAGTAAAGCCTCTTGTTAAACTAGCTTGTTGGTTAATATATGATCATGGTTTCCTGATCATGAACATAGAGATGTTATTAACAACAGGGTCATATCATTAGGAGAATGATGTGATGGACATACTCCTATAGTTAAGCGTAGCATAAAGATCAAGTCATTTAATATAGTTCATTTGCTATAAGCTTTCTGATACATAGTAACCTAATTCCTTCGACCATGAGATCATGTTAATCACCATCACCGGAAGGATGCTTTGATGACATCAAACACCACACCGTAACTGGGTGGCTATAAAGGTGGCATTGAGTGTCCGGAAAGTATGGGTTGAGGCACATGGATCAAGAGTGGGATTTGTCCATCCATATGACGGATAGATATACTCTGGGCCCTCTCGGTGGAATGTCATCCAATTAGCTTGCAAGCATGTGACTGGATCACAAGGGATCACATATCACGGGAACGAGAAAAGAGTACTTATCGGTAACGAGGTTGAACTAGGTATGCAGAGATACCGACGATCAAAACCTCGGATAAGTAAACTATCGTGAGACAAAGGGAAATTGGTATCATATGTAATTGGTTCATTTGATCGCAAAGTAATCGTAGAAATATGTGGAAGCCATATGAATTTCCAGATTCCTCTATTGGTTATTGTTCGGAGAAGTGTCTCGATCATGTCCGCATAATTCACGAACCGTAGGGAGACACACTTAAGGATTCGACGTTGTTTGAGTAGTTATGGAATGATGAGTAAGAGACCGAATGTTGTTCGGAGTCTCGGATGAGATCCGGGATATCACAAGGAGATCCGGAATGGTCCGGAGAATAAGATTCATATAAGGAAAGTCCTGTTTCAGGGTTGGAGAATGGTTCCGGTGTTTTCATCGGGAATGTTCTAGAAGGTTCCGGAATGTCCGGCACTCCGAAGGGGAAGGGTACATGAATGTGTCATACCAAGTTGGAATGATTGCATCATGTACTAGGTGTCATCGCTGAACAAAATAAAGGGTTTAATCAAATCCTAGTTTGAAAAGTCAAACGCCAATTTGAAAAGTCAAACGGCTATTTTGGGAAGTGGAGGGGAAGTGGGAAACCGAGTTGGGGAGGAGTTCCTCCTCCACCGCCGGCCCACTTGGGACCCGAGTTGGGGAGGGACTCCCCTCCCCTTGGCCGGCGCCTCCCACCTATAAAGGGAGGGGCAGGGCCGCCCCTCCAAGTACACAAGACCTCCACCCAAAACCCTAGCCCGGCACCGCCACCTCCTGTTGCCGCCGCCGCCTAGGGATCCCCTAGCCGCCGACTTGGGCAAGCCCCAAACCCTAGCCACCGGCCCTAGCATCTCCTCCTTGGTGTGTCTAAACCCTAGATCGCCGAGGATCTCTCTCATAGTCCACCATACTCGCTCCGGCTTAAGGCGAAGCCCTGCGAGATCTCCCCTCTACTTCCGGTACCACGCTTGTCTTGCCGGAATCGCGAGGAGAGTGCTACAACCTCCGCCCTTCACTGGAACAAGGAGAGGAAGGTCTTCGTCAGTACGAACGTGTGACCGATTGGGAGCGCCTGAACGCAGCGCCGGAAGGATCGTCTACGCAATCTTGAGATCGGGAAGAGTACGACTACATCACCCACGAGAATCCGCTCTCGTTAAACACTTTGGAATCTTCGAGGGTGAGTTATTCCATCGACTCGTTGCTACAATCTAGTAGATAGATCTTGGCTTGTTTGTTTGTATGCGATAGAATTTTTTTGTTTTCCATGCTACGAAACCCTACGGTATCGAGCCGTGTCTATATGTAGATCTGTTGCACGAGTAGAACACAATGGTCATTGTGGGCGTTGATGCTTTTGTTGTCGATTGCTTCTTGTGTACTTTGCATCTTGCGGGATGGTGGGATGAAGCGTCCCGGGCTAACCTTACATGACATCATTCATGAGACTTGCTCCACGCTTGACATGCAACTTGTATTGCATAAGTGGCTTTGCGGGTGCCTGTTTCTCCCAACATAGTTAAGATTCAATTTACAACGGGTGATTGACAATACTAGTATCAATGTTGTGGTTCTTGTTCGTAAGTTAGAGCGACACTTATTGAAAGCCCCAAACCACGTAAAATATGCAAAGAAAATTAGAGGCGTCTAACTTTGTTTTGCAGGGGTGTGCTGTGATGTGATATGGCCATGATTGTGATTATATTTGATGTATGCAATGTTCCTTATTGTAAGTTGGCAACCGGCAGGAGCCATATGGTTGTCTTTAAATTCTGTTAAGACCCGCGTGTCTATTCAAAGTAGTTGTAATAGTTGAAGCTGGTGGGCGACAACCATGGAGCGTCATTGACCTTGATGCAATGCGGTGATGATGGAGATCATGTTCGTGCTTGAAGATGGAGATCGGAAGCACAAGAAGAAAGGCCATATCATATCACATATTATGAATTGCATGTGATGTTAATCCTTTTATGCATCTTGTATTGCTTAGTTCACGACGGTAGCATTATAAGATGATCCCTCAAGCACACAATTTGAAGTTTTAAAGTGTTCATCCTTAGTAAGCACCGTTGCTAAAGCTCGTTGTTTCGAAGCACCACGTGATGATCGGGTGTGTTAGATTCTGCGAGTGTATACAACATGAGCAAGCCAGATTTGCTCATGCGGAAGCTAAGGTTTGATCTTGACGAGCCTAGCATGTACAGACATGGTCTCGGAACACGGATCACCGAAAGGTAAAGCATGAGTCATATAGTAGATATGATGAACATGTTGATTGTTCGCCATTGAAGCTACATCAACTCTCGTGATGATCGGTTTTGATGTGGTGGATTTGGTTCGTTTGATCACTAAAACAATGTGAGGGATATTGTTTTGAGTGGGAGTTCAACGGCAATATGATTAAAAGTTGAACACTATTTATCATAAATTAAATCAAAGTGAATTTGCATATTTGTTGTAGTCATTGGCATCTGTTTACCACCTTGCGCTTAGTTATAATTGAGATGATAGAACTATAGAATTCTGGTTAGTTACTTTCTGTTGGTATCGTATTGTTTTGAAGTGTTAATCTAAAGTTTAAAAGTCCTATTGCAAACTTTCGATGAAGTTCGGTTACTCCATGAAGTTTAATAATTGGTATTAAATCAAGAGTGACAATTCCAAGTGTTAGTGTATGAGTATCATGTTTGTCTCCATGATTCTTGATATTCAAAGGATTGTCTTAATATCAAGGTTATCTAGGATCTGAAAGAGTTATTTCAAAAACCATGATGTGTGGAAGATATTGTGATATCTGAAACGAAGTTTTGGTTGCAACATGATAGAGTATAATATGGCAAAAGTCATGTTTTCATATTTGATGAGAATTTGCAAAAGGTTGGAGACACTAGTTGTCCTATTCCTCCAAAAGGTTTTGGAGAGCAACATTATACTCGCGATTCACCGCAATAAGCTAAAGTAACTTGATCATGAATAATTCCATGAGAAGGGTGAATATTTGATGTAGGTAAAATGTTTACTACACCAAGAGATTACTAAAGAAAGGAATTTGAAAGAACACCAAACATTTGATGATGATGATCTACTTCAAAGTGCAAGTCCAAAGACATTGGTATTTAACTATACACACTTTGGACTATGTGTCATATATACGGCTCCACTATTGATGTTGATAGATTCTTTCAAACAGTAAAGGAAATACTGAAAGAGAATCTCATAAATATATGGCAGAAAAGAAAAGACTAGAATTGTTCAGCTTAGGTATATAGAGGATATACGTGTTATGGTTGTATTCTTTGCTTGTTGAATAATGTGGTTCTTAAGTATTGGATACTGAATTTGTTGGTATGAATCGTCATACGAAACAACAGAATTCATGAACTACAATGGCCTAAGTAACTAGCAAAAGAATATGTGATGATGTTCATCGAGAACAAATAAAGGGTTATTGTGTTGCTCGTTAAACATCAAAGCTTGCCTTCAAGATTTGTTTTATCAGGTATTATGAGAACAAAAGGGTTGTTCAAATAATTACCGTAATCCATAAAAGATGGATGATTCACAAATCTCGTTGGAGAAATCACATCCATAAAACTAGTGCTAAAAATGTCGAAAGACAAATTGATTGAAAGATCACTTAGGAAGTGACATCGCCATTTAAATTATATTGGAAAGAAAACATGGAGAAACTCCATGTGTATGGAATTTTGGAGTCTTTTGATTTTTGATCAAATGACGCTTGTGAAACTTTCTTAGAGATAATTAAAACTTCGTTCTTAGGCCAAAAGGGAACGAATGACTAGCTTATTGGAACCATGGAAAAAAATAGCGCGCTATAGCGGCGCTATAGCATATTTGAAACATGAATGCTACGCTATGCAAAATATGCTCGCTATGGCGCTAATTACGCATTAGAGGCGCTAAATACGCTATAACGTCACAACGCAATAGCGCCGCTAAGAAAATCTATGAATATAGCGCCACCCCATAAGCCCATTGAGCCCACGACTCCACCACGTCCAACACTCTACATCTAAATCTATGTCAACTCAACCCTATTCCCCAGTTCTCCCTCCCCACATGACGGTGGCGGCTGCTGACAGATTGCAACGCCTGTCTCCTCTAGGTCCAGCCGGTTGGCCATCTCTATGCATGGCACGTCCACCAAAAACACTGAAGCACTAGGAGGACACGCATCTGAAGTTCTCGACTAGTGAGCAGACCTAATGCAGGTCTTGTCCTCTAACTTGTCTTGCACCGGATGTCAAGCAAACTTTGTCATTTGGCCACTATTAGTTAATTGGTTATGCATGTATTACTCAAAAAAAATAGCTGCTAAAATCCCTAGTAATACATGCTAGACCTTATTTTTTTTATTTTTTTACCCACGCTATTTTGAAAAATGGCGCGCTATTAGCACGCTATAACTTTCATAGCGTTTGGAGAAGGGTCACGCTAAAAGAAATAGCATGCTATTTTTTTCCTTGATTGGAACTTGTACATATTGTTGTATGAAGTCCATTATGTGTAGTCAAGAGCGATAGATTTCAACTTCATATGCTATCTCCGAAAATTTGAGTAAATATATGAATATTTACTTAATAAGGATGAAGTATGAAACATTTGAAAAAGGTTCAAAGACTTTCAAGATGAAGTGCAAGATCATTGTAACAAGAATATAAATAGTTTATGATAAGATCATAAAGGAAGATATTTGAGTTACAAGTTTGGCATAATACCTAATATTTAAGGAATCGTTCTGTGGATTTGCATTTTTCGAAACACCATAAGAGTATGGAGCGTTCGAGATATGTAATTAAACCTTGTTTGACATGGTAAGATCAAAGGTGTAATTCATAAAACTGCCATTATATTTTAAAGATTAAAAGCTTGAGAGACTACCGTTTTTCCACTGAAAAGAGCTCCATCATAATCTGTTGAAATGACGCCATATAAAGTTATGGTTTGGGATTAAACCCAAGTTGTCCTTTCTTAAACATTGGTATGCTATGCATAAGAAAGATGTTTTCAACCAAAGTCGGATGAACCTGTCTTTGTATGTTATTTCGAATAACTGTTAAGTATTCCTCCATAACACTGGAGACAAAAGTGTTTGTCGCTTAGAACGTCAAGTTTCTTTGAGAAGGAATTTTTCGTGAAAAGATAAGTGGGAGGACAATAGAACTTTGATAAGGTTAAAAGAACCTTAGCTATATGTGCAAAGTTGCGCAACGCCGAAAAGTGTTCCGGAGGCAGCAACAATGCTCATGGCTCACGTGCCTCAAAGGTTGCAGTCACAGAGGTCTAAGTTCCTATTGAAACAAGTAGGTCGGGTAAAACAATCAAATACCAAGATTTGAGAGTTAAATCATTATTTGACAATAATGATCCGACTACATGCAAAGAAGCGATGATGAGCCCTGACTCCGTAAAATGGCTTGAAGCCATAAAATCCGTGATAGTTCCATACACGAGAAATCAAGTTTTGAACTTGAAGGACCCTCGAGAAAGGTGTAAGACCATACAGTTGTGTTTGGATCTATAAAGAAATAGACATGGATGTTTTGCATCTATGAAATGGTCGACATGTTGGGAAAGAATTCACAACAATGTTCAAAGGTTGACTATGACAAGATTTGATCTTTCATAGCGATATTTAGTCTAGACGGATTAATGTAGCAACCACGACATATAATTTTGTTATGTGTTGGATAAACAAAACAAGTTCTTCTAATAGAAGGGTTACCTAGGAAGTGTGCATGACACGGTCCAAAGGGTTTTGTTAATTCAAAGGATGCTAAATGCATATGCAAAATTCAATGGTTGAAGTAAGCATTGTGGAGTTGGAATCTTCACTATGATGAAACTGTTAAAGGAGTTTAAATTTGTTGGAGACGATGAAGATGCTTGCATTTGCAAGAAATTAAGTGGGAGCGCTAAGATATGTTTCTAATACATTATGTGGAAGACATATTGTTGATTGGAAATGATGTATCTTTTATTAACACATATTAAGAATTTCATCCCGATGAAAGACTTAGGCAAAACCCAAATATTTGGCATCAATAGACGCTAATATGGTTGTGCCGAAAGTACATAGATGATGTATTGAATGAGTTCAATATAGAAACTACAAGAAAGGTTCTTGTCGCACAGAAAGGATTGAATGAGTTCAATATTGATGATATATTCAAGTGTATTGACACTTGGTAAGTGAAACGAAGATTCAAGTATAGATTGATACTTGATGTATGAAATCACAAAGAGTATTTATATCAATCATACTGTGATATGTACAAATCCAGATATGTCCTATACTCTAAATGTTATGAGAATATACCAGAATGATTCATAAGATGATCACTGGACAATAGTAAGGATATTCTTATGATCTTTTGGAAGAACTAAGAGTATATTATTTGTAGAAGTGACAAATAGATGGTTAGTTCATTGTAAAAGTACTACATTGATACTAGTTTTGTCACAAAGTACAAATTAAGTTTATCTCAATCTAAACTAAGGGTGGCACAATATAATGGAAAGTAAGTTCCATAATGGATTTGGATGAATTCCAAAGTTAAGACATTGTGATAGATACTACAACAAAAGGCTAAGTATATGACTGCTATTATAGCAGCTAAAGAGGGCATTTGTGTCAAGTAGTTTGTTATCAAACTAGGTGTAGTTCACGGAGGAATAATACTATGAAGATATATTGTACGACAATATTATCAACATGTTTTAACCCCAAAGAACTAAAGGTCACACCAAAGGACCAAATTTGTACAAAGCCATCTCATTAGAGAATGAGTGATGCGTAGAGACGCAAAGACATGCAATTACACACGGACTTGGAAGTGTCAGATCCGGAGATCAGTTGACCACTAGCAATCGTGTACATGCAACACCAGAAAGCCATAGGTGTTGAATACACAAAGGTTTGAAACTAGATTATTGACTCTAGTGCAAGTGGGAGACTGTTGGAGATATGCCCAAGAGGCAATAATAAAGTGGTTATTATCATATCTTCATGCTTATGATAAATGTTTACATACCATGCTATAATTGTATTAATCGGAAACATTAATACTTGTGTGATTTGTAAAACATAAAAGAGTCCCTAGTAAAGCCTCTTGTTAAACTAGCTTGTTGGTTAATATATGATCATGGTTTCCTGATCATGAACATAGAGATGTTATTAACAACAAGGTCATATCATTAGGAGAATGATGTGATGGACATACTCCTATAGTTAAGCGTATCATAAAGATCAAGTCATTTAATATAGTTCATTTGCTATAAGCTTTCTGATACATAGTAACCTAATTCCTTCGACCATGAGATCATGTTAATCACCATCACCTGAAGGATGCTTTGATGACATCAAACACCACACCGTAACTGGGTGGCTATAAAGGTGGCATTGAGTGTTCGGAAAGTATGGGTTGAGGAACATGGATCAAGAGTGGGATTTGTCCATCCATATGACGGATAGATATACTCTGGGCCCTCTCGGTGGAATGTCATCCAATTAGCTTGCAAGCATGTGGTAGCTCACAAGGGATCACATATCACGGGAACGAGAAAAGAGTACTTATCGGTAACGAGGTTGAACTAGGTATGCAGAGATACCGACGATCAAAACCTCGGATAAGTAAACTATCGTGAGACAAAGGGAAATTGGTATCATATGTAATTGGTTCATTCGATCGCAAAGTAATCATAGAAATATGTGGGAGCCATATGAATTTCCAGATTCCTCTATTGGTTATTGTTCGGAGAAGTGTCTCGATCATGTCCGCATAATTCACGAACCGTAGGGAGACACACTTAAGGATTCGACGTTGTTTGAGTAGTTATGGAATGATGAGTAAGAGACTGAATGTTGTTCGGAGTCTCGGATGAGATCCGGGATATCACAAGGAGATCCGGAATGGTCCGGAGAATAAGATTCATATAAGGAAAGTCCTGTTTCGGGGTTGGAGAATGGTTCCGGTGTTTTCATCGGGAATGTTCTAGAAGGTTCCGGAATGTCCGGCACTCTGAAGGGGAAGGGTACATGAATGTGTCATACCAATTTGGAATGATTGCATCATGTACTAGGTGTCATCGCTGAACAAAATAAAGGGTTTAATCAAATCCTAGTTTGAAAAGTCAAACGCCAATTTGAAAAGTCAAACGGCTATTTTGGGAAGTGGAGGGGAAGTGGGAAACCGAGTTGGGGAGGACTCCCCTCCCCTTGGCCGGCGCCTCCCACCTATAAAGGGAGGGGCAGGTCTGCCCCTCCAAGTACACAAGACCTCCACCCAAAACCCTAGCCCGGCGCCGCCACCTCCTGTTGCTGCCGCCGCCGCCTAGGGCTCCCCTAGCCGCCGACTTAGGCAAGCCCCAAACCCTAGCCACCGGCCCTAGCATCTCCTCCTTGGTGTGTCTAAACCCTAGATCGCCGAGGAGCTCTCTCATAGTCCACCATACTCGCTCTGGCTTAAGGCGAAGCCCTGCGAGATCTCCCCTCTACTTCCGGTACCACGCCGTCAGCCGGAATCGCGAGGAGAGTGCTACAACCTCCGCTTTCTGGAACAAGGGAGAGGAAGGTCTTCGTCGAATCAGAGCGTGTGACCCATTGAGCGCAGCCGCAGCACTTGGCGGAAGGATCGTCTACGCGATCTTGAGATCGGGAAGAGTACGACTACATCACCCACGAGAATCCGCTCTCGTTAAACACTTTGGAATCTTCGAGGGTGAGTTATTCCATCGACTCGTTGCTACAATCTAGTAGATAGATCTTGGCTTGTTTGTTTGTATGCGATAGAAATTTTTTGTTTTCCATGCTACAAAACCCTACAGACGCCTCTCTAGCATGGCGGGGAATTGAACATGGCCTTGAACTCTTAAAAGAAGGTATGATTTGGAGGATCGGTAACGGAGTAAAAGTCGATATATGGAGAGACAACTGGCTACCTAGGGACCTTAATCTGAGAGCTCGCAGAGGAAAGTCAAATTCTAGACTACGTAAAGTTAATCAACTATTTCTCCTAGGGACTAATAATTGGGATGAAGACTTAACCAGGAAAATTTTCTATCCGGAGGATGCGGATATTATTTTGAGTATTAACACTCCTTCCCAGCTGCAGGATGACTTCATCGCCTGGCATTACGACCACTCTGGTCTCTTCTCTGTCAAAAGTGCATATAGAGCGGCTTACAAGATCAAGCACGGTACCAGATGGCGGGCAGGCTGCAGCTCGCGAGACATTGATATTAGACCAATCTGGAAGAATATCTGGTCTGCTGATGTTCCTAACAAGGTTAGAATCTTTGGTTGGTGAACTGCCCGTGACAACCTAGCTACAATGGTTAACAAGTACAGGAGAACATTGGAAATAGACGACAAATGAAAAATCTATGGTTTATGTGAAGAAGACAACTACCATGCTACGGTTTTGTAACATCCCAAAAATACTAAGCTTGGATCATCAAGCATTAGTCATCAACATTTAGGGTTAACAAAAACTTTTCTAAATAAAATTATGAATGCATGCATATGTGTATGCATGGATTTTGCAATTATTTGGAACCACCTTGTTTCATTGTTTCATTGCTTGTAAAATGTTTCTTAGGTGAAATAAACATCATCTAAAACATTTCCCACACTTTTC
Organism: Avena insularis; assembly: GCA_023614405.1. NCBI lineage: Eukaryota > Viridiplantae > Streptophyta > Magnoliopsida > Poales > Poaceae > Avena > Avena insularis. Next base: position 19,297,434 of record CM042684.1, read on the forward strand.
CTAAAGGCAAGTAAATCAAAACAAATATATTAAAGGAATGGTCACTTTGACCAATTTAACTCTCATGCCTACTTTGGCTGTCTCAAACTTTTAGAACCTAACAAAAACTTTTCTGGATCTTTGCACCCCTTGAATGTACTCCTAACAAAGTATCAAGGCCCACTTTGTGATCATCCAGAAACTTTCAAATACATAGTTTAAATGACAATTCAAAATTGAATCTTTATCATATGGGAAGATCCCACTGTTTCAAAAACCACTCAAATAAGCTCAACTTTCAAAACCCAAGCATCTGCAGACTCACCAGCACCAACCTAGCAAACCCACCAAAAATCTTTTCAAAATTCAAAACTTGAATTCATGCGGCCATTTCATCAAACAGGTTGCAGATACAAATCAAACAAACATCAAACACTATAGTGTGCAGTAAAATTGGCCTCCCTGTCTCACTGGCAAGTGAGGACACCCACTTAAGCAGCCCGCGGGAGCACTGTGCTTAGCAGGCCGGCCAATAACTTTTCCTTGTGGAAGGTGATTTGAATTAAATCTTTTTCTTTTTAATTCAAACACACTTCTGTACCCATTTTCAAAAATCAATCCAGATCGATTCAGTGCACCAATTTGAATGAAACCAATTTTGTTGGAAATGTCTGTGAATGCTGAATCCAAGCCCGTTGGATTCAAGTCATTTGGATCTATAGATCATCCATGGTAAAAATAACAAGGCGGAAGCTTTTCTGCATTCAAACATTTTTAAAATTTAAACCATAATAGATTTTGAGTTGATTCCAACTCTCAAAAATCACATTTCACCATACCTTTTAGAATATATAAAAATATATAGGTTTACTTGCAGAAATAATGTTCAAGTAATAAAAGAATGCTACATAGGCATTTCTAGTCATTATATTTAAATAAAATAAAAGGGTAAAACCTTATTAAATTGTGACACCACTTTAAATCACATTCCCTTGGACTACAATATGTGGTGATGACATGTGTCAACATGATCCCATGTTTGGGTTGGAGAATATTAAATCTTAAGTAGTTTTTCAATGAGTAGAAATTACTTTTCTAAAAATAAAAGGAATTAAACCAAGCCTTAACCTTGTAATGTTAGAGATGATGCTAGATCATCTATAGGACCCTTGTGTGTGATGATTGCAAGTAGTTAAGTATTGTTTGGTGATTGTGTACCTCGTATTTATTCATAGACGCTAGTACCGACCAAGGATACGAGGAGGAAGGAGGATACTACGAAGAAGAAGCCGAGGAGAACTTCAACCACTGCTCTGGACATGGCAAGCTTATATTGACATTGATGCAAGCTAACACTTGCAAGATACTTTACCTATGCAAGCCAATACTTGCTTGTTACCATGCCTACTATATGCTTTAAGCATATATGATCATACCCACTTGATAAACCAATCCTAGTTTTATTTGCAAGCTTCTTACTTTATTTCTTTAGCAAAGCTTACTTAGAGTTTACTTAAGATTTTGGTAGATACTAGAAAGTTATCTGAAGGTTGCATAAAGAGCATAAAATTTGGCCTAAGATTAGACACCTTGATATCATCCTGAGATATAAGGTTATACATAGTTGAAACTCCCCTAGTTTACCACCCCTCATTAGTGCTTAACCCCACTTGTAGATGCTAGTGCTAAGCATAAAGCTGATCAACTTTAGATGGGAATACTTGGTGAGAAAATGGTTATGAAAACCTTAGAATGATGGATCATTCGATTGAAATGTTTTGGACATGTGTTTCCGAACACCTGATGATTTTGGTGATGAAAATATTGAGGCATGAGCCTTAGCCCTTTTAAAAAAAACTGATGGTTGTCTAGATGTGATACCATTTCAATTTTATTGTACAACCACAATACCCGAATATTGGGTAGGGCTTGACTAGAAACTTATGTACCTTAGTATTAGCTCCCTCACGGCCAAGGTCTGAGCTGAGGCTACCTTGTGAAGATTGTCCACCTGTGCAGTACCCAAGATGACAGTTGGTCATGGTTGGGAGGCCAAACTCACAGGAGAGGTGCTTATACTAGGGCGTGTAATTGAAAGGTCAGGATTGATTATCCGCATACTGAGTATGGTGAATTCAGGATTTGTTCCTAACAGATGTATCGAATGTTGTGGTGAAAGTGTACAATCTCTGCAGAGTGTCAAACTATTCGAATAGCTGCGTCTGCGGTTATGGATGTTTGGAGTGGCCATACTGTTCCCCCATCAGACTTTTCAAAAATTGACTTGTGAAATGAATTGAGACTTTGACTTGAACACAACAGAGTTGTGACATGAGTTACAAGATCCCACTTAGGAGTTATAAAATTGTGACTAGCTTTGGAACTTAGTAGAGATAAATCTGGCTTTTGCAAAACAACCCTAGAGCGTAGTGTCCTATTATCCAAAAACCCCTTTACCTGTTAGTATTAGTTTGCGAGTACTTAAAGAGTACTCATGGCTTTGTCCCTGGCTATTCCCATGGACAGACTATGAAGAGGAGTACCTGGAAGATGGACCCCAGGAAGGTTACGACAACTAGGATCATCTCCCATCGATAGCATTGCCTGTGACCCCGAAGATGGAGCTTCGCCTACGCTACCGTTATTATTACGTATTCCGCTGCTTGATGTTGTATTAAGAACTGGATCATGATATCCCTATTCGTGTAAGAACTTATGTATCGTTTGTAATGGATGATGTACTATGGTATCCAATTCTGTTATGTCTCGCAAAAATGGTAATCACAGGATTGCGGTATGGCATAACAGGCATCTGGGATTAAAAATCCGGGTGTTGACAAGTTGGTATCGAGCCATCGACCATAGGAGACCCTAGTTAGGTAGACGTTTGAACCAAAAACTTAGTTTCAAAACCAAAGAAAACAAATATTTACAAAAACTTATTCTCATTCTTATCTCTTTGATTCTTTCATAAAAATTCATGTTCCTCAAAAACTCTTGCAAAATACATAAAATTTTGACACACTTGATCAGTCTGCTAACCTACTCAACCTCTATTTTTATAGATGGACGTGAAGTACAGCAAGTTTTACCAACTTGGGAATGGAGGAGACCTTATCTTTGAGAGGGATTTGGACCAGCTTTCGGAACATCTGGAGCGTCCGCACCCCGAGTTCTTCAGAGCTCAGCTCAATGATCAAGGAGGAGAAGACCTGTAGTGGCTAATTGTTGCAAGTCTCCGAGGAAAGATTGAACCTCCCACTGCAGAGGGAATTCAGTTTACCTTGAGGGAAAACAACTGGCTCGATGGACTTGCTAGAGCAATGCAGGAAGCTCTTTCCCGTCTGTGTGGGCAGAGCCTCAATCAGATCAAGGGTACTCGCTTTGAGTTTTTCCCAAGGCGTGATGCAAATGGACAACCCCTGGAAGCCCCATACCACCCCGAGCTGAAGACTCAATTGGACCACCTTAGCTTCATGATGTACGATCGTCATCAGGAGTTGGACAACTGCCGTGAATACTCCAACCACAAGTCTGCCATCATCAAGACGAAGGATCAGACCATCTCCATGCTAGCAAAGGATCACAAGTCTCGCCGCCGTCAGCTCGACAAGAAGGAGCACATCATTGCCCGTCTTCGCCACAGCATCTCATCTTTGGAGGAGACCATCCACGAGAGAGACATGTAGTTGGAGGAAAGGGAGAATGCCGGAGAGGATCTTCGTGGAGACCCTTACTCCTATCTCAGCGATGACGATAATTTTCTGGAGGATCAGGCCATGGACTTCTTCACCGATGAGGATGATTTCGCCTTCATCGATGATGATGAAGATGATGAAGCCACCGACTCCTAGGAGTAGTAGAACTTGAGCACTAGCGTAGTGAGTAGTATTTGGTCCCACTGTATCGTAGTTCTCAGAATGGTTCTTAAAACCATCTGTTTTTATTTGTTGTGGTGTGTGTTGTACTGGGTGCTATGAATGAATGAATGAAAAAGCAAGTTGCTAGAAAATCTGAGTCAAACCTTTAAAACTTTTCAAAATCCCCGAAACCTTAGAAATTTCCCTCTTTTCTCATGATCTATCTCAATCTTCAGATGCCACGTGGAGGAAGTGGTTCAGCCCCGGACCCGATGTTGTAGATTCTGCAAATGTTGACTTCTGACCGCGAAGCTAAAAGAGCGGAACGTCAAGCCAACCTAGCCACCCTGCAGCAGATAGCCCAGCTAGCCCACAACAACCAAGGCCACGGAAATCAGGACTACCATGGATCTAAGCTCAAGAATTTCCAGAACACCAACCCACCTGTTTTCACTAAGTCGGAAGAGCCCCTAGACGCCGATGATTGGCTGCAAACCATGGAAAATAACCTAGAAGTTGCTAGAGTGGAAGCCAACGAGAAAGTTCTGTTTGCCACCCATTATCTAGCCGGAGATGCCAGGGCATGGTGGAACAGTGTTCGTGCAATGACCGGAGGCCAGATGATGACCTGGGAGGAATTCAAGGTCAAGTTTAGCAGAACCCATGTGCCACCAGGTTTGATCAAGAGAATGAGAGACGAGTTCAGAGAGCTAAAGCAAGGGAGGATGACTGTAGTGGAATACCGTGACAAATTTTTATCATTAGCTAGGTATGCCCCGGATGAAATAGACACTGAAGCCAAGAAGAAAGAAAGATTCCTGAATGGTCTGCATTACGAGATGCAGACAGTGTTAGTCAATATCCCCTTTGTGGATATTGAATCCCTTGTCGACTCCGCTATCCAGATGGAAGGAAAGATCAACCAGGCCAATGAGAACCGCAAGCTTCGCATGATGCATCAGCCAGGAACCCATCAGACCCCAAAGTATCACCCAACCCATCTCCAGGATTTACCCCAAGAACCAACAGACCCCCCATGAACCGTCTAACCTGTCCCAACCGTGGAAACCCTAGACCCGGAGGAAATCACAACAACCCCGGAAACTCTAGCAATTTCAACCGTGCCCCACCCAAGTTCAACAACAACAATGCTACCGCCAACACCAACCCTGCCCCTAGGACTGGAAGTAATGTTGTGCCTGTCGCAGCCAAGGACAAGTCACAAGTGACTTGTTATGACTGTGGAAATAAAGGCCACTATTCCAACGAGTGCCCTAACAAGAAGAATTCTACAGCCCCCAATGCCAATGCCCCAGCTCAGCAGCAGCGTCGTGTTCAGCCCGGAAGAAGATTTGCCCCAGGGAATTCACTCAACCGCAATGGCCGTCTTTTTCTCATGCATGCTGAAGAAGCTCGAGAGCGCCAGGGCGTCGTCTTTGGGTATGTTTTCTGTTAATTCAGTACTTGCACGAGTGTTGTTTGACTCTGCTGCATCGCATTCATTTGTCACTGAAGAATTTGCATGCACTAGTAAAATTCAACCAACCAAATTGAAGCATGTGATGATTGTGCAAATTCCCGGATCAACCACAAAGGCTAGGCAAATTTGCAAAGCCGTCCCTATCCGAATCCATGGCATAGATTTTTATGCAAATCTGATAGTACTCGGAACTAAAGGTTTGGAAGCAGTACTAGGAATGGATTGGATGTCCAAACATAAAGGATTGATTAACTGTGCCAAGAAAGCCATCACTATGACCAGTACCGCCGGAATATCAGTCGAGCATATATCTGAAACCTTACCTCGTCAAGTCAAATGCAACAAGAGTATAGCCCAACCTACCATTGACCAAGTCCGGATAGTCTGTGAATACCCTGATGTATTTCCAGATGTTTTGCCCGGTATGCCCCCAGGTCGGGATATCGAGTTTATCATTGAACTAATCCCCAGAACAGGACCCATAGCCTAGAGACCCTATAGTATGAACCCGTCAGAGCTCGCAGAACTGAAGAAGCAACTGGATTCCATGTTGGAAATTGGATTAATTCAACCAAGTGCGTCCCCATGGAGATTACCTGTCTTCTTTGTGGACAAGAAGGATGGAGGTAACCGTTTGTGTACGGATTATCGCAAGTTGAAGGATGTCACCATCAAAAACAAGTACCCCTTGCCCAAAATAGAAGATTTGTTTGATCAGTTGACCGGTGCCAAAGTGTTTTCTAAGATTGATCTTAGGACTAGTTATCATCAACTCAAAATTCGTACAGAGGATATTCCAAAGACTGCCTTTACCACCAGATATGGACTATCACAGTATCTGATCATGTCTTCGGATTAACCAATGCCCCGCTTATTTCATGAACCTCATGAATAAGATTTTTATGGACTTCCTGGATAAGTTTGTCGTTGTTTTCATCGATGACATTCTGATTTATTCCAAATCAGAAGAAGAACATGAGCTACACCTAAGGACCATTCTTGGAACCCATAGAGAGCATCAGTTGTATGCCAAGTTTAGAAAATGTGAATTCTCGTTACAGGAGGTAGGATTCCTCGGTCACATTGTATCAGCCGGAGGAATTGCCGTTGACCCTGCCAAAGTGAAAGATGTAGAAGATTGGCAAGCCCCAACCACTCAAACCCAAGTTCGTGCATTTCTCGGATTGGCGGGATATTACCGCAAATTCGTAGAAGGATTCTCGAGTATCGCCCGACCCATGACCCAATTGCTGAAGAAGGACAAGAAGTTTGAATGGATAGACAAGTGTGAAGCGAGTTTTCAAGAACACAAGAGGAGATTGTTATCAGCCCCAATCTTAATCATGCCGGACATCACGAAGCCCTTCGATGTGTATTGTGACGCATCCAAGATTGGTCTCGGATGTGTGCTAATGCAAGAAGGCAAAGTTATATCTTATCTATCCCGACAATTGAAGCAACATGAGCAAAATTACCCAACCCATGACCTCGAACTCGCAGCCGTAGTTCTAGCCTTGAAGACATGGATACATTACCTGATGGGAAATCGTTGTGAGATTTATTCGGACCATAAGAGCCTAAAGTATATATTCACTTAGAAGGAGCTGAATATGAGGCAGAGAAGATGGATTGAGCTAATCAAGGATTATGATCTGGACATTCACTATCACCCTGGTAAAGCCAACGTAGTAGCCGATGCCCTTAGCAGATTGCCGTGCCGCTTGAACTCCATGATTTTGAAGGAGCAACCAAGTTTGCACAAAGAGATGGAAGATTTTCGAATGGAATTAGTAAGTGAAGGATTTTTGGCTAGCATAGAGCTTCAGCCCACTTTGATCAGTCAGATTAAAGAGGCGCAGAAGGGAAATGCCAGTATCGACGGAATCAAGCGTCGTATCGGTACAGGCAAAGTACCCGGATTCACCGAAGACGAAGACGAAGAAGGAGTTCTGTGGTACAAAGGACGCCTTTGTATACCAGCAGATTCTGTGTTGAAAGAAGTTATTTTGAAGGAGGCTCATGATACTCTTTATTCTATCCATCCCGGAGGAACTAAGATGTATCAAGATTTGAAAGAGAAATTTTGGTGGCATAAGATGAAGAGAGAAATCGGAAGCTATATCGCCAAGTGTGATATATGTCAGCGAGTCAAGGCAGGACATCAAAGACCCGCTGGATTGTTGCAACCTTTGCGATTCTAATGGAAATGGGATTCTGTAGGAATGGATTTTATCACTGGACTGCCTACTTCTAGTAGGGGAAATGACTCTATCTGGGTCATAGTGGACAGATTGTCCAAAGTCGCCCATTTCTTGCCCGTCAAGACCACATATCAGAGTTCGAAACTAGCAGAGTTGTACATCGCTGGAATCGTTAGTTTGCATGGAGTCCCCAAGAACATCGTATCAGATCGAGGAACTCAGTTTACCTCGAGATTCTGGAAGAAAGTCCAAGAAGGTTTAGGAACCCGCTTAGATTTCAGTACCGCGTATCACCCTCAGACCGATGGACAAACGGAGCGAGTAAATCAAATACTCGAAGATATGCTGAGAGCATGTGTGTTAGAATATGGATCCAAGTGGGAAGACTGTCTGCCGTTTGCAGAATTTTCCTACAATAACAGTTACCAAGCTAGTTTGCAAATGGCCCCATTTGAGTTCATGTACGGAAGGAAGTGTCGTACCCCTTTGAACTAGTCGGAAGTAGGAGAGAGTCAGATTTTCGGACCCGACATCCTACGAGAAGCAGAAGAGAAGGTTCACAAGATTCGTGAGCACCTCAAGACCGCCCAATCCCGACAGAAGAGTTACGCCGACAAGAGACGTAGAGACCTCGCCTTCAACATAGGATATTTTGTTTATCTGAAAGTGTCGCCATTGAAGGGAATGCAGCGTTTCCAACTCAAAGGAAAGTTAGCCCCCAGATATATCGGACCTTCCAAAATTCTGAACCATCGAGGAGAAGTATCGTATCAATTGGAGCTACCCAAAGAGATGTCAGCAGTATACAATGTGTTCCATATCTCGTTACTTCGCAAGTGTCTCGAAGTCCCCGAGAAGACCGAAGTGTTCAAGAATATCGACCATCGGACCATAGAGATAAACGATGACCTGAGCTATCCCGAAGTACCCATCCGTATCTTGGAAGAAGCTTTTCAAACTACCCGAACCCGAAGCATCAAGTTTCTCAAGATTCAGTGGAGCAACCACACAGAAGAGGAAGCTACCTGGGAGCGCGAAGATCACATCAGGACGGAGTTTCCCGATCTCTTCAAATCCTAGGTAATCTTTTCGTCCTTTTTCAAATATCGGGACGAGATTTTGTTTAAGGGGGGAAGGTTTGTAACATCCCAAAAATACTAAGCTTGGATCATCAAGCATTAGTCATCAACATCTAGGGTTAACAAAAACTTTTCTAAATAAAATTATGAATGCATGCATATGTGTATGCATGGATTTTGCAATTCTTTGGAACCACCTTGTTTGATTGTTTAATTGCTTGTAAAATGTTTCTTAGGTGAAATAAACATCATATAAAACATTTCCCACACTTTTCCTAAAGGCAAGTAAATCAAAACAAATATATTAAAGGAATGGTCACTTTGACCAATTTAACTCCCATGCCTACTTTGGCTGTCTCAAACTTTTAGAACCTAACAGAAACTTTTCTGGAACTTTGCACCCCTTGAATGTACTCCTAACAAAGTATCAAGGCCCACTTTGTGATCATCCAGAAACTTTCAAATACATAGTTTAAATGACAATTCAAAATTGAATCTTTATCATATGGGAAGATCCCACTGTTTCAAAAACCACTCAAATAAGCTCAACTTTCAAAACCCAAGCATCTGCAGACTCACCAGCACCAACCTAGCAAACCCACCAAAAATCTTTTCAAAATTCAAAACTTGAATTCATGCGGCCATTTTATCAAACAGGTTGCAGATACAAATCAAACAAACATCAAACACTATAGTGTGCATTAAAATTGGCCTAACTTGTTCCCTATTTAGCTCACAACCAGCTCAGTAGATCATCTAGGAAGATTAACCAAGCACTAGCACCACTGTGAGCTTGCCATTGCCATCAATGGTGAACAGCCGAGCACACCCATGTCACCCCCATGTCGATAGCAAGCTAGGAGGAGACACAAGCCTAGCCAGCATGTGGGAGGCGACCACCGTCCACCGCCACTCCTGTCCACCGCCGAACCTTGCCAACCATGGACCACACGCGGACGCGCCCAGACCGCCCGGCGACCATGCGGCGTGCCAGAGCGCCACCCTCGGCCAAAGCCCCACAAACCAGCGCCACCCTGCATGGCGTGCATACACAATCCCCTTGACCAGAGACCGCTAGACATCCCGTTCGCCGCCCGTGGCGCCTGACCACCGCTTCATCGAAGACGCCGCCTCTGCCGCTCAAAGCGTCCCATGTTCTAGACCAAGCCGCACCGCCCCACGCCTCGAAACCATGTCGTTGAGCATCGCCAGGGAACACCGCACCGTCCCCTACCATCGCCCATGCCAATAGCCGCCTGTAACATCGCCCCCGACGAGCTCACCGTGCGCCCCGTCGGTCCCCTCGCTCGACTATAAATAGAGGCCACCCCCGCTCGATTTCTTCACACCATCTCACTCCCCTCTCGTCACTGATCGTGCCACACTGTTCCCGGAGCAAGGCGAGCACCACCTCGCCGCGCCCGCCGCCTCTGGAGAAGAAGGGAGCCATCAATTTCGTCGACCCCAGGAGCTGCCGCGACCACCCCTGAGTTAAATGCGTCGACTTATTGTTCGCTCGCCTCGCCGACCCTCGCCAGCACCCCGGTGAGCCCCCAGCAACCCTCACTGGCCGCGCTAGGTTTCTTTCTCGCCGGCGTTGTCTCGCGTCGACGATGACTCCCAGCCGTTGGATTAGAATCAGATCGAACGACCCACGTTGCCCCGTACCGCTTCGCCCCTCCCTATCTCACTGGCAAGTGGGGACACCCACTTAAGCAGCCCGCGGGAGCACTGCGCTTAGCAGGCCGGCCCAGTAACTTTTCCCGCGCAGCCCAGTGATTTGAATTAAATCTTTTTCTTTTTAATTCAAACACACTTCTGTACCCATTTTCAAAAATCAATCCAGATCGATTTAGTGCACCAATTTGAATGAAACCAATTTTGTTGGAAAGGTTTGTGAATGCTGAATCCAAGCCCGTTGGATTCAAGTCATTTGGATCTATAGATAATCCATGGTAAAAATAACAAGGCAGAAGCTTTTCTGCATTCAAACATTTTTCAAATTTAAACCATAATAGCTTTTGAGTTGATTCCAACTCTCAAAAATCACATTTAACCATACCTTTCAGAATATATAAAAATATATAGGTTTACTTGCAGAAATAATGTTCAAGTAATAAAAGAATGCTACATAGGCATTTCTAGTCATTATATTTAAATAAAATAAAAGGGTAAAACCTTATTAAATTGTGACACCACTTTAAATCACATTCCCTTGGACTAAAATATGTGGTGATGACATGTGTCAACATGATCCCATGTTCGGGTTGGAGAATATTAAATCTTAAGTAGTTTTTCAATGAGTAGAAATTACTTTTCTAAAAATAAAAGGAATTAAACCAAGCCTTAACCTTGTAATGTTAGAGATGATGCTAGATCATCTATAGGACCCTTGTGTGTGATGATTGCAAGTAGTTAAGTATTGTTTGGTGATTGTGTACCTCGTATTTATTCATAGACGCTAGTACCGACCAAGGATACGAGGAGGAAGGAGGATACTACGAAGAAGAAGCCGAGGAGAACTTCAACCACTGCTCTGCACAAGGCAAGCTTATATTGACATTGATGCAAGCTAACACTTGCAAGATACTTTACCTATGCAAGCCAATACTTGCTTGTTACCATGCCTACTATATGTTTTAAGCATATATGATCATACCCACTTGATAAACCAATCCTAGTTTTATTTGCAAGCTTCTTACTTTATTTATTTATCAAAGCTTACTTAGAGTTTACTTAAGAGTTTGGTAGATACTATAAAGTTATCTGAAGGTTGCATAAAGAGCATAAAATTTGGCCTAAGATTAGACACCTTGATATCATCCTGAGATATAAGGTTATACATAGTTGAAACTCCCCTAGTTTACCACCCCTCATTAGTGCTTAACCCCACTTGTAGATGCTAGTGCTAAGCATAAAGCTGATCAACTTTAGATGGGAATACTTGGTGAGAAAATGGTTATGAAAACCTTAGAATGATGGATCATTCGATTGAAATGTTTTGGACATGTGTTTCCGAACACCTGATGATTTTGGTGATGAAAATGTTGAGGCATGAGCCTTAGCCCTTTTAAAAAAAACTGATGGTTGTCTGGATGCGATACCATTCCAATTTTATCGTACAACCACAATACCCGAATATTGGGTAGGGATTGACTGGAAACTTATGTACCTTAGTATTAGCTCCCTCACGACCAAGGTCTGAGCTGAGGATACCTTGTGAAGATTGTCCACCTGTGTAGTACCCAAGATGACAGTTGGTCATGGTTGGGAGGCCAAACTCACAGGAGAGGTGCTTATACTAGGGCGTGTAATTGAAAGGTCAGGATTGATTATCCGCATACTAAGTATGGTGAATTCAGGATTTGTTCCTGACGGATGTATCGAATGTTGTGGTGAAACTGTACAATCTCTGCAGAGTGTCAAACTATTCGAATAGCTGCGTCCGCGGTTATGGATGGTTGGAGTGGCCATACTGTTCCCCCATCAAACTTTTCCAAAATTGACTTGTGAAATGAATTGAGACTTTGACTTGAACACAACAGAGTTGTGACATGAGTTACAAGATCCCACTTAGGAGGTATAAAATTGTGACTAGCTTTGGAACTTAGTAGAGATAAATCTGGCTTTTGCAAAACAACCCTAGAGCATAGTGTCCTATTATCCAAAAACCCCTTTACCTGTTAGTATTAGTTTGCGAGTACTTAAAGAGTACTCATGGCTTTGTCCCTGGCTATTCCCATGGCCAGACTATGAAGAGGAGTACTTGGAAGATGGACCCCAGGAAGGTTACGACAACTAGGATCATCTCCCATCGTCAGCATTGCCTGTGACCCCAAAAATGGAGCTTCGCCTACGCTACCGTTATTATTACGTATTCCGCTGCTTGATGTTGTATTAAGAACTGGATCATGAGATCCCTATTCGTGTAAGAACATATGAATTGTTTGTAATGGATGATGTACTATGGTATCCAATTCTGTTATGTCTCGCAAAAATGGTAATCCTGGGATTGCGAGGTATGGCATAACAGGCATCTGGGATTAAAAATCCGGGTGTTGACAAGTTGGTATCAGAGCCATCCTGACCATAGGAGACCCTAGTTAGACTGGAAGTTTGAACCAAAAACTTAGTTTCAAAACCAAAGAAAACAAATATTTACAAAAACTTATTCTCATTCTTATCTCGTTGATTCTTTCATAAAAATTCATGTTCCTCAAAAACTCTTGCAAAATACATAAAATTTTGACACACTTGATCACTCTGCTAACCTACTCATCCTCTATTTTTATAGATGGACGTGAAGTACAGCAAGTTTTACCAACTTGGGAATGGAGGAGACCTTATCTTTGAGAGGGATTTGGACCAGCTTTCGGAACATCTGGAGCGTCCGCACCCCGAGTTCTTCGGAGCTCAGCTCAATGATCAAGGAGGAGAAGACCTGCAGTGGCTAATTGTTGCAAGTCTCTGAGGAAAGATTGAACCTCCCACTGCAGAGGGAATTCAGTTTACCTTGAGGGAAAACAACTGGCTCGATGGACTTGCCAGAGCAATGCAGGAAGCTCTTTCCCGTCTGTGTGGGCAGAGCCTCAATCAGATCAAGGGTACTCGCTTTGAGTTTTTCCCAAGGCGTGATGCAAATGGACAACCCCTGGAATCCCCATACCACCCTGAGCTGAAGACTCAATTGGACCACCTTAGCTTCATGATGTACGATCGTCAGCAGGAGTTGGACAACTGACGTGAATACTCCAACCACAAGTCTGCCATCATCAAGACGAAGGATCAGACCATCGCCATGCTAGCAAAGGATCGCAAGTCTCGCCGCCGTCAGCTCGACAAGAAGGAGTGCATCATTGCCCGTCTTCGCCACCGCATCTCATCTTTGGAGGAGACCATCCACGAGAGAGACATGAAGTTGGAGGAAAGGGAGAATGCCGGAGAGGATCTTCGTGGAGACCCTTACTCCTATCTCAGCGATGACGATGATTTTCTAGAGGATCAGGCCATGGACTTCTTCACCGATGAGGATGATTTCGCCTTCATCGATGATGATGAAGATGATGAAGCCACAGACTCCTAGGAGTAGTAGCACTTGAGCACTAGCGTAGTGAGTAGTATTCGGTCCCACTGTATCGTAGTTCTCAGAATGGTTCTTAAAACCATCTGTTTTTCTTTGTTGTGGTGTGTGTTGTACTGGGTGCTACGAATGAATGAATGAAAAAGCAAGTTGCTAGAAAATCTGAGTCAAACCTTTAAAACTTTTCAAAATCCCCGAAACCTTAGAAATTTCCCTCTTTTCTCATGATCTATCTCAATCTTCAGATGCCACGTGGAGGAAGTGGTTCAGCCCCGGACCCGATGTTGTAGATTCTGCAAATGTTGACTTCTAACCGCGAAGCTAAAAGAGCGGAACGTCAAGCCAACCTAGCCACCCTGCAGCATATAGCCCAGCTAGCCCACAACAACCAAGGCCACGGAAATCAGGACTACCATGGATCTAAGCTCAAGAATTTCCAGAACACCAACCCACCTGTTTTCACTAAGTCGGAAGAGCCCCTAGACGCTGATGATTGGCTGCAAACCATGGAAAATAACCTAAAAGTTGCTGGAGTGGAAGCCAACGAGAAAGTTCTGTTTGCCACCCATTATCTAGCCGGAGATGCCAGGGCATGGTGGAACAGTGTTCGTGCAATGACCGGAGGCCAGATGATGACCTGGGAGGAATTCAAGGTCAAGTTTAGCAGAACCCATGTGCCACCAGGTTTGATTAAGAGAATGAGAGACGAGTTCAGAGAGCTAAAGAAAGGAAGGATGACTGTAGTGGAATACCGTGACAAATTTTTGTCATTAGCTAGGTATGCCCCGGATGAAATAGACACTGAAGCCAAGAAGAAAGAAAGATTCCTGAATGGTCTGCATGACGAGATGCAGACAGTGTTAGTCAATATCCCCTTTGCGGATATTGAAGCCCTTGTCGACTCTGCTATCCAGATGGAAGGAAAGATCAACCAGGCCAATGAGAACCGCAAGCGTCGCATGATGCATCAGCCAGGAACCCATCAGACCCCAAAGTATCGCCCAACCCATCTCTAGGATTTGCCCCAAGAACCAACAGACCCCCGATGAACCGTCCAACCTATCCCAACCGTGGAAACCCTAGACCCGGAGGAAATCACAACAAACCCGGCAACTCTAGCAATTTCAACCGTGCCCCACCCAAGTTCAACAACAACAATGCTACCGCCAACACCAACCCTGCCCCTAGGACTGGAAGTAATGTTGTGCCTGTCGCAGCCAAGGACAAGTCACAAGTGACTTGTTATGACTGTGGAAATAAAGGCCACTATTCCAACGAGTGCCCCAACAAGAAGAATGCTACAGCCCCCAATGCCAATGCCCCAGCTCAGCGGCGTCGTGTTCAGCCGGAAGAAGATTTGCCCAGAATTCACTCAACCGCAATGGCCGTCTTTTTCTCATGCATGCTGAAGAAGCTCAGGAAGCGCCAGACGTCGTGCTGGGTATGTTTTCTGTTAATTCAGTACTTGCACGAGTGTTGTTTGACTCTGGTGCATCGCATTCATTTGTCACCGAAGAATTTGCATGCACTAGTAAAATTCAACCAACCAAATTGAAGCATGTGATGATTGTGCAAATTCCCGGATCAACCACAAAGGCTAGGCAAATTTGCAAAGCCGTCCCTATCCGAATCCATGGCATAGATTTTTATGCAAATCTGATAGTACTCGGAACTAAAGGTTTGGAAGCAGTACTAGGAATGGATTGGATGTCCAAACATAAAGGATTGATTGACTGTGCCAAGAAAGCCATCACTATGACCAGTACCGCCGGAATATCAGTCGAGCATATATCTGAAACCTTACCTCGTCAATTCAAATGCAACAAGAGTATAGCCCAACCTACCATTGACCAAGTCCGGATAGTCTGTGAATACCCCGATGTATTTCCAGATGTTTTGCCCGGTATGCCCCCAGATCGGGATATCGAGTTTATCATTGAACTAATCCCCAGAACAGGACCCATAGCCTAGAGACCCTATAGTATGAACCCGTCAGAGCTCGCAGAACTGAAGAAGCAACTGTATTCCATGTTGGAAATTGGATTAATTCAACCAAGTGCGTCCCAATGGAGATCACCTGTCTTGTTTGTGGACAAGAAGGATGGAGGTAATCGTTTGTGTACAGATTATCGCAAGTTGAATGATGTCACCATCAAAAACAAGTACCCCTTGCCCAAAATAGAAGATTTGTTTGATCAGTTGACTGGTGCCAAAGTGTTTTCTAAGATTGATCTTAGGACTAGTTATCATCGACTCAAAATTCACACAGAGGATATTCCAAAGACTGCCTTTACCACCAGATATGGACTGTACGAGTATACAGTCATGTCTTTCGGATTAACCAATGCCCCCGCTTATTTCATGAACCTCATGAATAAGATTTTTATGGACTTCTGGATAAGTTTGTCGTTGTTTTCATCGATGACATTCTGATTTATTCCAAATCAGAAGAAGAACATGAGCTACACCTAAGGACCATTCTTGGAACCCTTAGAGAGCATCAGTTGTATGCCAAGTTTAGCAAATGTGAATTCTCGTTACAGGAGGTAGGATTCCTCGGTCACATTGTATCAGCGGGAGGAATTGCCGTTGACCCTGCCAAAGTGAAAGATGTAGAAGATTGGCAAGCCCCAACCACTCAAACCCAAGTTCGTGCATTTCTCGGATTGGCGGGATATTACATAAATTAAAGAAGGATTCTCGAGTATCGCCCGACCCATGACCCAATTGCTGAAGAAGGACAAGAAGTTTGAATGGATAGACAAGTGTGAAGCGAGTTTTCAAGAACTCAAGAGGAGATTGATATCAGACCCAATCTTAATCATGCCGGATATCACGAAGCCCTTCGATGTGTATTGTAATGCATCCAAGATTGGTCTCGGATGTGTGCTAATGCAAGAACGCAAAGTTATATCTTATCTATCCCGACAACTGAAGCAACATGAGCAAAATTACCCAACCCATGACCTCGAACTCGCAGCCATAGTTCTAGCCTAGAAGACATGGAGACATTACCTGATGGGAAATCGTTGTGAGATTTATTCGGATCACAAGAGCCTAAAGTATATATTCACTCAGAAGGAGCTGAATATGAGGCAGAGAAGATGGATTGAGCTAATCAAGGATTATGATCTGGACATTCACTATCACCCTGGTAAAGCCAACGTAGTAGCCGATGCCCTTAGCAGATTGCCATGCCGCTTGAACTCCATGATTTTGAAGGAGCAACCAAGTTTGCACAAAGAGATGGAAGATTTTCGAATGGAATTAGTAAGTGAAGGATTTTTGGCTAGCATAGAGCTTCAGCCCACTTTGATCAGTCAGTTAAAGAAGGCGGAAGGAAATGCCGATGTCGACGGAATCAAGCGTCGTGTCGTCTGAGCAAAGTACCGGATTCACCGAAGGCGAAGAAGGAGTTATGTGGTACAAAGGGCGCCTTTGTATACCAGATTCTGAGTTGAAAGAAGTTATTTTGAAGGAGGCTCATGATACTCTTTATTCTATCCATCCGGAGGAACTAAGATGTATCAAGATTTGAAAGAGCAATTTTGGTGGCATAAGATGAAG
This sequence comes from Avena insularis, assembly GCA_023614405.1. Classification (NCBI taxonomy): domain Eukaryota; kingdom Viridiplantae; phylum Streptophyta; class Magnoliopsida; order Poales; family Poaceae; genus Avena; species Avena insularis. The sequence goes on from CM042684.1 coordinate 19,314,680, forward strand.
AGAAATCGGAAGCTATATCGCCAAGTGTGATATATGTCGTGAGTCAAGGCAGGACATCAAAGACCCGCTGGATTGTTGCAACCTTTGCAGATTCCGGAATGGAAATGGGATTCTGTAGGAATGGACTTTATCACTGGACTGCCTACTTCTAGTAGGGGAAATGACTCTATCTGGGTCATAGTGGACAGATTGTCCAAAGTCGCCCATTTCTTTCCCGTCAAGACCACATATCAGAGTTCGAAACTAGCAGAGTTGTACATCGCTGGAATCGTTAGTTTGCATGGAGTCCCCAAGAACATCGTATCGGATCGAGGAACTCAGTTTACCTCGAGATTCTGGAAGAAAGTCCAAGAAGGTTTAGGAACCCGCTTAGATTTCAGTACCGCGTATCACCCTCAGACCGATGGACAAACAGAGCGAGTAAATCAAATACTCGAAGATATGCTGAGAGCATGTGTGTTAGAATATGGATCCAAGTGGGAAGACTGTCTGCCATTTGCAGAATTTTCCTACAACAACAGTTACCAAGCCAGTTTGCAAATGGCCCCATTTGAGTTCATGTACGGAAGGAAGTGTCGTACCCCTTTGAACTGGTCGGAAGTAGGAGAGAGTCAGATTTTCGGACCCGACATCCTATGAGAAGCAGAAGAGAAGGTTCACAAGATTCGTGAGCACCTCAAGACCGCCCAATCCCGACAGAAGAGTTACGCCGACAAGAGACGTAGATACCTCTCCTTCAACATAGGAGATTTTGTTTATCTGAAAGTGTCGCCATTGAAGGGAATGCACCGTTTCCAACTCAAAGGAAAGTTAGCCCCCAGATATATCGGACCTTCCAAAATTCTGAACCATCGAGGAGAAGTATCGTATCAATTGGAGATACCCGAAGAGATGTCAGCAGTACACAATGTGTTCCATTTCTCGTTACTTCACAAGTGTCTCGAAGTCCCCGAGAAGACCGAAGTGTTCAAGAATATCGACCATCGGACCATAGAGATAAACGATGACCTGACCTATCCCGAAGTACCCATCCGTATTTTGGAAGAAGCTTTTCGAACTACCCGAACCCGAAGCATCAAGTTTCTCAAGATTCAGTGGAGCAACCACACAGAAGAGGAAGCTACAGGAGCGAAGATCACATCAGGACGGAGTTTCCCGATCTCTTCAAATCCTAGGTAATCTTTTCATCCTTTTTCAAATCTCGGGACGAGATTTTGTTTAAGGGGGGAAGGTTTGTAACATCCCAAAAATACTAAGCTTGGATCATCAAGCATTAGTCATCAACATTTAGGGTTAACAAAAGCTTTTCTAAATAAAATTATGAATGCATGCATATGTGTATGCATGGATTTTGCAATTCTTTGGAACCACCTTGTTTGATTGTTTCATTGCTTGTAAAATGTTTCTTAGGTGAAATAAACATCATATAAAACATTTCCCACACTTTTCCTAAAGGCAAGTAAATCAAAACAAATATATTAAAGGAATGGTCACTTTGACCAATTTAACTCCCATGCCTACTTTGGCTGTCTCAAACTTTTAGAACCTAACAGAAACTTTTCTGGAACTTTGCACCCCTTGAATGTACTCCTAACAAAGTATCAAGGCCCACTTTGTGATCATCCAGAAACTTTCAAATACATAGTTTAAATGACAATTCAAAATTGAATCTTTATCATATGGGAAGATCCCACTGTTTCAAAAACCACTCAAATAAGCTCAACTTTCAAAACCCAAGCATCTGCAGACTCACCAGCACCAACCTAGCAAACCCACCAAAAATCTTTTCAAAATTCAAAACTTGAATTCATGCGGCCATTTCATCAAACAGGTTGCAGATACAAATCAAACAAACATCAAACACTATAGTGTGCAGTAAAATTGGCCTAACTTGTTCCCTATTTAGCTCACAACCAGCTCAGTAGATCATCTAGGAAGATTAACCAAGCACTAGCAAAACTGTGAGCTTGCCATTGCCATCAATGGTGAACAGCTGAGCACACCCATGTCACCCCCATTCGACAACAAGCTAGGAGGAGACACAAGCCTAGCCAGCATGTCCGGGAGGCAGCCAACCGTCCACCGCCACTCCCTGTCCACCGCTCGAACCTTGCCAACCACTGGACCACACGCACGGACCGCGCCCAAACCGCCAGCGACCATGCCGAGCGTGCGCCAGAGCGCCACCCTCGACCGAAGCCCACAGACCGCCGCTGCGCGTGCATACACAATCCCCACCCCGAGACCGCCGGACATCCTGTTCGCTGCCCGTGGCGACAACCACCGCCGCCATCGAAGACGCCGCCTCTGCCGCTCGAGGCGTCGCATGTTCGAACCAAGCCGCACCGCCCTCGAAACCATGTGGTTGAGCATCGCTAGGAACACCGCACCGTCCCTACCATCGCTCATGCCAATAAGCCGCTGTAACGCCCCCGAGCTCACTGCGTCGCCCGTCGGTCCCCTCGCTCGACTATAAATAGAGGCCACCCCCGCTCGATTTCTTCACACCATCTCACTCCCCTCTCGTCACTGATCGGGCCACACCGTTCCTGGAGCAAGGCGAGCACCACCTCGCCGGAATTTCACCGGAGCCCGCCGCCTCTGGAGAAGAAGGGAGCCATCGATTTCGTCCACCCCAGGAGCTGCCGCAACCACCGCTGAGTTCGCCGTCGTCGACTTCGTCGTTCGCCCGCCTCGCCGACCCTTTCCAGCACCCCGGTGAGCCCCCACAACCCTCACTGGCCGCGCTAGGTTTCTTTCTCGCCGGCGTTGTCTCGTGTCGACGATGACTCCCAGCCGTTGGATTAGAATCAGATCGAACGACCCACGTTGCCCCGTATCGCCCGCCTCCTGTCTCACGGCAAGTGGGGACACCCACTTAAGCAGCCGATGAACCTTTGCGCTTAGCAGGCCGGCCCAGTAACTTTTCCCGCGCAGCCCAGTGATTTGAATTAAATCTTTTTCTTTTTAATTCAAATGCACTTCTGTACCCATTTTCAAAAATCAATCCATATCGATTCAGTGCACCAATTTGAATGAAACCAATTTTGTTGGAAAGGACTATGAATGCTGAATCCAATCCCGTTGGATTCAAGTCATTTGGATCTATAGATCATCCATGGTAAAAATAACAAGGCAGAAGTTTTTCTGCATTCAAACATTTTTCAAATTTAAACCATAATAGCTTTTGAGTTGATTCCAACTCTCAAAAATCACATTTAACCATACCTTTCAGAATATATAAAAATATATAGGTTTACTTGCAGAAATAATGTTCAAGTAATAAAAGAATGCTACATAGGCATTTCTAGTCATTATATTTAAATAAAATAAAAGGGTAAAACCTTATTAAATTGTGACACCACTTTAAATCACATTCCCTTGGACTACAGTATGTGGTGATTACATGTGTCAACATGATCCCATGTTTGGGTTGGAGAATATTAAGTCTTAAGTAGTTTTTCAATGAGTAGAAATTACTTTTCTAAAAATAAAAGGAATTAAACCAAGCCTTAACCTTGTAATGTTAGAGATGATGCTAGATCATCTATAGGACCCTTAATGTGATGATTGCAAGTAGTTAAGTATTGTTTGGTGATTGTGTACCTCGTATTTATTCATAGACGCTAGTACCGACCAAGGATACGAGGAGGAAGGAGGATACTACGAAGAAGAAGCCGAGGAGAACTTCAACCACTGCTCTGCACAAGGCAAGCTTATATTGACATTGATGCAAGCTAACACTTGCAAGATACTTTACCTATGCAAGCCAATACTTGCTTGTTACCATGCCTACTATATGCTTTAAGCATATATGATCATACCCACTTGATAAACCAATCCTAGTTTTATTTGCAAGCTTCTTACTTTATTTATTTATCAAAGCTTACTTAGAGTTTACTTAAGAGTTTGGTAGATACTATAAAGTTATCTGAAGGTTGCATAAAGAGCATAAAATTTGGCCTAAGATTAGACACCTTGATATCATCCTGAGATATAAGGTTATACATAGTTGAAACTCCCCTAGTTTACCACCCCTCATTAGTGCTTAACCCCACTTGTAGATGCTAGTGCTAAGCATAAAGCTGATCAACTTTAGATGGGAATACTTGGTGAGAAAATGGTTATGAAAACCTTAGAATGATGGATCATTCGATTGAAATGTTTTGGACATGTGTTTCCGAACACCTGATGATTTTGGTGATGAAAATGTTGAGGCATGAGCCTTAGCCCTTTTAAAAAAACTGATGGTTGTCTGGATGCGATACCATTCCAATTTTATCGTACAACCACAATACCCGAATATTGGGTAGGGCTTGACTGGAAACTTATGTACCTTAGTATTAGCTCCCTCACAACCAAGGTCTGAGCTGAGGCTACCTTGTGAAGATTGTCCACCTGTGCAGTACCCAAGATGACAGTTGGTCATGGTTGGGAGGCCAAACTCACAGGAGAGGTGCTTATACTAGGGCGTTTAATTGAAAGCTCAGGATTGATTATCCGCATACTGAGTATGGTGAATTCAGGATTTGTTCCTGACGGATGTATCGGATGTTGTGGTGAAAGTGTACAATCTCTGCACAGTGTCAAACTATTTGAATAGCCGCGTCCGCGGTTATGGACGGTTGGAGTGGCCATACTGTTCCCCCGTCAGACTTTTCAAAAATTGACTTGTGAAATGAATTGAGACTTTGACTTGAACACAACAGAGTTGTGACATGAGTTACAAGATCCCACTTAGGAGTTATAAAATTGTGACTAGCTTTGGAACTTAGTAGAGATAAATCTGGCTTTTGCAAAACAACCCTAGAGCCTAGTGTCCTATTATCCAAAAAACCCTTTACCTGTTAGTATTAGTTTGCGAGTACTTAAAGAGTACTCATGGCTTTGTCCCTGGCTATTCTCATGGCCAGACTATGAAGAGGAGTACCTGGAAGATGGACAGGTTACGACAACTAGGATCATCTCCCATCGTCAGCATTGCCTGTGATCCCGAAGATGGAGCTTCGCCTACGCTACCGTTATTATTACGTATTCCGCTGCTTGATTTTGTATTAAGAACTGGATCATGAGATCCCTATTCGTGTAAGAACTTATGTATCATTTGCAATGGATGATGTACTATGGTATCCAATTCTGTTATGTCTCACAGAAATGGTAATCCTGGGATTGCGAGGTATGGCATAACAGGCATCTGGGATTAAAAATCCGGGTGTTGACAGGTTTACTGCACTAAGGCAAGAGAGCTCCGACATGAAATGAGAAAGTTTTGGAAAATACCTGAAGAAAAAGCTTTCACTTACACTGGTAAAGACTGGCTCCCAATTATGCTTGCCAATTGTAGCAAAGACAAGAGAACCCTAGTGCTCATGATTCTATGGAGGAGCTGGCACCTGCGTCGTAATATTATACATGGCAGCGGGAGTGAAACAATTGCAAACTCCAGGGATTTCCTCCTAAATTATATGTCCTGTCTACGCAGCACCCCGGAAGATGGAAATCAAACCAAAGGTAAAACACAGATTTCGTTCTTGCCTTCTACTAACGGTAAACTAATGGATACAGGACAACCAAAAGACAAAGCTATCACCATGCCAACCTGGAGGGCCCCTGCGAGCGGGATTGTTTGCATCAACGTCGATGCAGCGTTCTCGGAGACGGGCAGAAAGGCTACAGCAGGGATCATCATGAGGGACCAATCTGGTTCTATTTGCCTTGCTGCTTGCCATCCCACAACTAGGAGTAGCAACATTGAGGAAGCTGAGGCCAACGCGATCCTTCTTGGCCTACAGATTGCCAGGGACTATGATTCTAGTTCTGTTTTATCAGATTGTTTTGGTGCAGTCACGAAGGCCAACTGTCACTCAAGGATGCATAATAGCGCTTGGAGCATATATGAAGATATCCATCAGCTGAAATTGTATTTTGCTGACTGTTTCAATCAGTCATACTAGAAGAGAGTTCAACACAACTGCTCATGAGCTAGCCCAATTAGCTAAATCCTTAGAGCTTGGCCACACCTGGGTTACTCCTTTACCTTCTGTTATTGTTGACATTGCTGTAAAATATCCTGTTATCAGTACCTCTATGAATGAATGAGCGCCTGCATCTAAAAAAATTACATTGCCAGCATTTGTGAGAGAAAACGTTCCAGCATATCGAAATTTACATGGCACGACAATTTTGAATTTGATTACCAATCAAATCCTTGGACATTACAACCTAGATGACCACTAACATGACAATATGGGCAGCATTGGAGCTAGGACCATGGCACGGCGCTGAAGAGAACTGGAAGGTAAGGCTGGTCATAGTGATGAGTAACTTAGACTAGTGTCATGCACATGATATTAGTCTAAGTTACCACCTTCATAGTGCATAGTAACTAATAGGTAATGTCATACATGACTATATTAATTAGCTTATAGACTCATTTTGTCTAAAAAAGTGTGATGTTATGGTAACATAGCTAGTTACCATAATCATTTCTCTCCGCATTTAATTACATGTCATGTCATCAAAATGTCTAGTTATCATTGTATGTAGTGTTATGTTACTAGTGATGTTACTCCTACTATGACTAGCCTAATACAAGTGAAAAAGGAGATGGAATCAATGCGGCGATAGTTGGAGGAGTATCGGGAGGCATCCGTGAGGATACAGTATCTTGTCGGCCGCTGCCACGAGGCATGTGAATTTAGTATGGGACGTGTGCAGATTTTATTTCTCCTCAAGGAAAGATGACACATTCTCCCCCTGCTGAGTAGATATGACATGAGAATAATAAACAAATGAACATTTGAAAATTTGAGGCATCAACTGTCGAGATTTGAACATTTTAAGATTATAGCCTGCACCTCTGAAGATTTATCAAAACCAATAAGGATCAATATAGCACGACAAAATAGAAAATGTGCACCGTGATCAAAATGGATTCTAAAGATTTGGCAGTCATCCAGATGTAGACAGGCTCCTCAACTATCGGTTCAGCTTTGGCAATGGCTTCTTGATTGTTGTGATACTGACACCGTCTTGAAGACGTCCAAGTTCAGTGTCGATCGTAGGTTGATTTTTTGTAACATCCCAGCATTTAGGAACTAACAAGGGTAGATTTAGGAATATGGAATGTTGCATGCATTCATTTGTGAAAATATGGATAAATTTTTCGCCAAATAAAACCTTGAGTGATCAATGTTTCTTTCTTACTTTGAGATTAGGTTTAGTCTTAAAGGGGGATTGTTATAAACTTTGATATGATCTTTAAGGAATTATGTGTGTTTTGAAATGAGTTTGAATTTTAAAACTTGAGTGTTTGAATTATAATTCAAATGAATTAGATATAAGATTGAATCTTAATTTAATTAAGAGATAAATATTACCACTTAAATTCTACCCAAAGAAAAACAATAATGAATATGAAAACTTATTTCATATTATCAATATATACACAAGTTACAAAGAATGAAACTTACTAAAACCATTTCCAAACTTCAAAATTTACAACAGAATAAAGAATAAGAATATTCTTTATTAATAATAAATAACCTTTATTACAAGATAATAAAATGAAAAATTACAAAGAATAAGAAAATTACATTGGAACATTCTATAACTACCCTATAACTAAACCTAAACTAAATCTTCATATCTGTACCTACAAAACAAAACAAAAAATTAAATAGAAAAATAAAAGGGTTAGTGTTAGTATTACTTCTCTCAGATATGTCAGTGAAATCTACTTGACAAATTCATCATTGAGAAATTTATATAAAAGGGGCAAGTTTCACCAATATGAAAGAATCCATCTTTCATAAATTCAAAGCCAGAAGTCAAATGACAGCCAAGAGGGACAAATTCACCAGCCAGGTGAAAGTAACCTGGTAAGAGTAAGTTCAAAATTCTGAACATATCCACAAGTGCATAGCAAGCACACAGGCAGGACACACACTAGCATGCATGTGGTGTGTTGTCAACCTCACAGAACATCCCAATCTCACAAAACCACAAGCACAGCCGTGGGAGGCACTAGTGCATCACTCCATTGTACAGCACACAAGAACAACCAGTGTAGACAGCAGCTAAATCAAGCACCACAACCAGCAACCACACCAACTAAGGATCAACCAAACATCACCAGGATGGTGACATAAGGAGGGGGATGGATTAGGTGGACATCAAGATCAAGCCCAGGAGCTAGGAGGAGAAGGTTAGCTCAAGATCAAGCACAGGAGTCCAGCAAAACCAGATCAAGATCATCATCATCAACTTACTACACCATCATCCGATTCTGTGGTGAGTTTCATAAAACCTTCACATAATCTAATCATCTTATTCAGATAAAAGCATGTGTTGTTTTACAAAACAAACCCTCAGAAAGCACCCAAGTGGGGTGAATCCATCATAGGGATTTCTGAAATTCTAAAGGCAAACAACAAAGTACCAGGATCCAACCAGAGCTCAGAGCAACATCCTTGCTCTGGTTGTCAAACTATATTTTACAACTCAATCATACATATACCTATGATCTATTTCTAGGCACATCCCTAAAGGAAGGGTAGCACCTTAGAAACAAATATTTGGATCCATAGATTGAGCAAGATCACTATCAGTTTTTCCAAGCTTTGATCCAATAAATAATAGCTGGTACCACTACCAGGACTATCTAGATGAACCAATTAGATAAGATTTGAATCCCTAAGCCTCAGACCAATATCATTGGTCTTAGGGAATTCAGATAAGAGCATTTCTATTTATCTTTCAAAGCCAAGATTGTCTTAAACATAAACTAACCAAATCCATGGTTGAGACTCAAACTTGTGTGCCATACCATGATGGTGTCACAAGAACAATTCAATATGAATCAGGAAAGACAGTAAATCATCATAGATTCAGACAATAAACTAACCAATCATTTTCCTGTTAACACAGGAATCATAACTAGCATATTCCTATGTTACACTTCACTGTTTGAGATCATGATGATCTCAAACCATATGTTAATTCCCAAGCTAACAGCACTAAGAGAGTAGCTGTATCTTATCATAATCAAGACCATGAATCAAATAAATAGTAGGAAAGCTATCAAGTCATTGGCTTTACCAAGCATGTTTCCTAAACAACAATATCATCTGAATCAGATGCAATCCATGCATAAAATCATCTAAGAAGCCACCAGAAACAGTATAGATCATTTTAAGCAATAAGCCTCAGACCAATAATCATTTAGCATGTGTATAGATCAACCAAACATGAATCAATTCATCCAGTACATGATCAATCACATCACATGAACCCTAAATGGATAATCATCCTAACCTGAATCAGATAGTTGCCAGAGAGGACACTGCCAATGTCTAGCATCGAACCAGCAAACACAGAGAGCACCATAGGAGGGGAATCAAACTCACCGTAGGTCCTTGCTGAAGGATAGCAGAGGAAGTAGAGGTAAGACAACCATGGCGACAGGGAGCACCCGGAGAAGCTGCAACCATGCGCCACGGCAACGACCCTGATCACGCCTGGAAGTGCAGAGCATCACCTAGACGTACGACGACCATGGCAGCACTTGAATCCATGCCAATCCCCAAACCCTAGGGTTCGGGACGACATCAATCCATCGCAGGGGAGCCCTAGGCTCGAATCCAATTGGATAGAATGAAAGAGTGTCGTCGATAACTCCCAATTGCACCATGGCGGCGACCAAAATGGTCGACGGCGGCGGGAATCGACGGTGGCGACATCGCCGACCATGGGGTCGGGGTCAGAGGAGGAAAGGATGAACTCGAGGGAGAAGGAGAGGCAGTGAGGAGTGGGCCGAGCTGGGCCAAAACCCTTCGGGGTGGTCCTTTTGTCTAGGACAAATGGGATACTAGGGCCCAATAAGTATAACTAGCCCATAAACATTTTCAGGCCTGTTTTAATCAATTGGAAAAGACCAAAATGCCCCTGAACTCAATAAAATTCTAGAAAATAAAATAAAAGTCCAAAAATGATAAATAAAATATTTTTGGATTCACAATAATCCATACTATACAAATAAAATAAAATATAAAATTTTAGACATTTAAAATTTTATAAGAATTTTGTAATTCATATATTCCTTATGGAATTTTACAAAATTATTGAAAGGTGATAAAAATAAATAAAAATCACTTTCATTATATATTAATATTATAGTATTTTTGAAAAATACTAAATAAATATTTAATAACAATTTTAATGTATAATTGATAATTCCTAAAAGAATTATTAAATCAATAAAAGTCAAATAAAAAGGAAATAAAATAAAATAATTCATTATATGTTATAAATATTAAAAAGTAATATTTATAAACCCTTTATTCTTAAAAAGAACTTTTTATAATAATGGGGAGAATGCATATCAAGTTAAATCATGCATGACATTATTGCATAATCATTTTTGCTTCTTTAAATATTGTCCTTACCGGGCAATAATGATGTTTTTGTAGAACTAGAAGCTCAAGGTCCAGTGCAAGCATCAGACTTCACTACCTTGGCATCACCAGGCAAGTTCATCACTTGTTCATGTCCTTTGAAGAGTCTTTATCAAAGTATTTGCAAATTGTGTGTTATCATATATGCTATAAAAGAAAGAAAATATTATTTTTACAAATAAAGAAATCATAGATATCATCCTAAGTGATGATATAATGGAGCAATGGAACTTAGGGTTCTAATTGCAACAATGATGATCAAGTAGGGACTTAATAACCCCTGACATCAGTGATTCTAGCGCCGTATATTACGCGTTAGACATGAGATTTGGAATGGGATAGAGAAGTCAGCTGTATCTTCTTCCTCTCGCATGAAGCCGAATGTGCAGGTCGTGGCTGTTATTCTTGTAGTGTGCATATTAATTAGTAATTCGTAGAGGATATGCAGCATACGGGTGGGAACCCTCATCGTCCCATGATAGTTCTGGCATCTAACGGTTTGTACAAACCATTGCTGTAATTCATTATGTGGGCATGGTGTACACCAAGGAGGCATCTTGCCGGTCATGAAGAGGCGATGATTGGCTTGGACCAACTACTGGGCCCCACATCATGGAATTGTGGACGGGAAAGTACGCCCGGTTGTGCAACAAGGAGTTGATCTCTCATGGGTAAAGTAACGCACCTCTGCAGAGTGTAAGAACTGTAACTTGTTACTCCCTGTTCCGGGAATGAGCTACGAACGCGGCAGGAAGTGGAACTCCATGAAAGTTCTGGTCAACCTGTGAAGGCTGATTGTCATAGTTTTTCAGAATAAAATCAATCTTTGAAGAAAGAATTACAAAAACTACATAGTGCCAAGGATTTATAATCCGAGGTGGTAGTTAGAGCATCAAACTTCCCACCTTGCATATAATGAACTTGTTGGGTAACGCTGTTACTCATTCTTTCCTTTGATCCCTTGCTTAGACTCTAAGGATTCCGAAGACGTGCCAATGTATGCAGCCGAATGCCAACAAGATGTGTTCTACGAGGAACCTGATCTGTCCGAAGGAGTTGAAGGAGTGGATTACGAAATCCGCTATGGTGTCGATGATAACGAGTCCAACTAAGTATCCCTAGTTAATAGTAACCAATGGAGCCGAGCAGCATGAACTCTATAGAATAAGCTGTTGAGCTCAACTCCTAGATGGAGTTGCTACTTTTAAATTCCGCTGAACACTTTATATTTTGGTTTGTAAGTTGGATCTTTTGGAAGTCTTGAACTTCCGGTATTGTAATAATAGTAATGTGTGTACTTTTGTAATATGGACCCACAATGTTTCTGTTGTACCACTCTGAGGGATGTGATATTTACGGAACGGTATTCTGTCGATGTCATGTCAACGACTATAGTGTACTACACATGCAATGGTATGCTGGGTCACCGCATTTTTGAAACCGGTAGCTGATGGGATGGGAGGTGATCAATAAATGGAGCCATGGAGGCAGCCTTAGAGTTTGCCTTGTACCGTGATTATTAGCACATTGTGTCGTGGTATTGCACGGCAGATGCTACTGGGGGTAGCTTACGTAGAGGGAGCAATGCGACGTAGGAGAATCCGGGAGCGATATTGGCACACGATGTACCCAGGTTCACGTCCCCTCGATGGAGGATCGCTACGTCCTGCTGTCAATCCAGTATATGATTATAGATTGGTTTACAAGGGAGCCGCCGTATTCTTGATGTTAAATCCAGTATATGACACATCAAGAAAACTGGGATTAGATGCTAAATAAACGACAACAAATCTTTGTTGTCGTTTATTTAGCATCTAATCCCAGTTTTCTTGATGTGTTGTTACATATGTATAAGGACGATAAAGAAGACATATTTACGTTGCTCCGACACACCAATGGTCCGAACAAGATCGCTATCACTACTCGGCGTTGCGCCCACTCTTTTCGGCTGAACACCGTACTCGGGGACTCGCCCAGCGCGATCTCGCCTGCCGCGAGTTTGAAACGGTCGTGAACTCATCACGTTCGCATGACTCGCCCGCCATGAACTCGTCATCAACGGCTCGCCACGTTGACGACTCACCCGCACACATGCTCGTCCGGCGCGAACTCACTCGCCATGAACTCGTCATCACGGACTCGCCATGTTTGGCGACACGCCCATCGCCGGCTCGCCACGCCGACATCGAATCGCCATGCTCGGCACTCGCCGGTCGCCCGAACTCGCCATAGCCGCGTACTCACCATGTTCAGTGACTCGCCCATCGCCGGATCACCGTGCCCATGTCGGCTCGCCATGCTCGGCGACTCGACCCCGCGATCCATGTCCGCATTGGACAGCTAAGTTCTTTTATATCCGTACATGCTATAAGTCCAAAACATATTCATCCTTTCGTTCAATTTACAAAACCATATTTGGGATCGGTTTCAGTTTTGTCTGCTGTTTATCCGCGTCCGTCGAAGTAGTGAGGCTGGGTACCAAAAGGCCGACCTTGTCTCCGGGTTCAACAGTCTGGCATCGCGTCCCTGTTACCCGGCAAGCGTTTGATGCTGGAGGTCTGCCTACTCATAAAAAGACACGCATAAACCTTACATATTGGCCGTCGATCCACATAACAAAAGTGCATTTTCTTCAACATCTATAATTTACACGTCTTACAATTTTTCAATATATTTCATAAATACACCTTATTGCAATCGTACTTTTTCCTCCTTCTTAGCAAAACAGTGTCTTTCTCGCCACTCGCCGCGCTCGGGGACTCGGTGCTCGCCGATCGTTCGACCTCGTCACTCGCCGCGCTCGGGGACTCGGCGCTCGCCGGTCGCTTGACCTCGCCACTCGCCGCGCTTGGGGGCTCGGCGCTCGCCGGTCGTCTGACCTCGTCACTCGCCATGATCGACAACAACCACTACCTATTTTCAGAATATGCATATCTAAAGAGCCTCAAGTCGCCTCTACAAGCCAACTCGAGCCTCGGGGACTACTCCTAGGCATACTGCATGTGCGTATGGTTCCACGACCATGTCTCGACACACTCGGGGACTCGCCACCGCGGACTCGCCCTCGCGTACTCGACACGCTCGGGGACTCTCCACCGCGGACTCTCCCTCACGTACTCAACACGCTCGGGGACTCGCCACCGCGGACTCGCTCTCGCGTACTCGACACGCCGCTCGGGACTGCCACATGGACTTCGCTCGCGTACTCAACACGCTCGACGACTTCGCCATCGCGCAGCTTCACCAACACCCTGCGTCTTTCGCCAACTGGCCATCACCGACTGGCTCACGCCGACCGCCTCCCGCTTCACGGTTCTTTTTTATGTTTAGGAGCTCGTTGCCGATTCGCCACGACCCATCGTCAAGACTCTCCGCGCCCTGCCTCAAGCCCGCGTCGAATTGACAACGCGCTCGGGGACTACTGATGGGGGAATACCAATTGGGGTATACCCACGAAGCGGATTCGCCAGATGGACCAAGCCGACTGGAACCTAGCCCTGAGCGGGTCGACTCGCCCAATATGGCGACTGGCGCATGCTGCACCCAGGCGACTGGCGCCGACTGAAGGCCCAAGACGGCGACTCGTATACAAAGCCCACCAACACACTTGTAAACCCTAACTGGCTGCATATATAAAGCCACCAGGGGCACCCCCACGAGGCATCCTCTCTCACATCTCATTAGATCTAGGCTCTCCCACATTAGATTAGATCTAGTCTCCCTCCGTCTACGACGGCTCACTTGTAAACAAATCTATGATCGTATACTAGATTGACAGCAGGACGTAGCGATCCTCCATCGAGGGGACGTGAACCTGGGTACATCGTGTGCCAATCTCGCTTCCGGATTCTCCTACGTCGCCTTGCTCCCTCTACGTAAGCTACCCCCAGTAGCATCTGCCGTGCAATACCACGACACATTGTGCAATGGCGAAATGCCTGAATTTGAAGGACAACATAAGTGAGGGGGAAACAGGACTCCGCGTTGAATTTTGTTTCGTTAGTACATGTTGAGTAAGAGACTAAGAGCGAGACCCTAAGCTACTAGGGTGACTTCTTTTGGGTTTATGCTTATATATAAGCGTGCTTATAGATTCCGGTGGGAAGTAACTGTTTACTAGGATGACTTTTTTTGGGCTTATGCTCATGCATAAGCATGCTTATAGATTCCGGTGGGGAGAAACTGTTATGGGTAGAAGCTTTCAGAAACTGTCAAGAGACTTCTTTTGGGCTTATGCTATTTTGGCTTATTTGTTGTGATGAGTTGTGAGTTGTCTATTATACCCTTGTTTTTATCTACACCCAAACCGGATGCATGTTGGAGCAATCCATTCCAAATAGTGTAATCATTTTAAGTGTTTCCACCTATTTTTCATTTGTTTCATGTCATAATTTCTCTTCGTGCGCCCGTTGAACTTCGTAACCATGTCTGGTCAAAACTTACACCAGACGATTATTTGCATTAATCTCTTCGATACACACATCAAGAAATACACGATGCACTACAACATCCCAACAAGCTTTCACATGTTTTGGTTTGACAATCTAAATGCACAACATCAAAATTATCCATAAAATAATGCCACACCATCACACACACACAACATCATTAGTAACTAGTATAATGTTTTAACATGGCATCATTTTTGGATAGCACCATCACACAAAAAGAATCATCTACTAGCTAGCAGCAACTACCAGCATCACACAACAAGAATCATCTACTAGCATTTGTGAGTAAGCATCAGTCAAACACGATTTTGGGAAATTCTAGCTGCTAGCTTCGTTGCATTAGATGTAGACATGCTGCAGCGGACGAAGTCGAGATGTCCGGCCTTGGAGCAGACAACAAGGTGGAGGGAGGAGGTGTCCGGGGCAGAGGGTCGGTCAGGGCGGGCAGAAACCGACGGCGGAGGGAGACCGGCGCGAGTGAGGGACGAAATCCACCGGGGAAGAAATCCATCAGAGACCGGCGGGAGTGTGGGACATTATTTGCATTAATCTCTTCGATACGCACATCAAAAAATACACGGCGGTGAAGGGAGAATAACAGTGGGGTAGAATACCAGTTTCCGCATCCAGAACCGAGAAGCTCGGGAAACTGGTATTCTCCACATTGTACGTATGTTGGCTTTTAAAGAGTTTTTTGGTGTGAAGAATCTGGACACTTTATTTGTATTTATGCGGTTGGGACCTATAAGTTATGTTAGAAGCAAAAAAAAAAAAGTCACGCACCTCCAACTTTCGTTTAAAATCCCCTTGATCCAAAGGAGGACTGACACAAGTCTACAGGCCAGAATGGAAGCATCCAATGCATAGTCTAGGAGATGCGGGGTCTATCTCGGTTCAGATTTTTATTCAAGCAATGATTTTTGGTTAATGCAGAAGGTTCACACCGGATCTAGACCTTACTGTCCTAACCCATGCGTTGTGTATGTCTCTGTTCCGTCAGTCTATGAACACACGCAATTTTAATTTACCGAATAAACGGCACCTGGTGTTTATATAAGAACGCATGGGACACCATCTAGTTTAACATGGTCTACCATGGAATGTTGTAGTACGATTTGTGACACCCAATTATTTTTGTATGTATCAACATGTCCGAATCTTATATGCATGTATAGGAGACAAAAAAGTCATAGCTCCAAAACTTTAACCGAGATGATAATTGATCTTTCAAATTTGTAAAACTATAATTTAAACAATGCTTAAACATATCTAAAATTTTAACACAAGTAAATGATACTTAATATTTCATATTTATAAAATAATAATTTAAATTATGCTTCAAAAATATCTATTTATTAAACACTTGATATATCATTTTCACATATTCTTCGCTAGATTTGTCCCCTACATTGCTGACTACATAGTGGACGTTTGTGTATAACTATTAATTTTGCTAGTAGAGCTTAAGTCTCGGCTGTTTGTATAAGTTTTAACACACATCTTTCAACATTACACCAATACAAATTTTTGATGTCTAAATTTCAATGGTTTAGAATGTGACCGACTGTTATTTATATCAATAATTTTTGGTGATATGGATTTGTTCTCATCGTAATGAATTATCATCTTGTTTTGTTGCATTTCTTATGTTTCTCAATGAATTGGTTTTCTGACCCTTGGTTTCTAGATTTAGCTAACTTTTTTGTGTTTGTTAAGTTGAGATTTGTTTTTGGTTCGATTACGGGTTGATTGTATAGCCTATTAGTCTATCACTATTAGTTATAAATATATCACCTGTTCTTGTTTAAAGTGTGTTTCTTCCTCTCCGGTGTAACAAAACGAACTATAATATGCATGTCGTGTTATGACCAGCATGACCTGTGGGGAAGTCTCAGAAGACTGCAAAGGTGGTAGCCAAATGAAGTAGAATAGCACTATCATACTCGATTTACATAAAACAATGGTTGTGATGCCTGGAAAATCTGCAACACCATGTCTTTTTTTTTAACAGGAGAGCCCCCGAAGGGGCAGGAAGCCTTCATTAAAATACGACGGTGGAGCTACATATTTTCACGCAGAACCCTAAAAAATATGAAAAGACAAACAGGTCCAAACGCTTTACAAAGAGCACCCTAAAACATAAACAAGAAACGCAATTGGGTCCTCCTTCCAACACGCCTCTGCTTCTCACTGGCCTCACGATGGAGGTTGAGGGAGCGTCGGGTCTTGCCAGCGAGCTTGATAGCCTCGATGCGGCTTGGATAATCGGCTGGCTGCATGCCTCCGATTTGGATCTGCAGAAAAAGATGGCTTCACTTCTCCAGGAAAGATCATCACCGCCGTCGCTCGGATCAACATCCATGGCAGACGCGACCTCCGCGTCCAGATCCGGAGAAGACACCGAGAAAGAGCAACGATGAGCTTCCAGGATCTGCTGCCGATGCTCCTAGAAACCGAGCTCCTCCCTCAGAGCTCCTGCCCGAGATGAGGGAGGGAAGCCATAGAAGATGCATCTGCAGCAAATCCAAGGATAGGGTCGCCTAGGAAGAAGCCAGACCGCGGTGCCGCCAGTGAGCTCCCCCTCGCCACCAAGGCCGGCCAGGAGCCACTTCAGCATGCCACGCACTGCCGGAAGGCAACTTTCCCCCTCGCCGCCATGGCCGGCCGAGAAGAATCGCTTCCAGCAGAACCAGATCTTCACCAGGTAACCAGCGTTGAATTTATTCCAGGAGGCGGTGTTTCTCCACTCCACTTCCTCCTCCAGCCATCGGAGTTGAAGAAGAAGAAGGATGAACCCTAGGGCTGGCCAGATCCCAACGCCAAGATCTGCCCATCCGCTCCATCTACTGGGCAAAGCGCCCGCAACCGGCAAAACGCCAAACCTACCCCTAAACCTAACTACTACGGCGCTCCCCCTTCTCCAACTCCGGCCGGCAGAGCCGGCGGAGAGGAGTCGGGGGAGGCCCAGCACGAGGGCGGCGACTCTCAAGGGAGGAGGGGTGGAGAGAGGGGGGAGGACCAAGTAGGGGGAGGAGATACGTAAAGATTGCAACACCATGTCGGACCAGGGAATCAACGACGAGCTTCATGTTCTTGCGCCAGGAAAGAGTGCTTCACATGCAAGAGGCGACTCTACGGAAGTAAACAGGAGGTGATGTGAGGTGTGAGGATGGGCGAGCTGTGACGTCAGATGCAGCATAGGAAGATGATGAGCAGGAAGGATGAGAGGAGGCGGCATGAGGCCATATCTTCTACCTTAAATTTAGGATGTGTTTTTTGCAAGGATGGCAAACATTAAATGACATGTATAGAGGGAACGATGGTGTCATAGCCGTGAAAATGGACTTCTCATAGAATAAAAAATCCAACTGTATTGTTTAGCCATCCAAATGAGTTTAGTAAAGATTTTCATATCACATGATAACAACCCATTTGGCAACTGTTGAGAAGAGAAAGTGGATTTCATAGGGTATCAGTGGCGGAGCCAGGACACAAAACCTGTGTAGTCAGTCTAAAACTATGTAGTCAAACACAAGTATTTGTAGGAATTTTTAATTATTTTTGCAGACCTTTTGCTTGTATTGCCAAAAAAAACGTGTAGTCAATTGACTATGGAACTTAAGTGTGGCATATACTGAGATTAGATATAGGACGTACCATTTAGTGTTGACTCTTTTGTTTGGCATCTAACGTGGGAGGGTTGATTCTATTTTTTTCGTTGGTGGGAATTCATGAGGGTTTAGCTAGCTAAGGGATGGGAACTTAAGTTATAATAATTATGGGTAGAAATGCTTTCTAAAATATCCAATCTCTATCAAGAGATAATACGTGGAGCCATCGAAGAAAATGCCAAGAAGAGCCATAATGTGGACGTCCTAGATCTTCGGGTCATCCTAGTAAGCCTTGAAGCGCTCCTTTCATCACATTCATATGCCCGTCACTACTTGAACAATATAAAAGAAGTGGCTGTTCTTGAAACGAACAGAGGGGGCTTGTTGTCAACTGTGCTGACGAAAATCAAACCATGTCTTCGCTTTAGGACATGCCTCCATTTTGGAGCAATTCCTCTCTTTCAAGTGTTTATCTCTTCACAACCAACCTATCATAAAATTTTCGCAGAAGTAGACATAGGGGATGCCAAAATATAATGAGAAGCACAACAAGGCGATCTATGGTATCACGGTTTACTCAATAGGGGATATTACAGTTCTTACTGTTATAATCCTACAATTTACGATTCTACAATAGAACCTGCGTAAACTCGTGTGTAGGATGGTAAATTGTAGGATAGGTAATATCCCCAACTAAGTAAATCTTAGATTCAATCCACTCAATCTAGATAGTGCAATCGTATAATCATATGACAATCCCGATTGTGGTGAGATCTTCATTGCCACCATGCCGGGCCGTTCCCTCTACTTGCATCCCTCCTAGTGTCGTCTAATTTTCCTTTGTTGTGGCACTCGTGTTGCTATTGTGACCTAGGGAACTCCACCACCGCCCTCACCGTACGAAAAGACCTTGGAGGAGGCGAGGGCAAGAAGGAGTAAGAGGGAACCAACGATAAACAATATGACGCAACTCACTCAAATTCTCAAGTTATCTTACGATTTCGAAAAAATCCAAATAAGAAAACTCAACGAGTAGCACACATGCATCTCACTCATTAGGGCACGTAGAGTGCGAGCGCTAAGCACCGACGCTAGAATCAGATTACCAGCGGTTTTACAAAGATTCCGGCCGATCGCAGAAAAATAGCTAGCCTCAGCGAGAAAACAAGAGTCGACGCTTTGTCTGTTTTTTCTAGGATGGACTCTACGGGCGTGCAAAAACAAACTATATTTAGCGTCCAGGTTAGCGGCACGCAATGAGGGACAATGACGCTTGCCTAATTTTTTTTCGGCACAAATTGTTTAAGCGTCTATCTAAACATCTCGCATTATACATGCCCTTACACTGGCCAAGTGGCAGGTGGTGGCATTGTCCACGTGTGCACCCCAAATGTCCAGTCCTCACTCACACGGTCACACCCGTCGTCTCTCCACAGCCACAGAGAGCCAGAGACTCGAGCGTCTCGTTACCACGGCATCTCATCGGAGAACCACCGCGGAACCGGGGCAAGATCAAGATGGCCTCGTCTGCCTCGCTGCTCCACTCTTCCGCGCTCGCTCCAGCCTTCTCGCCACCTGAGCTCCGGCGCAGGCTCCCCCCGCCACAGCTCGACCTCCGCAGCCGCCGTCGCGGCTCCGGCGTCTCACTCGCCGCCTCATCCTCCGCCGCGTCGCCGGAGGTCGAGAGGGATCCCTCGCCATCGTCCCCGCCGTCCCCTCCGCCTCCCGATGAATCCGCCCTATCGGTGAGCACTGGGCACTCCCATACGTAGCAGCCTCGCAAATTAACTGCCCCCAATTTGTCTGACAAGAAATGTAACCTGCTTCTTGGTCGATTGGGTTTACTAGCGCAGGCCGTGGCGGAGAGCGTGAAGGTGCTCAAGCAGGCGGCCAAGACGAGGAAGGTGCCCGCCGCCGAGCTGCTATCGGCGCTGGCCACCATCAAGAAGGCCAAGCTCGACACCTCCGCCTTCTTCGAGACGCTCGGCGGGACGGAGTCCCCGGGAAGGACGTGGATGCTCATCTTCACCGCGCAGGGCCGGCTGGAGAAAGGGAGCTACTTCCCGGTGACCGCCGTCCAGCGATTCGACGCCGCGGTGAGCTTCACTTTAGAAATTCGCCTGAACCTGGAAACACCTGTATCTGAAACTCTGATGTAACAGAATGGGTACTAATAATTAAATGGTGCGAATTTTCGGTGACCAGGGCCAGAGGATCGAGAACGGGGTGTACCTGGGCCCCGTGGGCAGCCTGACCTTCGAGGGGAGGCTGTCGTGGAAGAAGAAGATCCTGGCCTTCGTCTTCGAGCGCGTCCGCGTCAAGGTCGGGCCGCTGGGTCCTCTCGAGATCGGGCTCGGCGGCGACACCAGCAGGGAGCCGAGCACCAAGGACCCCTTCTTCGTGTGGTTCTACGTGGACGAGGAGATCGCCGTGGCGCAGGGCAAGGGCGGGGGCACGGCGTTCTGGTGCAGGTGCAAGCGTGTCCCAGTGTAAAGGTTCAGTTCAGTTCAGTTTAGCGTTTGGAATTTTGGAAGATCAGGAAGTTAGCGAATGCGTGTTCTTCACCTTACTGTACACGATTATTATGTCCACGGATGATGAATGAAATAGATGATGATACTACTTGTGTTGTGTGTAGCTTTTCCAGTGGTGATAAGTAACTACCTGATAGAATAACGAGCAGCTGATCAGATTCAGATTAAAATTCACTCAATATATAAAAGGTAAAGCTTTCGCCTCTGTCCAAAAGAATGAATTCAGGGCCAAATCCAAAATGCAGAAATGCATGGTAGGAAAGATACAGTGCGGCATCAAACACATGTTTTTTTCAGAGAGAAAGCACTATTTCATTAATCGAAAATCCAGTTACAAGAAGCAACACACAGGAACCTAAAAGACAGATCAGGATAAAATGATTATCTTGAATTTGCGGATGAAATCTGAGATTGAGAAATACAAAACAATCACTAGAGTTTCCTGGAACCACCAAAGCCAGTGGCCGCCGTCCAGATCTAGCGCCGCCGAGACGCACGCCAGAAGAGACGCCAAACCTTCACCAATGCAAGATCCAAAAAAGCACCATCGTCAAAGAGGCTTTGTGAGTAGATGAACATGCTTGCTACACGCAGCAAAACACATATCGTTGTGGCACTTCGACTAGGAAACGTCCCTATGCTATCTTGAACCAAGATCCGTCGTGTCCCATCGACGAAGTCAAAGACTAACGATAGATCCACCACCTCCGGACCAACATCCTTGCTCCAGAGGAACCAACTTGCCTCGGCCACCAACGCCATTGCAGATAACAACGAATGCCAGCGACACATCGAGAAACAAATATTACCGGATCTGAAGAACAACGAGAAGACCAAGCCGTCAATCCAAAAGACCGAGCAGCACATGTTGGCATCAACTCTGAGACGCCTCCATCAGTTTGGGAATAGAGTTGAGGCAGATTTATTTGTCTGGACGCCGCTCCCATCATCACAACGGCATATCACAGTAGACAACCCCTAACCCTATCTACTAGACTAGACCGAAGAAACGAGGTCCCCCTTCCTCCCTTTGTCGGAACAACAAGCGAAGGGAGAGGGGACCAATGGCCTAGCCGATGGAGATGAGTGGGTCGCCGCCGCCTTCTAGGAGAGAGAGGAGGAAGAGGAGATCTCATCAAACACATGTTTACCTAGAGGTGACATGCTGCTTCCAATTTCCTAGTCCAAATTCTAACAAATGAATGGTAAAAACTGGATTAACACAACCACTTGGTAGCTAGCTTCACTTACCAGCATTAATTTTACCTATTGAAAGCACAAGAATGGGATCGATGGCGGTGACAATTGAGAGAAGTTGGACTGACCAACACGACAAGATGGACAATTTCCTTTTTAGCAGCACAACAATAATAATACTTCATCTCTTCACTAACAATAAAATATATTTTTGGCAAGCTAAATTAGTTTGTTAAAATGTTTTGTATTAGTGAATTGAGGTCACCAGGGTCTGAATTATGGATGATTTACCACAGAAATTTATTCTTGGAAACATCCTTCTAATTTCATATGTTTGAAACATTGCAGATTGCATTACTCCGGTATGGTAATGTCTCATATATACTCCATATCCTTTTACCAAATATCCGTATTTTCCATTTTTTTTTGCTTGTTGAAATTTTATGGCAACTATCAGTATGTTAGTCCCACCATAATCTAGTATTATGACAAATCGTAATTGAACTTTCAAAATGGACAATTTTAACTCAAAATTCAGTGTTCGATTTTCCTCTATTAGTCACCCTGTTAGAGTAAGACAAGTAGGGAGGTGTTATCACATGAACCCATGACTTGGATAATGTCTGTAGCTAGAGATACATATGGTTTCGAACTTAATCTCTAATTGAATATATTATTAGCTGTTACTACATCTTAGTCGACAAACACATTTCTAACTCTATTTTGTTTCTACTATCTTAAACTATGAAGTCCATTAATTTAATCACCACATTATTATGTTAACAAGTGATATGCTCTAATGGCATGTCGTGCTTTCCTGAATTATTCGGTGCAACTAATAGTGATGTATTGAGCAGGGCCGGTCCTGAGATTTCAGGGGCCCAGGGCGACAATAGAACCCGAGGCCCTCAATACAAATATCATACTAATTACTAATACATGTGTATATAAACTATTAAGCCTATGAATTTTTTCAAAAAGCGGTATCAACGAGCAATTTGTACATATTGTGTTGAAGGTGTGTTCTAACACACCAAGATGTTAACTTTCTTATAATTATACGTCAATAATCCTTTTACTCGTTATCAGTCGAATCTAATTGAAATCATGCAGTCGTGATGGTTGAGCGGTGCAATGAGATCTTTACTCAGGCCTCACACTAATCGTGACTGCATGTGGGGCGGTGCGATGGGATGTCTCCATGGAACGGTGGAATGGTAGAGTGAACGACACAAAACAAATGAACAATTAGACTTGAACATGGCCATGACCTTGCAGTATTTTGTTCATTTTTCGAAATGCTATCTGATATGAGATTCTCATTTTTCCAAATAAGTCTGTTTGGTCGTTCGCCTTTTTTGCGCTGCCCTGCGCTTGTAAGATTATATTCCGTTTATCACACTGGGATTGGTTATTTGACCTTTGGACAAAAATAGGGGAATTGGCCTGAAAGGGAATACTAAATCTGTATGGGAATTATGGAATATGACGTATTTAAATGGTATGCTAATTCTCGCAAAAAATACCTGTGTTTTTAAGCGGAAGAAAAGATCGTGTACTAATTTCTTTTTACAGGACTCTAGCCATTTTCTACACCACCGATCCCACCCATTTAATCACCCGAAAATGCTAGACCTACGGGCTGGTTGTTACGCGCTAGACCTACGGGCTCACGTGCCGATTGCTGGGTGGAGCACGTTCCTGAAAACATGGATGGAAAAAAAAATTGGACCAATCCTATGACTCCAAGGCATCCCGCAAGTGTTAGACTGTAAAAATTTTCCCGTAAGTGTAGCATTACTGTTAATCACCTCCTAGAGGCTTATCAAAAGATCGATACAAGGCCCCATTTTCTACACCACCGGCACCACCCATTTAAACACCTCCTAAGGGCTGACAAAAGATACAAGGCCCAAACTATGTAAACAAAAAAAGCTCACTAGAAGGACGTGAGGTTTCCTTTCTTCTCCCTGAAGTCTGAACTGCTAGGATGAAAAGCTCGGACCTGTGTTGAATGGCGCGACGGCAGTAACTCGAAGGTCATCCTCAACCTTATACGTATTCCTAGCTGGGGCCCAGTGGGTTTAGGGGCCGGGGCGGCCGCCCACCCTGCCCTCCCTCAGGCCGGCCCTGGTATTGAGTTACAAAAGTATTGAGCCAATGTTTGTTTTATTTTAAGATGAAGCATGACAAGTCGCATTAAGGTTGCAAACACTTCGATTACATGACCATATAGTAGAGCTTGTAAGTCAGCAGACCTGATTTCATGTCTGGTGTCCAATCATAAGCAGAAACAAACTTTTCTATATAAGAATTAACCATAAATTATGGAAAAGGGCAATGACAACTAGCGATGTTGCTACGAAGATTCACATATACAACTCACTAACTAGCAATACAATGTAATCTTGATATTTTTGGGGGAGACTAAGCTAAAAAAAAGCATACTCAAACTACAAGATACTTGTCAGACTCGTATGTCGTAGAACACTCCATAGTATATTTAAGATAAGAAAACAGACACAAACCATAACAAAGCTAGAAAAATCACGAACCGGGTCATCTCTGAATCATCTCTATGATATTGGGATCATCCTCTATAAAACATTAATTAGTACTAACTAATGAAGGATTTGCTAGATTTCTCTAGGGCCAGCTGACACCATTGCCTTTAAGGCAGGTCCATCCGCCACAAACCCATACATATGTATGCAATAGATCATCAAAGTGGCATGCATTTTATAGTTGAATGCAACTTTTTCATCATTTATTCTTTGTGCCAACTGAATGGAACACAATACAATAAAATGTCCAAAATATAACAAAATAACATATTCATAAGGATGACCTAGATAGTGTGTGTATTGTAATTGTAGGTGATTAAATTTATAACAGTAAACTTTCGCATTACAAACAAGATATGGTACAATGATGTTAGACACAATAGAGATATAGTACTTGTGATTGTATCTTAAAAGATTATGTTAGTGAGATTATTTATATATAGATATATTAAAAATAAAAATATTTAGTATAAATATAGGTGATCGACAAAGCATCACCCTCAGTGAAGGTTGCCTCCAATGCATTGAAACTAGTGAGGAATACTTCCATCCTCATGTTATGTAATGTGGGGAACACAACAAAATGAGAAATGTGGGTTTATCATTTGTTGGACAAAATTTTCATTGTAATATATATATACTTTTCGAGTCATGCAAAGAGGATTCAAAAATTATTTTGCCTTCCCTCATATCGCCTAAATTTTGTTTCGTAATTATGGTTTTATTTCACTAGCTTGACCAGATTTAGATTCTATTGAGTTTTTTTAAATGTATAAATGCATTGACCTATTTTCTCCATCAGCTCGAGCTTTTGGGTGAGTTGGTTTGGTGCATGTAGTACTACATGATATCACAACCGAGTGCTCTTGAGTTTACGAGCTGACTAACCGAATATAAAATAAAAGTATTGCATGTTTTGGGTAAACTAGACTACAAGTTGCAAGTATCGCAACCAAATAATAAGCCTCGTTTTTAGCTGTCGTCTCCTTGCAGAAACCCTAGATATCGCAACTTTGTCTCTGCCATCCATCGGTTCACCCTACTAGAACTAGACATGCTAGCATCGAGAGGGACGAGGGACTGGTCTATAGGTGGAATTCTCAATAAGATAGTTTTTTCAGTAGAGTAGTTTCAAGTTTGGTGGTTGTATTCTTCTTGGATCGATGGAGAAGATAACTCTTTCATCTAGTGTTCTTCCGCGCTTCGCTCGACAATTAGAGTTCTTGCCTAGCGTCAATGGTGATGTTGGAAGTCAAAAAAATTTAGGATCTGTGTTGGATGATTTATGATGGTTTTCACAAGAAGGTTTGTCCTCGCAATATCTGTCCCGAGAGCTACGTCCTCAACAATGGTGATTCATACTTTTGGCTCCCATCCTGTCAACTGGGCTGTTCGTTTTGTCTTCCCTCAATATTGTGTTGATACTCTTGTCGGTGTTGGTTGATTATTTTACGGTTGTGTTGCACGTGTGACCTTGGCATTGCGTCTCAAAATCAAAATTGTGGAAGGATCCTCATTGGTATTAACATGTCTATGGTTTGGTATCTTTGTCATTTTTTTACTTCTGCCTTTAGAAAAGTACATGACTATATCATGTAAAAGGCAAGAGTTTGAAAACCTCATTGATTTGCCATTTTTAGACTTTATTTTGTAATTGGTAAAGTGAGCTCGTAAATATTTACCATGTATTATTCACTACAATAAAGACGTCATGGTATTGATTGTCAAAAAAGAAATTCACATGTTGCAAGTATGACTGTCCAAGCTCACACTAGTGGAAACGAGGCCTTTGGTTGAGGTCGGAAATGGGCTTTAACACCGGTTCTTCTACGAACCGGTGTTAAAGGGGGTGCCCGTACCAGCGTGGTCCGTGCAGCAAAAAGGAGCACCCCCTTTAACACCGGTTCGTGCCACGAACCGGTGTTAAAGGCCACCGATGGTTCATAGACCCCTTCTTTAACACCGGTTTGTGGCTTGAACCGGTGTTAAATGGGAGGCTATATAACACACCGCAGCCCACACCCCTCTCTTTCATTTTTTCACTCTCTCATTTTGGAGCCTAGCAAGAGGGTGAGAAGGTGTGCTAGTTTGTGTTTTTTCCTATGCACAAGAGGTGTTCGGTGAAATGCCCGAGAGCTCAAAATAAGTTTTCTCGTTGCTCTTTCCTTCTCGGTCGAGGTCGGCAACTATCCTCTCATGTGTCATTGATGTACTATATATAAATGGTCATCTCCCTATTAATTTTTGATATATACTATATATTAATGCAGATGAACCGGCAATGGATGTACGGTGACCGACGCACTTCCAAGTACATTACGGGCCTCCAAAATTTTATCGTTGTGGCTAATGCAAACCGTGGTCACAATGGTTTTATGTGCTGTCCGTGTGTTCACTGTTAGAACAAGAAAGACTACTCAAATACTAGAACCATTCACGCCCACCTGCTTCGATCCGGTTTCATGCTCAGCTATAATTGTTGGACCAAGCACGGAGAAAAAGGGGTTGTGATGGAAGACAACGAAGAAGAAGAGGATGATGACAACTATCATAATATGTATCCTGAATATGATGATATTGCAACGGGGGTAGATAATGAAGATCAAGAGGCGGCAGATGGGCCCGCTGATGACGATCTTGGTCGGGCCATTACTGATGCAAAGGAAGAATGTGAAACTGAAAAGGAGAAGCTGGAGCAGATGTTAAAGGATCACAAAACATTGTTGTACCCAACTTGCGAAGATGGCCACAAAAAGCTAGGTATCACACTGGATTTGCTGCAATGGAAGGCAGAGAACGGTGTGACTGACAGCTATTTTCAAAGTTGTTGGTAAAAATGAAGAATCTTCTTCCAAAAAATAATGAGTTGCCCGACAGTACATACCAAGCAAAGAAGGTTGTCGCCCTCTAGGATTAGATGTGCGTAAGATACATGCCTGCATTAATGATTGCATCCTCTACCGCGGTGACAAGTACGAGAATTTGGATGCATGCGGTATGCACCGCTGCAAAGATAAGATCGACGAGACGATCCTGGCGATGTTGAGGGCGAGGCCCCTAGGAAGAAGGTTCCTGCCAAGGTTATGTGGTATGCTCCTATAATACCACGGTTAAAACGTCTCTTCAGAAATAAAGAGCATGTCAAGTTGTTGCGATGGCACATGGAAGACCGTAAGAAAGACGCGATGTTGATACACCCCGCTGATGGGTGACAGTGGAGAAAAGTGGAGCGAGAGTACCTGGACTTTGCACGTGACGCAAGGAACTTAAGGTTTGGTCTAAGTACAGATGACATAAATCCTTTTGGTGAGTAGAGCTGCAGTCATAGCACCTGGACTGTGACTCTATGTATCTATAACCTTCCTCTTTGGTTGTGCATGAAGAGGAAGTTCATTATGATGCCAGTGCTCATCCAAGGCCCGAGGAAACCCGGCAACGACATTGATGTGTACCTAAGGCCATTAGTTGAGGAACTTTTATAGCTGTGAGCCAAACCAGGTGTACGTATGTGGGATAAGCACAAAGGGGAGCCATTTGACCTACGAGCGTTGCTTTTCGTAACCATCAATGATTGGCCTGCTCTTAGTAACATTTCAGGGCAGACAAACAAGGGATACAATGCATGCACACACTGTTTAGATGAGACTGAAAGTGTATATTTGGAGAAATGTAAGAAGGTTGCGTACCTAGGGTATCGTCGATTTCTTCCGAACCTGCATCCAGTAAGAAAGAAAGGCAAGCATTTCAAACGTCTGCGTAACCCGGAGGAAGCCTGTCCTCTGCTGGGTGAGGAGGTATTTGGTATGGTCAAGGACCTAGAAGTAATCTTTGGAATAGGTCCTAGCTGTCTATCTGTTCCGATTGTCGATGCCGGACACGCTCCCATGTGGAAGAAGCAATCTATATTTTGGGTCCTACCCTATTGGATAGTCTTGGAGGTCCGATATTCAATCGACGTGATGCACGTGATTTAAGAATGTTTGCGTGAACCTGCTAGGCTTCCTAGGAGTGTATCGAAGACAAAGATACACCTAAGCACGGCAGACCAGCAACGAAAGACCCTGAAGAGCCTATGCATCCTAAGAACGAAAAGGGTAAACGATGCCACTTAACTCCTGCCAGCTATGCTCTTACCAAAGCAGAGAAGGAAATCTTTTTTGAATGCCTGAGAAGTATCAAGGTCCCGTCTGGCTTCTCGTCGAATATAAGGGAATAATAAATATGGCGTAGAAAAATTCCAAAACCTGAAGTCTCATGAGCCACGTGATTATGACACAATTGCTTCCGATTGCATTGAGGGGCTTCTACCGAAAATGTTCGAGTACCCATTGTGAAGCTTTGTGTATTCCTCAATGCAATATCTCGAAGGTAATCGATCTAGAAAGCCTACGAGTTCTGCATGATGTGGCCCAATGTCTTGTCGACTTTGAGATGGTGTCCCCACCATCCTTCTTCAATATTATGACGCATCTCTGGTTCACCTAGTAGAAGAGATTGCCATTCTCGGTCCTGTATTTCTACACAATACGTTCCCCTTTGAGAGGTACATGGGAGTCTTAAAGAAATATGTTCATAACCGTTCTAGGCCAGAAGGAAGCATCTCCAAGGGCTATGTAACAGAGGAGGTCATTGAGTTCTGTGTTGATTTTATTCCTGACCTTAAGGCGATTGGTGTTCCAGAATCACGACATGAGGGGAGACTGTGTGGAAAAGGCACCCTAGGATGTAAAGCAATGATATGTAGGGACGGGCATTCTCTCAATCAAGCACACTACACGATTTTACAAAGATCTATCTTGGTTGCCCCGTATATCAATGAACACAAGAATTTAATATGCCTCAAATACCCGGGGCAGTCTGATGAATGGATTATAAGTGAACACATGGCGAGTTTTGGCGGCTGGCTGCAAAGACTTCTCACGAATAACACCACTGTTGGGGATCGGTTGTACTTGTTGGCCAGGACACCATCTTTGACTGTATGTACTTTCCAAGGGTACGAGATAAATGGGAACACATTTTACACGATAGGCCAAGATAAAAAGAGCACCAACCAAAACAGTGGTGTCCGCTTCGATGCAGCAGAAGACAATGGGCAAAAGAACACGTATTATGGGTTCATAGAGGAGATATGGGAACTTGACTATGGACCTAATTTTAAGGTCCCCTTGTTTCGATGCAAATGGGTCAAGCTAACAAGAGGAGGGGTTGAGGTAGACAAGAAGTACGGAATGACAACAGTGGATCTCAACAATCTTATGAAGGTAGACAAGAACTTAGACGAACCATTCGTCTTAGCCAATGATGTGGCTCAGGTTTTCTATGTAAAGGACATGTCTACCAAACCGAAAAAAGAAAAAATAAGCAAACAGATACATCACACGATGGGCCAAAGCGTCACATAGTTCTTTCAGGGAAAAGAAACATCGTGGGAGTGGAAGACAAGACAGACATGTCAGAAGATTATAATAAGTTTGATGAAATTCTGCCCTTCAGAGTGAAGACTGACCCAACCATCCTGTTAAACGGTGTTGATACTCCATGGTTACGGCCGACGCGATCATGAGATTGACTATATGTATTAATTGAGCCATTTTTGGCACACATATGTATCTCAACATGGAAATCAATGTCATATTTCTTCTATTAACAGTATATGTATTAAATGAGCCATTTTTCTTCCTGCCATTTCTTCCCGCTATTTTTCTTCCCGCCATTTTTTCCTTGATTCTTCCACCATTTCTTCTATGATTTTCCCTTGATTCTTCGCCATTTCTCACTATATATATGTAGGGTTGGCCTCCATTGTCATTGCACATCTCTAGACTCATATCTGCAACCTCATCACTCTTTCCCATGGCTTCCATCAGCACTACTTCCCCTGTGGGCGAGGCGCTTTGTGCCTCGAACTACCCCTGTGCTCTTGCATTGTGTCCCCGTCAGATTTGAATCTTGGCCTTGCGTGCAGTTCCTCCTGTCCCTCTAGGTGTGGCGCTCCAGATGGCCATCACGAACCACTACTACTTCGAGCTCACGCCGGAGCAGCGGAGGAATCCCAGATGGCATCCCGACTATTTCCCTACTTGGGAAGCCTTCTTCGGGGATCGGCGTGAGAGGGCGCTCGCCAGGCACGAGGAGGACGACCCACCTCCTCTGAACTTCAACGAGGCCGGCCGTCGGCTGTGATGGCGCGGTCGAACTCTCCAGAGCGTCATGGCCTACGACACTGCTGCCGACTCTAACCCCCGTCTGCGCTACCCTCAATTCCAGCCCACGCGTACTCAGCCTTCAAGGTTCAATTCTGGCGACCAAGCAGCCATGATGACGGCGTGTAAATCTGGACTACAATGTGAGTATTACATGTGTAGGTAGGAGCATGACTGAATCACTCCAACATTCCGAAACAAGTTCGGCCGATTGTGACTTAATCTGGCCATGTATCTTAATTTTTAGTTTTTTTATGTATCTTAATTTTCAGTCGTGCTTTATCTAACTTACTGTTAGTTGCATTATGTACTTTAATTCCAGTTCTATCCTAATAAAAATATCAAACTTGGGATGGCAAACAATGTTGCAAGAGGAAGTTTTCCTTTTTGTCGCACCAAAAAGGCATTTTCCATTTTCCGAGCATAAAAACGGACGGTTTTGTGAAGCAACCACCAAATGGCTAATTTAAAAAACTACCACCACATTTTACAAAAATACCGGACCACCTTATATAGACAATGTACCAACAGAAGGATCTGAAACCTTTCCGTCCACCTCTGGTGAAAAAGACAAATTCCTGCCGAATCGGTAGGAAGTGGGTCAGATATGAACTACAGGTACATGATACGATGCTCATGATTTTTTACAAAAATCATTTTTAGGTTCACAATATGCTATTTTATCAAAAATCCAATGCAAGTTTAGCGAGGCTTGGCCCCGAGCTAAGAATCTTCATGCCCATTGTTCGACAAAGTTTGATGATAGTTTAAAACGGGGATAAAAAATTAAAAACTGATCGAAACAATGTGAAACCTTCGCGTGGTGTTATATTATGTGACATAGTTAGAAGGAAAAATATCAAACTTGGTATGTTGATTATGTCTCAAAAAAACCTTCCATCCCGACAGAGAGAATGACCAGCTCACACGCGCCATCGGTAAAAAAGAACACCCTGGACATGCACGAGGCACAGGGGGTATGACGTGGAAGGATGGGTTTGCCGAGTGGGGCGACTCTTACAGATGGCGCGACAGAAAAGAAAAAGAGCGTACAGAGCGGATGACACAGATAGAACATGCACTTGTGGCGCTACAGGCGCAAGTGAATGCACAAAAGAGCCAGCAAGCTACCGGCCCATCTCGGTGACACGAAGAGCCTACATTGGAAGGCTGCCGTCGGACTCTAGCGGAAGCGTGTGGCTTCCACGGAGAACGTGTAGCCCACGCTTGAAATGGCGGGTCCTCGATACCCCGTGGATAAGATCATGGAGAGCGAACACGCTGAGCTGCATGTGAGATTAATGGGCTTATCCATTAAGGTGGCTATCGGCTATGCCTTACCTCCTATAGCTGGTGGAACTTACCACTGCCAACTGATTCCAGATGGCTATGCTATTGTCGGGGTGGATGAGGTTGTGAAGGAATATGAGGAAGCACAGCTTGACCATGCTACAGGTGAAGGGGAAACTCAACTCAAATTTGCAGTGAAAACAACCATTCTTTGGAAGAAGGAACACATCGTGCTTCCAAATTGGAGGCCACTGCACCCCGCGTCTCCATGAGGTCGTGATGATCTGCCTCGGTAATCTCAAGTCATCAGAATACTCCCCTGTCGTCTCCGGCGCTTCAGCCATCTCCTGCGCGGCAGCCATCTCCTCAGCGTAAGCGGAAGAGCACTGCCATGAAGAGCATCACTAGCACTTCCACGAAGAAATCCGCAGGAAACCGTATGCCAAAGAGTTCAAGAAACTACGTCCTGCAGCCTTCCGCCAAGCCATTGCCAGTTTTACCGTGGAATCGCAGCGACGAGGAGACCAATAGGATCTCAGAAGAAGAGGTCAAGAAATTCTTTACACCTAGACGGGCTGAGCCAAAGGAGAAAATAGATTCGGCAGTGGTGGAGAAGTTTTACAATAATCTTTTGAAACCTGAAACCCCACTTGTGCCGGACTACGAGCGCCAGATTTTGAAGGGGGGTGCAAGGCGGAGGGAGACTGAAAGTAGCAGTCGTGCGGCACCCCAGAAAACATTTCCCATGCTCGAAGAGCAGGAAAAGCAATCATGCGCCCCACTCCAAGTGTTCGACACACAGAACACTCCTCCTATAAATGATTATGAGGCAGAGCTACAAAGAAAGGCAAATGAGATGGGGATGACTTACATTGCATACTTGAACATCATGGGAGACAACTTGCCCAAAGGCGATGTCAACCCCATACAGCCATGGAAGTATGGGAAGAATCTCGTCAAGAAAGAGGAGCTCAAGAATCTACCAACAAAGATGCGAAGATTGCACAAGTGATACCTTGATTTCTGCAAGACGATAAAGGAAGAATGGATCACGACGCATATAAGAGATCAGATTTTCTTGTGCAGTGACGACGAGATCGACTTCAACATTCAAGACTTGCATTTTCTATTCAATCAGAAGGAACTCGACAAAGCTGCCATCAACCTTTATTGTGTGTAAGTACTATTTCTGTAATTTCTATCTCATCTCATTCAATTCATTAATTGCATGTATATATATATGCTCACCATATATGTATATACTATTATGCAGGAAAAAGGTTATGGAATGCATGAAAGGAGGCCCTTTTGACATTGAGTTTGTTGACCCAAATAGAGTTCATGAAGAAGTGGTAAGACACAAACCCAGGCAAACAGAAGATTTCTTGCTAAGGTCTTTACTGAGACAACAAACCAAAAGGGAAATACTATTGCTTTACAACTTCTCGTGAGTACTGTTACCCTCTCTTGTACACATTCTGTTTTGGCTTACTCGATGTTAAGTGTAACTGATGATGAGTTATGCGTGCATAGGTTCCACTTTATTCTGCTAGTCATTCAACCTGACTCAGGAAAAGTCCTTGTCATGGACTCGTTACGAAAAGAAAAAGAGCTATAGGCAGATTTTAGAGAGATGCTCCAGAGGTAATTTCAATCATATTATCGCACTAGATCGGCAACTTTCATGACACCAAGTAATTAATTACTCCTTTATCCATTTTCTTTGCCGGACAGGGTTTGGAAAAGGTTCACGGGCAGGGCCGTGGGTGAATAGTCAGAAGAACTAAAATTTGTAGACCAAAATGTAAGTAATACTAGCTAGCTAGGTCTGCGTATCTCTTTGATTCTTCTTCCAATTCCATTATATCATGCTTTATTGATTATTATTTTGATTGAACTCTCTATTGTCGTAAAGTGCACGCATCAGATACCCGACAATAATTTATGTGGATACTATGTTTGCGAGTTCATTCGCAACACGATATGTGCGACGGGCCAAGCCGCACTAGAACAACTTAGAGTAAGTAAACAAAGTACACAACATTATTTTATTACCATCAATTGTCTTGAGTTTTATTCTTATATATATATATATTGATCCTATTCTTCATATATATTTAGATCGAACGGATGCGGGACCAATTCCTACCATTTGACCGTATACGAGCCATTCAAGAGGAATTGACGGGGTTCATACTTGATGAGGTCGTCACGTCTGGCGGAGAACTCTTTAGATATCCAAAAACTCTTTAGATGCTTGAACGTGTTTGTCTTGTACTTGATGCTTCAACGTTTACGGAGAATACCACACAATGACGATGTTTGTGTATAATAATAGTTGCTTAATTATTCATGTACTCGTATGTACCGACGATAATGTATGTGTATACCGCTCCTGATCGATTCCCTCCCGCCCCGCCAGGTGAGAGATTTAGGCCGCTTTCCGCCATGCGTAGATTTAGGCCGTTTTCTGCTGCGAGAACTCGCCACGGCAGAGATTTATCTCTTTCCGCCGGTGGGCTGGCGCCACGGCAGATATCTTCACCCTTTAACACCGGTTCGTATAAAAACCGGTGTTAAAAGGGGGGCCTCTAACACCGAAACCTCACCGCTGTTAGAGGGTGTTCTGAACCGGTGTTAGAGGCAGTGTTCTGCACTAGTGTCATATGCTATTCAGGGTGACTTATTTTGGGCTTTTGCTTATGCATAAGAGGTCGTTTGGTATCCATCATTTGGGCATGGAATCCTGGAATTCATTTTGCAATTCCATTCCTATGTTGTTTGGTTGGCACGGAATTGGGCTGTCATTTCATTTGGCAAATCTATTGAAATATCCTCATGTGTAAACCTGATTCCTATCTTAGACCTGTCATTTCTAAATTCCGGTGGCAGCCAAACATGTGGGTGTTTTTGGAATCACAATATAAATAAAATGAATCCATGTATTCATTTCATTTCTACTAAATGAAATGAATACCTGGATGCCAAACGACCTCTAAGACTTCTTATAGATTCCGGTGGGGGGAAATTGCGTTGGGCAGAAACTTGTAGAAACTCCCGGGACTTCTTTTAGGCTTTTGTTGTTTTGGCTTATTTGCTGCGATAAGTTGTGAGATATCTGTTATACCCCTGAACTTTGATCTGGCCACTTAATAAAATGATATATAGTATACATGCCAGAAACGCGGTTTGTGCTGAAGGTAAACGAGCCACTACCACCACTGTTGTGCGAAAAAGACGGTGTAGTGAGAATGCAACGAATCGCTGAAAACTTATCTTTTAGAACTTGCTCCAGCCGCGCCTCCACTCCCTTAGCCATCCAGCAGGGACCGTCGCCTCGCCTCCGTCCTGCGCAGCCGCACAAGCAGCGGCCGTGCGCGCAGGCTACCCACGTGTCGGTGGCCGCGCCTGCAGGGAACAGCTGTGGCGGTGGCTGTGCCGACAGGGAACGGCGGCGGTGGCCGCGCCAGCAGGGAACAACGGCGACGGCGGCGGCGGCTGTAGGGGAGGTAACAGCGGCGGCGGCGTCCGCGCCGGCAGGTAACAACGGCGGCGGCGGCCACGCCGGGAGGGAACAGTGGCGGCGGCGGGCTGCTGCTGCAGGGGAGGAACACGATGCGAGGCAGTTTTTTTGAGAGCCAGTCATTTTGTCTAGTGGAGGGGCAGTCTTCTATAAATAGAGGCGAAATAAATGGACTATTCAACATATCGATTCAGTGGTTTAGACCAGAAGCTCGGGAAACTGTCTCTGAGCAGTTTCTGGGATTGGACGCGAGCGTGGCTTCTCGGTGGAAATAAGCGAGCCAGCAGCCGTTCTTTTGGGCTTTAGCGATTTGGCATCCAAAAGCAGCTCTATAAGCCCAAAAGAAGTCACCCTCAATCTACGGACGAGAAGTCCGATAACTTGTACTACATGTATGGAACGTTCATTTCAATCGGTTGGTTGGTTGGTTTGAAACTTCGAAAGGGAGCTACATCCCAGTGTCCGCAATCCAGCGCTTCAACGTGAACGGCCAGAGGATCGAGTACGGGGTGTACCTGGGCAGCCTGACGTTTGAGGGGAGGCTTTCGTGGAAGAAGATGATCCTGACCTTTGTCTTCGACCGTGTCTCGGTGAAGATCGGCATCGTCAGAGACAACAATATAGGGAGCCGAGCACCAAGGACCCGTTCTGCGCGTGGTTTTACAACATGGACGAGGAGATTGCCGAGGCGCAGGGCAAGGGCGGGGGCACCACATTCTGGTGCCGGTGCAAGCGTGTGTCCTGGCGTGAAGGTTCAGAATTTAGTTCGGTTCAGCTTAGCATTTGCAAGATCAGAATGTAGCTTGTATATGTCACATGTGATCTTCAGAGTTTAGTTCGGTTCAGCTTTTTTTTCCACAAAAAGTATATATTAATATCGCGAAGATATCAATCACAAAGACTCGAATCACCATTTGCTAGTTCTCAGATCTTGACTTCCGTAGCATTCTTCGTGAGCTGACTTCACCATAGAACGAGAAAGCGTGTCCCATGATGGTAACAACCAGTTGACCTTCGCAGCGCTCCCTCTGAGCGCTCCCTCTGAAACCAAACGGTCAGAGAAAACATGGATGCACACGATCGAATCCTATCAGATCCAACAACCTCTAGGCATGAATAGGTCACTGAAGTTCACCGGCGGAGCCTTCCGGAACACGACATGCCAGTCAAATCGATGAGGACAGCCATCCAACAGATTATCATCTTGGCGGGTGCAAGAACATCGGAGTTCATTTCGGTTCAGTTCAGCGGTTGGAATGTATAGGTCACGTGTGGTCTTCAGATACCTATATGTACACGCACGATGATGAAATACTTAGATGACACTAATTTCTGAGTTCACATAACTGTTAAGAAGAATCAAATTATGATCATGCAAGCAGCTGGTCAAATTCAGATTAAATTCAGGTCAAATTCCGAATTTCCATATGCAGAAATGCATGGTTAGATTGTTGTGCTACATCGAACAATGGTCAGTACGTCAGATGTAAATGTAGACTGTCGTTGAATCTTCAAAGCTATCGCGATCGATCAGTAGTTAGTTCCAATTTATGTGCAGGTGCAAGCGTGTCCCAGTCCAAAGGTTCAGTTCTGTTCAGCGTTCGAAAAGATCAGGATGTAGCTAATGTGTGTTCTTCACTTTACTGTACACGATTAGAGCCTTGCTTCGGTGTTTCCCTTAGGATCCAGCGCTTTCAGCCTGTTAACGGATTTCTGGGTGGAGATAGAGACCCTATAGGCTACGTATATTAGAGCGGGGCATACGTGATCGGTTGTGAGAAGGTATGGTTCAATGTTGCAACATGGCCCAGGCCGCGAAGGTAGGACGTACGGGTATTTTTTTAGATAGATACGGTTGTTTAGTTTCAAATCTAAATTCAAAAATTGTAAAGATTAAAATATATATATATATATATATTTGTTCTATATACCACAATTTTGAGGTGATTTCCGAAAGGTTTAGAAAATCGTGTTGTTTAAAAAGCTACCCTCTCCGATCCAAATTAGTTAACTTAAATTTATCTAGATTCAGATGTATCTAGACTTATTTTAGTGCTAGATATATCTGAATCTAGACAAAACCAAATTAACAAATTTGGATTCGAGAGAGTAGCATAATTGAACTCAAAAGGTGTGTTTGTAATTCTTTTTTTCAAACTTCACAAAAACCCCTAAAATTTATAGCACATGCTAGCATACTGAGTTAAAGCCATCTTAGGCTGCAAAAAATGACAGCGATAGCGCCAGAAACCTAGAAAACTTGCATCTGACTCTAGCATATGTCCACAGCTATGGTGCAATGCCCACGAATGAAATGAGTAGCTCTCGGATGTGACCGTCCTCCCGGAACGGTTGCATCGGCCTGGACGCGGGCGAACCGAGTTGTATCCTGCTTGCGCGTGACACTAGCCTACCCGTCAGTCACCGCTTAACGCATCATTGATTCAGACATGGTTAGCGGCACCGATTCAGATGCAATCGCGCCCACGATTCAGAGGCGCAGGTGTAAGGCTGACCGGCGGCAGCCTGCAGCATCAATGGCGACAAAACGACACCCTGACTGACTGGACGTCGTCCGTGTTTCCGCGCCAGCATTGATGGTGAAGGAGCGGGAACCTACGCGTGTTCGCGGGCGAAAGGGGCTATTTAACCCTATGGCTGTCGGTGCCGCACTCCCCACCTCTAGCCATCGTAACCCTAGCAGCCGCCACCGCCAACGATGAAGATGCCGTCATGGCTCAAGAAGGGCGGGAACGACCACGAGGCGACCCGCCTGCCGGCCTTCCTCCGTGGTACATCCTTGCCACCTCCGCCGCGGCCAGAGGAGTTCAGGAACAGCCCCGTGGGGGACTACCCGCCGGTGCGGGATCGCCGCTTCCGCCGCTCCATCCGTGAAGACCTACAGCCATGGCAGGTCTACAACGTCCCACCATCGACTTGGACGATAAGGGCAACGTCAACCACTCCGACGATGAGCTCGGCAGCGACGACGGCAAGGAAGATGATGTCGTCATCAAGTAGGAGACGGTGGACCCAGTCGCGGGCGCCGCCGTGAACCTTCCCCCGGAGTATCGCGAGGTTCTGGCGCGGGGCTACGACGAGGACGCCTTCACCGAGCAGGCCATTGTGGCTAGCGCGTGGGACGAGGACGCCTTGTGGGGCGGCTGCGAAAAGGCCATCCAGCTCACCGGTCTGGTAGCGCAGACGAACGTCCAGCTGCCTCCACCGCCTCCGCTTTCGGGATGGGCATCGCGCATCGCTCCGGAGGTGGGGATGGAGCCGGCGCACCTCCACCACCGCACGGGGCCACTGGCATGGCCTGGGTAGGTGATCGACCCGCCCGCTCCCACCCTGCCACCGCCCAACCTTTGGACGTCATCGGAGTACATCGACTTCGACCCCTAGATGGACGCGGCGGCGCCGTCACACGAAGATCGGTAGCTAGGGTTAGGCTAGTTTAATTTCGTTTTAAATTATAAAAGTAAATTATGTATGAACTTTGCCGGGTTTTAGCGCGAACTATCTATGTTTGAATTGGAAAAAAGTAGCCTCGTCATGTTTTGCGAGGTGTGTATAAATTGGCCGCATTGTTGGACGCGGCTGACCAGACAGGCCAGACCATGACCTAAAAATGACTGCGAACCGATTTAAATGGACAGAAACGGACCATTTAGATCGACTCGGTGGAGATTGCTAAGGTCCGTCACCATTTTCTGGGTGGTTCCAATAGAGAATGGATCATGTACTTGCTGGATCGACTAGTGCACACAACGCAACACAAGTACGTGTGCAAGTACGTGCGCGCGCAGGTCTCCTGCTAGTAGGATCTGGTCGTACGACTCAGACCTCCTCGCAACCGATCTCGCCAGATCACATATATGCCGTTCTCGTATACGTAGCACCCGATCTCCACCCAAAGCATCCACCCGAAACACGCTAGCCCAGAATTTCTTTGTCTAGGGGATACCGAAGCAAGTGTCACACGATTATTATGTGCACGGACGACAGGATGAAATACGTGATGACACTACTTGTGTTATGGTGTGGCTTATCTCCGTACCTGTCAAGAATCAAGCAGCTAGTCAAATTCAGATAAAGCTCAGTTTAAATCCAGATGAAGAAATGCAATGGTAGAGAAAGCCCCCTTCTTTTCAGCTTCTTGACCAGCTTCTCTCAGAAGCTACCCTCGACCAGCTTCTCCCAGAATCTCATCTTTAAAATTCGTTCGAACTTCTTAACTAGTAGTTTCAATGTCAATTTAAAAGTATAAACGATTTTGGCAAATGAGATTCTGGAAGAAGCTGGTCGAAAAAGCCAAAAAGAAGGGGCTGTATAGTGCATGAAACACATGTTCCGAAGTGACACACTGCTTCCTAGAAATTTCCTACTCCAAAGTAGTAGTGCGTCAAACTAATGGATGGAAAGAATTGGATTAACTTTATACTCGACTTTGGAACTATACAATAAAAAGTTTTTTTGTGTGAAGATAACTGCATTCATCAGGTTACTCGTACAGACACGATATAAACGCAGAAATCTCCAGAGAGCTCGAGAAGAAAAAATTGCCCCGGCAAAAAGGCAGAAAAGCCCCAGAATAAAGATAAAAAGGTTGTGTGTATCAATTAATGCAAAGACCGGATAATACACATTTCTTAAAAAAAGACCCTTAGTAGGTAGTTTTCTCTAACGACCTTAATTTTACCTATTACTAGGTAAATGCCCGTGCTTTGCCACGGGTTATTAACTTTTTTGGTCGCACAAATTTTACATGCCTCTTTTATGAAAGTTGGTCCACTCAAACAACAGATCATTCTATTGGCCATTGTTTTTTCCATTCATTCTCCTTTCTTACCTATCGATCGGCTTCGCCTCTTTCATTTAAGCAATGTTATGCTTCATAGTCACTCACTTTGATTAAAGAATGTCCTCTCTCTCTCTGGAATGACAAGGAATGCAGCTACCGGTCATTCTTTGACCAGCCCCTCGGTTTCACATCTTCCAGCATTGTGTCGTCGTTGTGCTAAGTTGTCACCCCACTCCAACAGCTTCATTGTCACCCCTGTGTTGAAATTGATTTTGTATGTGTTTAACAAGTTAAATGAGTAACTAACTTAGTGTGTTAAACGATCTCATATTAGGCTTGGCTAGTTAGCCATCAAGTCACAAGTTACCCACTTAGCTCGTGAGTTTCGCCCTTTATTTCCAACCCTAGTTGCAGCAATCATCATCCCACTTTTGAGACGAGTAATCGTGGTTCCTTAGATTTTTGAAATATATATTAGCAATTTTACATTTGTTAAAAACCCAATTCCTATCTTCCTCTCCTTTCCTTATTGGAAACATATCCATTCAAATATCTGAAAGTATATAAAACATTTCATTCATGGCCTCATTTTATAGTGACAAGTCGTTTATGTTCAATACAAATGTAACAAATACCATTAGTAAGGACGTTTTATGCTCTGCCAATTAGAAAATTACTGTTTCTTCAATTAATATGATACCTCCACAAAAGACTATAGAAATTATCTACATGAAGGGGAAAACAGTATAGAAGTGTTGAGGCCACTCTCGAACAGGTAAAAGCAAACGGGTCACTACTTGGCAACCTCATGACGATCTTCCTTCACTTTGTCAGCCACTCACCCTTAGCGTCGCCTCCATTGACAGCAGATTCGCCTTGACACCACACCGGCCCACCCTTTGTGCCATTTCCAAACACTTTAACACCATACAAAGCAAAACAGGAAGGTTTCAAAAGAAAGCCAAAAGTTTTAACACCCTACAAAATAAAACAGGAAAGTTTCAAAAGAAAAGGTAAAACACTGGAAGTAATATTCATCTCATTTTCCCATATTTGTTAACCTTACTTATAACAGATCTCAACCTATATATGAATGAATATTTACCGATGTCCCACTTTATTGCCTCACTCCTTGAATAAATACAGCTAGTATGGTAATTACATGATCTATCACGAAACACACCTGGCCAGTGGACACCACCATTCTATATATATGCACCAGGGGCGGACCCAAGTGTAGCTAGGCCCCCACTCGAAAATTCAAATTCCTTCACTATTTGTTCATATTTGGAAGAAATTTCTTTAGATTTTACAATTTTATGGAAGAAAGGCCCCCAGTCAATTCATTTGCCCTACTCGTAAGTTCTTATCTGTCAAAAAAAGTTCTTATGGGTCCGCCCCTGATGTGCATTGCAGCTACAGTTACCATCCCAAGCCACTTTTCAAATGCAAACAATCTGGATAGTTCAATAGAAATACATGAAAGTCAACCAAACGCGCGCAACTTGCTACAACAACACGACCATATTCTCTAACATGACCATATTATAGAACCATATTTAGATGGAATTCACCTTTTATTTCCCACAAGTGTTGAGTTAAAATTTGTGAGCTTTAAATACTGTTAGTTAGAACTTTTACACTGTTCATGTAAAATGTAGCTAGTTGATTTCCACACAATTAAAGAAGAAAAGCATGCCATCTTAACCTGCCAAACTTTGTATTAATGCGTACAAAAATATAAGCAATTCACTAAGCTAACATCATTAATACTAAAGTACATGTATCAAATTAAAGGATTTGAGATTTAACATATAATCCTTCACAAAGAACAAGCTTGATAGTTGATATAACTATTAAAGAATGTACTCCCTCTGTTTCAAAATATAAGATATTTTAGCTTTGTAAAACAAATGTATCTAGACTTTTTTAGTATGGAGGTTCACTTAGGTTTAGAGTGAATCTACACACTAAAAGAAATCTAGATACATTTTTTTCACAAACCTAAAACATCTTATATTTTGAAACGAAGGGAATACAAATTAATGGATTCGAGATTTTGTTCGAAACAAATATTCAATACCATATTTTTTACAAGGACAATCAACTATTGTAATTAACAATCGCAGACCTTACGTTGCAATACTACATCCAAAACTTTAGAAGATTAGTTTGGTAGCTGACATTAAGCACATATCTCCACTTCTGAAGCAAGTACATGTGTAAATAATTTGCTAGCCAAACATATGGAAGTGATGAGACATGCTTATTTGCATTACGAAGGAACCTTGTCGGTGGAGATGATCTGGGACCTAAGGTGCATGCGGAGGTCCGTGCAGTTGACGGGGGAGAAATTGTTGGGCCACT
Source organism: Avena insularis (assembly GCA_023614405.1). Lineage (NCBI taxonomy): Eukaryota > Viridiplantae > Streptophyta > Magnoliopsida > Poales > Poaceae > Avena > Avena insularis. Next base: position 19,357,681 of record CM042684.1, read on the forward strand.
CCCCGAACAGCACGCCTTCCTGTCTCTTGTCGATGGCCAGACACGGATAAAGAAAATGGTAAATCCAGTTCAAATTGTTGAGTAACACTTCGTGATGTAACCTTGAATAGGACACCAAACATACATGTTGTTATGATTGCATATGAAAACGAATTATGTCACCTTGGAATGGTTCTCCATAGTATGCTTCAGCATATTCTCCAGAAAGACGCACAAAACGTCATCTCATGAATATTTTATGTTGTATTGTACTCCGATAATATTGCACATGGGCATCTTATCACATAAGATCTGCTTCATCTAGTATAGTAATGCATCATGGATAAGCACTAAATTCAATAGATAAAAACAAGTAATTCAGAAGTTAGGAACAAACTATCCCCCAAATAGAAGTTCATATTTCAGCTCCACAAAGTAAACATCAAGAAATCAACTCTTATATTAATTCAAGAATTACATATTAGCTCCAACTTTCAGGTGAGAAAATGAAGAAAGTTTCTGTAACATTGGCATGTTCTTGGAGTGTCATGGATAAGCACTAAATTCAATAGATAAAAAACAGGTAATTTAGAAGTTAGGAACAAATTATCCGCCAAATAGAAGTTCATATTTCAGCTCCACAAAGTAAACATCAAGAAATCAACTCTTATATTAATTCAAGAACTACATATTAGCTCCAACTTTTAGGTGAGAAAATGAAAAAAGTTCGTGTAACATTGGCATGTTCTTGGAGTGTCAGGATAGAGTACCACAGTACGTTTTTTGGTAGGCAAACTGCGGCACCATCCTTACATTGTTTCCAGTGTAGAAATCAGATAAGAATACCCGATTGACTGTTAAAAAGAAATGCGGAGCATGAACCTTGACATCACCGATTTTTTGGATAGTTTGGTCGATGAGATTAATATGATGGGGTAATGGAAAGCTGCAGAGAATAATCCGGACCTGGCCACCGGCCGGTCCTGCACCTGCATCTCATGTAGGCAAAAAATCAGAGAGAGATATAGGAGAGCAGAGAGCAGATGGAAGAAGGAAAGGCGTGTCATACCAACCACCGCATGCCGACCACCTCGGACAACAGCGACTCGTGTGTTCAGGCCCGTGCGTCCTCCTCAGCGTCGGAGTTGCCAAGCAGAGGAAGAGGAGCGAGAGGGTTGCCGGATGAGTGAGATCTAGAGGCGTGGGGTGGTCCTCGTCCTGATCCCAACGAGCCGCCGTCTTCCCCAGCCTCCTTCAACATGACGTCCCTCGGAAGATCCGGCGTAGGGAGCTCGAGCAGGCGATGCAAGGCGGCATGTGGGTGGCGCTGTGGACAGGATCGTGAGACGTTGAACCTGAGCTTGATTCTGGCGGTCTGGCTGCCTTGGCCGCGGGTTCTGGGACAAAGAGAACAGCCATCAGGCGCAGGTTGAGGCTAGATTGGTGGCGTTCCAATGGGAGTGGGCGGTGGGGTGTTGTGTGGGTGTGGGTGTGGGTGTTTGACTAAGGGGATGGCTTTGATAACGTCTTTTTCTCGCAAGGCGCGGTTTGCGGGTCAGATGAAGGACAAAAGAACGCCAGTTTGACCAAACTCGACGAAACGCCCGACGTAGTGCGGGAGAGGCAGAAAACGGAACGGCTTTTTACTTTTTAGATAGTAGAGATTATTACTAACAAAGGGTTTGATAGAAGTTAATGAACAGTTTCCTTTTTAGCACAAAAAATAAGCATTTGATAATAACAAGAAAATCTAAAAAATTATGATACCACTATAAATTTAAAAATTGTGTGGTATCTACTCAAAGGAGTAATCCTTACCAAAGACAATCTTCTTCTAAAACACAGTTGGCATGGGAGTACAAAGCGTGTTATGTCATCAGGATGAGACAATCTAAAACTTATTCTTGCATTGAAAATTTGTCCAATCTATATGATCGGTCGTCCAACTAGTTTCTAACTTGTATCTTCCATGTAGTATTGTATCTGGCAACTGGTTATAAGGTATCGATTACTAGAATTCTTATTAGGGTGGAAGTCACTTTGGCTTTGTAGAAATGACAAGGTTTTTAATAGCGAGAACATTTTCCTTATGCATATCATCTACATATATACTTATATATATATATTAGGTAAATTAACTGGTGCTTCTTGGTGCGTATGCACCAAGCATGATACGTACAAATTTACTTTGAACTAGACATACATGAAGGTATATGTACCTAAGTTACACATACCTAGGTATCACATACCTAAGATATGCATACCTAAGTTACATATACCTAGCTATCACATACCTAAGATGTACGTACTCTGCATACATGAATATATATGTACTAGCTTACGTGTACTAGCTTACGTACGTTTTAGGTATGTGATACCTTAGATATATGTAACTAGGATATATATAACTTACGTATGTACATGTTAGATATGTGAAATTTGTGTACGTACAGCATTAGGTATGTAAGAATTTGAGTGAAATACATGTATGATGCCCGGGCACCATGGTGTCCCATATGTATGTATATATGCTCTGCTCGTGGTCGTCTCTACAATATGTGGAGAATCGAGACCTATATGTGCATGTGTCTACACGGTTGGAGGAAACAATGAGGGATATTTTTATTCATCGTGGATGACAGTGTGATCCTCGGATTGGTCCTCCATCACCACAATTTGTTTACGATTACTAGTTTTTTTTGTTGGACTATTATGGCTGTGTGCATGTTAGTTATGCAGAGGCCGGGTGTAAGGTCGAATCTCTTGAGTAACAAAATGCCCTTATCAAAAAATATAGTTGAGTTTCTTGGAAACATCCTACCTTCTTCACGCGTCCTGCTAGCCAGCACAAACAAATTGCATACATATGTTTGAACAAAGTGCACACTGTATTACTCGAATATTGTTATGTCTCATATATGATTCATGTCCCTTGACTAAATATACCTATTTTTTTTTTCATTTTCTATGCTTGTGAAACTTTCCATGACAACTATCAATATGTTAGTCCTAAAAATGATCAAACATTTATATGAAATCATAATTGAAGTTTCAAAATTGGACATGTTCTCGACTCAGAATTCGCCAACTTAGTAACTTCACCCTCCTTTTCAAAAAAACCAACTTAGTAAATAGTGTTCTGTTTTTCTCTTTTAGTCACCCTGTTAGAGTAGGGCGATATTATCTCATGGGTACATCCATGACTTAGATAATGTGTGTATGAATTGGATATATGTAAAATTGTTTTGAGCTATAGATAACAAACGGTTACTAAAATTCTAATTGAATACATTATTACTTTGTGCCTAAATCTTGCTCAACAAACACATGTCTAACACTTTTGTTTCTCCTGCACCCATGGATAATGTGTCATTTAACTTCCTATCATAAACTATCAAGTCCATTATTTCAATAGTTGTATTATTATGTTAACAAGTGATCTTGCTCTAATATTATGTGGTGCTTTTGTGAATTTTATTTGGTAAAAGTAATGGTGATGTATTGTCTTATTGAAGTATTGAGCTAAAGTTTATTTTTATGTTTCAATGGAAACATTACATGTTGCATGAACATTGCAAACACTTCCATTACACGGCATGGAATAGATCCCACAAGCCCATAGACCTATGTGTTCATGTCTGCCAACCAATCATAAGTTCGAAAGAAATTTAGAATAGAATATTTGACCATAAAGTAAGAAACAAATGAGCAATGCCATCTGGCCATGTTGCTACGAATATTCATATACAAACCACTTATTGCATCTCATGTAATCTAGATTTTTCTATTACTTACAACTAAGCTATAAGAACATACTCAATTGTTAGATATTTGTTATACTTGTACGCTTAGAACATTATATGGTATATTTATTAATGAAAACATAGGAACAAACACATAACCATAGGTATGCTATATATATATATATATATCCTCGAAGTGGCATGCATTTTGTAGTTGAATGATAATTTTCCATCCTTTTATTCTTTTCTTCGATGAGTGGGAACATGGTTGAACAAAATGACTCATACTAAAATTTGAACAAAATAACATTTTCATTATGACAACCCAGTTCATGGATGAATTGCAGAAGATGGAATCTGATAATGGTGAACTTTCACATTACAAACCCAAAACTGGTTTAATGCTATTAGACACACTAGAAAACGGTAATAATAATATGTTAAATATTTTATTAGTGAATATTTATTTATACTCTAATATACTCAAAGTAAAAATATTTAGTATAAATATAGGTAATTGATGGAGGGCTACTTTATACGAAAGTTGCCTCAGGTGCATTGCAATTGGAAATGAAGCATTTCACCAGCATAACAAGTTAAGTCATGTTGATGGAAGTGCCCGAGCTAGGGGGACCAGTAGGGGACTTTCCCCCCTATGCATGATACATTAAGAAAATTTCAATACCCAGCACTAATTTATAGCAGGAGTAGGATTCAGCCTATGGAATCTGAACTTACCTCGTATCCGCCAACTCGCCCTCTTACCCGACTTCTCTCTCCATGCTCTGTGAGGAACCCTCTATGGAGTACTCGTCGACAATACCATGACGCCTATACATGATATATCAAGAAAATTTTAATACCCAACACTGATTTAAATAGATACTAGGAAAAATAATCGTGCGTTGCTACGAGAGAGAGAGAGAGAAGAATCTGCATCTCAAACGTACATAATGTTACTCAATATTTTTATTACTTTGTATGTAAACATAATTCACGAGCATAGAAATATATAACTACATATATCTCATAAACATAATACTCTACTTCGTTTAACTAAAATCTAATTCGGTAAGAAATATATATGACTTACATGGGAATGGGAATATAACTCAAGAGTCATACATTTTTGTTGAGATGTCTCGCAGCACCATCAGGGCATGAAACCTTCCGTTGGACCACAACACTGCCTTCATGTCCACATGAACAAACCTTCTCCTCGTCTAGAACAACAACTACCACGATATCGCGAACACGCCTCGGTCGGGGTAGTCTCCAAAGACATTGTAGCAATAGCAAGTAAGCAACAATGACCACCTTAGAGACACTTGTTGGAGATATGCCCTAGAGGCAATAATAAAAGTAGTTATTATTATATATTTATATTTATGATAAATGTTTATATTCATGTGATACGTCGTAAACGTATCTATAATTTTTGATGTTCCATGCTTGTTTAGTATCTACTTTGCTTTTCTTTGTCTACACTTTGAGGTGTTTTCATATGTTTTCTGGTACTAACCTATTAACAAGATGCCACAGTGCCAATTGCCTGTTTTTTTCTGTTTTTGGTTCTAGAAAAGGCAAAAAATCAATATTTTTAGAATTGGACGGGACAAAAGCCAAAGTCAATATTTTACCGTGGGGAACACAGAGCCAGAATACGAGACAGATGGGAGTCACCAGGGGGGCACACCCCTGGCCGCGCGACCTGGCTGGGATCACGCCTGGGGGTGCAGTCGCCCTGGGTGCCCCCCTGCCTCGCCTCTTAGCCTATAAGAAGCCCCCCGATACCAAAACCCTAATAACCCAATCAATCTTCCATGAAACTGTCCGTAGCCGCTGCCATCGTTCCTAGACCAGGGGGGTCTGAAGCTCTTTCCGGCACCCTGCCGGAGGGGATATCATCCCAGAGGCCTTCTTCATCATCATGCCAGCCTTCGGTATGAAGCGTGAGTAGTTCCACCTTAGACTACGGGTCCATGTAGTAGCTAGATGGTTGTCTCTCCTTATTTGTGCTACCATGTTTAGATCTTGTGAGCTCCGTTCATGATCAAGATCATCTATTTGTAATCATGCATGTTGTGTTTGGGGGATCCGATGGATATTGAGATTACTATGTCAGATTGATTAATGGTTTTGTCTTATTGATTCTATCATGTTTGTGTTGTTTGTGATCTTGCATGCTCTCCATTTCTAGTAGCTATCTTGGCCAAGTAGGTGCTAGTGATTCCAAGAGGGAGTATTTATGCTCGATAGTGGATTCATGCCTCTATTTAATCTAAGGGATGTGATAGAAATCTCCAAGGTTATAGGTGTGATGTTGCTACTAGGGAGAAAACAAGTCTCTTGTTCATGGAACACGTGGATTGTTTACCTTACACACTTTGCTTAAAGCATTTATCCGTTGTTTGCAACTTAATACTGTAGGGTGGGTCAGATGATAACCTGAAGGTGGATTACTAGTCATAGATGCAGTTGGATGGCGGTCTATGTATCTTATTGTATTACCCAGTCAAATCTCATAGGATCATGAATGTCTAGTATTGCATTATTATGCCTTGCTCTGTCCTGTCAATTGCCCTGCTATAATTTGTTTACCTAGCCTGCCATGTTTGTTTATCTTAAAGAGAACACCTCTAGTGAACTATGGACCCCGGTCCAATATTTACCATTGATACATCTTCCACTATTACTGTTTATTTTATGCAAACCATTATTACCTTCCACACCATATAGTTAATCCTTTGTTTTCAGCAAACCGGTGAGATTGACAACCTCACTATTTGTTGGGACAAAGTCTTGAGTTTGTGTTGTGCAGGTTTCCAAGTTGCTAGCAACACCTTCGAGTCGTTTCCTCCCTCCTACTGGTTCGATAACCTTGGTTTCTTACTGAGGGAAAAACTTGCTATTGTGCTCATCATACCTTCCTCTTGGGGTCTCCCAACGAAGCTCAACAATCAGCTGAGCCATTGTCAAGCTTTTTCTGGTGCCATTGCCAGGGAGGCTAAGGACGGCTTCACAAGGGGAGTCCTTCACAACCTTTCTCTTTACTTTGTTTTTGTTTTGCTTAGTTTCTTTTGCTTGGTTTTGTTTGTCTCTTTTTATCAAAAACTCCAAAAAAAATAGTTCATGCTCTAGTTTCTACCATGTCTGGTTTTGGTCCAATCCCTGTGTCACCTATGGAAAGGATCTTTACTTTCAAGCAAGAAAGTGAAGAGAGTTTCAAAGAAGCTTGGTATAGAATCTCTGATTTACAAAGGAAAACTAAGACTAAGATGTGTCTTAGCTTAGTTATTAATAGTTTCTACCATGGTCTTGCTCTTTGTTACAGATATGCTTTGGATGCTGTAGCTGGGAAAGATATTTTTCGATGTACCGAGGATGAAGCTTTGGATGCTATAAAGAAGTTTATTCTAATTTATAATATGCCTAGCAAGTCTAATTCTTCCTTGATAAACATTTATGCTAGGTTGAACACTCTTGAGACCAGTATAGTTGCTTTGAAAGATTGCTATAACATGCTTAGAGAGCACCATGATTATGTTCCAATAAATTCTGAGCCTTCAAAATGTTTTCCTAAAATAAAAGTTGCTATAAATAGTGAAACTTTTGATGCTCGTTGTGATATCATGTCTAAATTTTTCCTTATGCCTAAAGATATCTATGAGTCTTTGAATCTTTGGGGACTTTCTGAAGGAGGAGAAGAGATATCTCTTAACAATAATGCAACTTTATTACCCATTGGAATAGCTAAAGGTGTGTTTACAAAAATCTCAGGGAAAGTGGTGTCTACTGATTATCTTGTTATTGAATGTGTAGGAAAAGGACAAATTACACTTGGAAGATCCCTACTGAAACACCTTGGAGCAATAATAGATGTGGGAAAAGGCATTATGCATTTTGCTTCTCCAATAAGCAATCATATATTCCATAAAGAGAAGAAGAGAGGTAAGAAAGGTAGGAGCAAGATAGTTGGTGTTAGTGCTTATTCATTTGAAAATACTTGATTCTTTCTTCTTATGCCTAACTTAAAGGCGTTAAAGAAAAGTAATTATTGGGAGATAACCCAAAAGTTTTCTTGAGTCTTGGAAGTTATTCCCTCTATAATGACCTTTCCTTATCCTTCTTATTTGCTTTTTTTTTGCCAAGAATAACCTCTAATGAGAGGGAAGTAAGATTTGGGAGTTGTTGTCCCGAAATAGATTTTTGTGCTCCACCGTAAAAAATTGTGTAAAATCTATGTAAGCAGGATTGAGCTGTAATTTTCTGAATAAATCCCTCAGTATGTTAGATAACTTTTGTTAGTTCAACACTTTTTTATTTGAGCAATAGAAGGTCTTCGAAAAAATCGGTTTCTACCTGCTGGTCTATTTTGACAGATTTCTGCCATTATTTGCATTTGCTTCTTATTGATTCCTTTTTGGGTTATTTTTGGGAAATTGAGATTTTTGAGGGAATTGCTATAGTAGCTTGTGTTTTTAGTGAAAGTTTTGTATTTTAAAAATAAAATCCAAAGGTCTATTATCTTTTGAATACACTAGTGTTGCTAATGAAGATTGTGTGAAGTTTTGTATGAAGGAAAATTTTCAGGTGTAGAGAAAGAATGATGTAATGAGATGAATAATGGACAAGAACTCAAGCTTGGGGATGCCACCCTAAGAAATATTCAAGAGGTACAAGCGTCAAAGCTTGGGGATGCCCAAGGCATCCCCTTCTTCATCAATAAAAATCTCAGGTCTTTCTAGACACTTCGTTTTTATTGTTTCATGCATAATTTGTGTTGTTCTTGGAGCGTCTTAATTTTAGTTTTTGGTTTTTGGTTTGCTTAGTTTGCTTGACTAAAGTAGTTTGGACCCCCGTTCTCGCTGTGTTTTTTCAAATAAGTTGATTGGTGTTGGAGAGGAGTAGAAAGTTCTTGCGTGAATAGTACAAGAGTGAAAGGATCGTATGGGCACCTAGAGGGGGGGTGAATAGGTGCTACTTCAAATTTTCTTATTTTTCAAATTAGGGTTTGACAATAAGGTAAATTCTCTAGATAATGCAACTAAGGTGAATTTACCTATATGACAAATATGCACTAGCAACCACAATACTAAGCAAGAACAAGTAAGTAAAGTGCGGTAAAGGATAGAAGTAACCAAAGTGGTGGACACGGAGACACAAGGATTTGTTTCTCGTAGTTCCTTCCTTTTGAGGGGAAGTACGTCTACGTTTGGAGAGGGGGTGGTTTCAAACCACCAACGCCACGAGAGGCCTCCCTTGTTCTCCGATGAATCTCACCCCAACGGGATCGATCCACCTTCCACTATATCGGCAACCTTCAAGGTGGAAGCCGACACCTTTACAAGTTTGGGGCACACATCCACAACTTAATTGGAGGCTCTCAAATACAAGCAAGCTGTCAAGACAATCAAAGACAAGCTTGTAAGAACCAAAACTAGAACTAGGGTTTCCAAGAAAAACACTAGAGCAAAGGAGCCCTCAAGTGAATGAGGGGGAAATGAAGATCTCTTTTGGTGAAGTAGTAGATCAAGGCCTCCTCCTTCGATTCCCCAAAGATAAAGGAATTTGGGTGGTTGATTGAAGAGATCTTGTAGATTTGGTGGCTCCAATGGTGGTAGTAGACTTTAATGCCAAGTGAGCAGCTTGTCCCAAGGTAGGTGAAGGGATATTTATAGCTCCAGATCCAATCTGATCGTTGGTGATTTTAATGCAGCGGTAGTACCGGGTTTTCCAAGCGGTAGTACCAGAAACAACCAGTACTAACGGACAGGTACCGAAGATGCAACGTTGAGTTGCATAGCACTACAGTTTCCACCGGTATCAAAGTGTGGTGCTACCGCACGGCGGTAGTACCGGTCCAACAGGGCGGTACTGTTGGAATTATGCCCTAGAGGCAATAATAAAGATGTTATTATTATAATTCTTGTTCATGATAAATGTTTATATTCCATGCTAGAATTGTATTAAGCGGAAACTTTAATACTTGTGTGGTTTGTGAACAACACCGTGTCCCTAGTATGCCTCTATGGACTAGCTCATTGATCAATGATGGTTAAGGTTTCCTAACCATAGACATGAGTTGTTAATTGATAATGACATCATATCATTGGGAGAATGGTATGGTGGACAGACCCAAACTAAGCGAAGCAATTAGATCGTGTCATCGTGTTCGTCTTTGCGAAGCTTTTCTTATGTCAAATATTGTATTCCTTAGACCATGAGATAATACAACTCCCTGGTATCGGAAGAAAGCTTTGAGGTCATCAAACGTCATACTATGAGAGGGTGATCATAAAGGTGTCTCTCAGGTGATCGGAAAGTATCTGTTGGGTTGTATGTATCGAGATGGGATTTGTCCCTCCCAAGTCGGAGAGATATACTTTGGGCCCACTCGGTAATCGATATCAACACCGCTTGCAAGCATGTGGTTAAGGAGTTAATCACAAAGTGATATCGGATTACGGAACGAGTAAAGTACTTGCTGTGAACGAGATTGAACTAGGTATGACGGTACCGACGATCAAATCTCGGGCAAGTAAAATATCGCGAGACGAAGGGAATATATATATGGGATTGATTGAATCCTGGCATCATGGTTCATCCAATATGATCATCGATGAATGTGTGGGAGTCAATATGGGTGCCCAGACCCCGCTGTTGATTATTGATAGAAGATCATGTCTGCATATTCTCGAACCCGTAGGGTCACGCACTTAACGTGTCTCGACGCTAGGATAGATTGGATAATTGGTTTATGAGTTTTTGTTCGGAGTCTCGGATGGGATCCGGGACATCATGAGAGGTTCCGGAGTGGTCCGGAGAATAAGATTCATATAAGGCAGTGCAGTTTTTGGAGTTCGGAATTGTTCCGGGTTAATCGGTATTGTACCGGAAGCTTCTAGAACCTTCTGGAAAGGGACCAACGTGGCCCCACCTTCCGGGAGGGGGCATGGGCCTATGAGGGAGTGCCCTGGCCGCATTGGGCCAGGGGCACAAGGCCCCATAGGGCCCAGCCGGCCAAGAGAGGTTTAAACTCTAGATAGAGTTTCTAGAAGGGGGGTTTCCTTGCCCCCCACTCCTCCTTGTGGCCGGTTTGGGCTTGGGGAGGCTGCGCCCCCCCTCTATATAAAGAGGGGTGGGGGTGCACCAACCCCTCACACCTTCCCCTCCAACCCTAGCCGCCCTGCTGCCCTCCTCTCTCCCTCCCGACTGTTTGTAAGGTGAAGCCCTGCTGCAGAAATTCTCCACCATATACACCATGCCGTCGTGTTGTAGATCCAATCCGTCTCTCCACCATACTTGCTGGACCAAGGAAGGAGGAGACGTCGAGGTGCTGCACGTGTGCATCTCACGGAGGCACCTCCACTTGTGGTGCTAGATCGGATCGGATCGCGAGGAGGAGAAGCGAGTACGACTACATCACCCACGTTAAACCGGATTTAATGTTCATGTGCGAATCTTCAAGGGTATGAAGATCTAATCCAATCTCTCTCGTTGTTTGCATGTCCTAGATTAGATCTTGGCTTTCCCTCTGTTCGCATCCGTAGAAAATTTTGATTTACTATGCCGCGAAACCCCTCAGTGGTATCAGAGCTAGATCTATGCGTAGATGTGTTTCACGAGTAGAACGCAACATGGTTGTTGCGGGCGTTGATGTTTTCTGTTGCAAGCCTCTTGTTTGTGTTCTTCTTATGGCCTTGAGGATAGTGAGATTGAAGCGGTCCAGGCCAACGTTGGCGACATCGCTCATGAGACAGCTCCGCACTTGACGTGTGGCTTGTTCCACACATGCGACCGTGGATGTCGCTCTCACTATAGTTGTCATGGGATTAACACCGGAGTTTGGCAAACATAATATCACCGTTGTGGCTTTCCGTAGGTAAAAATCGTTCGTAGCATCTACTCCCATAAGCCACGTAAAACATGCAACAACAAAGTAGAGGCGTCTAACTTGTTTTTGCAGGGAGTGTTTTCTGTGATATGGTATGGCCCAAGATGTGATGTGTATATTGTATGCGATGATCATGTTTTGTAATGTTTCACGACTTGCATGTCGATGAGTACACAACCGGCAGGAGCCATATGGTTGTCTTTATAATTGTGTATGACCTGCGAGTCAACTTCTTATACGCCATGTAATAGCTTTACTTTATCGCTAAGTAGTTAGCAATAGTTGTAGTTGCTATTCGTGGTGGAGGCAATCATGGTGGAGTGATGGAGATCATGCCGTAACGCACAAGATGGAGATCATTGCGCGAAGATTGGCTATACCATGTCACATAAAGTTATATGCATGTGATGTTTATCCTTTTATGTATCTTATTATGCTTAGATCGCGATGGTAGCATTATAAGATGATTCCTCACTTAAAGATCAAGATAAAACTATGTTCTCCCCAAGTATGCACCGTTGCGAAAGTTCGTCGTGTCCAAGCATCACGTGATGATCGGGTGCTATAGACTCTACGCTCACATACAACGGGTGCAAGCCAGTTTTGCACACGCGGAAATACTTGGGTCTAACTTGACGAGCCTAGCATGTACAGACATGGCCTCGGAACACAAGAACCGAAAGGTTAAGCATGAGTCATATGAATGATATGATCGACACTTCGTTGTCCACCATTGAAACCACATCTCTTGTCGTGATGATCGGATTAGGTGTGGTGAATTTGGATCGTGTTCACTAAACAACTTGAGGGATGTTGAATTTAGTGGGAGTTCATCTAGTAATTTGATTAAAAGTTGAACTAGTTATCATGAACATAGTCTAATTTGTACTTGCAAATATTGTAGATCACATGGCTAAGTCCAACTTCAACTTTAACGTTTTTGCTGAGAAAGAAAAGCTTAAAAACAATGGTTCTAACTTCACCAATTGGTTCTGCAATCTAAGAATCATTCTCTCTGGCGGTCAAAGGGACTATGTCCTTGGGAAAGCGTTAGGTGACCCCCCTGCTGCAACTGCGTCGGCTGATGAGAAAGCTGTCTATCAGTCGCGCAAAGATGATTATGGTGTGATTAAGAGCACCATGTTGTTTGCTATGGAACCGGAACTTCAAAATCGTTTTGAAGACTATCCCGGGCCCTTTGAGATTCTCGAAGAGCTGAAAACCATGTTTTAGACTCAGGCCCGTTACGAGAGATATGAGATCTCCAGAAGTTCTTTAACTGCAAGATGGAGGAAGGAGTTCCGTTAGTGAGCACGCCATTAAGATGACGGGCTACACTCAACGCCTTTGAGCAACTGGAATGCCGCGATTCTAGAGGAGCTCAAGATTGACAGGGTTCTGCAATCACTCCTCCCAGCTACAAAAGTTTTGTAGTGACTCATAATCAGATTGGTTCCACTGATCGATCACCGAGCTCTTCAAAGCTGAAGGCGCGAAATGGACATAAAAAGAATAATCATGTGTTGATGGTCAACAAGCCCCCCACCTTCAAGAAAGGTATGGGTGCTAAGAAGCCCTTCAAGAAAGGCGCGACAGCGCGTTGCCCTACCGAGAGGAAGCTCATGTCTGGTCCTAAGCCGGACACTGAGTGCTTCTATTGCAAGGACAAGGGTCACTAGAAGCACAACTGTCCGAAGTACTTAGCGGACAAGAAGGCTGGCACCATCAAAGGTATATTTGATATACATGTTATTGATGTTTTGCTTACTAGCCCTCGTTGTAGTGCCTGGGTATTTGATACCGGTTCAGTTGCTAATATTTGTAACTTCGAAATAGAGCTACGGAATGAGCGGCTTGCGAGGATGAGGTGACGATGCGTTGGCAGCGGATCAAGAGTTGATGTGATGGCCGTCGGCACGCTCTCCTTAGTTTTACCTTCGGGATTAGTTTTAAACCTTAATAAGTGTTATTATGTGCCTGCGTTGAGCATGAACATTATTTCTGGATCTTGTTTATTGCAAGATGGTTATTCATTTAAATCGGAGAATAATGGTTGTTCTATTTATATGAGTAACATCTTTTATGGTCATGCACCTCTTGTGAATGGTTTATTTCTTCTAAATCTCGAAAGGTATGAAACACACATCCATAACATTGAGGCTAAGAGATGCAAAGTAGATAGTGATAATACTACTTATTTGTGGCACTGTCGTCTAGGTCATATTGGTGTAAAGCGCATGAAGAAACTCCATTCTGATGGACTTTTGGAGTCTCTTGATTTTGAATCATTTGACACATGCGAACCATGCCTCATGGGCAAGATGATCAAAACCCCGTTCTCCGGTATGATGGAGCGAGCAACGGACTTGTTGGAAATCATACATACCGATGTTTGCGGACCGATGAGTGTTTCGACGCGCGGTGGATATCGCTATTTTCTCACTTTTACCGATGACTTAAGTAGATATGGGTATATCTATTTAATGAAACATAAATCTGAAACGTTTGAAAAGTTCAAAGAATTTCAGAATGAAGTGGAGAACCATCGTAACAGAAAGATTAAATTTCTGCGATCTGATCGTGGAGGTGAATATTTGAGTTATGATTTTCTCACGCATCTTAAAGCAAGCGGAATCGTTTCGAAACTCACGCCATCCGGAACACCACAACGCAATGGTGTGCCTGAACGACGGAATCGAACCTTATTAGATATGGTCCAATCAATGATGTCTCTTACTGATTTGCCGTTATCATTTTGGGGTTATGCATTAGAAACCGCTGCATTCACTTTAAATAGGGCACCATCTAAATCCGTTGAGACGACACCGTATGAACTGTGGTTTGGTGCTAAACCTAAGTTGTCATTTCTTAAAGTTTGGGGATGTGAAGCTTACGTCAAGAAGTTGATGCCGGACAAGCTCAAACCCAAAGCGGAGAAATGCGTCTTCATAGGATACCCTAAGGAAACTATTGGGTATACCTTCTATCATAGAATCGAAGGCAAAGTGTTTGTCGCAAAGAACGGTTCCTTTCTTGAGAAGGAGTTTCTCTCGAAAGAAGTAAGTGGGAGGAAAGTAGAGCTAGAAGAGGTTGTTGAACCTTCTCTTGAGTTGGAGAGTAGCGTAGCACCTGAAATTGTTCCAGTGCCGCCTGCACCAACAATAGAGGAAGCTAATGACAAGGATCATGAAGCTTCGGACGATGCTGCTACTGAATGTCGCAGGTCGACAAGGTCGCGTGCCCCTCCTGAGTGGTACGGCAACCCTGTCTTGACTGTCTTGTTAGTAGAAGACAGTGAACCTACGAACTATGAGGAAGCGATGATGAGCCCAGACTCTGAGAAATGGCTAGAAGCCATGAAATCCGAATTGGGATCCATGAGAGAAAACCAAGTATGGACTTTGGTGGACCCTCCTAGCGACCGAAAGGCCGTTGAGTGCAAATGGATCTTCAAGAAGAAAACGGACGCGGATGGTAATGTTACCGTCTATAAAGCACGACTTGTCGCGAAAGGTTTTCGACAAGTTCAAGGTGTTGACTACGATGAGACTTTCTCTCCCGTAGCGATGTTTAAGTCCATTCGGATTTTATTAGCAATTGTTGCGTTTCATGATTATGAAATATGGCAGATGGATGTCAAGACTGCGTTCCTCAATGGCAACATTGATGAAGAGTTGTATATGATGCAACCCAAAGGTTTTGTCGATCCTAAGGATGCTGATAAAGTATGCAAACTTCAGCGTTCCATTTATGGACTGAAGCAAGCATCTCGGAGTTGGAACCTTCGTTTTGATCAAGTGATCAAGAGCTTTGGATTTGTTCCAAATTGCTACGAAGCTTGTATCTACAAGAAAGTGAGTGGGAGCTCGGTGACATTTCTGGTACTATATGTGGATGACATATTGATTATCGGAAATGACATCAACATGCTTAACGATGTGAAGAGTTATTTGAACAAGTGTTTTTCAATGAAAGACCTAGGTGAAGCTGCTTATATATTGGGCATCAAAATCTATAGAGATAGACAAAGGCGCTGATAGCTTTAAGCCGAGTACATACCTAGACAAAGTTCGAAAAGGTTCAGAATGGATAAGGCAAAGAAAGGTTCAGTGCCTATGTTGTCAGGTAAGATATTGAGCAAGGCTCACTGTCCAGCTACGGTAAATGATAGGGAAGCTATGAGCAAAGTGCCTTATGCCTCGGCCATAGGTTCGATCATGTATGCCATGCTGTGTACTAGACCGGATGTGTCCAATGCTCTTAGTTTGATGAGCAGATATCAAAGTGATCCAGGAGTAGAACACTGGACAGCCGTGAAGAACATCCTAAAGTACCTAAATAGAACTAAAGAAATGTTCTTAGTCTATGGGGTGATGAACAGCTCGTCAGAAAAGGTTACCGACGCTAGTTTCGACACCGACAAGGATGATTCTAAATATCGACGGGATACGTGTATATTTTGAATGGAGGAGTCAGAGTGGAGAAGATGCAAGCAAAGCGTGATCGCGGGATCTATGAGAAGCGGAATACATGGCGGCAGAAGCGTCAAGTGAAGGAGTTTGGATCGAAACTTCATCACTGAGCTTGGCGTGGTTCAAGTGCATTGGACCCTTGGAGATATTGTGTGACAACACTGGCGCCATAGCACTCGCTAAGGAACCAAGATATCATCCAAAGACCAAGCATATCAACCGCAAGTTTCATATAATCCGAGATTATATAGCAGATGGAGATCTGAAGATTAGCAAAGTACATACAGATCTGAATGTCGCAGATCCATTGACTAAACCTCTTCCACGTGTAAAACATGATCAGCACCTCAGTGCCATGGGTGTGAGATTGTTGCCAGATGTAAACTAGATTATTGACTCTAGTGCAAGTGGGAGACTGTTGGAATTATGCCCTAGAGGCAATAATAAAGATGTTATTATTATAATTCTTGTTCATGATAAATGTTTATATTCCATGCTAGAATTGTATTAAGCGGAAACTTTAATACTTGTGTGGTTTGTGAACAACACCGTGTCCCTAGTATGCCTCTATGGACTAGCTCATTGATCAATGATGGTTAATGTTTCCTAACCATAGACATGAGTTGTCAATTGATAATGAGATCATATCATTGGGAGAATGGTATGGTGGACAGATCCAAACTAAGTGAAGCAATTAGATCGTGTCATCGTGTTCGTCTTTGCGAAGCTTTTCTTATGTCAAATATTGTATTCCTTAGACCATGAGATAATACAACTCCCTGGTATCGGAAGAAAGCTTTGAGGTCATCAAACGTCATCCTATGAGAGGGTGATCATAAAGGTGTCTCTCAGGTGATCGGAAAGTATCTGTTGGGTTGTATGTATCGAGATGGGATTTGTCCCTCCCAAATCGGAGAGATATACTTCGGGCCCACTCGGTAATCGATATCAACACCGCTTGCAAGCATGTGGTTAAGGAGTTAATCACAAAGTGATATCGGATTACGGAACGAGTAAAGTACTTGCTGTGAACGAGATTGAACTAGGTATGACGGTACCGTCGATCAAATCTCGGGCAAGTAAAATATCGCGAGACGAAGGGAATATATATATATGGGATTGATTGAATCCTGGCATCGTGGTTCATCCGATATGATCATCGATGAATGTGTGGGAGTCAATATGGGTGCCTACACCCCACTGTTGATTATTGATAGAAGATCATGTCTGCATATTCTCGAACCCGCAGGGTCACACACTTAACGTGTCTCGACGCTAGGATAGATTGGATAATTGGTTTATGAGTTTTTGTTCGAAGTCTCGGATGGGATCCGGGACATCAAGAGAGGTTCCGGAGTGGTCCGGAGAATAAGATTCATATAAGGCAGTGCAGTTTTTGGAGTTCGGAATTGTTCCGGGTTAATCGGTATTGTACCGGAAGCTTCTAGAACCTTCCGGAAAGGGACCAACGTGGCCCCACCTTCCGGGAGGGGGCATGGGCCTATGAGGGAGTGCCCTGTCCGCATTGGGCCAGGGGCACAAGGCCCCATAGGGCCCAGCCGGCCAAGAGAGGTTTAAACTCTAGATAGATCTTCTAGAAGGGGGGGTTTCCTTGCCCCCCACCACTCCTCCTTGGGGCCGCCGGTTTGGGCTTGGGGGAGGGCTGGCTGCCCTCTATATAAAGAGGAGTGGGGGCGCACCAACCCCTCACACCTTCCCCTCCAACCCTAGCCGCCCTGCTGCCCTCCTCTCTCCCTCCCGACTGTTTGTAAGGCGAAGCCCTGCTGCAGAAATTCTCCACCATATACACCACGCCGTCGTGTTGTAGATCCAATCCGTCTCTCCACCATACTTGCTGGACCAAGGAAGGAGGAGACGTCGAGGTGCTGCATGTGTGCATCTCACGGAGGCACCGCCACTTGTGGTGCTAGATCGGATCGGATCACGAGGAGGAGAAGCGAGTACGACTACATCACCCACGTTCCGATTTAACGCTCATTGCGGCGAATCTACAAGGGTATGAAGATCTAATCCAATCTCTCTCGTTGTTTGCATCTCCTAGATTAGATCTTGGCTTTCCCTCTGTTCGCATCCGTAGAAAATTTTGATTTACTATGCCGCGAAACCCCTCAGGTACTACCAGACACATGCGGTAGTGTCGCACTTTGATACCGGGGGGAACATCAGTGTGAGTCAACTGGCTAGAGACTTCAGCAGTGATCGGTACTAAAATGTGGTACTACCGCATTTTAGTATCGGTCAGTTCTGAGGAGATCGTTAAGCTTGCCAATCCCTTTAGTCTTGAACGGTATCAAAATGCGGTACTAACCGCATTTTAGTACCGATCACTACTGAGGATATTGGTAAGCTTGCCAATCCCTTCAGTCTTGACCGGTATCAAAATGCGGTACTACCGCCTTTTGATACCGCTCAGTTCTGAGGAGTTTTGCGAGCTTACCAATTGCTTCAGTCATGAGCGGTACCAAAATGCGGTACTACCGCTTTTTGATACCGCTCAGTTCTGAGGCCTTTGGCCAGTATATCCACCATGTTTGCCAGGCCCAGAAGTAAATACCGGTGCTATCGGTCCTGAGCGGTAGTACCGGATGAATTCTCTGGTACTACCGGACATTACTGAGGCAAAATGTGGAGCAACATGAAGGTCCTTTTTGTGAGCAATTTGTCAGGGAATTCTAGAAGTGCAACCTGTAGAATACTTGGCAAATAATTAGTTCGTTATGTGTGTTGTAATAAACACCAAAATCTCTAGGGATAAGAAATGTTCTTTCAATCTCCCCCTTTTTGGTGTTAGATGACAACACACATTTTGCATGATAGAATTGTGATGACAAAGAAGATTTTGTAGAATAGAGATGGGGCTCCCCCTAGATAAGTAGAGTCAAGCTCCATACTATTTTACAAGATACATGGGAGTGCATAGTCACACATAGTGCACATACCTTCGCACACAAGTGTGTGATGAGAAACACAATGATAAGGAATAGGTAATATCATCACACACCACATAAGATGGATCCAAATGAGAATAACCATACCACACAAATGATGGATCCATAAGATAGCCACATAGTAAGATAGCCACATAGTAAGATAGCCACATAGTCTTACCATACATAGCACAAATAGTTAGTTCATAAGTTTCACGCATAATAAGAGGCAAGTAGCAAATAAAGTTCACAAGCGAGTAAAGATCAATGGCAAGGGCGAGCTTGTGACTTTCCATGCAAATCCCGCATGCCTAATGTGACTCTTCTCCCCCTTTGGCATCAAGACACCAAAAGGGACAAGAGCCACGCTAACGTCCCGAAGGTCACAGGTAGTCATCATCAGAGGCATCCCCATGAGGAGGCGGAGCATGGAAGGAGGAGGAGGCATCATCATCCTAGTGGTTATGCGTGGAGATCCATTGCTCTTCAGGAGTGATGTTGTCCTCGGATCCCTCAGAGGTGATCAAACCTTGAGCTTGCATTACTTCTTTCTGACGAGCACAAGCTTTCTTGGAATAGACATGGGCCTCATACATACGCTTCTGGTTGTCAACCTAGAAGAAAAATACTTTCTTGAGCTTAGCCTCAATCCTCTTGGCCCATGATGGTTGGGCAGGCTTGCGGCGTGAGGCCACAAAATCAGTATCCTGGGCATCATCATCATCACCATACTCATTCTCAAGTGGGTTCCCATCCTCATCAACAAGTTGACCATCCGCGTTGCACGGTTTAAGATGAGTCTTGATCAATAGATTCTTGTGGCGGTGAGTAACAAGACATTGAGAGGAAATACCGCGAGCAAGATATGGGAACTTGTGGAGAATAAGTGCCATGATGTACGGAGCAAAAGGAGGAACCCTCCGAGTGTAAGTAGAATTAACCATCTCATTCCAAATAACATCCATCACATCAATTGGTTATCCGGAATCACGTTGGCGGTGAGTGGTGATCATGAGGTCCACATGAAACCATGCATCTCATCAAAATTGCCTGCA
The DNA here is from genome assembly GCA_023614405.1 of Avena insularis. Classification (NCBI taxonomy): domain Eukaryota; kingdom Viridiplantae; phylum Streptophyta; class Magnoliopsida; order Poales; family Poaceae; genus Avena; species Avena insularis. Next base: position 19,377,775 of record CM042684.1, read on the forward strand.
TGGGGAGCTATGGTCTCACAAAAAATACGATGCAAGATATCATAAGTGGGGAGAAGCCCCTTGATCTTTCCAGCAATACCACGCCCACAGATGTAGAGGGGAACAAGAACATCCTTCTTCATGGGACACTCGTTGTTGTGACAGCGGAAACCAATAGGAGTATCTTTCCCATGGTCCTCATATCCAAGGATTGCCCCAAACTCTGCCAATGTTGCTTGCTTAACAACTCTCTGTCATCCAGGTGATAGTCCAAGTCTGGTTCTTGGCAAAGTGAACGGTGGCATAGAAATTTGCAATGAGCAAGGGGTCATAGTCACACTTGAACTGCATAATGGGAAGCAAACCAATGTTTGTGCAAATCTCAAGAGATTCACCAAAGTAGTTCAAGTTCTTGTTCACATGGTTCATCTCAATCCACTTCTGAGGAACCACAATCTTCTCATCCTTCATGAGTACCTCAAAGTAGACCCGCTCTTGGAAGTCGGTGTAAAAGAGACTATTGTCCCTAGTCTCTGGGCGAGCAATAACATAAGGATTGTGAGACCGTAGGGCAAGAAACTCAGCATCAGATATGTCAGACAACTTTTTTGTCCCAGATGGCCCTGAACTCTGACTCTTGCGATGACTCGTGCGAGGAGGAGCACTACCTCGACCAGCACTTAGCTTAACTCCCCCTCCACGCTGGCCCCAAGTTGTTTTTAGCTTCAAACGGTTGCTAGGTTGAGGCATGATCTCTGTTTCTGATTCTGTCTCTGACTCTGACTCAAAGTCCTCGATCTCATGACAAGCTTTAGACCGTTTGTGTGGTCCCTGGGACCCCCTGTACCCGTGAAAGAATGAGGGAGATAGCAATGGGATAAGGGCACAAGAACCCGAAATAAACAGAAGACGGATTTCAAGTTTTAGAAGAAATTTTGCTGTCAGTACTGGGCGGTAGTACCGGATATACCGGCGGTAGTACCGGATCTACCGGCGGTAGTACCGGAAAATCGTCCGGTACTACCGGTGATGCGACTACATCATAGATCTGGTGATGTCGATCCAAGGATTGGCAGCAAAACTTATGCAAAACGAGAATCCATCGGACAAGGAGTAATATTATGATTGTGCACACGATACAACCTCAAACACACTAGTTTTGACCAAGAATCAAAGTTGCCCTAGATTCAATGGGGAAAACAAGTGAGAAGAAAGGAAGGACGGTAGTACCGGTTTCCATGGCGGTGGAAATAGAGGAGGAGCCCGCGAGGAGGCCGGATCTGGTGCGGATCCGGGGAAAGGAGGAAGAGGCGGAGCTCCGGAGGCGTTCTTGGCTTCGGCGGTGGCAGTGGTTAGGAGTGGAGATGGGGAGTAATGAGGCACTAAGAGGTGCCCCTCCTAGCGTCTCCACCCTTAACCGAGACGCACTGCGGTAGTACCGGTCAGACGAGCGGTAGTACCGCTAGGCGGTAGTACCGTAGTAACCATCCGGTAGTACCGCACCTGGGAAGTTTCCAGAAACTGGCCTAGAAACGGTCCCCTGGGCGGTAGTACCGCTAGTTTCTTATGGTAGTATCATCTGACGGTGGTACCGCTAGTTGAACCGGTAGTACCGTAACCACCAGAATAGGCAGCCAGGTTTTGAAAATAGGAAGGTTCTTGTGCAGAGTAGATGAGTTTTGTCGTAGGGTAAGGAAGGCTTGGGTTAAGAGAGTCATACTGATATGGTCCTATGCACTCTAAAAAAACATATGAAGAGCCAAACGAGAGTGCATTGACCGAAGGAAGAAAACCAACTCAAGAATGACAAACATGAGTAAGCACCAACCTCTCGAATGAGAGAGGGCGGTGGCCTAGGCCACCATATTTGAGTATACTTGGCCTGGCACCACGAAGATATATCTTGGGTCCATTACCGAAACTCATCATTTAAGCTCACATATCAAAAAATGATATTAAGAGGAATGATTTTTTGCTTTGGGCATAATGGGGGGAGGGATAGTCCAATCAATTTGGACCGCACTCCCCCTATATCCATGCATGCACCTAAACCAAATATGGGTCGAAACATAGGTGAGAATGCAGGATAATCAAGTCAAGCTCCTTGAATCTACGATATTTAGTTCATTCCTCAAATAGCAAAACCTTGCTTCATCAAGTGACTTCGTGAAGATATCGGCAAGTTGATCTTTGGTTGACACATATGATAGATCAATATCACCTCGAGCAACATGATCTATAGTGGTTTGATGGCGAATCTCAATATGCTTTGTCCTTGTGTGATCCACCGGGTTGTATGCAATCTTGATGGCACTTTCATTGTCACATAGAAGAGGCACTTTGTCACAATGGACACCGTATTCCTTTAAAGTTTGCCCCATCCATAGCAATTGGGTGCAAGCACTAGCAGCTGCCACATACTCGGCTTCGGCGGTGGAGAGAGATATACAATTTTGCTTCTTAGAAGACCAACATACCAAGGACCTGCCAAGGAATTGTCAAGCCCCGGATGTTGATTTTCTATCATCCTTATCACCCGCCCAATCCGAATCCGTGTATCCACAAAGATCAAATGTTGAGCCTCAAGGATACCAAATACCATAAAATGGGGTATGAACTAAATATCGAAAGATTCTATTGACCGCCATTAAATGGCTTTCTTTAGGAGCCGCTTAATATCTTGCACACACACCTACACTCAACACAATATCGGGTCTAGATGCACAAAGGTAAAGCAAAGAATCAATCATAGACCGGTATACCTTTTGATCCACATCTTTACCATTTGGATTTTGTTCTAGATGAGTCTTTGTAGCCATGGGGTAGGAGCTCCATTTAAATCTTGCATTTTGAATCTCTTGAGCATATTTTGAGTATACTTGGCTTGATTGAAGAATGTCCCTCCTCTAACTTGCTTGATCTCAAAACCAAGAAATACTCTCAACTCCCCCATCAAAGACATCCGGAACCTACCAGTCATAAGCTTTGAGAATTCATCATTAAAAGCTTTGTTAGATGAGCCAAAGATAATATCATCAACATATATTTGGCATACAAAAAGCTCCCCATTGACTTTCTTAGTAAAAAGAGTGGGATCAATTTTCCCAACCTCAAATCCACGGTCAAACAATAACTCTCTAAGGTGCTCATACCACGTACGTGGGGCTTGCTTGAGCCCATAGAGCGTCTTATCAAGTTTGTAGACATGGTTTGGGAAGTTGGGGTCCTCAAATCCCGGGGGTTGCTTAACATATACCAACTCATTTAATGGACCATAAAGAAATGCACTCTCTACATCCATTTGTTGCAACTTGAAGTTATGATGTGCCGCATAAGCAAGAAGGATACGGATGGACTCAAGGCGAGCCACGGGTGCATAGTCTCTCCATAGTCAATGCCTTCAATTTGAGAGTACCCTTGTGCAACCAATCTAGCCTTGTTCCTTACTATAATTCCATGCTCATCTTGCTTGTTCTTGAATATCCACTTTGTTCCAATAACATTGCGGCAATCCTTTGGCATCTCAACTAACTTCCATACTTTGTTTCTCTCAAAGTTGTTGAGCTCTTTGTGCATATCTTCTAACCAATCCGAATCTTCAAGAGCTTCCCACACTTTATTAGGTTCAATCATGAAGATGTGTGCTTGGTGTTCACTGAACCTCTTCAATTGTGCTCTTGTGGAAATGCCTTTCCTTAGGTCACCAACTACATTTTGTAGAGAGTGGTCTCTTAATTCCAACATTCTTTCCTTTCTAGCTTCGCGACGAGCGTGGATCTCCGTGTTGTTTCTTGGGGGACCCTCTTGATCATTTTGGTCCTCGTCTTGACCATCAACTTGACCTTGATCATCATCAGAATCATTCTCTTCATCTAGAGGCAATGATTGACCTTGGTCTTGATCAAGTGCCCTTCTAGCATCAATTTGAGCTTGTCTCAAAGCAGTTTGTACGGATCTTCCTTGAGTAATTGCCTTGGCACCACTTGACATCCTAGAGAATGAATCAAGCTCCCCTTGACTAGAGTTGTCACTATGATCATCATGTTGAGGGTCCACATCTTGTCTTTGGCTTGAGTCATTGTCCTCCTCGGTGGATGGAGCTTGTTGATGTTGTGAAGATGAGGGCTCCACTTGAGTGGAGCATAGTTCTTCTCGATCCGCCATAAGGGGTTCCTCAATGGGGCGGATATATCCCACACCCATTCTTCCTATGGCATCCTGAGGCATTTCATCATCTGCATCACAAGCATCAACACACCCCCCTTGGGGACCATCATATTCTTTGAAGGTCACACTACAAGATTCTATGACGGCTCCAGAGAGCTTATCATAGATTCTATAAGTGTGAGATTCGAGACCATAGCCAACAAAAATACCCTCTAATGCTTTAGACTCGAACTTGGACAAACAAACACATTTTATGAGATAGAAACACTTACAACCGAACACCCGGAAGTAAGATATGTTGGGCTTGTTACCGGTAAGTATTTCATATGGAGTCTTGTTGATTTCTTTGCGGAGGTAGAGCCGGTTTGAAGCATGGCAAGCGGTGGAGATGGCTTCGGCCCAAAAGTTGTACAGATATTTAAACTCCGCCAACATGGTCCTAGCCATCTCAATAAGAGTCCGGTTCTTTCTTTCGGCCACACCATTTTGTTGAGGGGTGTATGCAACGGAATATTGATGTTTTATCCCCTCATCACTAAGGAAATCATTCAAGGTGTAGTTCTTGAACTCAGTGCCATTGTCACTTCTTATAATCAACACGGGAAGGTTGTATTAATGTTGAACCATGTTGATGAAGTCGATGAAGGTATTTTGGGTCTCACTCTTCAACTTGAAGAAATAAACCCAAGAGTATCTTGAAAAGTCATCAACAGTCACCAAGCAATATTTCTTCCCACCAAGACTTGCATGAGATGGAGGACCAAAGAGGTCCACATGGAGGAACTCCAAGATCTTGGTTAACTTGATGCGATTCTTAGGCTTGTGAGGAGCATCATGCATCTTCCCTAGAACACATGCCCTGCAAACACGATCTTTGGCAAAGGAAACATTTTCTTTTAGTCAAACAATATGGCCCTCCTTGTGGAGACTTTGCAAAGTTCTCATATTGACATGGGCTAGTCGGCGATGCCATAACCAACCCACATCAGCCTTTTCGAATAAGCACATCGCACTTGTAGTGGCTTGCCCCGAAAAGTCCACCACATACAAGTCATGTTCGATATACCCAATGAAAGCGACCTGGAGATACTTGCTCCACATGAGGACCACAGTATCATCATCTATAAAGATGGCAAAGCCCATCTTTCCAAGAGCACAGACTGAAAGTAAATTGTAACCAAGGGTCTCAACAAGCATGACGTTCACGAGTGTAATGTCTTGAGCAACCACTACCTTGCCGAAACCCATTACCATAGAATTTGACTTGTCGGCATATGTAATAGATATTTTATCATCATTTGGCCTTAGATCTTGGACAATATAAGAGCTTCCGGTCATATGACTTGTGCAACCACTATCAAGCACCCACTTTGACCCTCCGGAAGTATATGTCTACAAAAGATCAAGCTAATTTTTAGGTACCCATTTTTCAATGGGTCCTCTTTTGTTAGAAACAAGGGTCTTGGGAACCCAAATAGACCAAGCAATATAACCATCATATGGGCCAACATATTGTGCATACACATCACCATAATAATCACGCATTAGAACATAGTGAGGGTTAGCACTTCCCGCAAAGTCATCATGAGACATAGTTTTACCACTTGTGGTCTTACTATCCATAATGGCCTTGTTGGTCTCTTGTGCGGGCTTGGCCTTCTTCTTCTTCTTCTTATTGTTCTTCTTCTTGGTTTTGGAGACAAAACCAATGCCCCCTTTTTCACCACAAGGCCTTTGCTTACTCAAAATATCATCAATGGACTTGTTGCCTTGTGGAAATGTGGCCTTGGCTAGCTCCCCCCTCAACCTAGCATTTTCTTCAAGAATGTTGTACTACTAGATGGAATGAAGTTACTAGGTGAAGGAATCTTGGTCAATTGAGTTTGAAGCGTTTCATGGGACTTTGTGAGAGACAAGAGTTCACCTTTCAAAGCCTTGTGAGCCTTGTTAAGCAAACTAAAATCCTCGGCAAGTTTTTCATGAACCACACCAAACTCAATCTTGTCCTTTTTAGCCCTTTTGTATTTAGCAATAGCATGATCACGCTCTTTGATGAGTTTATTAACAATAATTTCATTGGCCTCATCAAGCCCTTCAAGTTTTAATTCAAGTGACATCCTAGTCTCTTGTTCTTCTTCTAGAGCATTGTTTAAAGCCTCTAGCTCAATCATGTGTTCATGCCCAAGTTTACACCTTACATCCAGGAGCTCTTGTGTGTGGGAAAGTTGATCTAAGATGTTACCAAAATGTATCTTAGCATCCCCTTGTAGGTTAGTCATAAACTCATCGAAAGCAATTAATTCCCTTTTAACATCAAGAGACATCTCATCATCAATTTCATCATTAGCTAAGGGAGTGGGGCGAGATGATGAGGATACCTCCGTTCCTCTTGCCATAAGGCAAGTGCCGTTCTTGATGGGAGTATTCTCATTTGGAGAATCGAAGAGTGAGAATGTCGGAGTAGAAGTAGTGGCAAGATCCACCACACCATTAGAAGTTTCCTCTTCCTCATCTTCATCATCTTCATTGTCGAAGGAGTATTCTTCATGAGTGATCAAGACAATTTCTCCTGACTTCTTGTTGATAGGATTCTTCTTGATGAAGGATTTCTTGTAAGGTGCTTTGAGAGTCTTCTTCAACACAAGCTTACCCCCATGATCTTTTGTCTTCTCATAGGGGCAACTTGCCACAAAGTGATATCGGTCACCACAATTGAAGCAAGTTCTCAATCTAGTAGTATTTTTGATGGGGATATGCCTACCGGGGTATACCCAGCAGGACGTTTCCGACTGGCCCAGGAACTGGCGAGTGGGCCTGCAAGACGGCGACTGGATCAATTTCGGGGGTGGATCCAAGCGACTGGAAGCTGAAGGCCCAGGCGAGTAGATAGGCCCAGTCGAGTTAGGTTAAACGATTACCGAAGCCTTAACTATTTCGGTTGAGATATGTAAACCCTAGGGGAGGTGAGTCTATATAAACCTCCCTACAGGGCGTGTAGAGATACGTTCCATCATACCCCCAAGCGACTCGCCGCCTAGCCGCCGAGTTCGCCCATTGTACCTCCATCATAATACAATCTAGCAGGAGTAGGTCTTTACCCTCCGGGGGCCGAACCTGGGTAAAACCTTGCGTCTCTGCCCTCATATCGCACCGCAGATGGCTGGCCGCCCTTGCCCCTCGTTCTACTACTCGCTGCCGATTGCAGCATCTGCCGTGACCATTCCCACGGCTGCTGGCGCCCAATGGGGCCTGGCGGTCTGGCGGTGTTCTCGCAGCGAGATCCAATCTGCCCATCAACGATGGTCGCCACCGCCGCATGATAGCGATCGGCGAGATGCTCCAGATCTTGCCGAGCAGCTACGTCCGGCGCGACCACACGCGACAAGATGATCCCGCCGGGCACGATCAGCCTCTTCGTCGGCCTCACCGACGTCATCATCTCGGAGGATTCGGCTCGCATCCGCGAGTCGCCGCCACACGATCGACTCTCCGAGAGCCAGGTCTGCACGATCCATCACCTCGCCTCCGAGTACAACTCGGCCCACAGCAACGTGGCCGAAAACTCCGCGGCCGCGGAAGACGCGGCCCTCAACGACGACGCCGACTCGGCGACCCCGGTGTCACTCGCCGGATCCATCACCGCGGCTTCACCCGCGGGCTCCATCACCCAGGTTTCCAACATGGGAGACTTCGAGGATCCCTCCATCCTTGGGATCTTCGACTTCGACTCCGGGTCGGAAAATTCCGCCGACCTCCGCGACGGGACCGGTCGCCACGCCGCGACCTACATGGCGACCGACACTGATCCACCGGAGGATCCTTTCTCCACCCCGATCCCTCCTAATGCCACGGCAACGGAGGTCGAGGAACTCCGCCTGAAGCTGGCGGAGGCAGTCCGCAAGGAACAAGCCGAGCGCGAAAAATTCCGCCTCGAGCAGGTGACGGCGCAGGAGCTGTCGTGTTACCATCAGCAGCGAATCAGGTCGCGCCTGAACCCCGCCGTCTAGGGGCACGCCCTGAACTTCGACGACGACCCGGCAAGCGAACGATTCACGAGAACGCGCCACCAGGAGGAAGCGCCCGGCCCCCGCTAGGGTCGACGGCGATGGGCGCCCCACCTCCACCCAACCGCACACCCCCCAGGGATCAGCCGCGGATAGTAGTATCCTCACGGGAGCGAGACGCGAACGGCCTCCCACTGTTCTCCACCCTGATGGACAACTCGGCAGGCGAGCAGCCGACAACATCACGGCCACCGCGACGGTGCCCTACAGATCCAAGATGTCAGGCCCTGCCGCAAAGGCCGCCGAGCAGCAAAACGCGGCGCCGACTCGCAGGTCGAGTGTACTCGCGTTCTTGAGGCGAAGCGGCCTCAAGTGGCCGCCCAATGGCGGCAAACACCCTCAACTGCCCGCCACCAGAGCCACTGCAGCTCCAACACCGACCCGCGAACGCGGCACTCTCCACCAACGACCCTAGGCCAGCGACCAACTTCGTCGCCGCCAACGGTCAACCCATCGACGCCCGCACCCACATCATCAACAACCAAAGCTGGCGTGCACGCCAGCCCGACGACCTGCGGCACACCCTAACCAATCGCCGCGACGGTGAGCCGATGGGATCGCTAAGTCGACTCAGCCCCAAGTGCTTCGGACCGATGATCTGAGGCGAGAAGTACCCGCCGAACTTCAAGGGGCCGAAGGAGATAGAAAAGTACGACCCTTCGTATGACCCCTCTGTGTGGCTCGATACATACCTCATGGCGATGGGGATCGCAGGCCACACCGACCTGCTAGCCGCCCGTTACCTCCCCCTGATGATGGAGGGGACGTGCAGGCAGTGGATCAACACCCTCCCCCAGGATAGTATCGACTCCTGGGAGGAGATGCGCGACGCCTTCGTCAGGCACTTCGAGTGCTCCTACACCCGCGCCACCACCATCGAGGACCTAGAGCGATGCGTCCAGGGACCCCGCGAGTCGACCCGCAACTGGGTCCAGCGGTGGCAAGAACTCTGGTACAACGCGGCCGGCATCCACCTGGACACCGCGATCCATTGCTTCAAGACCTCGTGCCGCTACGAGCCCTTGGTCGCCAAGCTTAAGCGACATTCTCGCACACTCGACAACATACCGGACCTCCTCGAGATCGCCAAATGGTACGCGGAGGAGGATCCAAACCAGGAAACCGACGACGAGTCGGGAGGCCAACGCCGCACGAGCGGCAATGACAACGGGCGATGGTCCGACCTACGCTACAGCAACACCCGCCTCACTGGCAAGCGCCGCAGTGACGGGCGAGTCGACTTCGTCGCCAATGCTGGGCACGCACAACGCGAGCCCAAAAGCTTCCGCCGCGACGGCGGCAACTACAAGGCCAAGCCAAGGTTCGACCCCGCGGCCCTCCTTAACCAACCTTGTGCGTTTCATAGCAGGGAAGGGAAGCCCGCAACGCACACGAGCGCCGACTGCCACACCCTCAGGGAGATTGAGAAGGCACGGCGAGCATGGGAGGACCCCGACAACAACCTGCCAAACGGCGGAAAATTCGGCAACGTGGCCGGCTCGCTCCATACCTTCACAGGCTTCAACACGAAGCGCGAGAAGAAGGTCATCACCCGCGCCGTCGCTGTCAACGCGGTGGCCCAGGTGGACGTTCCCCAGTTTCTCAACTGGTTGGAGCAGCCCATCACCTGGAGCCGCCAGGACCACTCGCCGCGCATCGAGTACCCAGGCCGGGTCGCCCTGGTGGTCAAGCCAAAGGTAGGCGACTACTGGCTCCCCAAGACATTGATGGACGGCGGCAGCTCCATCAACATCCTGTACCTGGACACCTTCAGGCGGCTGCGGCTCCCGCAGTCGATGATCGAGACAACCCACACCACGTTCCACGGCATCGTCCCCGGTCGGAAGGCGTACCCGATCGGCAAGGTCACGCTGCCAGTCACCTTTGGCACACCAGCAAACTTCTGCACCGAGCGGATCGTCTTCGAGCTGGTGCCCTTCGACAGCCCCTACCACTGCGTCCTGGGGCGCCAGGTGTTCGCCAAGTTCATGGCAGCGCCACACTACGCGTACAACGCGATGACGCTCCCCGGGCCGTGCGGCGTCATCACCATCAACGGCGACCCCGACATGGCCACCGAGTGCGAGGCCAAAGGAGCCGAACTCGCCGATGCCGTCATCGCGGCAGAAGCCAACCACGCTGACGAGCTCGCCAAATGCGCGGCGGGTGAACAATGACGACCCCACCATACTCAAGAAGCCCAATTCAAGGGCGAAACACCTCGATCTTGAGGCAACGACGCACACCCGCACCATCGAGCTGGTCCCAGGCGACTCCAGCCAGACGGTGACGATCGGAACAGGAATGAGCCCAGCCTAGGAAGGCGCGCTCATCGAGTTCCTCCGTGAGAACAGGGACATCTTCGCATGGAAGCCCTCCGACATGCCTGGTGTCCCTAGGGAGCTCGCTGAGCACAAACTAAACGCCGACCCCAAAGTGCGACCCGTCAAACAGTCGCTACGGCCCTTCAATGAAGAGCGCCGCCGAGCCATCGCCGAGGAGGTGTAGCGTCTACTCGCTGCAGGCTTCATCCGGCCAATCAAGTGCTCCAAGTGGCTGGCAAACCCAGTGATGCAGCCCGTCCTACGGACGCACCTCCATCTACAACACCTAGTCCCCCAAGTGGACCAATGACTCGCGCCCGTGCCAAGCTCCTACAAGCCAAGGTTAACTCGCTCCTTTCCTCATGTGATTTTGGCCTACCTTTGGATGGCTTGCTACTTCATGCATCTACGTTGTGTATCCTCAGATATGAAGCACCACCACACCAAGCCACCAAGGAAGCGGGACCAGAGAAGAAGCTGCTGGAGCTCTACACATCGGAGTCTCCGACAGACTGGAGTCTCGGTCCCCACACCGAGTCTCAGACCTTCCTCCGTCCGGCCCAGGAACCAAGCCAGGGACGATCGATACCCCCTCCGTAGACGGGTCCGAGATTGACCGAGTCTCGGCCTAGACGAGCTCCGGACCCCACGAGTCTCCGGACCGACCGACGCCAGCATGTTAAAGCCTTTGGGCCTGGCCCATGTAACCCCAATTTCGCCCAAACTTCCAGTTTTATTCCAGAACTACCCCTGTTTATGTGGTTGGCCTATATATAGCCCCACCCCTCATATGTAAACCCTAGACTTGGATAATGATAGATTAAGACACCCCTTGTGGATCTTTTAATCTATTGGTCTCATGCTCCTTGATAAGGAGCACCTATTATCCACCCCCTCTTGGATCTTGCCTAGTGCGTTCAAGTTGTACAAGGCCTTGGGTTCTCGGTTTCTCGCCCCCAAGTCGTCAAGATCTCACCAAGCACCTCATCCCCCGTTGTTGGCGTGGAGAGCGAGCTTCGCCCAACACCGATCCTAGGGATTATGTTGGACCGGTTGCCACCGGTGTGAGGGATAGGCGTGTATCGTGCTTTGGTTTGCGTGTGTTCGTGGTTTTCATCTCCTCCCTCGATTTCATCCCCCGACCACCGCTTTCCCCTTGTTCCTCGTGGAATTCGTGAAAGATCGGGCAAACCCCGGGGTTACCCCATAACATCTTGGTATCAAGAGCAAGGTTGATCACGAATTCCCCCCCCCCCCCACAATTTTTCTTCTATCCACCATAAATTCGAAAATTTCCCAAAAAACAGCCCCAATTTGCCTTTGGATCGATCTGTCGTTTTGGAGTGTTTTTGGTGGTTTTGATCCGACCAAATCTTGTCTAAGGTGTTGGTTCAGCTTTTGCCTGCGTTTGCCAGCCCAATTTTGGCCAAATTTTCGCGGATTTGAGGACTCTAGGCGTGGATTTCCGCTCAAGAACACGAGCAGACATCCCACACCGGAGTCTCCGGCCTAAGCACCGGAGTCTCCGGTCTACACCGGAGTCTCCGGCCTGAGACCGGAGTCTCCGGCCCTGGCCGCCAGTTTTTCCCCATTTTTCCTCCTTTCTGCATTGGCTAATCTATCCACTTGTTGTTTGTGTTCCGTGTGCGTGTCACCAACTAACAGATAGCTTCCGCAATATCGCCGCGCTCTTCGACACCACGGACCCCAAACTCTTCCCTGCTCCATCGACACAAGATCATCATCATCAACTAAGGTATAACTTGTGTCAACCCTTGTAGCCATATCTTCCTTTGTGTGTACCTATCCTATGAGAGCAACTCATTTTGTGTTTGTCTAAGCATTGTGCACTTGCCATTGGAAAGTGAGAGTGTGAGGGCAAATACAAAAGTTAACATAGTAGCATAGCAAGGGAGAAAAAGAAAAAGAATCAAAAAAAAGAAGAAGAGAAAAACAAAAACAAAAATAGAAAGATACATAGTCTCCCACTACAAAGAGAGAATCAAGCTTGTAAGCAAAAGAGAGAGGAAGAAGCGCACCAAGGCAAGTGCACAAATCCGTTGCTTACCCTCTTTTGGCAAACGAGTTGTGGTCTCTCCTTGCGTTGGCACGACACCCGAGCGTAGTCTTCGTTAGGCCATTTCGTGCTCACTTTCATAGTCGTGCTAACCCCATTTTTCTCCACGCGTGTGTGTAGTCGTAGGTTCTCGTCGCCTTTTGAGTTGACCATTTCCTTTTGACTTGCGTTTTGCTGGATTTTCTCCACTTTTAACTATCCTTTGCGTTCGGTTGGTTCTTTGGCTTTCCCACAATCCTACCCATCCACCAAAAGCTTTTGAGAGTTGTAGCTCCTTTGTGTGTGAGTTTCTTTGCCATTTCACTTTGCACGCTGTTCGCTCCTTTGTGTGGCAATTGGTTTGATATAATCTCCAAGGTGAGGTAAAAGGCTAACTCCACGCACCTTTACTCCCCATATACAACCCTTGTCGGCTTTGCATCATGGACAGGAATGGCGAGCCGTCCCAACCACCACCACCTCCGGAGGACGACAATCCATACATGACAAGATGGGACCATTGGAAGGTTCGTGGAGAATTCAACCACCGTTGTGAAGCCCTTGAGCAGCGCCAAGATGAACAGTTTAGCGAAGCCCGAGTGGAGTTCAAGAACATCGACAACCGCTTCGAAGAAGTCCGTGGCCAAATCCATGCCATGCAACACAATCTCGGTCATCAAAATGAAGCTCTTGGTCGTGCACTCGCCTCAACGGATGAGAAGCTTAAACTCCTCATCGATGGACTAGCAAGGCCACGCTCGTGAGACTCAAGATCATCACGGCACTCCTCAAGTGAATCAAGTACTCCTCGCCGTCACGCTTCAAGGCACCGGGTTGGACCCGTCCTTCAATCCATGAGCTCTTCTCAAGCGGTACCATCTCCGCGACACGCCGCAACGTCAAGCTATGATGGTGACCTCTACGCAAGACCTCCACGACGTGCAGCGGACCGGCCACAACAAAGGGCACTTGTGCTTCAACAAGAACAACCTCACATGGACCACCAAGCCCATCGCCATCGACATGTTCTTTCCACAACAAGTGAAGCATCCAAAGTGGAAGAACAAGTTCGCCGGCGGCGTGAAGCACTCGAAGATCCACCAAGGCGTCCCCCTCGACATGAACGTTATCGCCGTCAACATGATATAAACGACGAGCCTCCTCCACAACAAGAAGAAAGAGATCAGCCCATTGCGCATGCGGCTCGACGTCCTCCTCGCCACATGGCGCAAGATAATGCTCCTCGGCATCAACCACGACAAGAACAAGAGCAAGCTCCCCAAGCTCACCGTGAGGACCAACAACCTCCTCCTCGTCCTCAACCGCGACAACAACAAGAGCAAGCTCCCCAAGATCGTCGTCCAAACCAAGTTCCACCACCAAACGCGGCACCTCAACAACCGCAAGAGCAACGCCACCATCAACAAGCAAGACATGAGAGCTCGGATGATGAAGATGGCCGCCAAAATCATGGCAACCCGAACCGAACCGCAATGAGGAAGAAACTTTGGCAAGCTCAAGTTCACCATGCCCAAGTTCACCGGTTCCAATGATCCCAAGAATACCTCTCATTGTAAATCAAGTTTGACAAGATCTTCCTCATGCACAACTTTAGCAATGAGAAGATGATGGCCATGGCATCCCTCGAGTTTGATGAATATGCCAACCTTTGGTGGGAACAAGTCCAACTCGCTCGTGAATCAAAAGAAGAGCCTCCAATCTCAACTTGGCAAGATATGAAGGCTCATATGAGATCCCGCTTTGTTCCTTCACACTACACGCGTGACCTCTTCAACAAGCTTCAAACGCTTAGTCAAGGAACAAAGACCGTGGAAGAGTACTTCAAGCAAATGGAGCTCAACATGATCCGTGCCAACATTGAAGAGCGGGATGAACAAACAATGGCACGTTTCCTCAATGGCTTGAACCATCCTATCAAGCGCATCACCGAGTTCCAACGGTACAACAACATGGTTGAGCTTGTGCACATTGCATCAAAGGCCGAACGTCAAGTGCAAGAGGACATCAAGTTCAACAAGCCAAAGACATACTTCACATACAAGCAAGCTCCAACCATTACTTCGACAACACCAAGTGGAAGCTCCTCAAATACCACCAAGCTTCCCTTCAAGCCAACCCTTCCTCAAGGAAAACCGCCCCCAAGTGGCAAGTACACAAGAGATGAACAACCATTCAATGGTGAGTGCTACAAGTGTGGAGGCAAAGGACACAAGTCGGCCGCATGTGGGAACAAGAAAGTTTTGTTCATCCATGACAACGGCGATGAAGAATACTTGAGTGAAGATGAGTTTGATGCAAGGGTCAAGGAAGCCATGGCAAGGCAACATTTGGAAGAGGACCAAGAGCTACTCATGTGTGAGCATGACGCAAGTCCATCGCCAGGTCACAAGGGTCTTAACTACTCAAGCCAATGAGAATGAAGACCAACGATCAAACATCTTCCAAACTCGTGCCGGTATCAATGGGAGGTCCATCAAAGTTGTCATCGATGGAGGGAGTTGCCACAATCTTGCAAGCACGGAATTGTGTGAGAAACTCAACCTCACCCTCCATCCGCATAAACACCCCTACCATATCCAATGGCTAAGTGACCAAGGATCCGTCAAGATCAAGCACACCATCTCGGTAACGTTCTCAATTGGACCATACAAGGATACGGTGGAATGTGATGTGGTCCCAATGACGGTTTGCCATATGCTTTTAGGCAGGCCGTGGAAATTTGACAAACGTGCTTTGCATAATGGTCACTCAAACACTTATACCTTCAAATGGATTGACAAAACTTGTGTGTTGCAACCAATGACTCCTAGCCAAATAATTGCGGACAATGCAAAGGCTTTAGCGAGGGCGCAATACACAAAACCATCTTGTGAGAAGAGTGGTGAGTGAGAGAACCACACTATAGTGAGTGAGTGCCACAAGCCAAACTCGAGTGGAAAAACTAAGAGTGTTCTTCTTGCCACCAAAAGTGAGATGAGAGAAGTGCGAAACAACCCATCCATTTTGCACTATGTCCTTGTATGCAAGGGACTAGCGCAAGGAACTAATGACTTGACAAATGTTCCTCCTTCTTTGATGGCTGTTTTGCAGGAATTCCAAGATGTATTTCCCGAAGAGCTTCCTCATGGACTACCTCCTCTTCGTGGAATCGAGCACCGCATCGACCTCATACCGGCTACCACTCCCAAACCGCGCCGCGTATCGCACGAACCCGGAAGAGACAAAGGAGATAGAACGACAAATCAACCAACTCGTCTCCAAAGGTTTGATCCAAGTAAGCACTAGTCCAAGCGCGGTTCCCGTGATTCTAGTCCCAAAAACGGATGATACGTTGCGGTTATGCATGGACTGCCGTCCAATCAATGCTATCACCGTGCGTTATCGACATCCTATACCGCGTCTTGATGACATGCTTGATGAGTTATGTGGAGCCACTATATTTTCGAAAATTGATCTTTGTAGTGGTTACCATCAAATTCGCATGGTCAAGGTGAGTGGAAACGCCTTCAAGACCAAGCTTGGTCTCTATGAATGGTTGGTTATGCCTTTTGGCTTATCAAATGCTCCATCTACCTTCATGCGCCTCATGAACCATATTTTGCGATCTCTCATTGGGAAGAGTGTAGTTGTTTACTTTGATGACATCCTTGTCTATAGCAAGTCACGAGAGGAGCATGTTACTCATGTTAAGGAGGTCCTTCAAATCCTTCGCCATGAAAAGCTTTATGCTAATCTCCCAAAGTGCACTTTTGCAAAAGACAAGCTGATTTTCCTTGGTTTTGTTGTGTCTTCCAATGGCATTGAAGTTGATGTCTCAAAAGTCAAAGACATACGAGATTGGCCCATCCCTACAAATGTTAGTGAACTTCGAAGTTTTCATGGGTTGGCTGGCTTTTACCGTCGCTTTGTGAAAGACTTTTCTACAATTGCTTGCCCCCTCAACGAATTGACCAAGAAAAATGTCACGTTCATTTGGGGAAAAGCACAACAAAAGGCTTTTGATGAGCTCAAAAAGAGGCTCACCGAAGCACCACTTATTGCATTACCGGATTTCACGAAAACCTTTGAGATTGAATGTGACGCTAGTGGTATTGGCATTGGTGGCGTCCTTATGCAAAATGGGCGTCCTATTGCTTACCATAGTGAGAAACTTGATGGCGCACGCCTCAACTATCCCATTTATGACAAAGAACTTTTTGCCTTGGTTCGAGTCCTTCAAGTATGGCAACACTATCTTTGGCCCAAAGAATTTATCATCCATTCCGACCATGAGTCGTTGAAGTATCTTAAGGGCCAAGCCAACTTGAGTAAAAGGCACGCAAAATGGGTTGATTTCAAGGAGTCGTTTCCTTACATTGTCAAATACAAGAAGGGCAAAGAAAATGTGGTAGCGGACGCCTTGTCTCGCAAAAACACAAGCCTTCTTACACGACTCAAAGTAAATGTCTTGGGTCTTGATGACATCAAATCTTTGTACGCGTCCGACCCTTTCTTTGGACCAATTTTTGCAACATGTTCAATAGACAAAGGGATTGATGATTTCTATTTGCATAAGGGTTTTCTTTTCAAACAAAACAAACTTTGCATTCCGAAATCGTCTCTCCAACTTTTGCTTCTTCAAGAGTCCCATGGTGGAGGCCTTATGGGTCACTTTGGACGTGGCAAGACTTATGACATGCTCTCCACTCACTACTTTTGGCCAAAGATGAAGCGCGACGTGGAGCGCCACGTCCAACGATGCACTACATGTATCCAAGCTAAGTCTAAGTCCAACCCCTTTGGTCTTTATATGCCATTGCCTATTCCTCATGCACCTTGGTCGGACATTAGCATGGACTTTGTGTTAGGCTTGCCTAGATCTAAACATGGTCATGATTCTATATTTGTAGTAGTGGATCGCTTTTCAAAAATGGCACATTTCATTCCGTGCCATAAGACCGATGATGCCTCACATGTAGCAAATTTGTTTTTCAGGGAAATAATTCGGCTACACGGTGTACCAAGAACAATCGTCTCCGACCGCGACGTAAAATTCATGAGATACTTCTGGAAGACTCTCATGGCCAAGCTCGGCATCAAGCTCCTCTTCTCGTCCGCCTCGCATCCTCAAACCGATGGACAAACCGAGGTCGTCAATTGAAGTCTTGGCACACTCCTCCGGGTGTTGATAAAGAAGAACCTTAAAGACTGGGAGGAATGTATTCCACATGCGGCTTCGAGCCCCTCACCGCGCTCGATATCCTTCCTCTACCTCTTCATGAACGTGCCAATATTGACGTGGTCAAGCGTGCCCAAACAATGAAGAAACTCCATGAAGACACAAGAGCTACGATCGAGAAACAAGTCCTTTGCCAAGCATCAAGGCTAAACAAGAACAAGAAAGAGATGATCTTCGAAGAAGGCGACCTTGTGTGGATACACTTGAGTAAAGACCGCTTCCCCAAGGACCACGACTCCAAACTAAAGCCAAGAGGTGATGGACCGTTCAAAGTGCTCAAGAGGATCAACAACAACGCCTACATCATAGATATCCCAACATCCAAGTATCTTGTGAGCCCGACATTCAATGTCAAGGACCTATCACCCTACCATGGCGAAGATGAAGTTGAGAAGGTTGAAGAGTCGAGGATGACTCTTTCCCAAGGGGGGGAGCTGATGCAGCCCGTCCTACGGACGCACCTCCATCTACAACACCTAGTCCCCCAAGTGGACCAATGACTCGCGCCCGTGCCAAGCTCCTACAAGCCAAGGTTAACTCGCTCCTTTCCTCATGTGATTTTGGCCTACCTTTGGATGGCTTGCTACTTCATGCATCTACGTTGTGTATCCTCAGATATGAAGCAGCACCACCACACCAAGCCACCAAGGAAGCAGGACCAGGAGAAGAAGCTGCTGGAGCTCTACACACCGGAGTCTCTGGTGTAGACCGGAGTCTCCGGTCCCCCACACCGGAGTCTCCGGACCTTCCTCCGGTCCGCCCTGTGAACCAAGCCCGGACAGCTCGATACCCCTTCGAGACGGGTCCGGAGATTGACCGGAGTCTCCGGCCCAGACTGGAGTCTCCGGACCCCAGACCGGAGTCTCCGGACCGACCGACGCCAGGCATGTTAAAGCCTATTGGGCCTGGCCCATGTAACCCCCAATTTCGCCCAAACTTCCAGTTTTATTCCTAACCTACCCATGTTTATGTGGTTGGCCTATATATAGCCCCACCCCTCATATGTAAACCCTAGACTTGGATAATGATAGATTAAGACACCCCTTGTGGATCTTTTAATCTATTGGTCTCATGCTCCTTGATAAGGAGCACCTATTGTCCACCCCCCTCTTGGATCTTGCCTAGTGCGTTCAAGTTGTACAAGGCCTTGGGTTCTCGGTTTCTCGCCCCCAAGTCGTCAAGATCTCACCAAGCACCTCATCCCCCGTTGTTGGCGTGGAGAGCGAGTCACCAACACCGATCCTAGGGATTATGTTGGACCGGTTGCCACCGGTGTGAGGGATAGGCGTGTATCGTGCTTTGGTTTGCGTGTGTTCGTGGTTTTCATCTCCTCCCTCGATTTCATCCCCCGACCACCGCTTTCCCCCTCGTTCCTCGTGGAATTCGTGAAAGATCGGGCCAACCCCGGGGTTACCCCATAACACCCAGTCCTGGTCGAGAAGAAGAACGGGACCTGGAGGATGTGTATCGACTACACAAACTTGAATACCGCGCTCAAGGAGCAGTCCTCCGTGGATCGACCAAATAACCGACTCCACCGCGGGCTCGGAGTCGCTATGTTTCCTCGACGCCTACTCTGGATACAACCAGATCAAAATGGCTGTCGAAGACGAGGATAAGACGGTGTTCATCATGCCATTCGGAGCCTTCTGCTACACCGCCATAACCTTCGGCCTCAAGAATGCCGGGGCGACCTACCAGCGGTGCATGCAAGAGTGCCTCGCGAGCCAAATTGGCCGCAACATCCACGTCTACATCGATGACGTAGTCGTAAAATCCACTCGCCAGGGTGATCTACTCACGACCAGGAAACATTCGCCAACTTGCGAAAATACAAGATAAAGCTTAACTCGCAAATGCACCTTCGTACCAGCAGGACAACTACTGGGTACGTCTGCTCAAGCGAGGATCGAGGCGAACCCCACCAAGATCGACATCGACGATCTCGAGGCTGGCCGGCGAGTAGCGGCTCTCGCCGCTTCATCCTCCGGCGAAAAGGCGATGCCCCTATACCGTCTGATGCGCAAGAACCCCACCTTCCAGTGGGACAAGGAGGCGGACGACACGCTCCGCGACCTCAAGAAGGTGCTACTCGCCGCACCACTACTCGCCGCCCCTGCCGACAAAGAACCCATGCTGGTCTACGTCGCGGCCTCCGAGCGCGTCATCAGCGCCGTCATGGTCGTCGAACGGCCGGAGGAAGGAAAGGAGCGCCCAGTACAGCGACCGGAGTACTACATCAGCGAGGTCCTCACCGAGTCGCGCCAGCGATACCCACAGTACCAGAAACTGGTATACGCGGTCTTCAGAGCACAGCGGCGCCTTCCGCACTACTTCCAGGAGCACCCGATCACGGTCGTCTCCTCAGCACCGTTGCAGGACATCATCCGCAACCATGAGGCGACTGGGCGAGTCGCTAAGTGGGCCATCGAAATCGGCGTCCAGAATATCAAGTACGAGCCATGAAAAGCGATCAAGTCGCAGGCTCTAGCGGACTTCATCGCCGACTGGGAAGAGGCCCAGCAGCCAGAAAAGCTACCGTACCTCCATTACTGGAGCCTGCACTTCGACGGCTCCAAGAACACGGACGGCGCAGGAGCAGGGATCGTGCTGACTTCACCGAAGGGCGACAAGCTCCGCTACGTCCTCTGCCTCGACTTCACCCCCTGCACCAACAACATGGCCGAGTACGAGGCACTACTCCACGGCATGCGAGCTGCCAAGGAGATGAACGCCAACCGCCATCGACCTCGTTGCTGGGCAAGTCGCTGGCACCTGCGACGCCGTCTCCCCCACCATGGCGGCATACCGCCAAGCAGTGGACAAGCTGGGCGGACACTTCGCAGGCTACTCCGTCGAGTGGATTGACAGGCAGAAGAACGAAGAGGCCGACGCACTCTCTCGCATTGGATCGGCTCGACTCGCACCACCCGCCGGCGTCTTCCTCGACACGATCACCAAGCTGTCAGTCTCTCCCCAAAGGGAGATCGACATTGGAGTCCCACTACAGCCAGAGGCAGCCCTGGTCGCACTCGTCACCGAACCAGACGACTGGACCAAGCCCTACGTCGCCTACCTCGAGGCCGGCACCTTGCCGGCAGACGAGACGGACGCCCGGATGATCGTACGGCGATGCAAATCCTTCACCATCATCGACGGCAAGCTCCACAAGCGCAACGTCACCGGCGTGTTCCAACGTTGCGTCCAACCCACCGAAGGACGCAAGATCCTCCACGACATCCACTCCGGCCACCACGCCGGCGCTCGCTCTCTGGTCGCCAAGGCTATGCGGCATGGCTTCTACTGGCCCACCGCACACGCCTATGCCGTCGACATTGTCCAACGGTGCGCCGGGTGCCAGAAGTACACCAACCAGACGAACGTGCCGAGCTCAGCGCTCAAGACAATCCCCATCACCTGGCCATTCGCCGTGTGGGGTATGGATATGGTAAGCCCCTTCAAAAAGGCTCCCTCTGGCTACACCCACCTCCTGGTCGCGGTCGACAAATTCACAAAGTGGGTGGAGGCCAAACCAGTCCGGAAATGCGACGGGAAGACTGCCACTAAATTCCTACGTGAGCTCATATATCGCTACGGGTTCCCAAACAGCATCATCACGGACAATGGTACCAACTTCGCCAAAGGAGCCATGGCCGAGTTCTGCGAAGAACACCACATCCGGCTCGATCTCGCGTCAGTCGCCCACCCAGAATCCAACGGCCAGGCGGAACGGGCCAATCAAAGCATCCTCCACACCTGCCGCTGACCAAGTACCACTCGAGCGCACCGCGGGTGCTGGGTCGAGGATCTACCCTCCGTCATCTGGGCATCCGCACCTCGGTCAATAGGTCGGGGTTCACCCCTTCTTCATGGTGTACGGGCCGGCGATCATGCCCACCGACCTCGAGCACGACTCGCCACGGGTCGTCCACTACACGGAGGCTGCAAACGAACTCGCCCGCCAGGATGGAGTCGATCAACTCGACGAGGCACGTGACCTCGCTCGATCACGCACCGCCATCTACCAGCAAGGACTCTGCCGCTATCACAGCCGGCGGGTGAAAACTCGCACCTTCCAAGAAGGCGACCTGGTGCTGCGCCTCATCCAGGACAAGAAGGGCATGCACAAGCTTTCCCCTCCGTGGGAGGGACCATTCGCCATCGGGCGCGTACTCGGCAACGACGCCTACTATCTCATCGACGTCCGCGGGGACGGCAAACTCGACGTCAAGCGACCGTGGAATGTAAACCTCCTACGAAAGTTATATTCCTAGAACCCTACTTATGTACCCCCCCAGTCGCTTTGAAATAAAAAGAATTGGCTACCGCAAATTGCGCCTACTCTCCGTGTCTTGTGCCACTCGCACTCATAATAACAGCGCCACGCTAACTGCAGAAGTCAACCTTTGGTACAGCGATCGGCACGGCCAAGTAGTGCGTTACAAGGGCACTGGGTCACCCCAGGTCTTGCAACGTCCACGAAAAACGCCTACCCGGAGCCCCATTGGAGTCGCCTAGCTCGACTGGCTCTACGAGCCAAGACAACTGCCTTCGCTCCTCACAGCGACCATGATCCTCCGCATCCTCGACATAGCGACTCGAACGGCCAAGTACCACGCTCAGGGACTGACGACCAGTTCAGCGTGAGCGGCTAGGAAAAACGCCAAGTATGAGAGCATGCCCAGGACTCGCCATGCGACTGACCCAACGGGCCAGGCAGGAGTGACGCGCTCAAACTATCGCGCCAAGCCCTCACCCACCCTCGAGTCGCGCCTAGAACAACCAAGTACCACGCTCGGGGACTCGGCCACCCGACCTCGTTCGTGCAAGGGAAAACGACAAAGTACAGAGCGCTCAACGGAGTCGCCTTGCAACTGGCTCTCTGAGTCCGGGTGAGTCGACCACAATAACAAAACATTCAAAAACCGCAAACACATCACAAACGAGGTAAACCCCATAAAAAGGGTGGACGCGCTCGGGGACTCGTTCAACCCTCAATCGAAAAACACATGACAAATCACAAAACAAACACGATATCTCATTAATAGCATGTCGCAAATTGTCTCAGAATACATAGTATGCCCAACGGTAGAACTGCTACTAACGCCCCAGGGCAAACTAGTTCACTCTGCAGGCTTCGATGACGACTCGCCAGCACCCTTGCGATTGCGGATGAAGGGAGTGTACGGGTTCGACGGATACGTCGTCAGCTCACCCGCCATCGCCGCACGAAAGGGCTGCTCGACCTTGAAGTCCCGGTGCTGCGGCTCGGGGTCGTTGGGTGCGACGACCGTCTCCTGGTAAGGAAGGAGGTCGCCCATCGCCCAGACGCGCTCGGAGTACACCGCGGCGGGGTCCATCAACTTGAGCACCTCGGAGATCTCCACCGCGCCAGTCGATGACGGGTAGCCACTCGTCACGTCGTCCAGATCGAAATCCTCCGGAAAGTGAGCAAGCCCAAGGCTAAGCGCCGTCGCCGCTCCGCGCCAAAACGCCGATCACGTCATGAACTCAATGACCGATGGCGCCTTCTCCAAGTACCGCCATACCTCGACGAGGTCGCTGGGAATTACTTCCGTAGGCGACATCTCATGGAGGTAGGCCCGGATGCACGTCGCCGACAACGCCGCCGAGTCGACAAGCGTGGCCACACATTGCCGCGCGTCGAACGAGCTCGCCTCTTCCGTGCTATCAAGGATACGACCTGCGGATAGAAGATAACAGTGAGTACATCGGATAATATACAACGCATATGCAACAGGCAGGGGCAGACACACTCACCAATCAAGGGACGGGATAGATCCGTGATGAAGCTCTAAAGCCCAGCAACAAGGGCGTTAGAAACTTTACGTTCTTTCGCGGCGGCCGTAACGACGGCCTTGGCTCGACCATCCGCCGAACTCGCTTCCTCTTTTGCCTCCCTCAGCTCGCACTCGAGGTCGGCGATCCGCTTCTCAGCTGAGCTCAACGCCGTTTGAGCCGCTGCCAACTCACTCACTGGGACAAGTCCCTGGCGGGCCTCTTCTGCCTTCGCGGCAATTGCCTAAAGTCCCTTATTCGCCTCTTGGATGGTGGCCAGTTCCTTCTCCGCGCGGTGTTTCGCGGCAAGCCGGTCAGCCGACTCACGTTGCAGACCCTGTACACAATTCAAATAGTTAACCAAAGCGAAATCCTAAGTACCCACCCGCTGAAATTCAGCGAGTGCACACTCGGGGACTGGCAATCAAACAAATCCTAAGTGCCCACCCGCTGAAATTCAGCGAGTGCGCACTCGGGGACTGGCAATCAAAAAAATCCTACGTGCCCACCCGCTGAAATTCAGCGAGTGCGCACTCGGGGACTGACAATCAAAAAAATCCTAAAGTGCCCACCCGCTGAAATTCAGCGACCGCGCACTCGGGGACTGGACGCGAAAAGTACAAACACGACATTAAAAAGAATCAGACCGCTGCAACACACCGACCTGATCCTTGGGGACTGGACATACCTGGATGGCTGCGCCAAGCATGCCATGAAGTTGTATCGCATCCAGGGACGCGAGGAGAGCTGGCGTGTGCCCGCGACGCTGCTTGACCTCCGTATCGGCGACCCCAGGTGCATGGCTCGAGGGCGAGGTACCACTCGCTGTAGCCGCTTTGGCCATGAAGCGCGGGAACGTTGCGATGGAGGCACCGGCACCAAAGGAGGCCAGCTCGGCTGCCCCAGGCGAGGGAGCACCCTCCTTGGCGGGTAAGGCCGCCTCCGCTACGGGTTCACTCGGCGTGATCGCCGTGTCGTCGGATACTGTGACGACTTCGTCGCCCTTGGCCTTCTTGGCGCTATCCGCGGGGACGACGACCTCGTCCGCCTTCCTCTTCCGGGAGGGATCCTCCTCGCTGACGACGGGTGGCACCTTAGCCACGGTTGGATGGCCTATCTTCTTCGCTCCGGTCCTACGAATTGATCGCGTGAGCAAGATAATCCAAGTACAATAAAAGCTAAAAGTAGGTGAGCAAACTCACTTGGCCACTGGAATGAAGCGTAGCCCCGTGCGGATGCCGTCCGGCTTCTCCAGTTCGGGGCCTAGTCGGCGGCTGAGGCCCATTTCCAAGACATCGTGTGCCCAAGACACGGATGGTTTCTTCGTCGTCGAGGCTGCGACGGGAGCCTCTGAGACATCTTCAGCGGGAGCTTCCCTGCGAGGTGAAGCCGCCGCGACCGGAGCGGCCCCTAGCCCAGAGACTGGGGCGAATGGCGGAGGCATCGAGGCCAGTGGCACCTCGCTCAGGACAGTGGCCATGTCCAGCACGGTTACTGTCGGCGGCGCCTCGCCCTTGGCCAGGCTGGTGGCGTCGGAGCTGCTCGCCGGGAGGCCGGTCTCACCGGCTTCGTCTTCTTCTTCGGAGGGGCCTTCACCTCCTTCTCCTTCTTCTTCTTCTTCGACGGAGTAGCCTGGCGGCGCGAGGTGGTCTCCGGAAGTTCGTCATCATCATCATCATGACGCTCGAGGCTTTTACTCGCCTCAAGCTCATGCTGACGCTACCCGTGGGTCTTGCGAACTAGCGGGGCGACCTCCTCCTCGGATTCGTCGTCGTCGTTGCTCTCGTCGCTCTCGGTGTCGCCCTTGGCGGGAGGCGACTCGCCCATGTCCTGGACGGACGAGCTCGAGTTCTTGTCATCTGAAGGCGAGAGCCATCCTTCCACCACATGGAATAGCTGCAATGAGCACAAGATGAAATTAGAATGACCGCGACTGCATAAACTGCGACTGCGAATGATGCAAGGTGACTTACCGTTGGGGCTGGATGCTTCGCGGTGTAGGGGGCGACCCTGCCTTTGCGCCCAGTACATCGCTGGGTGATCTTCTTCATCTGGTGTAGTCCTCGAGCTTCCACTCGGCGAGGCAGGACTTCGTTGAGTCCTCCCGGCCCGTGTATTGGTACATATAGTGGTCGCGCTGAGCCAGAGGGACGAGCCGCCGCCCGAGCCAGCAGTTGTATAAGTTAATTGTCTGGAGGCCCTTCTTCTTCAGACCATGGATGGTTTGAAGCATTTCGTCCACGACCATCCGCTGGTCGGTGGGGAGCTTGCCGACTTGGAGTCGGCGCGGTTCGGGCCGGTCGGCGAAGTATCGTGGGATCGCCGCCTCGCCTTCCGGAGTCGCCTCGGTAACATAGAACCAAGACTTCTTCCACTCGCTCGCCGCCTTGGCGGGCAGCATCAAGTCAAAAAACGAGGCTTTCGACTTCAGCTGGAATGTCAGGCCGCCCGCGGCAAGCATTGGGTCGCCCGCTTCCTCGCAACTGATCCGTCCGTGGAACAGATCTTGCCATAGAGGGAAGTAGGGCTGGCAGCCAGTAGCACTCGAGCATACGAAGATGGCGAGCTGCTCGATCTTTGTCGGGACCAGGTCCGACGGTTGGATCCCTTAGTAGGTGCAGAAGCGCCGGAAGAACAGGGACGTAGGGAATCCCAGCCCCCGTTCTAGGTGGCTGGTGAAGCAGATGAATTCTCCCTCGCGCGGGTTCGGGGTCACCTCTCCGGCTGCTGGGATGCGCCACCTGCCGGCGCAGAGGATCCCGGCCTCCTCGAAGGACGCCAGTTGCGCTCTCGTACACTTAGATCTGCCCCAAGGCTTGGTGGAGGGGGCCATTGGCGGAAGGATTCGTGGGGGTCGGAGGATTTCGGGTCGGCTGGATCGCGATGCGGAGGAAGGCGAAAGTGTGCTCAATCGGAGGAAATGACGAGGAGATGGTTCTCCGATTGCCTGCCATTCCCCTTATATAGCAGTTGTTACCCACCAAATCAGGGAGCCGTTACTACGCGGTGATTACGCCAAAAGTTACCGTTGGATTACCCCAACAGCTAGTTTGACCGCGTTTAACAGTCCAACTTCAGCCACTCGGCTCGCCGACCCGATCACTACGACAGTGACTAAGTATTTCGCCGACTCGACTCGCCAAAGCTGCGATCAGAATGACTAGTTTTTTCCTTCATTTAGGATCCCTCCGACGATTTGACTGGATGCTTGCTTTGAAGCCGTATACTCCGACTGCCAGCAACCACCTGCGCCCAATCAACGACGGCCTCGGGGACTAGTGATGGGGATATTCCTACTGGGGTATACCCAGCAGGACGTTTCCGACTGACCCAGGAACTGGCGAGTGGGCCTGCAAGACGGCGATTAGATCAAGGCCCGGTGTGGATCCAAGCGACTGGAAGCTAAAGGCCCAGGCGAGTAGATAGGCCCAGTCGAGTTAGGTTAAACGATTACCGAAGCCTTAACTGTTTTGGTTGAGATATGTAAACCCTAGGGAAGGTGAGTCTATATAAACCTTCCTACAGGGTGTGTAGAGATACGTTCCATCATACCCCCAAGCGACTCGCCGCCTAGCCGCCGAGTTCGCCCATTGTACCTCCATCATAATACAATCTAGCAGAAGTAGGTCTTTACCCTCCGGGGGGGCGAACCTGGGTAAAACCTTGCGTCTCCGCCCTCATCTCGCACCGCAGATGGCTGGCCGCCCTTGCCCCTCGTTCTACTACTCGCTGCCGATTGCAGCATCTGCTGTGACCATTCCCACGACAATTTTCTCTTTTCCCATTTGGGTTGCTTCTTCGTTGCATTTCCATCTTGGCCTTGGCGGGGTTCTTCCAAAAGTTCTTTGCATAGAAGGCCATATATTTACTATGAGCAATCTTGACTTCATCGGGATGGTCCATGGAGAGGCCTTCATCACTATCATCTTCATCCCCATGGTCCACAACTTTGGCTTCAAAGCAACATTGGCAACGTTGCTCATACCAAGGGCACGAGCACGGGCATCTTTGGCATTATTGGAAGCAACCTTGAAAGCGGCCATCTCTTGCATAACTTCATTAGAGGTCATGAGATGGTAGTTGTGTCTTCCTTGTAGGCTCTTCAAGTCGGTGGGCTCAAAGGGCATGAGTGCACTCACATATTTCCTTTTTATCCATGCATCATCCACATGTGAGGCACCCATGTTTCTAAAAGCGGTGGCGGTGGTCTTGAGCCTTCGGTACATGTCTTCATGATCTTCACCTTCCATCATGTAGAAGCCTTCGGCTTCATTTCTTAGTGCATCATACCGGTTCCTCCTCATACTCTCATTTCCAACAAATAATACAGTGAGGGCATCCCAAGCTTCCTTATCAATGCAAAAGTGCTCAATGTGTGGATAATCCTTTGTACCCAATCCTTGTTGAATCATATGCAAGGCAGTGGCATTGAGTTGACTATTGACAACCTCTCTTCTTGTCAAGTTGTTTGGATCACCAATAAAGAGTCCATGTTCGATGATGTTCCATAGTTCAATGCAAGAGCTGCGCATATGAGTTCTCATTAGTGATTGCCATTGAGAAAAAGTAGCAGATTCTTCAAGCTTAGGTGGGTCACCTCTATTGTATACATGAGGGTGAGGGATTGGAGGGTCGGGAGAGTACCATGAATCACGGTGCTCACCCTTCCCCCCATCATTTTGTGTGGAGGAATTAGTGTTGTCTTGTTTACCCCTTACCATCATATCCTCGGGGGATACCGGAGTATTCCCTTTAGGTAAAACAGATGGAGGATCCTCTTGAGGAGAGGGGGATGATGAGCCATCTTTGTCTTTAAGAAGTTGCTCAAGCATCTTCTTGACTTCGTTGACCAAGGAAGAGCTCAATCTTGTTTCCAAGTTTTTGAGATCTTCCATGGTCAACGTGGTGGGCTCACCATCACCATCCCCTTCGCGGCTACCCATATTCTCTTAGGCGGTAAAGCCCAAATAAAGAGCCGAGGCTCTGATACCAATTGAAAGGATCGTATGGGCACCTAGAGGGGGGTGAATAGGTGCTACTTCAAATTTTCTTCTTTTTCAAATTAGGGTTTGACAATAAGGTAAATTCTCTAGATAATGCAACTAAGGTGAATTCACCTATATGACAAATATGAAGTAGCAACCACAATACTAAGCAAGAACAAGTAAGTAAAGTGCGGTAAAGGATAGAAGTAACCAAAGTGGTGGACACAGAGACATAAGGATTTGTTTCCCGTAGTTCCTTCCTTTTGAGGGGAAGTACGTCTATGTTTGGAGAGGGGGTGGTTTCAAACCACCAGCATACGAGGCCTCCTTGTTCTCCGATGAATCTCACCCCAACGGGATCGATCCACCTTCCACTATATCGGCAACCTTCAAGGTGGAAGCCGGCACCTTTACAAGTTTGGGGCACACATCCACAACTTAATTGGAGGCTCCCAAATACAAGCAAGCTATCAAGACAATCAAAGACAAGCTTGTAAGAACCAAAACTAGAACTAGGGTTTCCAAGAAAAACACTAGAGCAAAGGAGCCCTCAAGTGAATGAGGGGGAAATGAAGATCTCTTTTGGTGAAGTAGTAGATCAAGGCCTCCTCCTTCGATTCCCCAAAGATCAAGGAATTTGGGTGGTTGATTGAAGAGATCTTGTAGATTTGGTGGCTCCAATGGTGGTAGTAGACTTTAATGCAAAGTGAGCAGCTTGTCCCAAGGTAGGTGAAGGGATATTTATAGCTCCAGATCCAATCTGACCGTTGGTGCTTTTAATGTAGCGGTAGTACCGGAAACAACCGGTACTACCGGACAGGTACCAGAGATGCAACGTTGAGTTGCATAGCCCAACAGTTTCCACCGGTATCAAAGTGTGGTGCTACTGCACGGCGGTAGTATCGGTCCAATAGGGCGGTACTACCGGACACATGCGGTAGTGCCGCCCTTTGATACCGGGGGGAACATCAGTGTGAGTCAACTGGCCAGAGACTTTAGTAGTGATCGGTACTAAAATGCGGTACCGCATTTTAGTACCGGTCAATTCTGAGGAGATTGGTAAGCTTGCCAATCCCTTCAGTCTTGACCGGTATTAAAATGCGGTACTACCGCTTTTTGATACCGCTCAGTTCTGAGGAGTTTTGCGAGCTTACCAATTGCTTTAGTCATGAGCGGTACCAAAATGCGGTACTATCGCTTTTTGATACCGCTCAGTTCTGAGGCCTTTGGCCAGTATATCCACCATGTTTGCCAGGCCCGGAAGTAAAACCCGGTGCTACCGGTCCTGAGCG
This sequence comes from Avena insularis, assembly GCA_023614405.1. Taxonomy (NCBI): domain Eukaryota; kingdom Viridiplantae; phylum Streptophyta; class Magnoliopsida; order Poales; family Poaceae; genus Avena; species Avena insularis. Next base: position 19,407,680 of record CM042684.1, read on the forward strand.
GTAGTACCGGATGAATTCTCCGGTACTACCGGACATTACTGAGGCAAAATGTGGAGCAATAGGAAGGTCCTTTTTGTGAGAAATTAGTCAGGGAATTCTAGAAGTGCAACTTGTAGAATACTTGGAAAATAATTAGTTCGTTATGTGTGTTGTAATAAACACCAAAATCTCTAGGGATAAGAAATGTTCTTTCAAAAAGGAGCTTGCTTTGACTGTGACCTAGACTTTATCATGTCATGCTAGATGTTGTTTTGACCTTATGCTTAGTGATTATTGCTGTAGCATGACTTGTTCCAAACAATTAGGATTTATTAATGTGCCTTGAAGGAATCATGCGTTGTTTTAGCATACAAAAGCATAGTATTGTGGTATTCTCCTTTGATGCTTTGTTTGGGTTGACTTGGCACATGCTCACGCCATGTTATGACTATGAACCAGTCACCATAGCCTCTATGATCATTTAGTCCTTGACTTGTAGTACCACTTTATTCTTTGATTAGTAATGTTTTATCGCTCTGCATGATTATGGCCATTATTCCTCTCTTAGTTGGTCGCTCCTAGTCTTTTGCTAGCCTCCACTTGTATGAGTAAGCTCTACTCATGCATCCAACTCCCAATAAACCAAGTTATTCCAAAGTGTCCACTATAAATTCCTATGCATGGTGTGTTATAACATTCCAAGTATATTCTTGTTTTCATCTACCTTTCAATTAAAAAGTCTTTTTGTTATGTGAAAACTTAGTGATTAAAGTTCTCACAAACTTGATGGCACACTTTATTTTTCTTGCCCCTAATAAACTTGAACCATTGGGCCTGGCTGGGCCTGCGCCTGGGGGGTGCAGCCGCCCTGCGTGCCCTCCTGCCTCGCCTCTTCGCCTAAAGAATCCCCGATATGAAAACACTAAGAACCCGACCAATCTTCCACAAAACAGTCTGTAGCCGCCACCATCATCCCTAGATCGAGGGGATCTGAAGCTCTTCCCGGCAACCTGCTGGAGGGGAGATCATCCCGAGGCCTTCTTCATCATCATGCCAGCCTCCGATATGAAGCGTGAGTAGTTCCACCTTGGACTACGGGTCCATGTAGTAGCTAGATGGTTGTCTCTCCTCCTTTGTGCTACCATGTTTAGATCTTGTGAGCTCCGTTCATGATCAAGATCATCTATTTGTAATCATGCATGTTGTGTTTGCGGGGATCCGATGGATATTGAGATTACTATGTCAGATTTATTAATGGTTTTGTCTTATTGATTCTATCATGTCTGTGTTGTTTGTGATCTTGCATGTTGTCCGTTTCTAGTAGCTATCTTGGCCAAGTAGATGCTAGTGACTCCAAGAGGGAGTATTTATGCTCGACAGTGTGTTCATGCCTCTATGTAATCTAAGGGAAGTGATAGAAATCTCTAAGGTTGTAGATGTGATGTTGCTACTAGGGAGAAAAAAACGGTCTGTTGTTCATGGAACAAGTGGATTATTTACCTTACATACTTTGCTTAAAGCAGTTATCCGTTGCTTGCAACTTAATACTGTAGGGGGGGGGGGTTAGATGATAACCTGAAGGTGGATTACTAGTCATAGATGCAGTTGGATGGCGGTCTATGTATCTTATTGTATTGCCCAATCAAATCTCATAGTATCATGAATGTCTACTATTGCATTATTATGCCTTGCTCTGTCCTGTCAATTGTCCTGCTGTAATTTGTTTACCTAGCCTGCCATGTTTGTTTATCTTAAGGAGAACACCTCTAGTGAACTATGGACCCCGGTCAAATCTTTACCATTGATACATCTTCCAATGTTACTATTTACTTTCTGTAAACCATTATTACCTTCCACACCATATAGTTAATCCTTTGTTTTCAGCAAACCGGTGAGATTGACAACCTCACTGTTCGTTGGGGAAAAGTCTTGAGTTTGTGTTGTGCAGGTTTCCAAGTTGCTAGCAACATCTTTGAGTCATTTCCTTCCTCCTACTAGTTCGATAACCTTGGTTTCTTACTGAGGGAAAAACTTACTGTTGTGCTCATCATACCTTCCTCTTGGGGTCTCCCAACAAAGCTCAACAATTAGCTGAGCCATCGTCATCATGCTATAATTGTATTAACCGGAAACATTAATACTTGTGTGATTTGTAAACTTGTTAGAGTCCCTAGTAAAGCCTCTTTCTAATACTAGCTTGTTGGTTGATAGATGATCATGGTTTACTGATCATGAACATTGAGATGTTATTAAAAATAAGATCATATTATTAGGAGAATGGTGTGATGGACATACTCCTATAGATAAGCGTAGCATAAAGATCAAGTCATTTCAATAGTTTGTTTGCTATAAGCTTTCAGATATATAGTAACCTAATTCCTTCGACCATGATATCATGATAATCACCATCACTAGATGGATGCTTTGATAACATCAAACACCACTTCGTAACTGGGTGGTCATAAGGGTGTCGTTGAGTGTTCAAAAAGTATGTTTTGAGGCACATGGATCAAGAGTGGGATTTGTCCATCCATATGAGAGATAGAGATACTCTGGGCCCTCTCGGTGGAATGTCATCCAATTAGCTTGCAAGCATGTGACTGGCTCTCAAGGGATCACATATCACAGGAACGAGTAAAGAGTACTTATCTGTAACGAGGTTGAACTAGGTATGTAGAGATACCGATGATTAGACCTCGGATAAGTAAAATATCACGAGACAAAGGGAAATTGGTATCGTATGTAAATGGTTCATTCGATCACAAAGTAATCATAGAAATATGTGGGATCCATATGAATTCCAGATTCCTCTATTGGTTATTGATCGGAGAAGAGTCACGGTCATGTCTGCATAATTCACGAACCGTAGGGAGACACACTTAAGGATTCAATGTTGTTTAGTAGATATGGAATGTGAGTAAGAAGAGTGAATGTTGTTTGGCATCTCAGATGGGATCCGGGATATCATGAGGAGATCCGGAATGGTCCGAAGAATGAGATTCATATAAGGAAAGCCCAATTCTGGAGTTCGGGAATGGTTCCGGTGTTTTCACCGGAATGATATAGAAGGGTCTAGAAGGTTCACCGATTTGGAAGGGGAAGGGTACATGAATGTGTCATGAAAAATTGGAATGATTGCATCATGTCCTAAGTCACTTGGCTAGGCATTTAAAAGAGATAAATCAAACTCCAAATTGAAAGTCAAAAAGCATGTTTGAATAGTCAAACCGGGACAATGGTTCCTGGTGGAGGGAGGAGAGGAAACCTCCTCTCCCTCCACCACCGGCCAAGGAGGAGAGGAAGTTAGGGGAGGATTCGACCTTCCCTCCCGTAGTCGTCCCTCCCTCTCATAAATAGAGGGGAGGGGTTGCCCCTCAAGCCTACACCACAAACCCTAGCCCCACCCAAGCCGCTGCCGCCGCCCTCGCACCGCCGCCACCGCCCTAGCCGCCGCCGGCCCCACCTCCTCTCATCAGCCTCTAAACACTAGTTGCCTAGGAATCTCCCTACTCCACCTACCCGCTCCGGCTTAAAGCGAAGCCCTACGGGATCTCCCATCTAAACTCCGACACCACGCCGTCGTGCTGCCAGATTCACGAGGAGAGAACTACAACCTCCGCTGCCTGCTGGAACAAGGGAGAGGAAGGTCTTCATCGAGTACCGAACGTGTGACCGACTGCGGGAGCACTGCCGGAACGCGGTGCCAGAAGGATCGTCTACGCGATCTTGAGATCGGCAAGTGAACGACTACATCACCCACGAGAATCTGCTCTCGTTAACCTCTTTGGAATCTTCGAGGGTGAGTATTCTATCGACTCGTTGCTACAATCTAGTAGATAGATCTTGGCTTGTGTGTGTTCATGCAGTAGAATTTTTTTGTTTTCCATGCTACGAACCCCTACAACACTCTCCTACAAGAACAACTAACCAATACCGACGAGTTAAATAAAGTACTCACTCCTTTCCAAAATCTTCATAGTCGCAAAATCAGTGTAATTATCCCACAACTGAATCCCTTGGTGTTGAATTCTGATGACTTCTGCTTTGGTGTCCCCTTGGTCCCATCCAAACTTATTAAACCGAAGACACAAAAACGACTCGTATTGGCTAATTCCCCTTCGGTTCGGAATGTATGAACGGGTATCGGCCCATCCTTACTGTCATTTTGTTTTTAGTTTTATAAGTTTGTAGAATAAGGGGGACACCGAAGCACACCTCAATTCTGATATATCCTCTCTGTAATTCAGTTGGGCTCTCTTCTCTCTCCCGTCTGGAGCACCCACCTGTGGATTCATGGAATCATGGGAAACTCTGGTCGCCATGTTTTTCGCGGGAAAGAGGAAGGGACCTTCAAGTAGCCAGCCACACTGCCAAAAGCCAAATGTGCTTTTGAACCAGTGTTAGGGTGACTTCTTTTGGGCTTCTGCATAAGCCTGCTTATAGATTCCGATGGGGAGAAACTGCGGTGGGAAGAAGCTTGTAGAAACTTTCAGGAGACTTCTTTTGGGCTTATGCTGCTTTGGCTTATTTGCTGCGATGAGTTGTGACATGTCTGTTATGCCCCTAGACTTGACTTGGCCACTTAATATAACGATATATAGTATACATACGCTAGCTATAAGTAGAAATAGAGCTAGAAATAAAATAAAAACATGGTGTTGTAATATAATTCAGGACATACCAAAATAATAGAAAATGTCATACAATTTTGAAATTGCAATAAAAATAACATATCAAGTTGCTATTCCTTCAGTGATGCTCTGTCGTAGTGCATCCATGATGCTATCAGATGAAGAGGGAGCGGTTGCACCACGTGAATATATGGGTCTCGCTCAAAGTTGTGGAAATGTTAATCATATAGCTTACTGTCACAGATGAAGTTATGGAAACGCATGCACGTAGTGATGATCTTCGTTTGCATCAGAGGATCGTGAAAATGTGGCAAACCTTGCAGAATATGCCACTTCTTCTTTAGAACGCAAAAGTCTCTTTCGACAGCATTTCGTAGACATGAATGAAGATGGTTGAATCTCTCCATCATGTTTTGTGGAGGTGCCCCTTGGAATTCCGGAACATGGTAGTGTTGTTCTTTGAATGGGGCGACATAACCAATTTTGTTTGGATATCAATCATGTACTACAATCTAGCAATTTGTATTACCAATCATGTACTACAATCTACTACTAATTTACTAGCAATCATGCACTACAATCTGGAGGAACTGTTCAGATCATCACCAACATACAAGAATTACAGAGAGACACTAGATGATTACCGCCTAGGCTTGGGAGGTCGACATCCCAGACCGTCGTTGCTGCCTTGCTGCTTCCCGAATGCGAGCGGTGCTGGGGGATGGATCCGATAGTGGCTGGGGCTAGGGCCGGTCAGGGCTGGGGGGAGCAGCGGGGAAGGTCGGTGGGGATCGGTGCTGGGGGAGAGACGGGGCGAGGGGAGCGGCGGAGCAGCGCTGGGAGAGGGTCGGGGCGTGGTGGCAGGCCAGGGGGAGTCGTGATGGGAGGGAGAGGTCGGGAAGGAGGCCGCGTGGGGATGGGGGTCGGGAACGCGTGGTTTTTTTTTTACGAGCGACGCGTTTTGGTGTTCTCATGGGGTGGCATTTGGGGCGTAATTAACCGAAATAACAAATCCTTTTCCAGAAAACGTATAGCGATCTGAGCGGAGAAGCTCGGGAAACTGCTCTCTAGCAGTTTTTCCCCACCGTGTATACGTGGGCTTCTGTGAGGGTTTTTTGTGGGAAAAAACTAGAGACTTCTTTTCTACTTATATAGTGAAGAACCAAAAAGCCTTTTAAAAGCTCAAAAGAAGTCACCCTTAATTTTTTTTACCTCTCTAAAGGCTTATATTTCTGAACGGAGGGAATAGTTAGTTATTGTTTATGGATTCTGAACATGTACATGTACTTTTACTCAGAAACCAACTAGATCAATCGTACCACAAACCAAAGTTTTAAATAGCCGACCATAGCTCGGCTATAGCTGCCTTTCGAGAGGTCTCCCTCTACGCCTATGATATTCATAGGCTAAATGAAGAATAGCCGCTAATAGCCAACTATAATCCGGTTTAGCTATAAATTAGCCTTCAATTTAGCCGCTAAAGGTCATGCTTTATGGATTGTTTTTTATTGTATTTTTAATCTTTGTTCAATCTGACTCAATAATATGTTGTGAGTTGAATGGTTAAATACTTATTTGCATTGAATAGTTGAACAAGTTGTAGCTCGAATCATGTTTGTGTTATAGTTTTTTCGCTTTTTGGCAAGATATGACTAAAATTTCCTCTCTTTTAAAAAAAAGGCTAAAATGGAATAGCCCACTATAGCCTTGTATAGCTGCTGAAAATGTTGCCGCTAAATGAAATAGCCAGCTATTTTAAACTTTGCCACGAACTAACCACAACCACAAGATTCTTTTGGACTATTTTACCTAGCTGCTCCGTCTTAAAGGTGAAAAAACACTACAAGAAGAACCCCTGTATACTATGTATACTTAGCACCCACTACTGGAAAAACCATCTTCGGTTCGATGTGAACAAGGCCAGCAGTCCGGGCCTGGCACAGCCCGCGACTAGTGGGAGCACTAGTCCCGGGCCGTGAGGCCTCTAACGCTAGAAACGGCTGTAGTGACTAGTCCCGGGCCGGACCAGGTCATTAGTCCCGGTCCGTAATACGGCCCTGAACTAATAACCTGGAGCAGGCCAGCTGGTCCTTTCGTGGACTATTAGTCCTGGGTCGTATCACGACCCGGGACTAGTTGTCCACGACTATATATTCTGCCTCCTGTCCTGCTGCCCTAAAGCATATGGTGGCCATTTTTCTCAAAGAAGTAAGAGAGTTCATGCCATTTTTTTCTCAAGATTTAGTTTGCAACACCTAAATCCAAAGCTTTAAAAGGTTAGAACTTCATTCTTTCATCTCTTATTGCTACTTTAGCTCTATAATGCTCTAGAAGTATAGAGATATGGGTCAAATGCATGCATGCTCTAGAAGTAGCTAGAAGGATTTTGATATATATGTGTAACAAATTTTGATTAGGCACATAGTTACTAAAAATTTAAATGTGTAATTTTAGAGTTTCAGAGCTTAGAATGGAATGAGGTTTTCACTGATAGAACAATAATAAAAAACTCCACATTTATCATGTTGATTGTTTTCTCCAATTCACAAATTGGTGCATGTAAATTTTTCAAAATTCAAAATTAATGCTCTAGAAGCTCTCAATATAACTTGTAATAATTTTATCATGTTGTGTAATGGTTTTTGATATACTTTTACTATAATGCAGATGGTCCGGGAATGGATGTACGGTACTGACCGACGCTCTGGCGAGTTCATTAATGGCGTGCATGAATTCATCCGTGTTGCTGATGCAAACAAGCGTAATGGTTTTGTATTCTGTCCATGTAATGGATGTAGGAATCAGAAGGATTACTCTGACTCAAAAACCCTTCACAGCCACCTATTGAAGTCCGGCTTCATGCCCAGTTATAATTGTTGGACCAAGCGCGGAGAGATAGGGGTTATAATGGAAGACAATGAAGAAGAGGAGGAGGATGAAAACTATCATGGTTTCCCTGAGTACGGAGATACTTCCATGGGGGATGCTGAATGGGAGGATGAAGAAGAGACACATGATGAACCCGCTGATGATCTTGGTCGGACCATTGCCGATGCACGAAGAGATTGTGAAACTGAAAAGGATAGGGAGAAGTTCAATCACATGTTAGAGGATCAGAAAAAGTTGTTGTACCCAAATTGCAAAAATGGTCTGAAAAAGCAAAGACACCTGGAATTGCTGTGATGGAAGGATGAGTGTGCTATACCTGACTCCTCATTTGAAAAGTTGCTGAAAATGATGAAGAATATGCTTTCAAAAGATAACATATTGCCCGCCAGTACGTACAAAGCAAAGAAGGTTGTCTGGCCTCTAGGTTTAGAGGTTCAGAAGATACATGCATGCCCTAATGACTGCATCCTCTACCGCGGTGAGGAGCATGAGAATTTGGATGCATGCCCGGTATGCACTTCACTTCGGTATAAGATTAGACGAGATGACCCTGGTGACGTTGAGAGAGTCCCCCTGAAGAGGTTCTCGAAGGTGATGTGGTATGCTCCTATAATACCATGGTTGAAACGCTTATTCAGAAACAAAGAGCACGCCAAGTTGTTGCGATGGCATAAAGAGGAACGTAAGTCAGACGGGATGTTGAGACACCCCGCTGATGGGTCGCAATGGAGAAAAATCGATAGAAAGTACCCGGACTTTGCAGATGACGCAAGGAGTTTAAGGTTTGGTCTAAGTACAGATGGCATGAATCCCTTTGGGGAGCAGAGCTCACCAAGACTGGCCCGTGACTCTATGCATCTATAACCTTCCTCCTTGGTTGTGCATGAAGCAGAAGTTCATTATGATGCCAGTGTTGATCCAAGGTCCGAAGCAACCCGGCAACGACATTGATGTGTACATAAGGCCATTAGTGGAAGAACTTTTACAGTTGTGGCACGAACCCGGGATACGCGTGTGGGATGAGCACAAGCAGGAAGAATTTAACCTTCGAGCATTGCTTTTTGTAACAATCAATGATTGTGTATTTCTACACAATATGTTTCCCTTTGAGAGGTTCATGGGAATCTTAAAGAAATATGTTCGTAACCGTGCTAGGCCAGAAGGAAGCATCTCCAAGGGCTATGGAACAGAGGAGGTCATTGAATTTTGTGTTGACTTTGTTCCTGACCTTAAGCCGATTGGTCTTCCTCAATAAGGGTATGAGGGGAGACTGAGTGGAAAGGGTACTCTAGGAAGGAAATTAATAATATGTAGGGACGAACATTCTTACACCGAAGCACATTACACCGTTCTACATAATTCTATCTTGGCATCCCCATATATCGAGGAACACAAGAAAATCTTACGCTCCAACAACCCTGGAAAGCATGACTCTTGGATTAGAGATGAACACATGAAGAGTTTTGGCGGTTGGTTGCAACATCTCATCAAAAACAACACTCTTGGAGATCAGTTATACTTGTTGTCTAGGTCACCATCTTCGACTATATCGACTTTCCAAGGGTACGAGATAAATGGGTATACATTTTACACGATAGCCCAATATAAAAAGAGCACCAACCAAAACAGTGGTGTCCGCTTTGATGCAACAGACAACAATGGGTCAAAGACCACATATTATGGTTACATAGAGGAGATATGGGAACTTGACTATGGACCTACTTTTAAGGTCCCCTTGTTCGGTGCAAATGGGTCAAGCTGACAGGAGGAGGGGTTGAGGTAGACAAGAAATACGGAATGACATCGTGGATCTCAACAATCTTGGGTACTTAGACGAACCATTCGTCCTAGCCAATGATGTGGCTCAGGTTTTCTATGTGAAGGACATGTCTACCAAACCTAGAAAAAGAAAAAATAAGAAAAAGAATACATCAGACGATGAGCCAAAGCGCCACATAGTTCTTTCAGGAAAAAGAAACATCGTGGGAGTGGAGGACAAGACAGACATGTCAGAAGATTGTGATAAGTTTCATGAAATTCCACTTTCAAGGGTGAAGAATGACCCAAGCATCATGTTAATGAATGAAGATGCTCCATGGATACGACGGGATCATAAAGGAACACACGCGAAGAAATGATATGTAATAATTGTAACATTTTGTGAGTGAAGATGCTCCATGTGTCCATTTTTATAGTGTTGTCTGCAAACAATCTTGAGTGTGTTAGTCCCGTTTTATGGCTGGACCGGGACTAAAGGAGGGCCTTTAGTCCCGATTCATACTTACCATTAAGATCTGATCTCCAAACGCGTGAGGTCACATATTAGGGAGTGCCTCTATGACCAGTTTCTCGGAGATGTCGGAGGACTGGGATCCGGCGGCATCTCCCTGAAACTGGCTGTAGTGGTGTCCCTTCTCTCGAAAACCATCTTGCAGCTTGTAACTTCTCTAACTAGATCAATACGCTTGGGAGCTAACTAATTTCACATATTAGGGAGTGCCTCTATGACCAGTTTCTCGGAGATGCCGGAGGACTGGGCTCCGGCGGCATCTCCCTGAAACTGGTCGTAGTGGTGTCCCTGCTCTCAAAAACCATCTTGGAGATGCCTCAAACTGGCTGGAGGACTGGACTCACAAGGATGCCTATTTATAGTACACGCAGCTCGGCATAATGTCGACACTCGCCCCTATTATTAGTGCTGACTCATGTTTTGTCCCGGTTAGTGTCTCCAACCGGGACTAAAGGTTCATCTTTAGTACCGGTTGGTGACACCATTCGGGACAAGGTACAAGCCGCATGACATAATGTCGACACTCACCGCTATTATTAGTGTTGCCTGGCCCAGTCTGCCGCAATCCCTTCAGTCGCGGTTGGTTTCTCCAACCGGGACTAAAGATGAACCCTCTCCTTATAGGAATTTCCCTCTATTTATTAGGTAACACTCAAGATATTTATTAATATTAAAAACCGGGACAAACCGGGACTAGCTAACACTCAGGACTAAAGCCGCCCTCTTTAGTCATAATCATGCCTAGTCCTATAGTACGCAGCTTCAGGGTCTTCTTCGTCATCGTCACCTGCCACTCCGGGGATCCTCAGCCCATCCATGGCATATACCAGGGGCCATTCCAGCCTCGGATTCACGGCGGGCGGGGGAGGGGTATCCTAGAAGACGATGCCGCTACCGTCGGGACGGTGTGGGGCCTTTTTGTGGCTCTGTGGCGGGTGGACTCGTGGGCACTTCAGGAGAGGATGGTCTCCCCGGCGATGTAGCGCATCACTCCGATAATAGTACAGTTCGCCCACCACAGACGATGACCGTCTTCGTGGTGGTTCACCGGGGGCGGGCCATCACCCTCGTACCTGGTGAGCTCCCTTTCCCGCCTATTAGCGAAGAAGGCATTCCAGGTGTCGTAGTTGTCGGGATCCCATTGGGGATCCATCCGCTGCTCCGGCGTGAGCTTGTGGTAGAAGTGGTTTGTGATGGCCGCCTGGCGTGCAGAACCTTGAGGGACAGGAGGGACAGGAACCCCTCCAGCGCTCAACATCCAGCCGGCGGGCGACGGTAGCCCGGCGGATAAGGGTAGTTGGAGGCGCACAGCGCCTCGGTCTCTTCGAGGGTCAGAATGGCCCAGTACGCGTTGTCCATTGTTCTAAGAGAGGAAGGTGTGGATGTGTGGATAGCCATGGCGCGATCGCCCTAAATATAGGGGGAAAGGGCGGGAAAACTTGGCGTGAAGCTTTGGGAAATGGCGGGAAATATCTTTACTCCCGGTTAGTGACTACATCCGAAACTAAAAGCTCTCGTAGAAAGGAAAGGGCGGGAAAACTTGGCGGGAAGCGGTAGGAAATGGCGGGAAATATCTTTAGTCCCAGTTTGTGACTACAATTGGGACTAAATGGATATTATATTAATATTATTTATATTTTTTTGATAATAATAGACATATTATTTGTTTTATTTGGATTATTACATAAAAGATATGATTTTCCAAAGTTTTTATATTTGATTTGAATTAAAAAAAGAAAATTTACAAATGAAATAATTTATAAATGATGCAAACAGATAAATGGATATTATATTAAGATTCTTTATATTTTTCTAATAATAATAGACATATTGTTTTATTTGGATTATTACAATAAAAGATATGATTTTCCAAAGTTTTTATATTTGATTTGAATTAAAAAAACAAAATTTACAAATTAAATAATTTATAAATGATGCAAACAGATAAATGGATATTATATTAAGATTCTTTATATTTTTCTAATAATAATAGACATATTATTTGTTTTATTTGGATTATTACAATAAAAGATATGATTTTCCAAAGTTTTTATATTTGATTTGAATTAAAAAAAAGAAAATTTACAAATGAAATAATTTATAAATGATGCAAAAAGATAAATGGATATTATATTAGGATTCTTTATATTTTTTTGATAATAATAGACATATTATTTGTTTTATTTGGATTATTACAATAAAAGATATGATTTTCCAAAGTTTTTATATTTGATTTGAATTAAAAAAGAAAATTTACAAAAAAACAATTAGTCGCGGGTCGTGGCTGAACCCGGGACTAAAGGGTGCCTACGCACGCGAAACCGAAGCGGCCAAAAAAACCCTTTAGTCCCGGGCGCGGGTTAAGCCACGGCCCGGGACTAAAGACTCTTTAGTCCCGTCCCGTGGCTTAGCCCGGGACTAAAGGGTTGACCCTTTATATACGCTGCCGCCTGGCCTTGAAACCAGCACTTAGCACGCGATGAAGACGAAGACGAAGACGAGGCGCCATCGACGCAGAGAAGGGAGTCTTGCCATGCCGATTCTCATGTGCCGCCTCGTTTTTTGTATTGTAGAGTTGCACGCCATGACGCTGGCCACGAGCCTTTTGCCGCCTACCGTCAGACGTGTCGCCACTACACAGGTCGCAAGTCGCACTTTTTATGGCCGCACCACCTCGCCGGAGGTGGTTATTTAATTTTATAGTTAGGTTTTTGTATTTACGTTTTGATTAGTAGTATAAATGTTAGGAAATGTTAGTATTTAGGTTTTGATTATAATTAGTCTAGTAGTAATTAGTAGTTAGTCTAGGAAATGTTATAGTTAGGTTTTTGTAGTAATATTTATTATTATTAGTAGTAGTAATATTTAGGTTTTGTATAAATGTTTATGAAATGTTAGTATTTATATTATTAGGAAATGTTAGTTTTTTATAGTTTCTTGTTATATTTTTTCTATAGTTTTTTATAGTTTTTAGGATTAGTTATTGTTTTAGTTATTAGGATTATTATAATTAGGTTTATTAGGGTTTTTTGTTATAGTTTTTTCTATAGTTTTTTTATATTAGGGTTTTTTGTTTTAGTATTAGGATTATTGTTTTAATTAAAATATTAGAATTAGGATTAGGATTATTGTTTTAGTGATTTTTTTGTTTTATTTATTAAGATTAGAATTAGGGTTATTTTTTTGTTTTAGTTATTATGATTATTGTTTTAGCACAAATAATATTAGGATTATATTGTTTTAGTTATTAGGATTATTGTTTTTTCTAACCTGTTTAACTCTCTTTTTGTTATAGATAATTAAGTCATGGATCCATCCGAAGAGCCTGGTCGCATCGGTGAAGGTTTTCTTCAGGGCATGATAAGAGGTGAAATTTCTCTTAATATTACTACCGGCGCCGAAGATATTTTGCTCGAGGAAGAGATATCCTCATATCTGAATCCATCCGGTGATGGACTAGAGGAAAACCTAATGTACCAAGGGGAAGACCAGATGGACGAAGGGCAAACAAATAACAACAATAATGATGGCCCCTCGACAGGATCCGGCGAGGTACATATATATATATATATAAAGTCTCGTGTTACCTCTATTCATTAACTAATCTAGATATATATTAATCACTCTCTCTTCTTCTTTTAGCCCACCGGATCGAAGTAATCGACAGCTCAAACGAAACGAGGGCCGAACAAAAAGTTGGATGGTAATCAGAGGTTCACCATCGAAGAAATAGATGATAATGGTGAACCGATTGCTCCAGAGAAGCACCGGAGGATGTTTATAAATCAATGCGGGGTGCTTGTTAGGGACAACCTGCCGATCACCATCCAAGAATGGAATAAGTCAAAGAAACCCGATGAAGAATCCAACAGCTATGTCACCGATGATGCCAAAGATGACCTTTGGCAGAAGCTCATAGCGCATTTCACTACCTCCAGTATGAGGAATTTGAGGTAGATGGTATTACCCCAAGGCGGGTGGGCTTGAAAATAGAGTGAAAGTCAAGGAGTGAGCCTGAGCAAGATGGTTGAACTGTAGGAACCACAAGAAAAGTTTATCTACGAAATATGTCGCGAAAAGAAAACTCCAGACTTCAAAGGAGTAAACGAGAATTTGAGAGAACAGTGGACCGATTTTGTACAGTACAAGCAATCTGATAAAGCAAAGGCAAAGTTGGAAAAGAACGCGTTAAATGCTGCCAACAAGAAATACCATCATAAAATGGGGACAGGTGGCTACAAGAGTGCCGTCCCTAAGTGGGAAACTATGGAGAAGGAAATGAGGGCTAGAGGCGTCACTCCTGGTACAAATGGATGGCCCGAGAGGTCAAAGCACTGGTGGTACGGGAACGGGGGATCCTTGGACCCAGAAACAGGGAAGACATTATTTCATGAGAAAATTCTAAAACCCTCCCAAGACCTTATTAAAGCAATGAACGATGGAAAATTGGGATTGTTACATCCGAGAGAGAAACGGCAGCTGACACGCGCCCTAGGGAATCCTGAAAAGGGAGGACGAACACGAGGCAAAGGCTCCGGTGTCTCGTGGAAGAAAGGGTTTCCTCAATACGATGCCAGTTACAGAAGCCGTCAGAGAAAGAAGGACCGGGAGGCAGACCGGATCTCTAGGGTAGAGCAGGACCTAGCTGATATGAAGAACCTCATGCATGAAATTAGCCAAAGGCCGCCGTCGTCAACTCACTCGCGGTCTGATGATCCTACATTGGATCTTAGCCAATGGAGAAGCAGCGTGGCTTCCATGGAGGTCCGTGCTGATGATCAAGCACTGTTGGATGATGCACCGGCTCCTCACCACCCCGTGGATGATGTCAGAGAGATGGCACAATGTGAGCTACATCAGCCAATGAACAACCTGTCCTTCAAGGTGGCGATCGGCACTGCTTTACCTTGTCTACCTGGAGCACTCCACCATTCACTTCCGATTCCACCAGGCTATGCTCGTGTCACGGTGGATGACATAGTGGAGGATTTTGCGGACCTAGAGATTGAAATCGCTACGCCTTAAGGCCTTACGAAACTAGGAGATGTCAAGCGCAACATCATTCTATGGAATAATAAGTACATCAAGTTTCCAGGCTCGGCGCCAAGGCCACCGACTCCAAGGAATCCAAGTCCACCCCGCATCGAATATCGTCAACCTCCAAGTCCACCCCAACCGGATTATCGCCAACCTCCAAGTCCACCCTGCCCTGCTGACGATCGCCGCCGCAGGAGTACATCAACTCGATCTCCGCCCCCGCCTCCGTGCAATACTACTACCTCGTTGAAGAAACGGAAGTTCGACGGTCCCCCGCGCCCCACATCGAAGAAAGGTCAAATGCCGAAGATAGTCGATATCCCGCCGGCTCTTCCAAAGAGACCTTATGACAAGACCGATGAGGAAACTAACGCGGATGTGGCTGCCCAAGTTAAGGCGCATTTTGCACCCAAAAAGCCTGAGACAAAGCCGGTATATAATGAAAAAACCAAAAAGTGGGCTAAGTCCTTTCTTGAGCAACCATCCCAGATAACGATGAATCTGGAATCAGACTATGACCAGGAGATTATTAAGCAAGCACAGAAGAAAAAAATCACAAGTGCAAAAAGCGGGAAGCAAGTTGCCCAACTCGAACCGGAAGAATCAATCGTCGCCCGCTCAAAGTCATTTCAGACCTCGACAAGGCCTTGAGCTGAAATGGATATGGACATGCAAATAATGGACCCTAGAGCCCGTAATAATGCTGCACTTATGGGAATCATTGTATCGTGAGGCCAAAGCACTTGCTATGAAGCAAATATGTCTCTTGGTCAATATTTAGGCTATGAAGATACGCCCGATTAGGTCGGATAATGCGGTATGTTCAAGGGGAGCCTCTAGTCAGTAATGAGGAGCTCGCGCGTCTGTCCACACATATGCGAAATCTGCACGAATGGTACATGTCGCAAGCAGAAAAAAGTATCAGAAAGATTGGTTTCCGGTGGACGTTAGAATGGAGCATCACTTCCAACCATACTCGATACAGGTTCAAATGACCGAACTGTTTCAGTTATACAACCAACGCTCCCTCGACAAATCTATCATTGGTTGCTCTTTATGCATAAGTTATTTATTTCTATAATTAAGTTTGTAGCTTTAGCTCGTCCATTGCATTTAATATATTATCCTAACTATATATCCTTTTGTATGATGATATTATATTCTGCAGAATGAAGATGCTTGAATGCAAAAGAGCTAGAAGATACGACGTTGGGTTCATTGACCCATATATCATTAATGAATATACGTTAAAGAATCACTCCAAGA
This sequence comes from Avena insularis, assembly GCA_023614405.1. Lineage (NCBI taxonomy): Eukaryota > Viridiplantae > Streptophyta > Magnoliopsida > Poales > Poaceae > Avena > Avena insularis. The sequence goes on from CM042684.1 coordinate 19,423,772, forward strand.
TCGTGGAGGAAGACCTGTGCAGGTTCTTAACCGAGAATAATTTTGTTAAGGAAATACTATTTCCTTACAACTTCAAGTAAGTGTTTATATCTTGTACACATTTTATTTTTGCTTACTGGATGAGCTATGCATGTATGCTTATATAAATGTCCGCAGATTCCACTGGATCTTGCTAAACATTCAAGTTGACAAGTCCCTAGTTGAAGTCCACGACTCATTAAGTTGGGACCAAGAGCAGTGGAGCGACATGAAAACAATGCTCCATAAGTAATTTCAATCATTATCGCATTATATCGTCCTCTTTCATTCATTTCCTGATATCAAGTAACTAATAACTCCTTTGTTCATTTTCTTTGCCGAGCAGGTGTTGGACATGGTTCAGACAGAAAATACCAGGTCCATTCAAAGAGGAGCTAACTTATAAAATGACGAAGAGTTTACAGCTGACACTGGGAACTCATTTATGTGGATACTACGTCTGCGAGTACATCCGCGAGTTGACCAGTGAGCGAAAAGTTGACTCACATTATATTTATGATTTGCGGGTGAAACTAGAGCCAGATCAACGCATAAGAGCAATTCAAGAGGAGCTGGCGGGATTTATGATGAAGGAAGTCCTTGATGTACATGGAGAGCATTATGCGGATGACGTGGAACTCGATTTGCCTTAGTCATCTCCATGTAGATCATATGATATATATATTCATCAATGACCATGTAATTTCAAAACATTTCTTCCTTTTGATATGATTGATTATATGTATGCTTGCAAGGGATCGATTAATTATATAAATGCATCGACGTGTAGTGTGTATGTAGTAGCGTATAATATGTATACTGAAATATATGTTTGAATTATAGTGAAACACAAAACGAAAAAGAAACGAAATGGCAAAAAAAAATACACAATCTCTGCCGTGGCAGAGAAACACACAATTCTCTGCCGCGGCAGGAAACCTTATAGTCCCGGGTGGTGTTACGGCCCGGGACTAGAGGGTTTCCGCCCCCCGCGGTGCTGAAATAGCCACATGGCTGTTATCAGTCGCGGACCGTAGCAAGCCGGGACTAGAGGGGGGGCTCTAGTCCCGTTTTCGCAGTCCCGGGCCCAAAACCGGGACTAGAGCCAGTTGCGGCCCGGGACTGGAGGCCCTTTTTCCACTAAATATTGCAAAAATTATGTCATAGATACGCATATAGGTGTGGTAGGAATATCCGTTGTCCATTATACAGAGCCAACGTGTGAGAAAAAGAGCCCAGCCCACTAACCACGAGTCCCTTAATTCCTCTAAGCCCCGTCAACATGAACGCATGGCCGCACCCTACAGTCCCACTCCTCCCAAAACCTAGCCGCCTCCCTCTGCTCATCCAGAGCACCTCGCTGGGGACCTGGGGTTCCTTGTACGACCAAATTCTGCCACACTGGCGGCGTCCTGGCTCTCCTAGGGGTGGGCACACAGGCGTCGAGAAGAGCCTCTCGCGTTGATCTGTGTTGAGAGCAACAATTCCGCGACGGCAATAAATGTTGATGTGGACGATTCTGCGACGGTGACATCAAGATTTTTGGATGACATGGAGATGAAGAGGTTCGGGATGGACTACTTTTCCTATTACCACAGGTAAGATATTCAATCATGTGTGAGATGGGAGGTTCTGCCAAGAATTAGTCTTGCGTGAAAAATCAAGTCGAAATCTTTCTTGTTGCCGCAGTGTTATCACTCAGGTCAGGCCTGATGCTTGCAAGGGTGAACAGACAAGAAGCACAAGATTTGTGCAGGCCACTCGTTCTGGTTTCTTGCCACAGGATATCTCATATCGGTCAAGAAAGAAATTTTGCATCTGGAAGGTAAAGTTAAGACGAAATATTGTCCTTTAAAGTTAGCGATGCAGGAGCTATAACTGACAGTTTGATGCACTGCGGGATTCAGGCTATAATATCACCATCCTCAATCACGTTGGTTCAGAGTCTCTTCAGGTATGGTGGATCAAATTTTTTGTCAAATTTCGAAGCTGATTTTGCCGCACTGCTATCACTCATGTTATGTCTCATGCTCACTAGGGTGAAGCACACAAGAAGCACAATGGTAGTTCAGACCACTCGTTCTGGTTCTTTGTGAAGAGAGATCAGTCAAGAATTTTTGCATCCGGTAGTTAAAGTTAAGACGAAAGATTGTCCTTTGAAGTTGGTGATGCAGGGAGCTATACCTGACAGTTTGATGCACTGCCAAATTCAGGCGCTAACATCACCATCGTCAATCATGTTCGTTCAGTGTCTCTTCAGGTAAGGTGGATCTATTTTTTCATCAAATCTTGGAGTGGTTTCTAATTTCCTTGTTTCATAGCTTTTCTTGAGTCCAAAGAACTCCATTTTTTACAGGAATTAAGCCAATGGGCAAAGGTCAGCAGTGAGGGGTTTGCGTCACTGGACTAATGTAGCTTTAACCCTGAATAATGCACAAAAAATGTTGAATTTTCTTGATAGGCCTCAAAATCTGTACACTCTATTGTTGCATGAACTGTGTAGGTATTAAAGGATTAAAGATGAATATTTTAGATCCTGGTGTGGTTATTTCTTTTTCAGACTTCAGCCTGTATTTCCATTTATGTGGCAACCACCATGATTTGTATGTTGGACTAGCTCTTCAAATGAAAATCGTAGCAACAATTATTGCTTACTAACTTAGCTTTGTCATGTTACCAAAGTGAGTATAACTAAACATTCTCAAGAAAATACTAGGTAGAATTCACGATACCGTTCAAGCTACTTTTGCCACATTGCTTACTAACCTAGCTTTGTCATGTTACCAAAGTGAGTACTAAAATCTAATTTCTATTTGCAGGTCCGACACATCAAAAGACTTGCTATTGGGATATCGGCTCTGGATATTTCAGGACAAATATTAGAAAGAACATATTTAGAACTAGTAGAATATCATGTTTTGATGTAAGATTGTAATTTTTCTACTCTTCAGATAATTTCAATACATGTAATGGTGTTCATATAATAAATATTGAATTATTTGTGATTCAATGCATTCTTATTTAATGAATCAATTGTGATGTGGTATGTGTTATGTGGACTATATTCTTTAAGTGATAAAAAATGTTCCATCATCTAGAGCGACCAAACCATCCATCCATTCAGGAAAATTGTTTTTGTGAAATTATAATTTCCTGTATATCATACCTCTACCAACGCATATAGACAATGTTTGGAATCTGTAGCAATTCTGCAACGCCTGTCCCATTCCTTACCAACACATGTATATATGTTGCATTATACCCTTGCAACGCCAAAAAACGCAACGCATTTTTATCTGTTGGTAAATTCGTTAGCAACGCCTATATAAGCATTTAGATACACATAAATGTGTTGTTGTAGAGGGGGTCTTCTTGTAGTGAAACTATTGACAGTGTGTAAAATAAAATGCTTGTCAACAAATATGAAAACCTAGTCGGCCAATAAGATTCTATTTCACATATCTGTATCTAGCCACGTATTCCGACGAGATGAATTGGTCGCAGTAATCCCCGAGCTTCAGTAAATTGTGCTGGCGTGCCAGCTTGAGCGTAGTCAAGGCGTTCTCTCTTGAGATGGACTCCGCTAGCAAGGTCTCGCATTTGGCCTTCACTGCGTCAAGACAGAACCTGCACGCCGCAGCCAGCAAGTCTCCAACAATCAACACGCCATCCTCACTAGCAAGGGCCATGCTGTCTTCCATAGGAGGCAACTCGCCAGTGTAGATGAAGTGCAGCACGGCCTCAAAGACCGTGGCCTTCATATGGTTGAGCGGTACGATGTCGTCTTCTTTGTTGGCGGCCATCGCCGCCACCACCTCGTATAGGACCGGAGACCTTGCGGCAATCACGAGCTTGTGCGCGCGGATCTCTCTCTTTTCGATTAGGAATGTTACGTCCGACCCCTTCTCGCTCGCTAGTAGCTCCTCGAGGTGGCGAGCAATGTTGAGCGGCGGCGCAAGAGTCGGGGCTGTGACAACACCGGCTGAGGTGGCGCTAGGTGCAATGCAGGTCATCATGTTGGCGACCGTAATGTCGCATTGTACGGTTAGAGAGCCATCATGTTGTGCTAGGTAAACCTTGGCATGTTTCATTGCAGTGAAATTCGGGTACCCTATGGCCGGTGTTTTCCTAGTAAAGATTTGTTCAAATTTTCCTTGGATTGGCGCATAAGTCCCATTATTAGGGTCGTTCATCCTGAAACATACGGACGCCCTGACGCCGGCAGTTCCTGGATCGGTCAACAGCTCAATGTACACGGAGACATGTTCCTCTGCGGTGTTCTTTTTAAGCAGGTATACCAGTAGCTTCCAGTCATAACCATCTACCCGGAAAGTGTCGGATCCGTTTGCTTTTATGCGAGCCCTTTTCACTTTAACAAAGTTTGGGATTCTCATCTCGTGTGTGCTGCCCACCTTTGACGTCTCATACGTCGAAACACTCGAATTATTTGGATGTTGGGGTTCGTTGGTGGCCGTATCCGAATCGGAGGAGTTGGCTGCTGATTTATGCGTGGCTACTTTGTCCATGACCTCGACTATGAAGGAGTTGCAGCTCTCTTGTAGCTCCATGTAGTCATCCGTTGCTTTGACGGCGGCGTACACGCTGGCATCGGACGCCAGGTACTCAATGCAGGAGGCCTCCAGCCGGCGGCAGCTGTGCCGACCATCGACGGCCATCAACGTCGGCATGACTGAGTCGGCATCCATGCTTTCAGAAAGGAGCTCTTCGCACATGATCCTGAGCTTCTCGAGGTCGTAGCGGTCCGCGGCCGCGAGCAGCTCGCACGCCATGGCCACGCGACGCCTCGCCGCACATTTCGCTTTGCTTCCTGCTGATGCTTCGTCGTCTGTCTTCGCTTCTTTGATGGGCATCTTGTCGGTGTAGATGAAGCGGATCATGGCCCGGAAGGCGGACGCGCGCATGTCGCCGACCCTGACACGCCGCGCGGTGCCCTCTCTCATGTCCCCCAGGAGCTCGGCGGCGAACACCGGCGACCGCGCGGCAAGCACCAGCCTGTGCGCCTGGATCTCGGTCTCCTCCACCACGAACGTCACGTCGGGCATCATGCAGGCACGCCTCTTCCTTTCGGACTCTGACTTCGACTCCGGCTGTGATGGAAGAGAAAGAAGCTTGTAGATATCGTCAGCGACGGTGGTGGTGGAGTCGTCGCCCTCCTCCTGCCTGAGGACCTCGACGGTGCAGAGGATGGTGAGCCGGTCGTGCTGCACGTACCGGCTCTCATGGGCTCGGAACTCGTCCGGCACCGACAGGTTCCAGCTCCTGCTGCAGCTCTCGCCGGACGAGAGGTTGAACGTGTGAGCTTTCTCGCTCCGCCACACGGCGGCCGGCCACCGGCCGAGGGGCTCCTCGATCCTGAGTTCGGCCTTGGCGACGACGAGGTCCCCGGTGACGTAGGGAGTGAGCACCTCGAGGAAGACGGACGCGAGGTGTCCCGGTTCGTCGAAGCCACATTCGAGGGCCCAGGTGTGGCCGCCGACCTGGAAGGTGCCGGAGAGGACGGAGGAGTGGGCCTCGCCGGCGGCGCTGAATCCGACGATGCGGAACTCGTGCTCCCCCCGGACGAACGACGATGGCGGTGGGGGTGGCGCGGCCGGCCGGCTCTTCTTCCATGGGCAGCGGCGAGTCATCGTTCGACGGTGATGCTGCTGAAGCGCTCACGACACGTAAATACGCGCGATCAAATCTTCTTCCGTCTAGCTTGCATAAGATTGAGATTGACTATTAAAACACTTACCCGCCATATATATAGGCGCTAGCTAGGTCAGTTCGAATCCGTATGTGTATCGTGCATCAGGCTCGATCGGAGTCGGAAGCTATCGGTGACTTGATTGATGCACGTCGGCAACTCCATGTAAGAAAGCTCTTGAGATTTCTCTCTACCGAATGTGTATATCTGCTTTAATTTCGTTATGCAATTGAAATCAATTTCAGTAAAGTTTTTATCGAACTTCACTGGGTTTTTTTCTTTTGCAAAATGAACTTCACTGGATTTGATTTCAATTTCGACACCCAAATGATTACCTTCCGGTCAAAATATTTCAGCTCTTTCAGTAATACACATGGACCCAAAAATATTCAAATTACGTTTCAATTTCTTAAAACATTTCTTTTTTAGATTAAAGGGGATTTTCTTCCCTGTTTCCTTTCATATCGCAAAGAAACTCATAGAGTCTCACAGCAAAAACTAAAAGCAAAAAAAAAAAAGCAGGCTACTGAAAGTTTTAAAGAAAACTGCTAGACACGGCCAAACTATATTACAGACCAGGCACATGAGTAGATTGCCAATCTCAAAAGTCACCTACCCAAAACTAAGATCTACTAGGAGCTAGAGAACTGTCCCAAGGTCATCATCCAGCATCATGAAAATATTTGATTTCCTTAGACACCCAAATGATTACCTTTCGGTCAAAATATTTCAGTTCTTTTCAGTAATATACATGGATATCCAAAAAATATTCAGAGTACGTTTCTAATTTTTAAAACATTTCTTTTTTATTTTAAAAGGGATTTTCTCCCCCGTTCCCTTTCATATCGGAAAGAAACTTAAGAGTCTTACAACAAAAAAACAAAAGCAAAAGAAAGTGCAGGCTACCAAAAGTCTTAAAGGAAATTGCCGGACATGGCCAAACTACATTACAGACCGGGCACAGGAGTAGATTGCCGATCTCAAAAGCCAGCTACCCAAAACTAAAAACTACTAGGAGAGAACTGTCCCAGGATCATCATCTAGCATCATGAAAAACATCCACCACCACAAAACCAGCCACCAGAGATTGTTTTCCATATCACAGAAATCATATCATGGTTACCACGGATGGCTCCATCTTATTCGGGGTGAGCCTTTAGATAGGTCAGATGTGCGCCCACCATGCTTCTTGCTTTTAGTTGCAGTCCTCCAAGAAGAGATCCAACCGAAATTAGTGCAGCTCGTCAAGCGGTTAGCCTCAGCGGTATTTTGAGGTTTTTGTAGCGACCAGTCTCTCCCATTTCCAGTTCTTTGAAGGGTGCCTTCCAATTTCTCAAACATTTTAGCACTAGGCTTCAAACCTGTTTCATATTAAGCCAAGCAAGTTTATTAAAACAAGGCTATTTCTAGAATTCCGCGGACCCCATAAGACGGCTGCAAAAACTACATTAAAATTTAAGAACTTCTTGTTTCACAACCACTTGCCAGGTACAGATTCAAAGTTAGAAACTTGAACATTGAAAACTCTAAGAACTTCTAACCAAAGCAGTTCAGCAACAATACATTCAAACCTAATATGGTGAACTGACTCAATTTATTTATAAAACACACATTCTAGAGGCTTGGGGAGACCTCTAGCCATCAAGTTATCTCTATTCATTATTTTGTTTTGAGAAAAGAGCCACAAGAAAACCTACACCCTAGGGGGATTTTTAGACTCCACACAGCAGGAAGAAAGATCTGTTTAACACCCCCGAAATTAATGATAGAGTACATATAACTAGATGAGCGCACCCTTTTGGATTCATGTTGCTAGATGAGCTGGTCATCTTGGTCACTAAAAGAAATACTCCTACCAATTACCAGAAGCTCTTTCCATTGAATCATCATATTTGATGTAAAGGTTATCTTAAAATCACCTCTAATATGCTCACCATCCCATAAATCAGCAATGGTTTGAATCGGTTGATTAGAAACAAAATAGATGTATCAATACTGAACATCTAAGGGAGAATTACCAAATCAGATATCCCTCCAGAATTTAATTTGTCTACCATTACCAACATTCCATCTATAGCTTATCTTAATGTCTTTGGATGTTGATGGCCTGCAAGAGCACATGTCCATCAGAGCACATTTTCGTGAAAGTATTAATTCCAGTTTTTGTATCGATCCCAACAAGGAGCATAATAAAATGTTTATTAGTAGTGTTTCTGTCGTACTCAAGGTGTCACTTGTCTTGAGCGTATTGACGGGAAGAATTGAGACAGAAGAAGGTGAGTGTGAACGATTGAGTATTGGGCAATATTAAAGTAAAGAACATAAAAGTAAATAGAATTAAGATTGCTTTGAGTTTCCTACAAATGAGAGATTAGGAGCAGAGAGATACGGTTCATGGTGATAGTGACTATGTCAGGTGGAATAAATGGAATAAGTGATAATAATACTTCTTATTAGTGTGCAAGTAGGCAAACAACTCATATAATAGTCAAGACTCCTCTTGCTAGATTCGCTTAGCTTCAATGATCCATTTGTTACCACAACAATGGTTAGTGCAGCAATTAAGGTCATGGGACCAGATTAAGGCTTTAAACTCAGTGGTTCCTCATTATCCTCGAGTTATACTAGTTCCTCTTTGATATCGACCGTGTCACTTAGGGATCGCCGATTCACTAGCAAACAAGTTCATGTATATGAGATCTCAGGATCATGTTGTCTAGGTCACCGTTGGGTGTTTGGTATTACGTACGGTGCCAAGTGACATAATGTGCCGGTGTGCTACTCATATGGTTAAGGGAGATAACGAGAGATTCACTAAGCTCATATCAACATCCACGGGAAAATCCTTAATTGTGACAGGTCGTTGAGTGACTTGCTCGCAATTATTATGATCATTCATTTATGAAGCTTTCTCCACACACGTTATGAAGAAATACATATAGATTTATCCTAATCATAATTAATACCAATGCTAGAGGTGGATCCTATAATCCCCGAGAACACTTCGTCTTACTGCAGTTTCATTACCTTTTACAACGTGTTTATCTCTTTGTTGCTTTACTCTTCGACTTTACGCACAAAACAACCTTCTTCAAACATCCTTACTTGAGATCAAGGACAACTTACAAGTAATCCTTGATAGATAGTGATGATGGCATAAATACCTCTACTAGATAGCTCTTTGTGGTTCGATACTCCTACTTCGAAAATTAGCTACATTGTGCATGTTCTCTTGCAATCATAAGTTACCCATTTGAAAGAACATATGTGCCTCCATGTGTGGTTTTGGTAATAAATGACAATCTTTATGGACTAATGTGTGTATTAAGTTATACTTTTAGGATTTGTCCATTGGCATTGCTTGGAGCATGTGGTGGCTTCAAGGTCGATGAAATGAGAAGAAGATGTGTTGTGCAAGCTCAAAATGCGCCATATATAGAAGATCTCATGTTTGAGGCTTGCCATCCTCGGTGATCATGGATCGATGATGAGGGATGAAGAAAGGCGTTCCATCTTGAGATGGTCAAGTTCGTCTACATCGAGCTCAAGTGAAATGCTCAAGGCAAAGGTATAATCTTGATAGGTTTTCCCTTTTGCCGGTCTCATGTTGTGTGTGTGAGACCGGGTTTAGGATAGATAACCGTACTATCAAGAGGGGCTCTCGAGTGAGTAACTCGTTCACTTCGTTCGGAGAGAGCTCAAACCTTTGCATATTTGCATCATCATATTTGGTTGTTATTTGGTCTTATCCATGTGAGGATATAGAGCTTGTGGTAATCTCCATAACAAGCTCTTGTTCATCAAAATCGGATCTTCCGTTTGTATCTTGTTGCGATTTTGATCTTGGCGGCTTTTCGGTTTCTCACCAAGTGAGGTATCTCACATTATTATACATGATACATTCTCACTTGGTGATAACCAATATTTTCACCTTTCATAGGGTAGCTCATGTCGTCCTTTTTTCAACGCAATTGGAATCGGGTCGATCGGAGTTACCAATCAAAAGTTATAGAGGTTTGAATTTTCCTAGGTACCAAAATGCGGTAGTACCGCATTTTAGTACCTGGCGCGGCAGTAGGTTTTGGCAAGTTGCCAAATGCCACTGCCCTCCTAGGTACCAAAATGCGGTAGTACCGTATTTTAGTACCTATGCAGAAAGGTTTTGACAAGTTTCCAAAAGCCATTGCGGGCTGGAATTACCAAAAGCGATAATCTGCATTTTAGTATAGCGGAAGAAGGAAGGTTTTTTACTTCGTCATTTGGATCTATCCTCCCTTCCTGGACTATGATGTTTTCTTTGCATGATCTTGTAGAGGTTGTTGTCCTCTACGAAACGAGCCCAAGATCATCGAAATCGGAGTCCGGATGCAAAAGTTATGGTTGTTTTCGTTCTGTGATGACCGGTAGTACCGGACCAGGATCCGGTAGTACCGGGGTCCGGTAGTACCGAATTTTGGTACCGGGGAGCGCAGAGAAAAATGCGTTTGGAGCCCCAGGAACCCAGGAAATGTCCGGTAGTGCCGGGAAAGTCCGGTAGTACCGGGAAAAAGTTCGGTAGTACCGGGAATCACGTTTTTGGGCTGCAACAGTTGGATTTTGGAGGGACCTATATAAGGGGCCTTCTTCCCCAATGGTTCCTAAACCATTCTTGCAAGTTTCCCCCTCCATTGTTGACCTTCTTGAGCTTGCTTTCTCTCAATCCCTCTGATGATTCTTGCATATTCTTGAGGGATTTGAAAGAGGAGATCTAGATCTACAATCTCTCCTCTAAGTGAGGGGAACATATTGGGATCTAGATCTTGGAGTCTTTTGTGGATTTCCTCCATTGTTCTTCCTCTCTTATTCCCCCATAAGCTTTTGTAGCTTTGGTGGAATTTGGGAGATAAGGATTTGAACACCTTTGTGGTGTTCTTGCCATTTGCATTTGGTGCATCGGTTTGTGTTCTCCTCGGAGGATTTGGTTTGAGTTACTCATTGGAGCTTGTCCCTCTTGGGTTCTTGGAACCCTAGACTGTTTTGTGGCGTTGTGGCCTTGGTGACGTTTGTTGGGAGCCTCCAATTAAGTTGTGGAGAAGTGCCCCAACCTTGTGAGAGGTTTCGGTTGCCACCGACAAGTGCACCGATAGTGGAAGTGTGGATCGATCCTGTTGGGGTGAGATTCACCAGAGAATAAGGGAGGCCTTTTGTGGCGTTGGTGGTTTGATACCACCCCCTCTCCAAACGAGACGTACTCCATGTTGGGAGGAACTCGGTAAAATATCGTTGTCCCCGCGTGCCTCGGTTATCTCTATACCCGAGCTCTTTACTTATGCACTTTACATTGTGATAGCCTTCGTGCTTGAAGTAATATATATCTTGCTATCACTTTGTTGCTTGTATTGCTTAGCATAAGTTGTTGGTGCACATAGGTGAATCTTAGTTGTTCTAGGTTGTGCTTAACAAAGTAAACACTAGTTTTATTCCGCCTTTGTTGAGCCACTCTAGGAAAAGTTTTAATCGCCTATTCACCCCCCCTCTAGGCGACATCCGTATCCTTTCAATTGGTATCAGAGCCCGGTCTCTCATTTTAGGCTTCACCGCCTTGAGAGTAAAGATGTCCGTTAGGGGATTAGTGCACAATGACATGTTCATATTTGATGGCACAAATTATGATATATGGAAAACTAGTATGCTTATTCATTTACGGGGCATGGACCCAAATTTGGAGCATATTGTAGATATAGGTTTTTCTCCTATGGATTTCAAAAATCTATCTTGTGAGGATGAGAAAAACTTATATCTCGATGCTTAAGCTTCTAATGTTCTTGTTAATGCTTTGAGCTATGCAGTTACCTCTTCAATCATTCCTTTTTGGAGCGCTCATGAGTTATGGACAAAACTTCAAGATAAATATGTTGTGTCCAACATTATTGAGGATGATTGTGTTGCTTCCACTTCCGGTCGAGATGAGTTCTTATCCTCTACCACTTCACCAACATGTGACTTTTCACTAGGTAATGATATGGTGAGTGGTGATAGAAATTGCAATTTGGATAGTGTGCTTACTATTTGTAATCCCTCATCTCTATCTAGTTGCAATGATCTATCTTTGGACTTTAACACTTCTAGCACTACAAACTTCTTACATGCTTGTGTTAATAGTCCTTGCATATCATGTAGAAATGACTTGAATAAATCTCATGATGATATGCTTGTGTTGTCTTTTTGCCATGATAAAAATGCTTCTATTTCCTCTAGTGCTTGTGTTGCTAACCATGTAGAGGAAACCGAAGATTCTATGGGCCAAGATAAGGTTTTGAATAAAACCACAAATGCAATCTCATCTTCACCTTCTTCTGGTACCCACCTATGCCTTATGGCTGGGGATTCAAAGGTAACTCCTACTTTGGAACCCATTACCCCTTGTGATGAGGTGGATGTGGATAAGATGGAAGAAGGGCTTGATATTGATGATTTATATGAAAAGGGTGAGATTGTATATCATGCCCTTGTTAAAAATGATATTGCTTGCTCTAACTTTGTTGAAATCTTTGACTTTGCTATTAAGAGAAAAGAACATATTGATAAGTTAGAAACACAAATTGAGGTGCATGATAACAACTTTGATAAAGTGTGTAGTCTTGAGCGTGAGTATGCTAATATAATTGCAAACCTAAATAAAGCTCTTGAAGAGGAATAAACCACTAAGCAATCTCTTGAGGAGACCTTTGCTTTAGAGATGTCTAGAGTAAAGGAATCTCATGATAGAGATCTTGAGGTGGCAAGTGATCTCAAAATTAAAAATGATGAGACTCAAGTTGCTTATGCTAAACTCCTTCAGGATTTTGAGCACCTAAAAAATGGCTCTAGGGTCATAAAGGGTGAGCTCATCAAACTCACCGAGTCACATGAGCAACTTAAAGCTTCATATTCAAAAGAGCTTGCCAAGTTGCCCTCACCTCTTACTAATAATGATGATGCTTGTGCTACTAACTCTATTTCTTGTGAAACATCTATTTTTAAGGAGAATGTTGAGCTAAAGGCTCAACTTTCTTTGCTAACTAGCAACTATGGGAAATTAGAAGAAAGCCATGTTAAGCTCTCAAATTCGCATGAGGATATCCTAGTCTCCCATGGTAGGCTAAAGTTGGATCATGAGGCCATTATGTCAAAGGTAACATCTAGTGGGCCTCATGTGGACATTAGCACTCCATCTACTCCAAATGTTATATTGCCATGTGCTAGTCCATGTAATTCATCCTCTCACAACCATGCTATATCTCGTGATGAATTACATTCCGTGCCTTGTTGCTCTAACAATGTGACATCTACTTCCTCTTGTACATTTGTTGAAACTAACCATGTAGAGGAAATCAAAGAGGTCAAGGCTCAAGTCACTTCTTTGAAGAATGACTTGAAAAGGGGTCGTCAAGGGAAGGCCGCACTCACCAAAATCTTGAGTGTGCAAAAATCCCCCAATGACAAGAGTGGGCTTGGATTCAACTCCAATGTCAAGAACAAGTCCACTATCAAGTTGAAGCACAAGGACAACAAGAAGAATGTCCAAGATCAAGTCAAGAATCCGGCCAACATTGTTTGCTTCAAGTGCAAGGAAGAAGGGCATCATGTCAAACATTGCCCATTAAAGAATAAGTCTCTTGGCAAGAAGCAACAAGGGAAGCGGCCTCAAGCTCTACATCTTGTTAGAGATGGGCCTCCTCCCAAGAAGACTCGAGCTCTTCCTCAAGTTGTTGCTTCATCCAAAAATAAAGATGGCAAGAGTAGAACTTGCTACATTTGTCGTAAGAAAGGGCACATTTCTTCCTCATGCACTATTGGTATCTCCTCATCCAACCCTATCATTATTGATGATGCTTATTCTCTTTATAAGGATGAGGTTGGCAATGTGTTTGCCAAATTTGTTGGTGCCCAATGTGGTGTCAAGAAAAGATCCATTTGGGTTGCCAAGCCTATTGTGACTAACTTCTTAGGACCCAACTTGGTTGGGGACCAATTAGCCGAAACTTGATCAATAGGTGTGTTTTGGAGGGCATTAGAGTCTTGGCTACATAATGAAGAATTGAGGGATATTCATCAATTATTATTGTCAAGCCAATCCATTTGGATTATCATGATTATATTATATTTCCAATGTTCCTCCTTGTGGTAACATATGCTTAACTCATTTCATTGAAAGTTACTCGCCCCCTTGTGCATGTGTTGGTTTTGTATCTTCCATGCTTTTGTACATGTTGTGCTTTCCACTTAATTATCTTGAGGCATTGAGCATATTTTTGTATGATTAGGTGGCACTCCATGTATGTGTGTTTCTTGTGTTTGAGCCTTACTTGGTTATATTTGGTATCTTATTTGGCTCTTGTGAGAGATTAATGGATTATCCCATTTTGGGGGAGTGCTATGCTTGGGCATTCCACAATCCTAAAAATGTGTGTACATGAGGAATACCACCTAGTATTTATATTGGATTATTGTCTAGTATCTATGTGGTATAATTCTCATGAAAAAATTAAGTTTTATAATGTCCATTAATTATCTCTATTTGTATCTTTTTGCCTCGTGTTGATTTTATGGTAGTATCACATGATGGGGGAGTCATATGCTTAGTGCATATTACAATCCTAGAAAATGTGAACATTCGAGGTTGTGTCATTTAGAATTGATATTGATAATTATCTAGCTCCTACGTGACACATTTGCTCATACAAGTTCCAATTTGCTTGAATGCCTTTATTGCTCATATTTTGGATCTTGTATGTGAGAGTCTTTCTTGGTATGTGTTTCCTCATATTTAGATATCTATATCCTCATGGAAACCATTTCCTTCAAGTTACTCTAATCACTAGTGATTGTGTGACTATTGGAAGCTATCAAGAATCTCTTTCGAAGCATCAAGCTTAATTCTTATATTTTGTTATATGCTTCTTGTTGTGATTATGATCTTGGATATCCATGCAAGCTACCTTAGGAAAATTATTCCCAATATTTCTTGTCCTTGGACAATGAGTACTAAATTATGGTAGAATTTATTGATCATATTGACTTTGGCCTTTGCTTAATATTATTCTATCTTTTGCCAACTAAATGTATTGTGTGCTCCCATGTATTCCTTACTACTTTTGGATCCTTTTATTTTTATTGGTATCCTCTTGTGTTTTATTTAATGTAGGTAGTAGTGATGATCTCATTTGTGTGCATTTTGCATTCAAAACCAAAAATTCTATATAATGTACTACTTATGGGTGAGCTCTTCTATATTATCTAGAACAATCCTTTTATGCTTCTTTGTTTGATCCATATTGAGTTTTATGTGCTTGGATGCTCAATCTTTTCGTTTTGGTATTTTGTGCCATCATGAAAAGCTTGGGGAGTTTGGTTTCTTGTTGGAACCTTTCTCTTTTTGGGAGTTGGTTTTGTCTCATTCCTTGTTTCATGTTTTTTCCAATTTTAGAATGAGATAAATCCTTGAGCATTTGTGTTTTCATATATCTTTTGCTCTTTGGCTTTTGCCTAGTTCATTTGTTGAACTTGTGATCTTTCATGTGTTGAATTGGTTCTTTGATACAATTTGGACATCGTTTGTCATGTCACACTCTTGTGTGTGCAATCTCGATTTACTTGGTATTTTTGTTCAAATTGTATCTCATTTTTGGTTCTTGAAAGCTTTATGCATGCATATTTACTATATGTTTATATTATGGCATGCTTGCTTTCTTTGATCCAATATATAAGGGAAACTCCACCAATTCCCTTCGGCTAAGTTGTGTATGAAATTCAATTTCATATTAATATGCACATATTTATGTGGAGTCTCTCCTATGTATTATAGTTGCACTAACTACTTTGGACCCAATAAGGTTGGGGACCATTTTGTACTTAAATGTGTTTAGGTACATTGGAGATATATTGGATGCTTGTCTCTCAAATCTTGAAGAAGTGGTGCATTAATGAAAATTGGAGGCAAGCTATAGGATGATCAATGAATTCATATCCTCTACATCCTACCAATTATATCTCGGTAACAAGTATCTCTTTCTCATGCATATTTATCTTGCTTCCAACCTTTTGTAGGTTGCATCTTGGCATGAATTGTTGTAGTTGTATTTGTGTGGTTCTAGCCTTGGTTTTAAGAGAACTCTCTATTGTAAATGTGTATAAGTTGAGATGAGTGCATTTATTTGGGACTATACAAAATCATGCATATGATCCACCAATTCCAAATATGTCAATCTATCAATTTTATTGCCCATCCTTTCCTCAACTTCTCTCATGTGCAATAGTGAGATTTTGCTAGTTTTAGTGATACTTGTTGCCTTTCTCCATATATTCCAACTTTATCCTTTTTCCCTTAGTGATAGTTGTAATATATGTAGTGTGTTGGTGTTTGAAGTTCATTAATGTACAATAATATAGATTTGAGCCTTTGGCCATGCTTTGAAGCAAAAATCTTATTGGTATATATTATGACTTCATTTTTGCTTTTCATATGCCTTCTTGTATATCTTCTTTATGTGTGCATATTTCTTTCTTGGCATATGTCTCTGTGATGTTTTCCACTTATAGACATATACACATATGAGAAGATAATTTTAGTTGATTTTTAATTCTTGGAGACCACCTTTCTATTCCTTTTGATTCTTTGGTGGATTCCAAATTTATTTGCCTATGAGTGCTCGTTCCTCTTGTTTGCATCTTCAGGCACTCATATTTGCTCTCTCATGCCTTGTATTGTTAAATGAATTTGGATGAGTGAGGATTCCATGATTATGCACCTCGTTCCTAAATGCAATTATCATAATTGGTGCATTATCTTTGGGGAGCTCATCTAATTCATTTAATAATGCTCATTTGTCTCCTTTCTCATTTTTTGTGCCTTAAATGTTTATGGAGAAGTGAGGATTCATATTTGTGCATTTTTGTATTGAAATACAACATTCTAAAGTGTGCACAAATCTTGGGGAGCTTCTCTATTTTATTTAAGCATTTGTTTGATCTTTCATTTAGTGTGTTTTAAAATGCTTATGGGGGAGCGAGGATTCCATATTTGTGCACTATGTATTCTAATGCATTTATTTTTAATTATGCACAAATCTTGGGGAGCTTCTCTATTTGTTATTTCAAACACTCTTTTTCTCATATCATAACATCTTGTTGTTTTCATTTGGACTCATCTGTTGTTTTCAAATTGGATTGTCGGACCTTGTAATTGCTTGCATCATTTGGTTTTATTTTGGCAATCTTTGGGTCCTCGATATAGTCCTACTCCCTCCCAAATATTCATCATTAGATATGTGCGAAGGCACACCTTTGGAGGAAGTATTACTATATTTTCCTTCTAGAACTTGTCACCCATTTCGGCAATCGATGCCAATGGGGGAGAAGTTTTAGAGGGTTTAAGGGAAGTTGATTGATGCATTGAGTTTGTTCTTAAGCATTTTCCTTTCATGCTCTTGCATCTTTGTTGTTTCTTAGCATGTGGTATATATAGAGGAGAAAATCCACCAATGATAATGATTGGCAATATATGCAATGAAATTCAAGTTCATCACACATGCATACATTGTGGGGGAGTTTGCTCTATATATGGTGGTGGCACCAATATCACATACTTATGTAGTATTTAATATTGGTAGTACCATTCTATTCTTTAATATTCCTTATATAAACCCTCTTAAATGGATTGTCATCGATTACCAAAATGGGGGAGATTGAAAGAACATATGTGCCCCCATGTGTGGTTTTGGTAATTAATGACAATCTTTATGGACTAATGTGTGTATTAAGTTATACTTGTAGGATTTGTCCATTGGCATCACTTAGAGCATGTGGTGGCTTCAAGTTCGGTGAAATGAGAAGAATATGTGTTGTGCAAGCTCAAAATGCGCCATATATAGAAGATCTCATGTTTGAGGCTTGCCATCCTCGGTGATGATGGATCGATGATGAGGGGTGAAGAAAGGCGTTCCATATTGAGACAGTCAAGTTCGTCTACATCGAGCTCAAGTGGAATGCTCAAGGCAAAGGTATAATCTTGATAGGTTTTCCCTTTTGCCGGTCTCACGTTGTGTGTGTGAGACCGGGTTTAGGATAGATAACCGTACTATCAAGAGGGGCTCTCGAATGAGTAACTCATTCACTTCGTTTGGAGAGAGCTCAAACCTTTGCATATTTTCATCATCATATTTGGTTGTTATTTGGTCTTATCCATGTGAGGATATAGAGCTTGTGGTAATCTCCATAACAAGCTCTTGTTCATCAAAATCGTATCTTCTGTTTGTATCTTGTTGCGATTTTGATCTTGGCGGCTTTTTGGTTTTTCACCAAGTGAGGTATCTCACATTATTATACATGATACATTCTCACTTGGTGATAACCAATAATTTCACCTTTCATAGGGTAGCTCATGTCGTCCTTTTTCCAACGCAATTGGAATCGGGTCGATCGGAGTTACCAATCAAAAGTTATAGAGGTTTAAATTTTCCTAGGTACCAAAATGCGGTAGTACCGCATTTTAGTACCTGGCGCGGCAGTAGGTTTTGGCAATTTGCCAAATGCCACTGCCCTCCTAGGTACCAAAATTCGGTAGTACCGCATTTTAGTACCTAGCACGGCATAAGGTTTTTGACATGTTTCCAAAAGCCACTGCCGGGCTAGGTACCAAAAAGCGGTAGTACCGCATTTTAGTACCAAGCGCGGCAGAAGGTTTTTTACTTCGTCATTTGGATCTATCCTCCCTTGATGGACTATGATGTTTCTTTGCGTGATCTTGTAGAGGTTGTTGTCCTCTACGAAACGAGCCCAAGATCATCGAAATCGGAGTCCGGATGCAAAAGTTATGGTTGTTTTCGATCTGTGATGACCGGTAGTACCGGACCAGGATCCGGTAGTACCGGGGTCCGGTAGTACCGCATTTTGGTACCGGGGAGCGCAGAGAAAAATGTGTTTGGAGCCCCAGGAACCCCAGGAAATGTCCGGTAGTGCCGAGAAAGTCCGGTAGAACCGGGAAAAAGTCCGGTAGTACCGGGAATCGCGTTTTTGGGCTGCAACGGTTGGATTTTGGAGGGACATATATAAGGGGCCTTCTTCCCCAATGGTTCCTCAACCATTCTTGCAAGTTTCCCCCTCCATTGTTGACCTTCTTGAGCTTGCTTTCTCTCAATCCCTCCGATGATTCTTGCATATTCTTGAGGGATTGGAAAGAGGAGATCTAGATCTACAATCCCACCAATCAATCTCTCCTCTAAGTGAGGGGAACATATTGGGATCTAGATCTTGGAGTCTTTTATGGATTTCCTCCATTGTTCTTCCTCTCTTATTCCCCCATAAGCTTTTGTAGCTTTGGTGGAATTTGGGAGAGAAGGATTTGAACACCTTTGTGGTGTTCTTGCCATTTGCATTTGGTGCATCGGTTTGTGTTCTCCTCGGAGGATTTGGTTTGAGTTACTCATTGGAGCTTGTCCCTCTTGGGTTCTTGGAACCCTAGACGGTTTTGTGGCCTTGGTGGCGTTTGTTGGGAGCCTCCAATTAAGTTGTGGAGAAGTGCCCCAACCTTGTGAGAGGTTCCGGTTGCCACCGACAAGTGCACCGTTAGTGGAAGTGTGGATCGATCTTGTTGGGGTGAGATTCACCGGAGAATAAGGGAGGCCTTTTGTGGCGTTGGTGGTTTGATACCACCCCCTCTCCAAACGAGACGTACTCCATGTTGGGAGGAACTCGGTAAAATATCGTTGTCCCCGCTTGACTCGGTTATCTCTATACCCGAGCTCTTTACTTATGCACTTTACATTGTGATAGCCTTCGTGCTTGAAGTAATATATATCTTGCTATCACTTTGTTGCTTGTATTGCTTAGCATAAGTTGTTGGTGCACATAGGTGAATCTTAGTTGTTCTAGGTTGTGCTTAACAAAGTAAACACTAGTTTTATTCCGCCTTTGTTGAGCCACTCTAGGAAAAGTTTTAATCGCCTATTCACCCCCCCCTCTAGGTCCGTATCCTTTCACCATTAATAAATTTCTCCAGGCCAAGTACACTTAACCTGGAGTTCCTTTGAAGATGAGCCCAAGAAAAGAAATTGGAACTTGTTGGTAGAGTATCCTATCAATCCTATTAAGCCCTACGCCATGATTTCACACACAAAATTCTTCACAAGATAAATTCTAAGAATATGCAAGAAGTGACACTTAAACTAGACTTCGAAAAAGACTATGATAGAGTGAGTTGGGATTTTCTAAGGCGTGTTCTAATTCAAAAGTTCTTCAAATCTGGATATATCCATAGAATTATGCAACTGGTTTCAGGAGGGAAAACAACAATTAGTATTAACGGGGTTTTGGGCCCATATTTTAGAAATAAGAGGGAAGTTCGGCACGGGGCCCAATCTCCCATATTCTCTTACATTTATTTGCTAATGCTCTAGCTGCTATGTTAGATGTTGTTCAGTGCTAGGCACATTAAAGCTGTGGTGACCACTTATTCCAAGCTAGGGTTCTCCCACCTTCAGTACGTAGACAACTCATTCTTCTACTTTAAAATTATGTTAGGCCTTAGAATTAATTTACTCAGGAGTGGGGTGATGGCAATGGGTGTTTCTTTTGAAGAACAAGCCAGAGTGGCTAATCTCTTGAACTACAAAGGTGGGTTTATTCCCTTTCACTTATCTAGGTTTATCCATTGTTGACAGGAAACTCACCATTGCAAAGTAGGAAGGCATGGTTGGGATAGTTGGGAATCGCGTCGACCCTTCGCATGGAAGGTTCATGTCCTCTGCTGCATGACTATCCCTCACCAACTTTTCTCTTTCTAGCGTGCTCATCTTCTTCATGGGCCCCTTTTTGTTAGCGGAGGGTACCCATGTTGCATATGATAAGCATTTGGCTCATTTTTTCTAGGACGGGGTTGGGGACAGACACAAATACCACTAGGTGAACATGCCAGATGTTTCTCGTCCCAAAGACTTGGGTGGTCTAGGAGTTCTCAACTCTATATTACTAACCATTGCTCTCATGTCAAAATGTATTTAGAGAATTTTCTCCAATACTGGGCCTAGAACTTTATGGCATAAACTGATCCTTGGTAAGCATAGAAATGCCTCTAACATCTTTGCTTCACCCATCAAGGGAGGATCTCCCTTTTGGTAGAGTCTCAAAAAAAATCAAACACTTCTTCAAACTAGGCGTGAAATATTATTTAGGGAATGGGCAAAGTATTCTTTTCTAGTTAGATTTAGGCTAGGAGATGATCCTATCAATGAGAGGTACCGAAAGAATTTTAAAGTCTGTGGAAACCCGCCAATCTGGGTTCAACAAGCTTGTCTTAGCCATTGGCAATTTGTATTTTGCATATCCTTTGGGCTAGAGGAGCTTGACCAACGGACAGCCTCGTATCAGGAAATCAAGGACATAACCTTAGGGGAAGGACTGGGTAATGTTAGGTGGAAGATGGAATCATTTGGGAAGTTCTCGGTCTCTTCTCTGTATCACAAGATGTGTTAGGGTCATAGCTCCCCATTTGCTCCCTTGATTTGTAAGGACATGATTCCTCTCAAAGTTTAAATCTTTAATGGGCAACTAGTAAGAAATAGGCTCTTCGATAGGATTCATCAGGGGCGCAACCCTTCATTTGGAAGATGTGTGATCTATAAGCAACCTGAATCTATCTCGCATATTTTCTTTACTTGCGTGCTTGCTAGATTTATTTGGAGCGGGGTGCGTATTTTCTTTCAGGTTTTAAGAAACCATGCCTCCTTTGAGCAGTTTGTGCTGATTTTAGCCTCCCTGTCTAGCAAAGAGAGGTGTTTTATCTGGTTTCTATTCGTAGCCTAGAGCTGGGCGCTTTGAAATGGCCGAAATAAATACACCATTGAATCATAGTTTACCAAGCAACCTATTGATGTTGTTTTTCAAAATTATTTTATACTTGTAGCAATGGCGACTCCTTGTCATGAGTAAAGATGTGTAGGGCTTTGAAGTGATCCTAGGGTTGATGCAAAATCTATACAAGGACTCTTATTCCCCTCCGGTTCCTTCAAATAATGTTCATTGTGTCCTAATTTTAGTGCTAGCTAGCTAGTGTGGCTGTTAACTTTCCTGCCTTTGTGCCAATGCTATAATATTGGTTGTCAAGCCAGGGTACCTTGGATATGTTGTCAACTTGTTGTAAATCTTGAGGCTTAATTAATTTAAATTCGGGCAGTGATGCCTATTTTATAAAATAAAAACTTTAACTAGAAATAAGTGGACCGTTTGGTTGCATTTAGTTCAACGAGTTATGATGGTTAACTTAACGATCGAATATGATAAGTTTGTGTGAAAATTGTCTACAAAAAGTATTTTTACAGTAAAATATATGTACACAGACATGATGAATGGTCATACTATTTCTTTGAGAAAATATATTCACCGAAAAGTTATACTTATAAAAGATAACCTAGCAAACTGGAACTGGAATTGTTGCAAGAAATATGTGTTTTGTGATTCCGAGAAATCGATGATCATCTCTTTTTGCGTGTCCCTTTGCTAGTATTGTTTGGAGAGTTATTTACTTTACTCTTGGTATTTCTTACCGATCAATGTAACAAATATGTTTGGGATTTGTCTAAATGGTATTGAGGAAAACAAAAGCACTTATTCAAGTTGGGTTTGTGCTTTAGTTTGGGCAAAATGAAATTTTAATAATGACTTGGTTTTTAATAAGTTTAGAACTGCTCATTTTTAAGGGTTATTCATATGTCTACACATTGGATGTTATCTTCTCCCTAGAATGCAGCGAGCACATATGGATTCAGGATGCAACAGTGCAAAGACACTTTCACAGAGTATCTACAACCAAGATGACATGTGGCTTTCTAAATGATCACATGATGCATAGGAATCGAAAAGTGTCTTTGGCTCTCGAGCTCCAGCACTCCCTTAGTTTTTCTTAAATCATATGTATAAATTTAGAATAATCTAAAAATAATTCTAGATGTAGTTAACTCATGCAAAATTATAATACTAAATTCTTTGTATTATGGGCTACATAAAAATGACAAAATCTGATAAGGTTTGGGGATTTGAAAAATACACGCACGGATCCACACATTTGTCATTTTTGTGTAGCTCAGTATACAAAGTATTTAAAATTGATATTTTTCGCGTTTGCAAAAACAATCTTTGACTACATCCAAATATCATTTACAAAAAATTGAAACAAAAAAGGATTTTCATATTTTTAAAATGATTGGAGCACTAGTGGGTGCTCAGGAGCACAAAATCTCCACTCACATAGGCATTTGGTACTTCTTTTATTTCATTGGCTAATATTTATGTACATCCTTAGTGATTCTTGAATAGTAGAACTTTGAATTCAAAAACTATACAGCAAAATAGTTTTGTGCATCGATTGATGTAGAGTACTAGCCACACCCTAGTTTCTCCATGTATATGAAATCGTACATCGATCATTAGCTAAACATTTTGATGATCGGCCGAACACCCTCGAGCGGTGTAATGTATGAACAAACCATTACTAAAATAAATGACGCAAATATTCAGCGTGCTAAGAAGCTTTGGGTTAAAGATGGTGACAGAAATACTTCCTTTCTCCATCGTGCTATTGCTAAAAGAAAGAGGAAGAAAATTATTCTCTCTATTAAGGATGAGCAAAATGTCACCCACTTAATGACAGATTGTATCGCTAACACGTTTACCTCGTATTTTAGATCCATCTTCACTTCCTCTATGAGACAACACGCTAAAAACTCCATTAATAGTGACACCCATATTCCAAATGACCCGAGATACCCTATTCGTGAAAAAGAGGAGATCTAGGGGATCCTAAATGGTATGAAAAGGAATGCCTCTTGTGGACCTGATGGTTTTAACGTTGAGTTTTATCTTGCTACTTGGTCCTGGATTAGAAATGATGTCACAAATCTGGTTCAAAAATTCTTTGCCACTTATAATCTACATGGACACATTAGTGACACTAACATTGCTCTCATTCCAAAAAAAATGGTTCCTTTGGTCCCCACTGACTACAGGCCCATTAGTCTTTGCAACGTAATCTATAAGATTTTTGCAAAATGTGTTGCAAATAGGCTTAAACCTCGCCTTCCTTATTATATTCAAGCTTTCCAATAAGCTTTCATTGAAGGTAGAAGAATAAGTGATAACATCATTATGGCTCAGGAGATTAGTCACACTTTTAATCTCTCCTCTTGGAAAAACAAATCTCTTATGCTTAAAATTGACCTAGCTAAATCTTTTGACAGACTGGAATGGAACTTCATTCAAAAAGCCCTTGCATGTAAAGGGTTGCATGGTAATTTCATAAGATTGGTTCATGCATGTATCTCAACCCCTGCTTTCTCTATCATTATAAATGGCCAAACCTATGCAAACTTTGTTAGTTCCAGAGACATAAGACAAGGTTGTCCCATGTCCCATACTTGTTTATCTTGGTGATTAATGAATTATCTATTATGCTGTCAGATGCTCTATTTACTTCTAATCTTCCAGGGATCTCTCTTGGGCCCATGTGCCCACCCATCCATTCCCTGCTTTTTGCAGATGACTTGTTGGTTTATGGGACAACCTCTATTCATGAAGGACATGCAATCAAACACATTCTCATGAACTTCTGTGCACAATCAGGTCAGACTGCTAACTGGAATAAATCTGGCATTATATTTAGCAGGCAGGTGGACCCTTCAACAACTCATGATATCACTCGGATTTCCCTGTCCCTATCATTGATGGGAATTTTACCCATCTGGGTCACCCTCTTATTCTTCCTGCAAAAAATAGGAGCAATGCTTACAATTTCATTTTTCAAAAATTTAAATCTAAGCTTTCAACCTATAAAGCATACTCTCATTCCCATGCTTCTAGACTTGAGCTTATTAATTTGGTGTTGAATTCTATCCATGTTTACTATATGTCCAATATCATCTTTTCCAAAAAGCTTCTTACAAAAATTCAAGGCATCATCGAATTTTTTTTGGTGGACTGGAGTGTCCTCTGAACCTAGCTCTAAGACTCTTTGTCTCACTGCCTGGAAAAACATTTGTGAGCCCGAAAGAGAAGGAGGTTTGGGGGTTCGTAATTTGCAGGCCACTAACATGGGCCTTATTCTATCGGCTGCCTGGAGAGAATTGCTGAGAAGCCCAGCTCTTTCCTCCATGACATCCTCAAAGCAAAGTATTTCCCCTACTCGTCTATCTGGAGGCCCAATCCGAATGTTCCTAAATCTGCCTTACCGGTTATACAATGGAAACTCTTCTATATGGAGCACGCCTTGGTTTGTAGGTTTGGAAACTATTTATGACAACCTTATCACCCAACAGTCAGGCTTCAGCTATCCTGCTAAGTTTAATCAGTTGTGGATCCCGGAAACTAAAACCTGGAATCACTCTCTTATTGATTCTCTCTTTTCTCAAACCACGGCTCAGACTATTAAAAGTACGCTCATTGTTCCTTCTAATGAGGATGATATCCTTTGTTGGAAGCCCACGCCTAATGGAAAATGCAATTCTAATCCACATGCAAAACCTATTTGCAAATGCGTTTTGATACGGGTACTCCGGGCCTAGACCAAGTTTAGAGTTCCACGAAAAAAATATGAACCAGGTTTGGAAATGAAAAACGATGATTCCTAGAGTTAAGACCTTTGCTTGGAGATTACTGAGACATGCTCTTGCCACTGGAAACATAGCTTCCGGCTTCTCAAAACATATTTCTAAGGTATGTTGCAGATGTGGTGTGCCTGAAATCGATTTTCACCTTTTCTTCTTGTGTCCTTTTGCCAAAGCTTCCTGGTTCTTGCCCCTGTTTTATCAAATCTGAATTTCTTTCTATCGGCTCTAATGATATTCTCAAATAATCTTGGATTTTTAAACCAAAAACATCCGGTTATGAATCTGAATTTCCTGTTTACCGTTTTTTGGTGTCTTTGGAACGCAAGAAACGATCAGCTGTTTTGCAGGAGAAAAACAACACCGCAATAGGTGGCTATGCATACCTACGCACTCATGAATGATCTGGAAATGGCCTCCCCTCTCCCAGCGACTGCTAAAACCCCATCTACTAATGTTACTGGGATATCTGTTCCCACAAATTTTCATTTTACAGGACCAAAAATTTATACAGATGCTGCTTGGAAAAAAGGTGCCAGGGTTGTAGCTGCAATGGCTGGCATTGGAATTTATTATGCTGAAACCCTCCCTGAAGGACGAATCGATGTGTTCATTATGGCATAAAAAATGAAGTTGGTTCTTCCTTGCAGACGGGAGCTCACACTATGACCCTATCTGCTCTTTTTTGCTTCGGTAATGAACCTCATTGAACCAGTATTTTTCACCGATGGTCTCAGCTTTGCGAAAGCAACGGTGGCTACTGACCATGCTATGCTTTGGGAGATCAGGAGACAAGCAATTCAATTCCTAAATATTGTTCAACAACTTATCACATCTCTAAGGAGTTGAATGGAGTAGCTCATAATTGTGCGTATCGGGCCAAAAGATCTTTATGATCTGCGCCTACTTGTTCTTGCAGGAACACAACTCATAGCAACCTTTTTGCCCAGTGCTTACTGCAATCATTTTGACGCCTCGACTGTGTAATACACGATGTACAATACTTTTGAGTTGAAATAAATCATTTAGTAGAAAAAACTAATTAGACGGTGAAAGGTGTGTGGCTAGCTTCCTGGAAATTTCAGGTTTTTCTTTTTTGACCATCGTTCAGCCTTCAAAGCTGTCACGGTGTCACCGTCCATCAGTTACCTCCAAATTATGCACGTCTCCTGGAATTTCTAAGATCGAATTAGACCATTTACTTTTCCACTTACTCACCGTAATCGAATTGGCCTATGACCTGAACTTCTTCAGAGCAGAGTTTTACATTGCACGTCTGAAGCCACTTCGCGCACTGGCAGGGCAGCCCACTTACACACCGGCGGTGATGGCGGCGGCGGCTCCGGCGGGGTCCACGAGGCTGGCGTACTTCGACGACATGGGGGCCATCCGCTCCACCGCCACCGTCCTCTCCCTCCACCAGGTCCTCTCTTCTGCCCCCTCCGCCCTCTCGCTCAAACCACCTGAGTAGTACTCAATTCGAACGAGCCGCCGTAAGGGCTAAAAAAACCTAGAACCTGACTAGGCTCCCTGTGGCGCCCGCAGGAGGAGGGCGGCCGGCGGGCGGTGGTGCTGGACGCCACCATCTTCCATCCGCAGGGCGGCGGCCAGCCGGCCGACACCGGGCTCATCTCCTCCGCCGGAGCCAGGTTCCTCGTCGACGACGCGCGCGCCAGGGACGGGGTGGTGAGTAGCGATTCTCCATGGTCCGTCCTGGACATCGGGGGATTTTTTTAATTTTTTTGTCATTTCATTCTGATCCGTGTCGTGTTCATGTCTAGGTCTTCCACTACGGGAGATTCGAGGACGCCGCTGGAGACGGACGCACGCCACGAGAGCTCAAAGAAGGGCAGAGTGTCACCCTGGAAATCGACGCTGAACGACGGAGCCTGAACTCTAGGTGTTGTGCTGATTTTCTTGCCGTTTGAGAATCATGCTACGAGTTTTTTCTATTAGCGATTCGACATCGGAGAAAATCGCGGTGCAGCAGATCAGCAACTTTTCACCATGCTTTTGCCTTGCTCTGTAAATTCCGTGACTGTTAATTAATTGTGCTGAACCTGAATTTCCGTTTCAGGCTTCACTCTGCGGGGCATTTGCTGGACAGCTGTATGACCAATCTTGGCCTCAATCTGGAACCTGGGAAAGGATACCATTTTCCTGATGGGTATGAGTATATAATGACTACTGCTTGTCTTTCGGTTCTTCGTTCTGTTGTTCTATTTATGTGCCGCTGACTGATTGCCTCTCAGTCCCAGCTTTTATGCTAGTTCATGTAAATTTTTACTATTTTTGTTGGAATTGACTTATTGAGTACATAGTGGATTTTGTTCGTTGCAGACCTTCCGTTGAGTATAAAGGAGTTATTCCAGCAGATCAGTTGCAGGATAAGAAAACTCAGTTGGAAAAACAGGCAAATGAACTGATCTCCAAAGGAGCCAAGGTATAACCCAAGAAAGCTTAACATATAGGGTTTCATAACTTGTTACATTTAGTTATTTGCCATTGGTGCAGGTTTTGGTCTCTGTTTTTCCTTATGACGAGGCAGCTAAATTATGTGGGGGTGCTCTGCCTACCTACATTTCACAAGTTAGTTCTTTACCCCTTTTGGACGGATTTGTCTTTTTTGTATTAAAAATGCACAGTCAGCCAACATCATGGATAGTTCTTGGCTTCTTGCGTATTTGGGTGACTTCTCATATATGTTATTCCTTTGTAAATACCTTCCAATAACTACCGAGATACTCACAGTCTCTAAATGTCACTTTGACCACTAATTTCGGTTGGAATGTATTGACGAAATCTAGCAAAATTATATGTTGTGATATTAACTTAACCAAATTTGCACATATGATTTTCAGTTATTCAGTAAAAAATAAAGATATTGGCTGTGAATGTTCTGAATGTTACCCTATCTGCAAAACGTCAACTATTAGAGTACACCATATATATTGATTAATTGACATGCATTTGTGTGATACTAGAAAAAAACCAATGTGAAAGAATGTGTGGCTGCATATAACATATGCAGAAAGTTCTCTCATGAGCCCATCTTGAATTATGAAGCAAACCAGCAATAAAAAAAAACAAATAGCTATTTTCTGGAATAATTCAAGTGTGTCATATTTGTTTCGAATTTTATACTATTTTAGAAACATCAATCCTACTTTATCGATATAGTTGATTAGTAAATGCCTCCTTAAAGTTTTGTGCTTCTCTAACTCCTACTCTTCCATGGATTAAATAACATTATTCATGGCCCAATGCTTCTATTACAGGATAGCACTCCTCGCATTGTAAAATTTGGTGACTATCCTGGTTGTCCTTGTGGAGGCACTCATGTAGCCGATGTCGCAGACATTGGCAACCTAAAGGTAGAACTACCCGACATCTCTCTTTCTTAGGCCTGTACAAAAAATTTAACAGCAAAGTTTGTGAATTAGGACAACTACCCGGCACAGAAACTTGAACTGTTAGTGGCTTCTGTGAAGTTGAAAATGATTTTAATAACAAAACCTGAACACATAGTCTTGTTGCTGATCGTTGGGATCATGCAGATGATAGTTTTGAGCAATATTCATGAAAACTGAACATTTGGGGAAAAACTAGTTGTCACATTGATGCTGCTAGTACATGTATGATCAATTCTTTTCTCTGCTTAGCGGGTTCTCCACATTTTTGTGTGCAAGTCTGAGTGATGGTAGAGAGGACAAGAAACATGCTTCTACTTGCGTCTCCAAGGACTTGTTTTGCAACATGTCAATAGGCTGAGCTAGTTTTTGAAGGAGATTTTCAAGACCAGAATGATTATCAATGACACTGCATGCGTTGGCAAACTATGAAGTCCAACTCTGATACTTCTGATAAAATCCAGTTCAGACTCATACTGGTAGCGTTGCTGTATTGGACAGAATAAATGGTAAAATAGAACGGTACAGCAGCTTATACACCATAACTGTTTGATATGAGGTAGCAATAAATCTGCGCTTACTTTAGAAACTGAACTAAAGCCACAGAAGGGTCGGCATCCAATTGTGCCAAACGCAAAGAGTAAGTTAGAGGAGGCACACATTCACATTGTTACTTTTTGGCATGTGCTTGGCTGGCTATCTGCTTTATCCTGCCCTTCTCATATCTTTGAGGCTGATCTTATCCTCTATGCTTCATCAGGTCACAGGTATCCGAGTCAAGAAAGGCGTGACTAAGGTGTCCTACAGCGTCAGCCCATAATTTTTTTTTCTATGCATCGCCCACGCCTATAATTTTAGCAGATAAGTAAGAGGATAATTATTCGGTCAATCGAAAGGGTGGCATCACAATTTCATATATTTTGCTTTGTGAGACCATCTGGAGGACGAAATAGATGACCTTATGTAACATTTGAAAGGTACTCGTTTTACATATGTCCATTTGTTGTCTCTGTCTGCTCTTGTACCACGGTAGACATAGGAAAGGCCGATATGTGGCATGTGTTTAGAGCTTCAGTTATTCACCTGCTCAAGGCATCATGCCTACCTCCTTGTTCAGAGAGTGCCCTGACTTTTGTATAATCTTTGTGTTTGTGAAATATACCATTAGATATTTGCTTGATTGGACTGTCAAGTGTGTTAGTTATCATACAGGGTGGTGAGGAGGTGCAGAGTTCGTCACACCTCCTGAGTCCTGAAGGTCATTCCATCTATGTAGTACATATAAAATGGGCTAGTAGAACAGTTACATCAAGAAATAGAATTACCACTTCCCTTGTCTCGGGAGTAAAGGAATAAAAGAACCTTCAATCCATCTGAATATACCCCAAGCACGGAAGAATAAATCCAGAAATGAATGATTTTTTTATTCTTTTGTACAGGTTTACAATGAGGTGACAACAATTCCATACAATAAATGAATTGTGTTGTGTTTTTACAAACAACAACAAGATGATTACAAGCAACAATTTCTAACTAAACCTTTGGTTAAATTAAATATGAACACAGCTACAGGCTAGCTGATTAAACTAAATGAATGAATGAAAGCAAATGTGTTTGTACATGTACAAATGGATTAATGGAAATTAGTCGACCGATTTGCTCCATGGATCATCTGACGATGGCCCTCGAGTGCCTGAGGATCATGCTGAACGGCGTGGTCACCGCCACCGGCCGCCGTGCTCTCGGACCACCACGGCTAGCGGTCGGCGTCGCCACCACCAGCTTCCCCGTGCTGTCCCTCTTTCCAGACCTCCCGTTCACCTTCTGAACCGCGACAGCAGCAGGAGTCGGCGCCGTCACCTTGGTGGAAGAAGGAGACGCCGCGGCGCGGGCAAACGCCATCTCCAAAGTGTTTGGCTTGGGCGCCGTCGACCTGTTCCTGTTAAAGACGTTGCCGGCGACGTGCTGCGCGGCCCTGCGCCTGGTGACGGCGCCGTCGCCACCATCGTCCCCGCCGAGAACCTCGGGGAGGCTGGACTCGAGCAGGAGCACGGTGGCGCAGTGCTTGAGCACCTCAAGGTTCATGCGCGCGTCGTCCAGGCTCCGGTGCGTCTGCTTCCCGATCCCAAAGTAGGTCGCCAGGGTGGCCATCTTGAGGTCGCCCGCGCGGCGCCCGAACACCCGGCCGAGGACGGCGAGCGAGTCGACGACGCCGGCGGGCTCGGGCGCCTGGCGTCCCGCGGCCGCGAAGGCGTCGCGGACGCGGTGGCAGTCGAAGCGGCGGATGTTGTGGCCGGCCCAGACGCGGCCGTCGAGGAGCGCGAAGATGTCGTCTGCGACGTCCTCGAAGGAGGGCGCCTCGGCGAAGGCGGCTGCGTGGGTCGGGGAGGAGGCGAAGCGGGTGGAGACGGCGGAGAGGTCGTCGGGGCGGATGAAGGTGGAGTAGGAGGAGAGCTCGACGAGGCGGCGCGGGCAGACCAGGATGGCGCCGAACTCCAGCATGTGCCACCGGCGGTCTGTGTCAGATGCTAACGGCGCCGCGGCCGTCTCCACGTCGAAGAACACCATCTCCGTCTTCGTCGTCATCACCGGTTTCTGATGATCTGTGTGCTTTGCAGCAGGCTGGTTGGGTTCTTGGCGAATGATCGATCTAGCTAAGCTACTTGCGTTGTGATCTAGGTAGTTTTGACGGCGATCAAAGGACAATTCGATATATATAAGATTTGGCAGACGATCGACGGAAGCTGGAGCAGGGAGGAGAATATTTGTTGTCGTCAATGGAGGGTTTGCTTCATTTGGACGGCGAGTAGGTTACCGTTAGGATGGGGAAGTTAGTCTTCCAACAGTGCAAGCAAGCAAGCAAAGCTAACTAGTAGCTCCTCTCGGGGAAGAAAGGAAGGGAGACGAGAAAAGGGTAGCTTGTAGCTACCTCAAGAATCAAGATCAACAACTTTGATCAAGATGCGTGCATGCATGGCTGCGGCGGCGGCAAATAGCTAGCTTGCACGTATGTGACGGGAGATTCCAAGTTTCACAAGCATGCAACTACGAGTTAGATTTAGTAAAGTCACCGTCGTTCTCTTATCTGTCATGATTAGTTTCATGTTCAAGTCACATATATATACTAGTCTTTTGAAAATTTCAAACAAGTTATATATGTGTGTACGTACGTACTTCCATGGAAACTACAAATCTAGATCGGCCCTACATGCGCGCAGCCTTTGGGGAAAAAAAATGAAAAAGCCATTTTGAAGTTTTAAACAATCCTGAATGGATCTCACAAAAAGAAAAAGAAAACAACCCCGAATGTTGATAATGATGTACTCTACCAACATGTAAAGTCTCAACTCGAAACATCTTGTATTTTGGGCCACACAAAAAATGAAAAATCTGACGAATTTTCGAGGTTATTTCAAAATTTGCAACTTAGATCTTGACTTCTGTCATTTTTGCACAGCCTAGAATATATGGAAATTCGAGCTGACCATAGATAGAATATATCATTGCCTACGTACGTCTAGCTAGGATTTTCTCAGAATTTTGTAAACATTGAAATATCGTCTTTATAAAATTTCCAAAAGGATAAGAAGCTACATGTAGACCCGGGCGACGAAAATCCGCACTAAGTACTTCCATGTACGTTTGTAAGTGGTACACTACTTAATCCCGCGTAATACCATTTATTAGTAGTACTCTAGTTCAACAAAATTTATTTTTAAAAAATTAAAAAACTAACAAGTTGAATAAAGGGGACTTGCGAATGCCATTTACGTCCCTACTTCCATGGGTTTGAAAGCGTGTGGACTCATCGATGGACCGAGAGCAGGAAGAGATTTACACACTACTACTAATGTTTACCTTAATTGCTCCGATAACTTGAAGGAATGTTATATTAAATACATTCATGGTAGTACTGTTAGTGTTAGGTGACACGATCGATGCCTTGCTTCCGTGGGTGCGTGGGTCACCATTCTACGGATCAATGGTAAACTGACGACAACGAAGAAGAATATTATTCCAACTCTTCTTGGAGACCGATCGATGATGATAAAAAAAAGGCAACTTCGCGTTCTCTCGTGGTTGTAGTATAAATGAACTAACGATCTGCTTCGAATTCTCCTCCAAGCATTTTGCGTCAAGCCATAAACCAAACCCAGCGCTAGCAGCTAGCAGTCACATTCACATACAGCTAGAAAAGCGATTGCTCTTCTTTCCTTATCAGCCCACGGCATCCCAATTGTTGCACGTGTTTGCGCTTTACTAGAAAAGTATCATAATTAACAAGGTATGGGACCGAATCCAAAACTCATGCAGCAACAATGGTCAGGTGGTCAATTACACAAGTTGTACGTACGGACGTACTACTTCCGCGCCAACTCAATATCCAAATAAAACTATCATAGAGATTCTATGGTATGCAGTATGCTTGACTAGAGATAACCGCACGCGTCAAAACATCTGATTCTGTACATTATTTTTTCAAATGGAAAAATAGTTGACCACAGAAGAAAGAAAGGAAATATGATTACACTAGTAAAAAATAGGCCTTTCGTTTTTAGCTATCATAGGCTCTAGTCCCGGCCCTAGCTAGGAGGCAGCACCCGCCTAGTCCCGATTCGTGGAGGACTCTGCCTCCAACGGCTAGAAGCCAGGAGACCTCTAGTTCCGGCCTGTACTACAAACCGGGACTAGAGTCCACTAAATATTCTCGATTTGTAGTATAGGCCTGGACTAAAGTTCATCCCAATATATTCACTGCGTCGTCTAGCCCATGGCCATTGTTGAGTCCAAGCTAGCTTAAGTTTATCCTTATTTTTTGTCTAATATTTGTCGAGATTTGGTGGCACCTCCTTCCTCATGATTCTAAAAAAAAAAGACTCCTTCCACATAGACGATCGAGGCATGTATTTTTGAGCGTCTAGCTAGCTAGGTCCCAGATGACCAAAACTTTTGAAAGGTTCGGTCAATTTTATGCCATAGTATTGAGGTGCAATTCCACAAGTAAGAGGTTATGATTGTATCAAAACAAAAGTGCATTCGCACAAGCTTTTTTTTAATTGGAGAAAATACCGAAAGAGAATACACAACTCTCTTGTGAAGCAAACCCCGCTAAGATTCATTTATCACAATCTATCTCTACATCCAAGTTGTCCATGTCATCACATAATAACATATTAACATCCACCCAATCTCGATAGTGAGCACCATGCCTCTGCCCATTAATTTCATAATTTTACAAGGCTTCTTCTCAAAAAAGGCCAGATCTCCCAATGAAGGCGACAACAGAAAATAATTAATGTTCAATCAGTTAATACTCATAAGCTAAGGTCCAAAACTATAAAACAATATTTACGGTCAAAATTTTAAAGTTTGAACTAAAACATGTTTAAAACAACATATATATATATATACGTCTGTTTTTTTTAGAAATGACATATATATGTCTGTGATATGGAGGGAGAGCTGATTGAGATATTAACATGTTCATAAGATAATAAGGTCATATTTTTCAAACTCGTGTCGTTGCTCATTTCGCAGCTCTCCTTTAGGGACCACATGCAAGGATAGGAAGATTACACACTATTGCTTACCTTAGTTGTTCCGATTACTTTGTCTTAATCTCCAAAAAAAGACATCATAAAATGTTCAAGACAACCAAGTAATTAGGGCCGGATTACACTTCCTACCAATGCAAACTCAGGGCTTGAGCTATGGTCACAGGACATCGCTAACATGAAAGGAAGTGAACTAAAAATTGTGCAAAGAGATCGCACATCGCGAGCACCACATAATTCAAATCAGTAAATGCACATTGAAACGTCAGGAAATTCATTTCACGTAAACTTTTATTTATATTGCAATGAAATAATAAGACAACTCATACAAACTTAGAGAATTGAGGAACATCTTCATCTAAAGTGTTATCAGTCTTGCTTCACTGTTTCAACTTCCTAACTCATTCCAGTTCACTTACAAAATTATAACGGTGTTAAACAAAACATTAAACAATCAATAATGAGCTGAGTAATTAACCTAGTGAGTTGTTACTGTTACCCATGTGGCTTTTTGGTCCAGAATCTTTTGAATAAATATATTTTATACGAATTTTTTATACTTTTTTCAAACTTAATTTTATCAAATTGTAGTCTTAGGGAGTATATATTTTTATTTCTTATATGTCATAGTTAATCACACCATAGTTATAGTGTTCTTAGTTACAAAGTTGTATTGCCTATCATGGCAAAGTTATCCCTGATTAATTGCACTAAACTACATGTTGTATTAAAAGTCAAGCCTGAACTAATTTATAATAGTTGCATAAACTATATAGTTTATACATATGTATTTTTGTATATGTCTATGTGTCTATTTATTTTAAGTTAGTTATTATGAGAGAGATCTCCAAGGTGTAGAGTTGAACATATATCTTAGTAGTAGCTCTAGTGTATTATTAGGTAAATATACTTATAGAAAATTCTAGAATATATGTTGAATTGTTGGCAAATATAGCTTGCATATCTGGTTCCACTTTAATTGAAAATATTTGCATGCTTTGCATTTGGTATTAAAATGGCATATCTTATATTGATCATTGATGAACATAAAATTCCCACGGATTTTATGTTACGATACGCCCTCGGGATTCACCACCTTAAGATCACCTACATCTTTTACACATCTTCAACAACATCAATTGGTCCTATGACGAGAACTCGGGCAAGAGCCAAACAAGCCGAGGTGAACTATTGCATTCTACCTCATGCAAACACCTTGTGTACTTAAATAGGTATGAATGACCGGTCATCACTTATGAAGGCAAGGAGTGCCATCTCAAGAAGGGGGTATGGAAACACCAAGAAGAAGAGAAGTAGGAAGGTTGCTAGTAGCCCAATCAGAGCCTAGATAGAACATTGCATGTTTTTTAAAAAAGAGCCTAGATAGAATGACTTATGTCCGGACTCGGGAGTCGAGCATCTCCGACTCAAACCAGACCCAGACTATATGAGACCTAACCGAGACCATGCGTATGTTGAAGATATGCCTAAGAGGCAATAATAAAGCGGTTATTATCATATCTTCGTGCTTATGATAAATGTTTATATACCATGCTAATTGTATTAACAGGAAACATTAATACTTGTGTGATTTGTAAACATAAAAGAGTCCCTAGTAAAGCCTCTTATTAAACTAGCTTGTTGGTTAATATATGACTATGGTTTCCTGATCATGAACATTGAGATGTTATTAGCAACAAGGTCATATCATTAGAAGAATGATATGATGGTCATACTCCTATAGTTAAGTGTAGCATAAGATCAACTCATTCAAATAGTTCACTTTCTATAAGCTTTCAAATACATAGTAACTTTCTTCGACCAAGAGATCATGTTAATCACCATCACTGGATGGATGCTTTGATGACATCAAACACCACTTCGTAACTGGGTGGTTATAAAGGTGGCATTGAGTGTTCGGAAGGTATGTGTTGAGGCACATGAATCAAGAGTGGAATTTGTCCATCCATATGACAGATAGATATACTCTGGACCCTCTCGGTGGAATATCATCCAATTAACTTGCAAGCATGTGACTGGCTCACAATGGATCACATACCATAGGAACGAGTAAAGAGTACTTATCGGTAACGAGGTTGAGCTAGGTATGCAGAGATACCGACGATCAGACCTCGGATAAGTAAAATATCGCGAGACAAAGGGAAATTGGTATCGTATGTAAATGGTTTATTCGATCGCAAAGTAATCGTAGAAATATGTAGGAGCCATATGAATTTCCAGATTCCTCTATCGGTTATTGATCGAAGAAGAGTCTCGGTCATGTCTACATAATTGATGGACCGTAGGGAGACACACTTAAGGATTCGATGTTGTTTAGTAGATATGAAATATAAGTAGGGAGACTCTCGGATGGGATCCGGGATACCACGAGGAGATTCGAAATGGTCCAGAGAATAAGATTCATATAAGGAAAGTCCAATTCTGGAATTCGGGAATGATTCCGGTGTTTTCACCGAAATAATCTAAAAGGGTCTAGAAGGTTCATCGAACCGGAAGGGTAAGGATACATGAATGTGTCATGACTAAGTGGAATGATTGCATCATGTCCTAGGTCACTTGGCTGGACATTTAAAAAAAAGAAATTAAACTCCGAAATTGAAAGTCAAAAGGCAAGTTTGAAAAGTCAAACTGGGACAATATTTCTAGGTGGAGGAAGGAGAGAATCCTTCTCCCTCCACCACGCGCCTAGTAGGAGAGGAAGTTGGGGTAGGAATCAAACTCCCCTCTCCCAAGCTACCCCTCCCTCTCATAAATAGAGGGAAGGGGTGCCCCAAGAAGACAACACAACCAGCCCCTTCCCACACCGCCGCCGCGCCGCCTCCACCGGCTCGCCGGCTCCGCCTCCTCCTCTCCGGCTTCTAAACCCTAGACCGCCGGGGAAATCCTATTTCTCCACCATAACCCGCTCTGGCTTAGGCGAAGCCCTACGAGATCTTCCCTCTACTTCCGATATCACGTCGTTGTGCTGCCGAAATCGCGAGGAGAGAACTACAACCTCCGCTGCCTGCTGAAACAAGGGAGAGGAAGGTATTCATCAAGTACCGTACGTGTGACCGACTACGGGAGCGCTGCCGGAACGCGGCGCCGAAAGAATCGTCTACGTGATCTTGAGATCGGCAAGTAAACGACTACATCACCCACGAGAATCTGCTCTCGTTAACTGCTTTGGATCTTTGAGGGTTAGTACTCTATGGACTAGTTGCTACAATATAGTAGATAGATCTTGACTTGTGTGTGTTCATGCGGTAGAAATTTTTTATTTTCCATAATATGAAACTATAGTCTAGCCTATGTTTGACACCTAGGAATCTCACCCCAACGAATTGCTACTACGAGACGAATGCTCGCATCCAGGTTGTCCGGTCTAGGACAGTCTAGCCCTCTGGCTGCGCGTCTGAATTGGACTGTGCCCATATGGCACTACAACAATAAACATTAGGGATGTATAATTTCTCACCTATGACCGCATCCTCTGGCATATGCAAGATGCCTGCGGTGGTACCCTCAAAGATGCAAAATGTTGCCCCGGTGGTACATGTCAAGGTGACAAATGTCGGCCCTGACCGCACCCGTGAACTCCAAAAGGTGCAAAACATCCTCGACTGCAGCTCCATCACAGCGACTACGAAGACTACGCATCGCGTAAAGTTTTGTGCCTCTGGCGATCACAACTACGACGACTACACCATCAACCACGACTACTACCTCGACAACGACTACAACATGAGGAAGACGACCAAGACTAGGTTGAACTTGGACTTAGGCGGCGAGGAAGAAGGGATGGTGTTTTCCGCTCGGCTCGTGTTCCGCCGTCGCGACATCTTTGACGATTAGCGGCCCGACTGTAGCATCCCGGAAAAACCACAACTAGAAAATTACGTGTTGTTTTTTATTTTCGCATCATCATAACGCCACGTCATGCATATTTTTCTTGCATTTTTCTAAATACAAAATCATTTTATTAAACACTGTATTTTGTTTTTTTAATATCTATACCGTCTAATATGTATTAAGCTGTCATCTCTTTTCTAAATCCACTCCACCAGATCATGTCTCCATGTTGTTTTTTCTCGGGAGGTAAGCACAAATCGATCGAGGTACGCTAGCTGATCTTTTGGCTGCTGTTTCCTGGGCATGACACCAAATCCAGCATTGATAGCTGCATCCTCCACTTGATCCCCGTACGTGCTAGGAGGGCACCTGCTCTCTGTCCGTTCCATGCAGCAGCTCCGCTGGCCACCTCGCAAGCTGTGCCGCACAGCGCCACCATGAATGCACGCCTCTCCGCCTTATTTTCCCAAGCCGGCTGACAGCAGGCGAGGCACAACCACCCTTCGTTGTCTGGCCAACGAAGGCCGAGATGTCTTTTTCGTGCTTTCATTCCATTCTGGTTCATGGCCATCAATATTTCTTTTGCCCATCGAATGTTCGGTAAAATGTCTGCGTGAGTCTGGTTCCATTTAGCACAATGACAACATATACCACCAATATCGCCTCCATGCGTCACCAGTTTCATGTAGTACCTCCTTCACAGTTTGTAGGACGCCTAATCAAATTTGGGTTTTTCCAAAACTACAATGTTCCTAGACGCATAAGAGAAGTAATTGTTAATTAATGTGACACATTTTCTTCCAACTTTCCATGCATGCAACAGTCTCTCACCAATGCATGCGTCTTAACCGCTTACTAATAGGCCTAATTTTTAGTCAATACGTTTACGCCTAGGTCCGTAAGATTTTTGTAAAACGTCCTACCGTGAAGAAGTGAGTACTAGTAGTACCATACGGAGCTGCCTCGCTCCTTTCTCCATTTAAATGCATGCCAATCAAATCCGACGCATGCTGCCCCTGTTCCTTGGCCAGTTGCCGACCACCGCATGCGTGGATTCAGTGGCCACCCTGCGTGGAGTGTATAGGTTTACTCAAGTTTGAAATATACCTACTACTAAAAAAAGTCTAGATATATTTTATTTATAAATCTAAAACATTTTATATTTTAAAACAGAGGGAGTAGGATAGTAGGACTATACGTATTGTTTCCAGCAGCAAACGTCCAACATTCTTCTATAGCTTAATCGCAGTGGTGAAGGCGTGCTGTGAGCAATCGTCGTGTTTCATTGTCTCTGCACCTGGGCCCGTCCGTGTGGGAACGCGCGTATCTATAGGCAGCTGACCTGCACTCCAGCCTTATCCGCAACCCGAACCGCCTCTCCCCACAGCTCGCAAAAACCAGCTCGAGCCTTGTCATCGTGCCCCATCGACGCCGCGTGGGAGGAAGGTCAGCGCCGCTCGCAGACTTGCAGGGCAACGAAGGACTGCCCGGAGAGATCCGCTCCTACCCTACCGGATTTGAGCACGCAACCCTTGGCTCGCTTCCTGCCCTCGTGGCTCGGGAAGAGATCACGCAGGAGCGCTCCGCTGCACAAAATCTGGCGAGCTGCCACACCCTGCCTCTATTCCCGCCGCCAGAGTGCAATCCATCGCCTACCTCACCGGATCCCGGACCGAGCCAGCCGATTCTCGCATCTTTAGCTCGCCATGGACGGCGGCCGGCCAGGAACGGCGCAGGCTGCGTTGTGGATTAGCCCTCAGCGGGGCGGTGGCTGTGGCAGCTAGCCGTCCTGTCCTTCCATGTCGTAGCTTGCCCTTAGGGTTCTGGATGCACAAATGCGATGCTGAAAGGGGAGGGAGTGGTCGGCTCTGGGCTAGCTCGAGTGGCCTCTGGTCCTCCCTGCGTCGTCGGTGACCAGGGGGAGCACCAGGAGCCGCGCAGCCCTCCCCTGCCGCAGAACCTTCCGCCTGACATGGACGAGGCTGCACGCCGCAATAGCGGCTTTGCGGAGACGGCGTCGCGGTTTGAGAGGGCGAGGTGCTATGCAGGGCCGAGGCCGAGGTAGCCGTGCCTGGACAGGGCGCGCGCCCGTAGGATCCAGCCCGGTGCCATGCTCCTAGCGGCTGCTTGACAAATGGGTTGGTGCCATCACCGTTGCCACCGCCCCTCAGGCTGATCAGCGCCAGGCCGCTTCCGCCTCAGGTTGTAGTGCTAGGACCTTGGATGTTTCCACAACGAAGGCTGCATCGACTTCTGCTGGTCCTTGAGGATGAGACGATGAGCTGCTGGTCCGGATCTTATGATGTAGTCCACCGTGTAATTTCTGACGAGAGATGAAACAGTTGTAAAGCTGGGACAATGCAATCCCCCCGTAGGAGGGCCCCTGGCACCATCTTTGCTCTCCATTTGCTGGAGATCCGTGCTGTTCGTTTTACAAAATAACCCTCCCACCTCATATTTTAGGTCTGCTGCAGTTTTTCTATCTAATCTCTAACGTTTTCGGATATTCTAAATTATTTGTCTCGTCATAATCGATAGTCTTCCACACGTTCTTGTTCCTTCTTCACCTCATTTTTTTCTTGTATAATTTCAGGAATATTCAACAATTTTTATGTACATTTTTTATTCTAAAAATAAAACATGCATATTTTATTTTTTCAACAATCTCTTTTGATAATTTTTATTTTTCTATTTTTTATTTAACAATATTAAGACACTTTGTTTTATCTTAGATTCAGAAGTTTCATACAAGATTCACATGTTTTACAAACTTGTTTCTGCCAAGAGATATTCATATAATTTTTTTACAGAATACATGCATAATGTCTATTTCTTTTTCACCTCATTTTTTCTCATAACATTTCAGGAATAATCAACAATTTTTTATATACATTTTTTATTCTGAAAATGAAACATGCCAATATGCAGGTTGAATATTCTTGGATTATTTCTACGAAAGTATGGATATTTTCCAAATATTTGAAACCTTCCTACACAAATTCATTCAAGATTCATAGGCAATAATATTCATATAGGATACATACTAGGATATTTCAGGAATAATATTCTTGGATATATTCAGGAATAATATTCATCCAAGATTCATAGGAATAATATTCTAGGATATTTTAGGAATAATATTCATTCAAGATTCATAGAAATAATATTCATATTCATATAGGATATTTCAGGAATAATATTCTTGGATTATTTCTACAAAAGTATGGACGTTTCATTCGGGGCTGAAGCAATTTTCAGACAAATTTAAAAGAATTTTTATCATTCACCGTGGATTTTCAAGTGTGTCGAGATTCATAGAAGATACATACAAGAATCCCAGAATATTCGTACTTTCAAATTTGAGGAAAGCAATTTGGATAAAATGGAATCAGTCCAAGGTTATTTAATCAGAGAACTAAAACTATGTTTGATCTTGACTGATTCATACAAGATAATTTAGGTGCCAATATTTTCGGTAGCAATATTAAATAATTTTTTATGTACATTTTTAATTCTGAAAATGAAACATGCATAATTTGTTTTTTCAACAATCTCATTTAATAATTTTATTTTTGTACCTTTTATTTAACAATATGTAGTTACTCTTAATTTGTTTCATTCTAGATTCAGAAGTTTCATATAAGATTCACACGTTTTACAAACTTGTTTCTGTCGAGAGATATTCATATAATTTTTCCACAGAATACTTGCATAATGTCTGTTTCTTTTTTACCTCATTTTTTCTCACAAAATTTCAGGAATAATCAACAATTTTGTTATGTACATTTCAGGAATAAGATTAATAACAAGAACGTTTCATACAAGATACACACAAGATTCACGAGATTACTCACAATTTCTAATCTCATTCATATATTTTTTTCATAGAAAACAACATTTCCCTCAGATTCTTGACCAAAATCATTTTCATTTTCCCTCTTTTTTTGTTGTTTCATACATAGATCCATAGAAGATTCATACCATGATCCATACAAAAAAATTGAAGCTTGTTTCATACAAAGATCAATCTAAATAAACTAACCTTAAAAAGACAAAATCTAGAAAAAAGTGGAAAAGAAAAGAGGGGCCTCAGATCATTACCATCACGGATTCAATCAATACCGAATTGTAGCATACAAGATTCATACATGTTTCTAATTAAAGTTCTATGAACATGAGAATCTGTTTTTGTACCGATCTGTTTTTGTACCCAGATCGAATCGAGTTCTATGAACATGAGAATCTCAAGACCAGTAGAGAATCATGAAACCAAATCGACTAAAAACGAAACCAAAAAACCAAATCGACTGAAAAAACAAATTGATTGAAAAGGCTAAACACTAGGGCATGCAGCCAAGATCTGTGGCCGCCATGCCTAGCTAGAGGAGGAGGCGGGTCGGCCCCAGACTTGAGGAGGAGGAGGTTTAGGGAGGTGGAGTCAGGGCTAGGGTGGAGGAGGTGCATCGGCTTGGGAGGTGGAGGTGGAGGCAAGGCTGGGGAGGAGGAGGTCCGTCGGGGCTGGGGGAGGTGGAGGCGGAGGAGAGGTGGGGGCGACGAGAGGTGGGGGCAACGGGGGTGTAGATCTGCAGCAGGGGGCAAGGCAGGGGCGACGGAGGTGGGGGGACTCGCTCGGGGGCAGGAGACGGGTGGGACGGGGCAGGTTGATTTCAACATTTGGGAAGGGTTAAATTGCAAAACACTTTGAGGCTTTGACTGGGAGACTTTTGCACGAATCTCCAATTAACTTGCGGTAGAGATGATGCCGGGGGCCCCTCCTAGGTGTGGTAAATCCGCTCTCTGTAAAGCTGGTTCTTGCGAGCAGTTCCGGTGAGAAATCTAAGCAGCAGGCAGGTTGGTCTTTTCCTAGCGGCTGTCTAAAATTCACATAGGCA
This sequence comes from Avena insularis, assembly GCA_023614405.1. NCBI lineage: Eukaryota > Viridiplantae > Streptophyta > Magnoliopsida > Poales > Poaceae > Avena > Avena insularis. The sequence continues at coordinate 19,466,816 of CM042684.1, forward strand.
TCACAAATCACTGTGAGTCATGAGTTCCAGAAGAGCGCCTCCTAATTTGCCTTTCCTTATCTCTCTTGCTCGTCCGGTTACAACAGATTTCTTGTAATTGTAGTCATCATGAATGCTAATGCAAAACCATATGCTATGGATGAATCATACGATGTATATAAATGTTCAAATACATCACAACTAATGAGTTGTGGGTCGACCCGGCTGGCCCATTGGGACACTCAGGGCCGACACTACCGACCCAAATCTTGTTCGAGGCCGACCCACGTGGTCCATCGACCTTGAATTTTTGGGTCGTGTCGGTCACCCAGCGGGTCGATCCGGTCCATTCCTAGCATGAGTGTCTAATAGAGATCTTCTAGCTCGAGACGTCTATATTTGTGTCCTGGAGTTCAAAATATGAAATCATTGACTAGATTTTGTTCCCTGTCTTAGATTTGAATCAATCCAAGTTTGTGTGAAAGGGAGAAAAATGTTATTTTATTTTTTGCATGTTTTTTCCTAAATATCATCTGCTACCGTAAGATTCAAATATGATTAGCATTCAAATTTTACATACTCATTTCATCTATTTATATCTCTACTTTACTTTTGGTTCATTTATAACACTATCTTCTATAGTCCACCGGTGTCCCATATAAAGCAGCACTTTGGTTTGATCAGTTTAGGAGAAGGATACAGATGTTTGAAACAATCGTAGCAAAATATTTTTTGCTCTATTGGGGAAAATTGTGACTTCTTTTTGCTTATGCAATAGTATATTGGTTACTAGGTACGCATCAACTCAATTTGGCACAAATACTGAAACTTGAGAAATTAGATGAATCCATTGCATGTTGTTGTGGCGAAGTTTGAATCGGTGCATTATACTTATTACATATTTATGCTAGCTAAAAATGTCACCATTGCATACTGTGTGATATGTGTCAACCTAATTCCATATGGTGCACAAAAGCGTGATAATTGGAGTTTGAACAACTTAGTTTTCACCGGTGCAAAGCATGCCCAATCTTCCATTTTGCTTACGGATGCATTTAAAACAAAACAAAAAGTAACAAAACATGTTACAAAGTATAGTTATACATCAAAACACCCTCATGACTCATCATGCCTATCACATGGCGCCAGAGGTCAATGCACGCGGCAAGACGAAGCTCGCCTATCCGTCTAGTATAGTATATTCGCGTTCATTGCACGCACGAGACTATTGTATCTCTAGATGGCCTCCATCGCAACGCCATGTTCCGCCAGCACCGTGCGTCCTAGGCCTATCTGCCTTGTCTCGGTCCCATGCAACACAACATCAGTACGTAGCACCGTTGCTTCTACGTTGTTCCTTCTTTTCCCGTCGTTGGCTTGTCTCAGATCTGTTGTTGCAACATTCGCGTGTCTGCTTGTCCGGCGTCTCATAAGCCTATTGCAGCGTTCGCGTCTCAACATTTAACTTGTAGGGTACCTAAACAACGTAAACCATATAATTAATTATCGGGACCCCCGGTTCCTTTTAATATTGTCTAATTGCATCGCATCTTCGTCATGTCCTGTATCATACATGCATGATGTCCGATCTTCTTCTGTCGTAGTATTAAATATTGTATCTGGTGTTTTTTGAGGGCCTGTGCTTCTTTACGGATTAGGCTGATGGGTTGATGCGAGTGTCGACCCGATCTTTAGATGAACCTTCAGCAATGTTTCTCAGGAGATCATTCTCTCCCTTTATACCTATTTTATATTTATAGTCTTTATTTTCCTTTTGTTAATCTATTTGCTACCTATGTTGCGATGCTTTAGTATTTTCATACTTGTTATATCCTTACAGCCTATATTTGCCTTGGACACCTCCCATCACCTGTTGTTTGATAGATAATTGGCCTTGTGAGTCGTATTCGCTTGCTTAGGTGCCGCGTCGTCGATGTTCCACTGATGTTGGGGGTTGGCATATTCATAAAGGTGGAGATAATCGTGGTTTCAATTATAGCTGGTTAATTAAATATTAAAATGGATATAATTAATGAATAAGCACCAGTGAGTAATAGTTGAGATTTGGTTGTTAACCGTCCACTTGTGTCCACTTAGGACCCGAGTTCTTGACACCTGTTCCGAGACTAAGCGTGCTAACCACATGTGGGATGTATGGGCACCCCTATCGACTTAGTATCCGATTTCAATGTATTGTAGGCCACAAACTAGTTTGGGGGTTTCAATGCCATGTTTATTATCTGTTGCTCGATGAGTGTTTACTATTGTACTCTTTAGGATCTGAATCGTTATGTTGAGGATTATACCTATGGCATTTGATCTCTTAGCTGATCTTGCAATCTCTGGGCCTGTCTTCGGAGCTCGGCCGACTTCGTTACAGGTAGCTTATTGGGGTGGGCCCCATGTACTTGCTTTGTGTTTGGGAAAGCGTCGTGTCCTAGACCCTGCCGACATACTGATGGAAGTATGTTAATTGGTCTGGCAACAAGGGTCGAAGTGGCGTGTTGAAACTTTAGTGCACCCCTGCAGGGTTAAATATTTTTGAAAAGTTGTGTCCGTGATTATGGACGACTTAGAACATAGTATCTCGATCATAGACAACTACAACTAAAGTTTACTATTATAAATTTGACTCGTATCTGATATGACTAGTAAGTTGGATAACCACCATAAAAAGAATGATTAAAACTACCAACCGTGTGAGTTTCCTCGGCAGGACTTCCTCGTTTGGTATCGAAGGGGAAATACCAGGATGGATATGTTTGGTGATAGTATCAAGTTAGTTTTGAGTAGGTCTTTCTCATCCATCTCTGATAGCCAACAGTTATATCGAGTCTCTATAGGTTGTTTAGTGCATGCTTACTGCGCTTCGATCTGTTGGAAATATAAGCAATAATTCATATGATTTAATTCGAATAATAAATTGATAAAACATGATCATACAAGCGGTACTAAAACCAATTATGCAGATCAACAAAGTAGATGAACAGATTACATCTATAAGAGATTAACCTATCACATCTACACCAAACGCTAGAACAAAGAACTCTAGCATAATCCGAAAAATACAATTGAGGATCACGTACAGTGTAGGCTGAATAGCAGCCGCAGCGGTCGCCGCAGCGTCGCCCATGTTGAGGTTGTCGAAGAGATTGGTGACGTCCAGAAAGAAGTCGTCGTTCGGGAACTCGTCGTCGGACGACGTCGTAGTTGCCAGTAGTCGCGCTTGAGCGCTCCCCAAAAACCTGATCGCCCCTCTCCCGTACAGGTTCACGAGAGGCGGGGTTCCGGAGGCCTACTGTCCCGATTTGCGGTGCACGCCGCAAGCCGGGATGGGGAAGACGAAAGCGGCGGCGCAAGGTTCTGGAGGTAGGCGTGTGTGTGGATGCGGTGTCGATTAAGTTTAGCCCGGACGCTTATATAGTGCGGTTAGGAAGATCGTGGGCTCAACCCACGTCCGAGTCGGTAATAGCCGCATCCATAAAAACTGGAAACGGCTGTAATTAACGCGTCCGTTAATGACTCATAATCAGTTTTCCCAACCAGCAAAATAAAGCTCGGCTCGGAGATTACATAACCAGCAGCCTTGTGGCATCGTGACAGGCGTGGCGGCAGGCGAGGCGGCGTGGGAGGAGGAGTGCATGAGGGCTACTCTTCTTATCACACCTTAATGAGTGGTGCAACACTCTACTATATAAGGTGGTCCAACTCCCCTTCAACTAGCAATGTGGGACTAAACTTTAGCACCACTAGCACAGCCATATGTTGTCATATACAAGTGGGCCAAAGAGAATTTCAAAATTTGTCTAATGGGCCAACAATCCAATATACACCAAATTCCATCAATCCCCCACAAAGTCTCATTGGCACATCACAACACTTTTCTTCCAGAACATTGTTTTATATACCGGTGTGTAGTGGAGACTGTTAAGTTGAACTTCCACGTTAAACTTTATGCTACACTAGCTAGCAACTTGAATAGTGGACTATGCCTTGAACTACAAGTTTTCTGCGCGCTAGTTTCACACAAAATCTAGACCAGTACAGGGCTACCGTCAGCTTCCCCGCGGTTTGGAGCTTATGCGTCATACTCCAGGGCCTTTCATGAGTTTATTAGAGAGCACCCAACTCTCACAGACTGCGGCGTTTGACAGTTAGACTCATATAGGTGTGTTCCTCAAGAGATGTTCTGCAGGACAACATCTCCGCTTATAAAAAGCCACTTGGAACACATTAAGATAAATATCAACCTGCCATGCAAATTAAGAGAGTATTGCATCTTTATGGAGATGTAAATATAATATGGGAATACTCTCCTCTTAGCTGACCAACAGCTTGTCTCCCAGCTCTAATTCACGGGATCTCCGATCACATAGAGTGGGTTGCCACTGGGATCAACTCATAGCGTGGGTCTCAAACCCATCTCCCTCGATGCATTATCTATCACATTGCGTGATAAACCCTTTATGAAGGGATCTGCCAGACTCTTAGATGTTTGGATATAATCCAACGCAATAACTCCGGAGTTTCTCAGTTTCCTGACATATTTCAATCTCCTCTTCACATGCCTTGATGACTTCATATTATCCTTAGAACTGTTTACTTTGACGATCACAGTTTGATTATCACAGTTCATCGGGATAGCGGGTATTGGTTTTTCAACCACAGGTAAGTCCATCAAGAGCTCATGAAGCCACTCTGCTTCAATAGTGGCTGTGTCTAATGCTGTGAGTTCTGCTTCCATTGTTGACCTCGTTAAGATGGTCTGCTTGCAAGACTTCCAGGAAACAGCGGCACCACCAAGTGTAAACAAATAACCACTTATGGACTTAATCTCATCGGCATCATATATCCAATTTGAATCACTATAACCCTCAAGTACCCGTGGATACCCAGTATAGTGAATACCATAACGCGCGGTGCCTTTCAAATAGCGCAAAACTCTTTCAAGAGCATGTGAATGATCATCTCCAGGATTTGACACAAATCGACTCAGTTTGCTTACAGCAAAGGAGATGTCAGGTCTAGTAGCGCTGGCTAAATACATAAGCGAGCCAATGATTTGAGAATATCTCAATTGATCTTTAACAGTCCTTCGATCCTTTCGAAGTAGCACACTCGGATCATACGGCGTTGGAGAAGAATTGTAGTCGCTATACCCGAAGCGACTCAATATCTTTTCCACATAGTGAGACTGAAGCAGTGTAATCCCACCATTGTCATCCTTTAGTAGCTTGATGTTTAAAATTACATCAGTCACTCCCAAGTCCTTCATCTCAAAGCAGCGAGATAGGAACTCTTTTACCTCCTCGATAACAACGAGGTTGGTCCCGAATATCAATATGTCATCAACATAGAGACACATAATAACTCCCTCGCCCCCACCATGGCGATAGTACACACATTTGTCAGCTTCATTTACAATAAAGCCTTCAGCAGTTAAAGTTCTTTCAAACTTCTCATGCCACTGCTTAGGAGCTTGCTTAAGACCATATAAAGACTTCACTAACTGACACACCTTTCCTTCTTGACCATCTACTACAAATCCGTCATGTTGCTCCATATAAATTTCCTCATCTAGCTCTCCATTTAGAAAAGTTGTCTTAACGTCCATTTGATGAACGAGAAGACCATGTGAGGCATCCAAGGAAAGTAGTACTCGGATAGTGGTCAATCTGGCTACAGGTGAGTAGGTATCGAAAAAGTCTTCACCTTCCTTTTGGGTATAACCCTTAGCCACAAGACGTGCCTTGTACTTTTCAATAGTACCATCAGGTCTAAGCTTTTTCTTGAACACCCATTTACATCCTACAGGTTTACACCCATAAGGACGATCAGTGATTTACCAAGTACCATTAGCTAAGATGGAATCCATCTCGCTTCGAACGGCTTCCTTCCAGTAGTCAGCATCTTGAGATGCATAGGCTTCTGAAATAGAAGTGGGAGTATCATCCACAATGTACACAATGAAATCATCACCAAATGACTTTGCAGTACTTTGTCTCTTGCTCCTTTTGGGAGCTTCATTGTCATCTTCCACAGGATTATCAGAGTGTTCTATCGGCATAGTGGGTTCAGGAATTATAGAAAATTCTTGACTAGATGAACTAGTCATCTCCTGATTTGATGAGCTAGACTTGCCTTTCATAGGAAAGATATCCTTAAAGAAAGTCGCATCATTCGACTCCATAATTGTACCAACATGCATGTCGGATACCTCAGATTTTACTATAAAAAATCTATAGCCAATGCTATGAAAAGCATATCCCAGAAAAACACAATCAACGGTTTTTGGTCCAAGCTTTCGCTTCTTGGGTATTGGAATATTGACTTTCGCCAAACAACCCCAAGTTCGTAAGTAAGAGAGTTTAAGCCTTTTCTTTTCCCATTCCTCAAATGGAGTCATGGTTTTATCCTTTACAGGAACATGGTTTAGGACATGACACGTAGTCATTAGCGCCTCCCCCCACCATTCCTTGGAAAGATCCGATGTATCTAACATGGCGTTAACCAAATCAGTTAGAGTGCGGTTCTTTCTTTCCGCCACCCCATTTGACTGAGGTGAGTAGGGAGGCATCCTATCATGTATAATACCGTGTTCCCTACAGAATAAATCAAATTCATTTGAAAAGTACTCTCCACCACGATCCGATCTTAGCCGCTTGATTTTAAGATCAAGTTGGTTTTCTGCCTCAGCTTTATAGATTTTGAAGTAGTTCAAAGCTTCATCTTTAGATTTCAGAAGATAAACATAACCGTATCTAGTGGAGTCATCAATCAACGTCATAAAGTATTTTTTTCCACATTTTGTCAACACACCATTCATCTCACAAAGATCTGAATGTATAAGTTCTAGTGGTGCTAAGTTTTTCGGTTCCACAGTCGTATGAGACTTGCGGGGTTGCTTTGCTTGCACACAAACTTGGCACTTAGAACCTTTGACAGTGGTAAATTTCAGAATTAAACTCATATTGGCTAGCCGCGTCATGCAACCAAAGTTAATATGACAAAGTCGTGAATGCCAAACATTGGACTCATTATCTTTGCAAACATGATTAATAACTTTAGTACATGAGTCTGACAGAGACAAGCGGAACAAACCTCTGCACTCAACCCTTTCCAACAAATTGTACATATTTAGAAATTACAACTTTATTGGACTCAAAAACCAACTTAAAGCCAACTCGACATAAAAGCGATCCGCTGACGAGATTCTTATTGATGGAGGGAACGTGCTGCATGTTCTTCAGCTGTATGGTCTTCCCCGAAGTAAACTTCAGATCTACCGTACCAACACCATGAACAGAAACACGTGAGCCGTTTTCCATCAGCACGGAAGAGGTCCTTGAGACCTGATAAGAGGAAAACATGGAAATATTAGAACATACATGTGTATTAGCACCTATGTCTATCCACCAATCAGGAGAATGACATACTGAAATAATAGTAGGTAAAATACCGTACCCAGCATCCTTCATCTCAGTATCGCTAATAACAACATTAGCGGCATTGCCGTTGTTCCCATGTTGACGCTTGTCAAAGCGATTAGGGCAGCTAGGAGCCCAATGACCAGCATCACCACAGACGTGGCAAGAGCCTTTCCTCTTATCATTTTTCTTCTTAAAGTTGGTTGAGTGCGTGGCCTTGTTCTTGCCATCAAACTTCCCCTTTCCTTCAGTTTTGTTATTCTTAAACTTGTGGGATTGGAAGTTTTTCCTCTGCACTAAATTGGCAGTAGAACTTCCCTCAAGTCCTCGAGCAGTTTTGTCCTTTGCTCCCGCCTTCTCTTCCACATGAAGAGACCCAATGAGATCCGTAACAGAAAACTCTTGTCTCTTATGTTTCAGAGAAGTAGCAAAGTTCCTCCATGAAGGAGGAAGCTTGGCAATAATGCCACCAGCCACAAATTTGTCCGGTAAGAAACACTTGAACTACTCAAGTTCTTTGGCAAGTGATTGTATCTCATGAGCTTGCTCAACGACGGAGCGCTCATCAACCATCCTGTAGTCATAGAATTGCTCCATGACATATAACTCAGTGCCAGCGTCCGAGACCCCAAACTTGGCCTCGAGCGCTTTTCACGCATCCTTGCTATTATCAAATGACATATAAGGGTCAACAATGTTGTCCCCAAGAACACTGAACAAAGCCGCCATAAACATGGTATCGGCTTTCTTAAAGTTCTTCTGCTCGTGAAAGATCTCTTCGAGCTTGCCAAGAGTGGCGCTATAGCAGTTTAGGTTTTCAAACCAGAGAACTGCTCTCTTGCGCCATCTCTTATAGTGCATGCCATCAAAAAGAGGCGGCCTAGTAGCCGCGGCTACCTCAGTGGAATTCAGTTGCCTATAATCAGGTTTTTGGATTATTGGAAATATAAGCAATAATCCATATGATTTAATCCGAATAATAAATTGATAAAGCATGATCATACAAGCGGTACTAAAATCAATTATGCAGATCAACAAAGTAGATGAACATATTACATCTATAAGAGATAAACCTATCACATCTACACCAAACGCTAGAACAAAGAACTCTAGCATAATCCGAAAAATACAATTGAGGATCACGTACAGTGTAGGCTGAATAACAGCCGCAGCGGTCGCAGCAGCGTCGCCCATGTTGAGGTTGTCGAAGAGATTGGTGACATCCGGAAAGAAGTCGTCGTTCGGGAACTCGTCGTCGGACGACGTCGTAGTTGCCAGTAGTCGCACTTGAGCGCTCCTCCAAAACCTGATCGCCCCTCACCCGTATAGGTTCACGAGAGGCGGGGTTCCGGAGGCCTACTGTCGTGATCTGCGGTGCACACCGCAAGCCGGGATAGGGAAGACGAAAGCGGCGGCGCAAGGTTCTAGAGGTAGACGAAAACGGCGGCGCAAGGGGATCATTCTCCCCCTTTATACCTATTTTATATTTATAGTCTTTATTTTCCTTTTGTTAATCTATTTGCTACCTATGTTGCGATGCTTTAGTATTTTCATACTTGTTATATCCTTACAGCCTATATTTGCCTTGGACACCTCCCATCACCTGTTGTTTGATAGATAATTGGCCTTGTGAGTCGTATTCGCTTGCTTAGGTGCCGCGTCGTCGATGTTCCACTGATGTTGGGGGTTGGCATATTCATAAAGGTGGAGATAATTGTGGTTTCAATTATAGCTGGTTAATTAAATATTAAAATGGATATAATTAATGAATAAGCACCAGTGAGTAATAGTTGAGATTTGGTTGTTAACCGTCCACTTGTGTCCACTTAGGACCCGAGTTCTTGACACCTGTTCCGAGACTAAGCGTGCTAACCACATGTGGGGTGTATGGGCACCCCTATCGACTTAGTATCCGATTTCAATGTATTGTAGGCCACAAACTAGTTTGGGGGTTTCAATGCCATGTTTATTATCTGTTGCTCGATGAGCGTTTACTATTGTACTCTTTAGGATCTGAATCGTTATGTTGAGGATTATACCTATGGCCTTTGATCTCTTAGCTGATCTTGCAATCTCTGGGCCTGTCTTCGGAGCTCGGCCGACTTCGTTACGGGTAGCTTATTGGAGTGGCTCCCATGTACTTGCTTTGTGTTTGGGAAAGCGTCGTGTCCTAGACCCCGCCGACATACTGATGGAAATATGTTAATTGGTCTGGCAACAAGGGTCGAAGTGGCGTGTTGAAACTTTAGTGCACCCCTGCAGGGTTAAATATTTTTGAAAAGTTGTGTCCATGATTATGGACGACTTAGAACATAGTATCTCGATCATAGACAACTACAACTAAAGTTTACTATTATAAATTTGACTCGTATCTGATATGACTAGTAAGTTGGATAACCACCATAAAAAGAATGATTAAAACTACCAACCGTGTGAGTTTCCTCGGCAGGACTTCCTCGTTTGGTATCGAAGAGGAAATACCAGGATGGATATGTTTGGTGATAGTATCAAGTTAGTTTTGAGTAGGTCTTTCTCATCCATCTCTGATAGCCAACAGTTATATCGAGTCTCTATAGGTTGTTTAGTGCATGCTTCGCTGCCGCTTCAGTCCTGTTGGAAATATAAGCAATAATTCATATGATTTAATCCGAATAATAAATTGATAAAACATGATCATACAAGCGATACTAAAACCAATTATGCAGATCAACAAAGTAGATAAACATATTACATCTATAAGAGATTAACCTATCACATCTACACCAAACGCTAGAACAAAGAACTCTAGCATAATTCGAAAAATACAATTGAGGATCACGTACAGTGTAGGCTGAATAGCAGCCGCAGCGGTCGCCGCAGCGTCGCTCATGTTGAGGTTGTCGAAGAGATTGGTGACGTCCGGAAATAAGTCGTCGTTCGGGAACTCGTCGTCGGACGACGTCGTAGTTGCCAGTAGTCGCGCTTGAGCGCTCCCCAAAAATCTGATCGCCCCTCACCCGTACAGGTTCACGAGAGGCGTGGTTCCGGAGGCCTACTGTCCCGATTTGCGGTGCACGTCGCAAGCCGGGATGGGGAAAACGAAAGCGGCGGCGCAAGGTTCTGGAGGTAGGCGTGTGTGTGGATGCGGTGTTGATTAAGTTTAGCCCGGGCGCTTATATAGTGCGGTTAGGAAGATCGTGGGCTCAGCCCACGTCCGAGTCGGTAACAGCCGCATCCATAAAAACTGGAAACGGCTGTAATTAACGCGTTCGTTAATGACTCATAATCAGTTTTCCCAACCAGCAAAATAAAGCTCGGCTCGGCGAGATTTCCGCAACCCGCGACGCGCGCGCGCGTCGTGACGAGGCGAGGCGGGCGGCGTCGGAGGAGGAGTGCACGAGGGCTACTCTCCTTGTCACACCTTAGTGAGTGGTGCAACACTCTACTATATAAGCTGGTCCAACTCCCCTTCAACTAGCAATGTGGGACTAAACTTTAGCACCACTAGCATAGCCATATGCTGTCATATACAAGTGGACCAAAGAGAATTTCAGAATTTGTCTAATGGGCCAACAACCCAATATACACCAAATTCCAACAAGTCCATCATACCAATGTAGACGAGAGCCGTCGAATTCTAAGTCTCATTGTGTACTGGCCTTAGTACTGACCGCTTTTTTCCTTTGCCCTTTGCTGGCATCCCTTTTGTTTGAGTAGGTATAAGATCGACGTCGTTAGTAGGGTTACCCTTCTGCCTTGGCCTAGGCAGGATTATGGACGCCATTGTTTATTTTTCAGGGCTTTTAGCCTAATTTGCATCTTGTTCGTACTCAAACATTGTATTGTTTTCAAGGTAATTTGGATCTTTGTATTGTATATCTATATTTTTGACTCATGGAGTACTGTTGTATATATCTGTTTTGTGGTTCCATTGAGGACTATTGCGTAATGGTATTACTTCATTTTTTACCCGCACGAAAGTGCCTGGTGGGTACCTTTGAATCGTTTCTATGCGGTTTTGGCGGGAATCGCTAAAACTTTCATAGGACCGATCTGAGGGTGTTAAACCGACGCAGTACACCGACAGGTCGGGAAACTAGGGACACTTCGAGTTCGATGACCACCCATCGAGTACCCCTAGGCGCTGGACTCCATGGTGACATATTCCATGGCGTCACGCGGGACGGACCGCGTGAGCCACTCCAACACATACCTGGTTTCGACAGAGAGCCACATCACCAAAACCAGCCAGCAAAACAACTTACCAGAGGCTAGGGGTTAATTCCTTAGTTTTGGAGAGTTGATGGGGTTAGGTGCCGATTTGAAGTTGAGGGGGTACTTGGTCTGAAACTTAAAAGTTGGGGGAGGTGGGTATATGGACTTATTTCCAAAAAAACAGCACCAGAACTAAAGCACTTGTTTTCTCTTTTACAACAAAATTATCTAAAAAGGATGATTTAGTGGTTTTCCGATAGCAGATTAAAATTGTAGTCGAGAAATTTAATGTCAATGATGCATGTGATCTAATGGTTTGAATCCATTTTAAGCCCTGATATTAAAGTGAAATTGCACAAGAAAAAAAGGTTCGGTTGCACCAGAACAAAAGATTATATGCACACATGAAAATTGCAATTGCAACAAGTTCAAAACAAAATCAAACAAAAAGGTGAATGTGTAGTTGTACCAATATATACAGAGATCACAACGTGCAAAGTCAACAATGGGAAATCAGTGTTGTTATGGAAAGAAAAATGGCTTGAATCAGTTAGAGAATACAATTATCCACACATGTTCTCTCTTGCAAAGGATGAAGCTATATTCCATGCAAAGAGCTGAAACAATAATAAGTGATGACATCTATGACATGTTCCACTGCCACTGTCAAGTATTGCACATGAAGAATTAAATAATCTACAAGAGGAGCTTCAAAACACTGATTTCAGTGAAGTGCATGATGAATGGGAATTTATTTCGGGGAAGAAATATTCTACTAAAAAGGTTTACAGAACTCTGATTGGCGAACATACTACACCCCGGTCTATTCTTGACATTTGGAAAACTTGCTGCGTCCCTAGCCATATTTTTTGCATGAATAATTCTACATGGAAAATCGAACACAAAAGATATGATGCTGACGAAGAATTTCTTTGTAGATTTACTAACCACATATTATGTGATAGCTCTGCACCTATCTTTTGAATGCAGCTTCAACTAAAGCTTTTGGTGGAAAATTTGGTTTCGACTGGAATACTGACTATGCCATAAACAATATGATAATTGAAGCTAAATCGAGATACCCAATGACATTTTTTAATGGAAACCATAATCACATGATGTTGAACCATTTGGGAGCGGAGAAATGATGCCACCTTCAGAGAAACATAGATGTATTGTTAAATTAAAAATAATATTACTACCATTATGCATACATCAAAGCCAAATTTCAAGGAAGGGCCCCAATTATGCCTAGATACTCTATGAGAAACATAATAAATTGGAGTATCTCATCCATATAAATAACATTTTATATAATAGAAAATGACACCGTAGAAACTCTTTTTCTACTGTATTTGTGTCAAAAAAGATAATGGCAATCAATCGCGGAGCCGGCCACAAATTGTTGTGAGATCAGATAACCTATATAGCGAGGATCAATGCATATATAAGCTAAAGGGGTTACCAGAAAAGCCGTGTCGATATGCTTCACACGGTTGTAAATCTCTATTATATATATGAACCTATATCGAAACATTCCTCATCTGCCTCTCATCCTCACGGAAATAGGAGGCGGCGACGGCTCCCTCCCTCCAGATCTCAACCGGCGAGAGCACTGGTTCCCTCTCCCTCTGCTTGCCACTCCGGCGGTAGGAGCGAGGGGGAACCTCGTTTCTCCGCCTAGAAGTTAGGGTTAGGGTATGTATGCCATGGGGCGCCGTTGGGGTGGTGGGAGCGGCGTCCGGGCAATAAATCTGTCTTAACTCTACTCCCACACCGGCGATGACCTTCATGGCGACACCTCGGAGTTGATGGCAAGGTCTACAAGTCGTTCCTTCAGATCAATAGCTTGATCTTCTCCCCGCTCTTTAGATCCGATGAGATCAGTTTCTCGGTGTGTCGTTGGCGTTCGTCGTTCTTAGCAACGGCGCTAGTGGCTGGGGCGAGGTGGTTTCTCTAGAGCGAGGATGTTGATTTACAGGTGGTGGATCTGTCGTTCTTCTCTGACTTTGTCAATAAGAACGGATCTTGGTTCAAGATAACACAGGGACGTCCCCTGGTGGACGTGCCACGGCGGCATGTGCCTCGCTACGTGCAGCATTTCCTGTTCATCGACTCACAACGCCTCCTTGGAGATGGTGCCTTTTTGGATCTGGCAGTGTTGGAGGTTCGACATCTTTTCCAGCGTGCGTCTCAGCGGCACTGGAGTTGGACGGCGGCTTCTGGCTTCGATGGTTGTGGGAAACTCTAGGAATCGTTTTGTATTTCCCAGTCTCTTAAGATTTATCCGTATTGTTTTCAGGATAACCATTTTATCCCAGTATGTCTTTTTTTCCACATGTGTTGCTTCATGTAACTTAATTTTTGATTAATGAAATACTTGCTCTAAAAAAGCTCTATTATATATATATCAATTAATTTTTTATAAATCTATGATAATTAAATCGAATTGAAAGAAAATACCTCATCTTAGTGGTTTCTGTTTATATTTCAGAAATAAAATGCTAGCAGCAAATCCCAAAACCTTATCCCAAGCTCGTCTTCTTCCTCCCGCTCCCCTTCATATTTCTGGCACACCCCGCTCCCACTCCCGCTCGGCCACTCCCACTCCCACCCCACCTCGAACTCCTGATGGCTCTCACGACGCACCCGCCGCTCCGGCTCCACGCGCGGCCTCCCTCCCTCGCCACCGACTTCCACCACAGCCGCCGCTTGCCCCCCCTCCGCGGCCTCTCGTCGCGCCGAGCCCGCCTCCACCCCTGCCGCTGCACCGGCGCAGACGCCGACGCGGAGAATGCACGGGCGCAGGCCAGGAGGGCGTACCCGTACAACGAGATCGAGCCGAGGTGGCAGGCGCACTGGGAGGAGCGCCGCACGTTCCGCACCCCGGACATCGGCGACGGCCTCGACACCTCCAGGCCCAAGTGCTACATCCTCGACATGTTCCCCTACCCCAGGTACCCCTGAATCTCCTCCACGCCACGATTTTCTTCCTCAATTGTGTAAGATTAGTGGTTATCACGACTGTGCAGTTTCTGTCTCTCCACCGCGAATTTGTGCTCGAATTGTTCGAGTTTGTCATGAATTTCATGTAGTGCCGTACTGGCCTTGCAACTGCATGCAGTGGTATAATTGGATACTGGGTTGTAATTTAGTTTTTCCTACACAGTGGAAAGTATCATCCTCCCGGGCATTGCATCACGGGGTGCACACAGCCAATGCTGAAATTTAGTTTTCCTCCATGCATAAATAAACCCATCCTGAATTGAATCCTGCCCTTAAGGTAGATACATTATGTTTGTAGTCCAAATGATTTCTCAAATTGCCATGCAGTGGGGCTGGGCTGCATGTTGGACACCCCCTTGGGTACACGGCCACCGACATTTTGTCAAGGTTCAAGCGCATGCAAGGCTTCAATGTGTTGCACCCAATGGGATGGGATGCGTTTGGTCTTCCTGCCGAGCAGTATGCTATCCAGGTAGCTCAAACCCTCTCCTGGGGTCTCATCACCGAGCTTACTATCCTCTGTACCTTTGCTGTGTTGCTAATGATCTGAATGATGTACTCTGTGCACAGACGGGAACCCACCCCAAGATTACAACTGCACGCAACATTGACCGCTTCCGCACACAGGTAATGCCGTAATGCACTTCGTGCTACGCAGCATCTGTTGCTCCTTGGGTCCAGTTGATATTACATATTCGCGGTAGCAAGTCAAGCGCGATGTCATGCTTCATTTCGGGCTGACAATTAGATATGCTTTGCATCTTGTTCTTGTTCTATAAAGTGCCGATTTTGCATTTCCAGTAGGTTGCATAACCAAAACATATCACTTCATGCTGCCTGTATTAGCCCTGCTACTAAGTTAGGCGCCGCGCCATACCTGAGCTACATTGCAAATATAGCAATACTGTTTTTTAGTCAAACAAGTCGGTAGTGGAATCATTGCTAGGGTGTTTTAGAGATCTTCCTTCGTGATCTGTGATGCCCGTACGGGTGGTCTTTTTGATTGGTCGGTATGAAATCGGATATTAGTTGTATCCTTTGCTATGCATGTTCCATGGCTCATAACCTGAAAGTTTTCCATGCAAGTGTAAAATTTTCTGTGTGGTACTTTGGCTACCAGTGGTTGATTAGGAGAATGCTTTCTTATGTTGCAGCTTAAGTCATTAGGGTTTTCTTACGACTGGGATCGTGAAATCTCCACAACAGAACCGACCTACTATAAATGGACGCAATGGATTTTTCTTCAACTACTGAAAAGAGGGCTAGCTTACCAGGTCAGAGCTACTAATGCCCTTGTTTGTTGGATCTTTCGAGTTTCATACATGTTTACCATTTGATTTGACACTCTTATTGTTTTACATTTACTTTATTTCCAGTGACTATTTGCTTTGTACCATTCATTTTTAGGATTCTTTTTTATGTTCTTAGTGTTGTATCTGTGGTTTTCAATGATTTTTAGGCTGGCATTGATATCTTACAATCAGGCTGAGGTACCGGTTAATTGGTGCCCTGCACTTGGGACTGTTCTGGCGAATGAAGAAGTAATTGATGGTGTCAGTGAACGAGGTGGTTATCCTGTTGTAAGAAAGGTATGCTGTAGAGAGTGTGTATCTCATTCTGCTGTCAGTTTAGCTTATCGATTTTTGTGTATGCTGTGCCAAGTTAATGTATATGTTGCTTGGCACCTATCTGCAAAAAGCATTATCCACCTTATCTTGTATTGTGTAGCCAATGCGTCAGTGGATGCTGAGGATAACATCTTATGCCGATCGACTTCTTGAAGATTTGGATGATCTTGACTGGCCTGAGAGCATAAAAGAAATGCAAAGAAATTGGATAGGGAGATCGGAAGGTGCTGAGCTTGAATTTTGCACTGTTGACCAGGAGGGACATGATTTAGATGCTAAATTGACAGTTTATACAACAAGGCCTGACACAATTTTTGGTGCAACGTGTGTATTCTCTGTTTTTTTTCCACCGGTGTCAACTATCACAGTTTCTAGACCCAGATGACAATTATGGCTTTTGTTTTTCTGCTGCAGATATCTTGTTGTAGCACCTGAGCATGTTTCATTGCCATCTCTAACAACTGAGGGACAACGTGTGCATGTATGTTTCTTTTCTTGTCGTTTTCTCAACTTCACACATTCAACTTTAATATGGACTTTGGGAAAGCAGGTAGAGGAATACACAGAAGTTGCAGCAAGAAAGAGTGAACTTGAGAGAACTGAACTACAGAAGGAAAAAACCGGAGTTTTCAGTGGCTCTTATGCTAAGAATCCAGTAACCGGAGAGATCATCCCAATTTGGGTGGCAGATTATGTCTTAGCAAGGTTTGTCAATTTATCTTTTGTCTTTTGTGTCATTCGATGTTGTGTTGTCCATCATTGTGTTCTTATTGGTTCTTTAACATCTTTACAGCTACGGCACCGGGGCTATCATGGCAGTGCCTGCACATGATTCTCGTGACCACGATTTTGCCTTGAAATACAAGCTTCCAATCATTAAGGTTGTAAGTCCACCCAATGGCAATTGTGATCCTGAGGAGGCTTATGCAGGTGATGGTATCATGATAAACTCATCCAATTCTTCATCTGGATTAAATATCAATGGTATGCTTTCACAAGATGCTGCTCTGAAAGTTACCGATTGGGTAGAGAATAATGGATTTGGAAAGAGAAAGGTGCATTAATTTTCCCACTTCATCATATAGCAATATTCTGCATGCTGCTTTCATGATGAACTAATTGAGCAGACCCAATTACCAGGTAAACTACAAGCTCCGAGATTGGCTTTTTGCTAGGCAGCGCTATTGGGGAGAACCTTTCCCTTTGATTTACCTTGATGATACCAATGAAATGGTGCCTCTTTCAGAAAACGAGTTACCTTTAACTCTTCCTGAATTGGATGAATTCACCCCAACTGGTACGGGGGAGCCCCCTTTGACCAAAGCAACAGATTGGGTATGTGTTTGCAACATTTTTTTATACTAGAAAATTATGATGTCTTTGTGTAATGCTAAGAACTTTTCTCATTTTTCCTCGAAAAACTCCTCTAGTTGTTGCATGTCTATGAACCATTGGTACAAAGAGAAGAAGCATATTGGTGTGAAGGTTAGAAAAGAATAGATGACAACAAATGTGAAATAGTTAATCCCACTTCCACATCTTTTGAAGTTAAAACGATGCATGAGAAAATATAAATCGCAATGATAGCTCAGAGAAACCACATCCCCGAAAGTTTCATGTCAGTTGGACTTTTATGCATCATTTATATTTTGCGTTTTTGAATGAGCAAGCTAGATGAATTTGATATTGTAAGCATTATGTGTTTGAAAAATATGAAGAACACCTGGCAACTTGAGGGTCATGAGATCTAATGTAAGCTACTGTCTGTTAGTAAATTTGCATTAACATATGTATTGACCTTCTTTTAATTTTGCGTATGGAGTATTAAAGTGTTTTTCTGCATTTTCAGGTTAAAACCACTGACCTTTTAACTGGGAAGCCTGCAACAAGAGAAACAAGCACCATGCCACAATGGGCTGGTTCATGCTGGTAAATTTTGCCATGATGTAATTGCAGCGATTTATACTAAGTTAATGCCCCCTAATTACTGGGGGAAGTTCTTTATATGGGAACTTGTGGAATCTCTACCCCGTTGTTCTTGAGTATGTCCTTCCCATGTTGTGTTTGTGATGTTTTTAAATTGTTGTGCAGGTACTATTTGAGATTCATGGATCCAAAAAATTCCAGCACATTGGTTGATAAGGCTAAAGAAAGGTGCATCCTTCTTCATATTTGATTTCTAGTTAGGGATGTGCGTTTAACTTCTACTTTTTTATATCATGCAGTTATTGGGGTCCAGTTGATATCTACGTTGGTGGTGCCGAACACTCTGTCTTGCATTTGCTGTATGCAAGATTTTGGCATAAGGTTCTTTTTTTATACAAACAACTCCTCTTCTATAATTCAATTGAAGGCTATGAGAAATTTCATGACCTGTCTTATGGAATGATGCCATTTGTATAGCTTCATTTGTTGATATCTTTGTTATCGTTTTCCACCTGCGCAATTGTATGAAATTTTGCTGATTGAGGTTGGGTTCAATTCGTTTGTGCATGGAATCAAAAAGCAATCTGAGAAGTCTGAATCGGGTGTCCCTTCAGTGATTAATAAAGTGGCCTTGTCAAAAACATAATGATAATGTACAGTAGAATCTCGACTCTGGTTAGCTAGATTCAGCTTGTGGGATATTTGGGCACCAACTCTTTCTGGTTCACTATGTTTTTCCTCCCTGCTTGCACCATCAAATATTATCACGTAGGCTTGTAGAACAAAAATCTAGTAGTATCTGTTTGCTCTATGTTCTTCTAACCAAATTATATCTCTAGGTTCTCTATGATATTGGCGTGGTCTCCACCAAAGAGCCCTTCAAATGCCTGATAAACCAAGGATTAATATTAGGAGAAGTAGGTGGAGCTACTTTCTTTCAGATGTTCTACGTCTTTGTCATCCATTTTTCTGTTCCTAAGTGACGGATGTCATAACAGGTTGAGTATACTGCATATAGAGACAATGAAGGCAGGTGGGTTTCTGCAGATTCAGACTCTAGCTTAATTGATTGCCACCAAGAGAAAGTATCAGCAGATAAGGTGTGCTCTGCTCCTTTTGCTCGGTTGGGGTGATAAAAGTTTGGAGATTGACATTTTGCTTGCTTCTGTGTTCTTAAGATCACAAAAGTTGGAGATCATTATGTGCTGAAGGATGATCCAGAAATACGTTTGAATGCCCGTGCCTACAAAATGAGTAAAAGTCGAGGAAATGTCATCAACCCTGATGATGTGGTTTCAGAATATGGTGCTGATTCTCTCCGCTTGTATGAAATGTTTATGGGACCATTGAGGTACACCGATTTCTTTCCACTCATCAATTTTTAAGATGAAATAAAACCGTTTTCAGAAAGTTAACAGAATATTTGATACACATAGAGATTCGAAAACATGGAGCACTGGTGGAATTGAAGGTGTGCATCGGTTTCTAGGTAGGACTTGGAGACTCGTAGTTGGCGCACCACTACTAGATGGATCATATAAAGATGGAACTATGGCCACTGACAACGAACCAACCTTCGAGCAGCTTCGAGTTCTTCACAAATGCATAGCAAGGGTAGGTCACAGCTGTCACCAGAGTGAAATAATATGTTTCACTTATGCATCTAGAAATGAAAATCTTGCAACTTATAAGGTTTACTAGAGTCGTCTGTTTGGTTTTAGAACTTTTACCATGTTTCAATTTCAAAGTCATGCAACATGATGGAAGAATTTGGTTTGGTGAGGGAAAAAAGAATCTGTAAATTTCTTCTCTGACCCGTACCAACTGTTGTTCAAATATTTCAGAACTCATTATGATTCCAGTATGGAGGTGAACCAAGTGGGACAAAACCTTACTGCCTTAGTTCTGTATCTGCTTTCAGATGGATTTTTTTTCTCACTGATAGATTTTCCTGATGTTACCATAGTGCTACACTCTTTTGCCCGAGATTGTATTATGAAAATCTTCAGTACCCTCTTAGTGCCAAACCTTCAAGACGTGCTGTTGTAATGATTACTTTTTGACACTTGGTTACCATGAATTATCCTGTTTGTTTGTAGGTATCAGAGGAAATTCAAGAAACAAGGTTTAATACTGCAATTTCTGCAATGATGGAATTTGTGAATGCCGCGTACAAGGTAAATTCGGGCACCATTTTTTGCATCCACAATAGTATATAGTGTGCACCCCTCCCCTCCCCCCTTGGAAGGTTAATCTACCGCGAATCATATTACACATCCATTTCCTAGACCCAAACTCAAAGATGACAGACCACAGCTTTCTGTTGCATCAGTTATCTGCCAAACACTAGTTCACTGTGCTGTATTGCATTTTTCCAAATATGTGCAAGCTTATGTATGTAGTTTCCTGTAACGAGTCAATTGTGCACAACTGCACATTCACTTCAATGCGGCAGTATTTCTTCATTCATGTGTTAGGTCATACTTTGGTAAAGTATTGATGGGCACAGAATCTCAAAGCTGGCATCAGTAAAGTCCATTGGTTGTTTGTATCTGAGGTTATTCAATGTAAGCTCAAAAGATTCGAAAGATTGCTTGGTTTCACATAGCACCAGCAACAGAACGTTCTAGTAAACATGCCTTTTGCTTCTCTGACCTTACAACCCATGTCATCTCTAGAAGAATCTGATGTAATGCTGTCCTTCTGTACAGTGGGACACCCAGCCGAAGTCAGTTATAGACTCCTTTGTTCTGCTCCTCGCACCATTTGCACCACACTTGGCTGAAGAGCTTTGGTTTCGTCTTGGACACTCACAATCATTGGCCTATGAACAGTTTCCAGAGGTAAGCTTAAACCTGCCCTGCTTTTGTACTGTCATTCCCTTTGCTGCCAAGTGAGCATACATTGCAGGTCCACATAAGATGAAAATTTAGTCAGAATGATTCACTGCTTTGAGCTGAAGAGTACTCTTTACTAAGAGTATCTTCTGGATCAGTAGTTTGACATATGCTTAGGGTTTTGAAATTTCACGCTTGACTGAAATTTTGTTTTGTGGCATATTAGAAAGTACTTGAACTGTTTCTTTCCTGTCCAGGCAAAAGACGAGTACCTGAAGGAATCAGAGGTTGTACTCCCCGTCCAAATCAATGGGAAGACCCGGGGTACAATCCTTGTTGACAAGGAGTGCTCCGAGGATGACGTGTTCCAGAAAGCAGCCTCCGACGAGAAACTCTCCAAATATTTGAACGGGAAGGGCATCAAGAAGAGGATTTATGTGCCTGGAAGGATCTTGAATGTTATACTAGACCAACAAAAAGCAAAGACCTGATTACTGATCTGGTTTTATTCGTTGAATCTTCCCTAGAGTCCTGGCAGAGTAGTTGATAGAGACTGTTGAGACGCAACAAATCTGTAAATTTCCATTCTTTTGTAACGTTTGATGCTGTTGACATGCATCTTTTTGAGACAGTCCTACAATGATTTCTCTCTTGGAATATAATTTCCAGTTAAGATCAGTAGAAGGCTTTCAAGAAGCGAAACACAAGGCTACTCTCGTGACTATATAACCTAGCTTAGTATGTTGCTTCATTTGTTTTCCAGTTTCTGAAACTCTGTTTCTGGACGGCCTAACGAAGCAGTATTTTCTTCAGTCTAACACCATATCATATGTTGCACTGATGTAGACACCTACCCTGACCTGGCTTAATCAGTGTCCACCAGGTTCCCTGATAGACAGACGCAACTAAGCTTCAAGCAGGTATCTCTATAGATTTCTCTATTATTTTCTTGGTATTCTTGTGCATCATGCTCTTTTTTCTGTACTAGATTTTCTTTCGGCACGTGGAACTGTCATGAGTTCAGAATAGGTATGTTCTCCAAAGTTGATTCATTTCTTTTGGATATTGACCTGCTATTCTTTTTTGTCATGGCATACACTTGAACAAATAGCCAGGCTGCATTTTTGTTAACCGTAAATTGTGAATCAGCTTCCTTTGAGTAAGACTTCTGATAAACTTCACTGTGAACTGTAACAGGCCAGGAGACTTTCAATTGCTAGGGCACAGTGATGGTATCCCTAGTTCCTAGCAAACGGAAAGATGATTGAGACTCATAATTTGCCTCCCTCATTTCTTGCTTTCCCTGGTAGACTTTTGCCCATCCACCAAATCTATTCTTGGCAGTACAGACGGCAGTGGCTACAGCAGTGTTTTTTTTTCCCGAGGGATCTACGGTAGTCCTATTCTGAGCTAAAGCCCAGCCCAGCCCAGTCCATTCCCATTTTTCCTCAGAAGAAGACCTAACTTTCCGCCGCCACCACTCGCCGGCACTACCAGTCGGCGGCCATGGCGGAGGCCGCAACAGCAGGAGAGGCGCCTCCCCACCGCGGCCTCCCGGACGACATCGCCATCTGGGAGATCCTCGTTCGCCTGCCCCCCAAAGCTCTCCTCGGCTGCCGCGCCGTCTGCCGCGCCTGGCGCCGCGCAACCTCCTCCCGCGGCTTCCTCCTCGCCCACCACGCCCACCAGCCCGCTCTGCCCCTCCTCTACATGCACGACGCTACCGACAACCTCAACCAGTCCCTAGACATCGTGCCTCTCGACCACCGGGCAGTGGCCGCTGCCGCCGACCAGCTCCGTTCCGTCGCCCGGCTTGGCTCCCGCGTCAACCACTTCGAGCTGGAGGCCTCCTGCGACGGCCTCCTCCTCCTTGCCACTGTCGGTGACCCGCGTTTCGCTCCTGCCTCGTACTTCACCGTCTGCAACCCGGCCACTCGTCAGTGTGCTCCTCTCCCATTGCTCTGTGGCTTCAGCCTCGCCGGAATGTACCCACACACTCCTACCGGCGGGTACCGGCTACTGCTCTACCCTGACGGGATGTGGATTGAACGTCCACCTGGCGTTCAAGATGCCTGCTACGTTTACGCACTGGGCTCATGCCAGCCGCCCAGGCACATCGGGTGGCCGGAGGCGGAGGAGCTGATTTATGGGCTCGCCGTATCTGTCCCTTTCCGTGGCTGCCTGCATTGGTTCGTACAGATGGTTGAGGCCGAAAACAGCATGATAATGGTATTCGATGGCGTGGCCGAGTCGTTCAGACAGATGCGTGCTCCGGCTGTTCCTGGCGCTGCTGACCTGTTTGAGATGGATGGAATGCTTGGCATGGCCGGCTTCAATGATGCAATGACAACCATCGATATCTGGATGACGCGGGACTACGACAGCGAGGTATGGGCCTTCAAATGCCGGGTTGAATTGCCGGTTGCAGAGCTCAGTGTGCGGTTTGGACTTAGCAAGTACTGGGATCTGGTGGTTTCATCTTCGGATGATGACGATGTGCTCATCCTTGTTGAATCGGGCAAGTGGCTACTTCAGTTCGACACTGGTGGCAAGTTGGTCGCCAGGTTCTATAACAAATCTCTTAGTACTACTCAACTTCGTCTCAAACAAACTCTTGTTCAGCATAAGTTCTTTCCGACAATAGAGGGTTATCTTGTGAACACTTGGCCTTTCATCTCACCAGATGATTATGTAGACACTTACCCCCCTACCATCTGAAGGCTGTTCAGTGTGTTAGTTCTTCTTAAAGGCCTAGCTGTGTGTGTCCTCCTCATGAAGTGCACTATGTGTGAATTGTATCCACCACTAGCTTCTTTGTTAATGTATAAAAAGTTATGATCAAGAAGCACCGACTGTATCCACCACTAGCTTCTTTATTGATGTACAAAAGTTATTATCAAGAATCTCTGACTGTTACATGGTTGCATTTTTTTTCTCAATATTCTTTTGGGCTGAAATGTCTGTCAGGTGTGTTCGTGCTAAAATCTTTTTTTGTCTGCTTTGGAAATGTTTGCCAATTGATCTGATCTGACTCATACCTTTTTTTTTCTTGAATTGAAGACTTGATCTTGCTTTATTTATTATCTTGTGATCGTCTTAGCAGTCAATAGTTAGCAATCTAGCTGCCTCATGTCTCTGACCGTTAGTTATTATATTAAGCAATTGAATTGTAGTTACCTTTTTGGGAATGTTCTGCTGTAATTCATTTCTTCTTGAATCCATTGCTTCTGGTTAGATGTTTAAATATTCTGTTATATTTACAGCTTTCTGTTGCTTCAGCTGGAATTAACATTTGACTTTAGTTGCTAACCAATTTAAGGATTAATACTTCATGTGATGTTTGATCTTAACATAAGCTCAAAAAATTGAACTTGTATACTGATAAACAGAAGAAAGTTAGGTCATGCTCATGCTCATGCTCAGGTCAAAGATTGTGCTCCCTGTCGGACATAGTATGAAACTTCTAACACGACTCCCAGAAATTCATGAAATTGAAGATGAACTATAACGGGTCATTTTCCTATTGAGCATGGAGAATATTTTTTGTTTCACCGTGATGGACTGGTGGTATTATGAACAGTACTAATGCCAGACGATACGTTTTTGAGCACTATGATTGAAACCCTGATGAGTAGAGCTCTGCCCACAGACTACTTAAGCCCACCAAACAATGGTTCTCGGCATTTCATATGTTTTAGGTGCAAAACAAATTGAAGGGAACGAAATTTTGCTTTAGAGATTTATTTATTTGTTATGCTGCTATGCAATGCTTAAATTGCCAATGGGTCGAAGCAACAAGATTAACTAGCATAACATCCAATCTGCAACTGATAATGCATCGCAATGAAAATAGAATATCAAAGTATCATGAAAAAACATCTCAGGAGGTTTTTGTGTATTCTTACAAAATTACCTTATGGACGGAAGGGAATAACGTATACCCTCTTCACAACTTCAATATCATACTTAATTTCCTTGTCAAAGAAAGATAAAAAAGACAACATACTTGGCTGAAAATCTGAAATGATTATGTAGCATATATTTGTCTTTTTCGTCTCTCACATATCCAATTGAGTTTGATCTTGAATTTTACAGAGATTTCATGAATTGTTGAGCGATACAACCAACACAACTCTCTGGTCTTTGGTAGGCTTGACTTGCTAGCTCTGCTGAAGGCTCAAGTGCTTCTCGGCGGTGGCGGTCCTCACAAATTCATCCACGACCTCTCCAAAATGCTGACTTATTATTGGCTTGAATGCAGTTCTCTCAGAGTATTTGCTATCCTGTTTGGGACGAGGAGCACGCTGTCCTGCTTGCAGTATGCAATTGTATATATTGTGCAACCCTCCCCACTTGAAGGGTTAATCTTCCGTGGTCATATTACCTATCCACTTTCTGTTGCATCATTTATCTGCCGAAACACTAGTTCACTCTGCTGTACTGCATTTATTCAAATCTGTGCAAGCTTATACTATGTAAGTTTCATGTAACGCATCCATTCTGTATTCACAATGACTTCTCTCTTGGAATATAATTTCCACTTATGATCAGTAGAAAGAAGGTTTCGAAGAAGGGAAACGAAAGGTTAGTCTCGTGAGCTACTAAAAGTACTATAGAACCCAGCCCAATATGTTGCCCCGTTTATTTCCAGTTTCTGAAACTCTTTCTGGACAGCCTAACTGAAGCAGTATTTTCTTCAGTCTAACAACACATCATCTGTTGCACTGATGTAGACACCTACCCTGGCCTGGTGTATCAGTGTCCACCAAGTTCCCTGATACGCAGATGCGACTAAACTTCAAGCAGGTACATCTTTAGGTTTCACTACTATGTTCTTGATGTTCTTGTGCATCATGCTCTTTTTTCCGTTCCAGATTTTCTTGCAGAAAAGGTATGTTCTCCAAAGTTGATTCATTTCGTTTGAAAACATTGACCTGCTATTTTTTTTTGTCACGGGGCATACACTTCAACAAACTGTAAATTGCGAATTAGCTTCCTTTGAGTAAGACTTTTGATAAACTTCAATCTGTAAACTGTAGCAGACTCGGAGGATGGACCCGGAGGATTTCCATTGCTAGGGCACAGTGATGGTATCCCTAGGTCCTAGTAAACCGAAAGATGATTGAGAATTTGAGACATGTATATTCACTTCATTTGTTGCTTTTCCTGGTGGATTTTGCTCATTCAAATTTACAGGCCTTAGCTGCCGAGAAATCCAGGGCAGCGGCTACGGCATTTTTTGTTTGTTTGAGAGGACTATTCTGAGGAATCTGAGCCCAGCCCAGCCCAGCCCATTCCATTGATCCATTCCATTTCCCCTCTGAAGACCTAACCTTCCGCCGTCACCAGTCCACCACTCTCTTGCTCCTCCCAGGAGGATCTCCCAGCCGGCGGCCATGGCGGAGGCCACAACAGCAGGAGAGGCGCCTCCCCACATAGGCCTCCCGGACGAGATCGCCATCTGGGAGATCCTCGTCCGCCTGCCCCCCAAAGCTCTCCTCCGCTGCCGCACCGTCTGCCGCGCCTGGCGCCGCGCAACCTCCTCCCGCGGCTTCCTCCTCGCCCACCACGCCCACCAGCCCGCTCTGCCCCTCCTCTACATGCACGACGCTACTGACGACCTCAATCAGTCCCTAGACATCGTGCCTCTGGACCACCGGGCGGGGGCCGACCAGCTCCGTTCCGTCGCCCGGTTTGGCTCCCTCGTCGACCACTTCGAGCTGGAGGCCTCCTGCGACGGCCTCCTCCTCCTCGCCACTGTCGGTCACCTGCGTTTCGCTCCTGCCCGGCACTTCACCGTCTGCAACCCGGCCACTCGTCAGTGTGCTCCTCTCCGGTTGCTCCCTGGCTTCGGCCTCGCCGGAATGTACCCGCACACTCCTACCGGCGGGTACCGGCTACTGCTCTACCCTGACGTGACGTGGATGTACTATGGCCGGCCACCTAGTGTTCAAGATGGCTGCTACGTCTACGAATTGGGTTCCTGCCAGCCGCCGAGGCACATCGGGTGGCCGGAGGCAGAGAAGCTGATCCATGGGCTCGCCGTATCTGTCCCTTTCCGTGGCTGCCTGCACTGGTTCGTAGAGATGGTTGTGCCCGAAAACAGCATGATAATGGTATTCGACGGCGTGGCGGAGTCGTTCAGGCAGATGCGCGCTCCGGCTGTTCTTGGCACTGCTGGCCTGTTTGAGATGGATGGAATGCTCGGCATGGCCGGCTTTGATGATGCGATGACAACCATCGATATCTGGACGACGCAGGACTGTGACAGCGAGGTATGGGCCTTCAAATGCCGGGTTGAATTGCCGGTTGCAGAGCTCACCGTGCGGTTTGGGTTTAGCAAGAACTCGTATCTGCTGTTTTTCTCTTCGGATGATAATGATGTGCTCATTATGGTCCGATCGGGGGAGTGGCTACTTCAGATCGACACCGCTGGCAAGTTGGTCGCCAGCTTCCATTGCAAATTTCTCGGTGTTACTCCACTGCGTCTCAAGCAAACTCTTGTTCAGCATACCTTCTTTCCGACAATAGATGGGTATGTTGTGAACACTTGGCCTTTCATCTCCGCCAGATGATTATGGCCTTTCACAGTGGTGGTGCTTCTTAAAGGCCTAGCCGTTTGTATCCTCCTCATGAACTGCAGTATGTGTGAAATGTATCCTCCACTAGCTTCTCTGTTGATGTATAAAAAGTTATGATCAAGAAGCACCGACTGTTACATTTGCGTTATTTTCCTCAATATTCCTTTGGGCTGAAATGTCTGTCATGTGTCTTCATGTGAAAATCATTTTTTGTCTGCTGTTGAAATGTTTGCCAGATGATCCTGACTCATGCCTCTTTTTTCTTGAACTGAAGACTTGACTTTGCTTTATCTACTTTATGTAGTGACCTTTTTTAGCAGTAACAGTTAGAAATCTAAATGCCTCTTGTCTCTGTTTTTTTGTAACTGAACAATTGACTTGGCTTTTTCTCGATGGCTTCTTTTTTTGAGATAACCCAGTGGTCTTCTTAATACACTAAAGATATAGCAAATATACATGTGTTTCATGCTTCCGTTTGTCTCTCGTAACCAACTATGAAGCAAGGCAACTTATCCACTTGTCTATTGGCTAGCAAAGTTGAACCTGATTTTCTGAAGACCTTTGAGCACTAGTATATTAAATGATTGAAATATAGTTAGCTTTTTAGGAATGTTCTGCTGCAATTCATTTCTTCTTGAATCCATGGCATCGGGTTAGATGTGGAAATATTCTATTATATTTATAGCTTTCACATCATGTAGAATTATCATTTGATTTTAGTTGCTACCAGTTTAAGGATTAATACTGCATGTGATGTTTGATCTTAACATAAGCTCAAGAAATAGAACTTGTATAATCATAAATAGAAGAGAATTATGTCATGGTCATACTTGTGCTCCCCATCGGACACGGTATGAAATTTCCAACACGATTACCAGAAAATCATGAAACTGAAGATGAATCATAACAGGTCATTTTCCTATTGAGTATGGAGAAAAACTTATGATTAAATGTATTAGACTGGCATATTATGAACAGTAATAACTTCAGACATTATGTTTCTTAGCACTATGATTTAAAGCCCGATGAGCACCCCCAAAATACTTAAACCAACCAAGAGTTTTTTCTCGGCATCTCATACGTTTTAGGTGCAATTTTTTCTTCTGAAGGGAACACATTTTTTGCTCTGGAAATTTATTTATTATGCTTACAATTATTAAATTGTTAACGGGTCGAAGCAAGTGCAGTACTAATGCATATACATAAAAAGCCGAACAACAAACTAGCATAACTTACAGACTAATAATGCCTCACAAGGAGATATACTGGCAATATATCATGAAAAAACCCCAGAGGTTTTTGTATGCTCTCACAAAATTACCATATGGACGGAAGAAAATAAGTGAGTAACCTATACCCTCTGCACAACTTCAATAACATATTCAACTGCCTTGTGAAAGAAAGATAAAAAGACACTGTACTTGGCTGGAACAATGAAATGCTTGTTTAGCAGATATTTGTCTCTCACAGATCCAACTGAGTTTGATCTTGAATTTTGCAGAGATATTCATGAATCGGTGAGTGACGCAAACTAGCAGTAGCGCACAAGTTGTCATGGCATGCTTTGGTGAGCGACACAACCAACATAAATCTCGGATATTTGGTACACTCAATTTGCGAGCTCCGCTGAAGGCTCGGTGCTACTCGGCGGTCCTCACAAATTCATCCATGACCTCTCCAAAATGCTGGACTATGCAGGGTTGTGCACCCACAGCTCTGTGATTGAGAAGGAACCCGCTTCTTGGATGATCTCTCTCAGCTCTTCATCGGAAGGCCATATGCTGGTATGTAGGAAAAACCAAGCTTTGCTTTGTCAATTGGACCCTATCAGTTATCCAAATGTGAACATCGGGATGACAATTATTTGCATGCTCAAACTGTGACAATATCAGTTATTGACAAACAAGCGGTCATTGTTCAACATGAGTACGTAAATGCACAAAAAAGAATCAAGATTGGTCTGAGCTTTTCCCACCAAAAGAAAAGAATAGACAAGTAGCTTGCTAGCAATTTTTATCAGGCCGGCACGAAGACTAGGATGTCTAAAAGGTTGAGAACATCCAAAAGGTTGAGAACGTCATAAGAGAACAAGTGACTGAAGCATTATTGCACATGACTAGATGCGAAGCTGACAGATAAGAGAAACAATGACTTAAGGACTTGAGGTTAGTCGTGGAAGAATATTCAGATCCGTTCAAACGAGGCATCGGCACTGACGCATATAATTTGAGCACACGCCAAAGACATTGCTCCTGCGTCTCACGGGGCTAGCCAGTACTAACAGCCAGTACTAACACCCGTAGCTAGCTAACGGATCCACTGGTCCAATCATTAGCTAGATACGGAGGTTAGTACTGGCCAGACCCCTGACACGCAGTGTTCTTGATGCACATGATCGCTAGGTACACCAAGAAACAAATAAATAAGGAGGGAGAAAGAGATTAGCGATGGCTGATCTGGTTGATAGTTGAAAGGGCACTATCTAAAGGTACAAAGATGCTTTGTCAAGTACAAGACAAAAGAAACGATTAGCGTTAAAAGGTTTCATTTCTATTTCTAATTATAAGGCATTTTAGTAAGTCCGTTTTGCTTGCCAAAAAATATTATATTTAGCAAGGGAGGAAGTAGTACTTTATTTAAGGGTTAGGTACTGTTTGCTTGTGCTTATCCTCAGGATCTTTATTGTGGATGAAGACCATCAGAGTAGTATTTGCTGATGGCTCCATATCGTGCAATAGCCGTTAGGAGTAGAACGACTGAATTAGAAAAGTCCTTTGTGAGGTTGTATACTGGCGTCAGGTATTTGCCTGTATGTACAAACCGATCAAACTGAAATAATGCACACAATATATTGTGCAGCCAGCAGCAACACCTGATGCACACATGATGGATGTAAACCTCCAGACGAAGAAGATACAGATTAAGTAAAATAAATCCATTTCATATGAACATGTATGTGCCTAGTTACTAGAGATCGAATGCTAGTGCAGCTTCATATTTCAATACTACAGTTCATTATCCAAAAAATACAGACGCTATGCTGTGAATTGTTGCTTGCATTCTGAATTATGACTTTATAAGAGCATCACCTGAGTGGAAATCACTATGAAAAAATAAAGATCACAGTTCACAATGGAGATAAAAAAAAATCTTGTAGAGAAAAGGTCACGATACACACACGAGAGAAAGGCTGGTAGCAGCAGAGAGGACATACATATCATTGCATCACATCCTTCACCTCCATTACTTGTCTCTCATGACTTCCCTATCATCTTCATCTTCATACTTTTCATATTCATCCTCAGACGGGTCCTGCCAAGTGAAATTAAATAGTAGGAAATATATTCTGACTGTGCTATATCTAGCGTACAAATGAAACGAATATGATCGAATTAGCAATAGGAGATTGCTTATATTGAACTATCTATTACCTGCAAACTTGGCTCGATATTTGTCTCGATGCTGTAGGGTTCGCTTGTGTAAAATAGGCGCCGTCTCTTTTCAATACCTTGATCATTATCATCTGAATATGCCTCAACTTGCTGGATATGGTTGAACTTTTCCCACTCGGTGCCAAATTTTCCTGCAGCAACCGAAGCAAGTACCTTTGGGCTGCATTCCAGCAGCAAGTGGCTTGGCTTTACATTCTGGAGGTACGACGGGAGTCTCTTCTCGCTGTAGTCAATTGTGAGCACAAGTCTTCGGAGTGCAGCCATATCCTGAAGTGACTCAAGTTTCGCGCAATAGTAGATCCAAAGCTTTTGTAATTTCGGGAAATTAGAAACCCTTGTCAGGTCTGAGTTGCAATGTAGCTTGAGCTCAACAACAGAATCAATGTTGCTTAGATAGTGGAGTTGTTGGACATTCCATATGGTTAATTCTTTAAGAGCCCTTGCATGGGAGGCAAGGCCAAGAGGGATATGCCTCAATTTGCAATCTCTAAGGAAAAACTTCTCCAAGACAGGCATAGCTTCAACTTCCTCCCCCCAATCCCACTCCTCCCATTCCACCATTCCAACTAAATTCAGTTTGTGCAGTGTCGGAAAAGCAACTGTCACCTTGGATGAAACATTGTGATAGTGACTGCGTCCTTGCAAGAATTCAGGACCAACACGCGTTATTGCTGGAGCGCGATTGACCACTAGGAACTCCAGACATTGGAGCACACATAAGCCATCAGGGAGCACGGAGCAGCAAGCCAGGTCATTAATCTCTAAAGTCCTCAAGCTCTGGAGGGGCCTTGTTGCTGTCAACATCATCCAACTTGGGAGCTGATACCCAAAGTATCCGTTGATGCTAATATCTTCGATGCAAGGCGGAGGATAGAGCTTGTAAAACACCTCTTCATTTATTCCTTGATCCCTCTCAGAGACTTCTTCTTTGACTAATCCATCATCGCCTAGTATACTTTTACATGATAATACCATTTTAGTAAGATGCATCTTTTCCCCAAGTCTGGCCTTTGTGGCAAATGAGGCAGATACACCCTCCAGACCCACTAATTCAATGTCTCTAAGGTCAGAAAGAGGCCCAAGGTCCTGTAAACTACACCAATCATTATCCATGTGTGCTCGAAACCCATGTAGTGTCCTCAAATTTGTTAGAGCAGAGAAACCCCTCGGCATACTATTTACAGACGTGCCTTCGGTGCAAAGAAATCTCAATTCCCCTAACATTGTGATGCGATCAGGGAGCTTCACGAGATTCTCACAGCCATTAAGACCAATGTGCTGTAAGAATTTCATCTTTTGGATGTTCTCAGGCAGAGTGCGTATATCTTTGCATTCTTTAAGTGACAAATACCTCAAGTGCTTGAGCTGATATAGCGACTCAACTAATGTGGCAACATTTGCATGTTCTATATGCAGGGCCCGTAGACTTGAAAATGTATTGAAAGAATCACCATACAGGACCTTAAAATTCCCAATTAATATTAGGGATCTCAGTGATTTCTGTTCTTGTATATATCTCCACTCAAATCCATCAGATTCTGTTCCTTTGCTTTCTATGGACAATCTAAGAAATGTTTGCAAACTGAGCTGACTTCTAACTATTTCTCCATTATGTGTTGCAAGCGCTTCATGTCTAGCCACAAAGTGAGCAAATGCGCGAACAACATCGTGCATGTGGCAAGTTTCTAGTCTAGTGTAGTCTGTATCGGGTTCTATAAGGTTCCTCAATAGTAGCTCTCTGTGGTATTCAAATCCTAACTCTTCTAGTCTGTCCGAGTTCCCATGAACAAATCCTTCACCAATCCACATGCCAATAAATTCACGATTATATATGATTGTCTTCTTAGGCTTGAGGGAGAAGTGTAGAAAGCATTGTTTTAAGCAAGTAGATAAGTCGTCGTAGCTAAGATAAAATGCATAGTTGAGCTCTTCTGGCATTTGAGATACTGACCATATAGAGTTATTTAGGATATTTTCCCAGTCTCGTCGTACTTTCTCCTTCTGGCATAGGAGTCCTCCTATCACCTTTATGGCAAGCGGCAGCCCATCACATTTTTCTACAATTTTCAATCCAATATCCTTTAGCATATCAACCGCGGGTTCACTTTTCTTGGTTTCAAGTACCTGCAAGAAGTTTGAGCTTATAAAGTTAATAATGAGCATATAACATATCTGAGAGGCGTCTGGCTGGTCTACTTTATAAATTATTTTAGTTGCCAAAAAGTAGAATCCTTAATTAAGTGGTCAATAATTAGGACCTGAAGGTTACTAGTAGTACACACTCACCTGCTTCGTGAGCAATGACCAGCCATCTTCAAGTCCTAGTTTGTCCATATGATGGTATGGTTGCACCGCTCTCATGCCTCGAGCAACAGCTTCGTGTCTTGTCGTGACGAGGACTCGGCTACCAGAGGCGCTGTAGCTAATGGGAGCCTTAAGCAAGTTGGTCCATTCATTGGTGCCCCACATATCATCCAACACAAGAAATAGCTTCATGTCTCTGATGGCGCTGGCAAGAGCAGGCACAAGCAAGGCTTTATCTCGAGACCCGCCGCGAGGCCCAGGCAGGTTGCAGTCGACGGCAGTGATGGCCGTTCTCAACAAATCAACCTCATTGAACTCTCGTGTGATGCTTAACCATATCTTCTTTGTGAACTTGTCTTGGATGACCTGGTCATTGAAGACTTTCTTGCCGAGGGTGGTCTTTCCGATCCCGCCTACGCCAACGATGGCGACCACCGTAATCCCATCACCTACCTCCCTTGTTAGGATCTCCACAAGAGCCCTTGTGTCCTCTTCAATCTTCTCACCAACCACGCCTGACCGATCCAACAGGGGATCCGTCTTGCGGCTAACAGGAGGAGCGCGGGTTGTTGTCCTTCTGTCCTGGTAGGCTTCCAATTTGGCAAAACTGAAACTATGGCCCCTTGTGTAGATGTCATCCAACTTCTCATTCAGCGCCTTGATGCGGCTGCCGATGTCGTGGGCGTGGAGGGGATTTCGCAGGCAGAAGAGGAGGGGGTTAAGGCAGCCCGTGCCCTTGGATGTGCCTTGCTCCATGACCTTGAGCTGACATAGGTCGAGTATGTCGGTGGCTTGGTACATGGCACGCTTCAGTTCCTCGACCCAACGCTGGACGCTCTTGTCTGTGATGTTCCTCCTGTCAGCATCTGCCAGGAAGTTCTTGAGATCTGTGAGCTTGACGCTCAGGTCGTCGATCCCGCCGGAGACCCCGATGAGCATGGCCAACTCTTCTCTCGCCATGTCAGCGAGCATGTTGGTCACGTAGGACGCCAGAGCATCAAGAACCCCTGCCATTAATTGGTTGCAGAGGTGACGCCGTTTGCTGCTGTGAGAAAATCATGCAAAGAGAAACACTTGATTTAGCTCTGATCCATAGCTAGCAGTTCATCTAGACCATGTAAAACTTTGAATGCTACGACGGCTATGGATTTCACTTCGAGACAGAATAACTTCCAAGCACAAAAATTGTGAAGGTGCCTATGTATATCCACCTAGCAGCTAGATAGGTGCGGATGAAATTACCTGAATCAGTCGAAGCGACGAATGAATCGATCTACTACGGAGCAATCAGCCGCCATGTTCTTGTTATATAGCGAGCCGTGAGGGCTTGACCTCGTCCCGATCTACTATATACCCCCGTTCTTCTTTGACAACGTGCTTCGTTTTTAATTTTCTCGAGGCACACTCTTTCTAGCCTGTGCATCCTAGTGACCGAGTCTTTTTACATTTGAAATGGACCGAGTCTTTTTACATAAAAAAATGAGGCAACTTTTTTGAGTGCGTCGAGAAACAAAAACAACTGCTTTTGGAGAACTATACCATATCTCGAGTGGAAAGCGGCCAGTAGTAGTAATATGAAGTGGAAAACCATGCACAAAAATTTATCTCCATCCAACCAGATTCGACCTATCTTAATTAATTCTACCCCATCTTCTACTTTATCAATATGCACGCCTTCAACATTTGGTGCTTGCATATTTTGGCCTCACGCCTAACATGTTGAGCATCTTTCACATCATCCGAGACAGAGCTAAGAGCATCTTCCTTGGTGCTCTCAATAGTCCCCATACGAGTATGTGCATAAAAAAGCTCCCCAACAAGTCTGCGACGATCCAAGAAATTGTTCGGCATGCATCCCTTGTTCGCCCCCAACCTTTGGGGGCTGACACGTTTGGACCAGGCTTGTTATTGCTTCACCAAGTTGTGTATACACACAATCATCCTTCCTTTATATCGGACGTCATCACGATCAGAAGTCTAAGCTTTGATTGATTCAACATATTATTAATTTGTTTACTGCCTTGATGCTCTCATCGCTTAGCACCTTGTAGCGCTATACCGAAGACTAAGCACTAAATTAGTCAATGATTGGCAAAACAATCAACTAATCTCTCTTTACACGACCTCATGACCAATGTGCACAAGTGGTATATTAGTTTGAGTGTAAGCTTGCCCATCACGCATCAATCAAGCACTGGCTAGATCGCACCAGGAGCAAATGCACGTGTGTTGCCTACGATGGATACATATCTTTGTGATGAACTAGACACTGATTATATTTAGCTCTGCAAATCCGTGAACATGTCATCACATAAGTAAACAATTCCATGAGAATGCATACATTTCTGAGTTGAAGTGAAAGAAATATCTATTGGAATTTGGCTGAGTTTTGGAATGTTGGCCTATTAGACAAATTCTAAAATTTTCTTTGATCCACTTGTGCATGACAACATATGGCTGTAATAGTGGTATTAAAGTTTAGTCCCATATTGCTAGTGGAAGGAGAGTTGGACCACCTTATATAGTATAGTATTGCACCAATCACTAAGGTGTGAGAAGGAGAGAAGCCTCGCGCACTTCTTCTTCGACGCCGCCTGCCTCGCCACGACGCGCGTCGTGGGTTGTGGGTTGTGGGTTGCGGGAATCTCGCCGAGCCGAACTTTATTTTGCTGTTTGAGAAAATTAATTATGAGTAATTAATGGACATGTTAATCAATCAACTGTTTCCAGTTTTTATCGATCGTGGGTTGTGCCCCACGATCTCTCTGACCTGCACTATATAAGCGTCTGCGCTAAACCTAATCGGTAATCAATCCACACACGCGCCTACTTTACTTCCAGAATATTGCGTCGCCGCCTTCGCCTTCCCCATCTCAGCTTGCATGCACCGCAGATCGGGACAGTAGGCCTCCGGCACCCCGTTTCTTGTAAACCTGTACATGTGAGGGGCGATCAGGTTTTTGGGGAGCGCTCAAGTGCGACTACTGGCAACCACGACGTTGTCAGTCAAAGAGTTCCCGAACAACGACTTCTTCCCGGACGTCACCAACCTCTTCGACAACCTCAACATGAGCGACAACGCCTCTGCTATTTAGCCTATACTATACGTGATCCTTAACTGTTTTTTTCAGATTCTGCTGGAGTTCTTTGTTCTAGTGACGTAATATGTTCACCTACTTTGTTGATCTGCATAATTGGTTTTATTACTGTTTGTATGATCATGCTTTATCAGTTTTTTATTCAGATTAAATCATATGGATTATTGCTTATATTTTCAACAATCCAAAAACCTGATTATAGGTAACTGAATTCCACCGGTGTAGTCGCGGCTACTAGGCCGCCTCCTTTTGACGGTATGCACTATAAGAGATGGCGCAAGAGAGCAGTTCTCTGATTTGAAAACCTATACTGCTATAGCGCCACTCTTGGCAAGCCTGAAGGAGATCTTTCTGCTGAGCAGGAAGCGATCTTTAAGAAAGCCGATACCATATTTTGTGTGAGTTTGTTCAGTGTTTTTGGGGACAATATTGTTGACCCACTGATGTCTACGCACTTCTATTCTTGTAGACAGTTGTTGGGCCTCCAAGTGCAGAGGTTTATAGAACAACAACACATTTCTCTTAAGTGGATTACCCAAGGTTTATCAAACTCAGGGAGGAAGTGGTCAAAGATATCCCTCTTAAGCAACCCTGCAATCAAGATACAAGAAGTCTCTTGTGTCCCCAACATACCCAATACACTTTTCAGGTGTATAGATGCACTAGTTCGGCGAAGAGATAGTGAAATATAAGTGGTAACAGTGCCAGAAAATAGCTTGACGGTGAGGTAAAGACTAAAGGCAACAAGAAGGAAGCAAGCAAACATGCAATAGATCTAGTAGCAAACGGTGTTTCAATATTTAGAAACAAGGCCTAGGAATCATACTTTCACTAGTGAACACTCTCTCATATAAATATCTTCTCTTTATGATACTACTCTTACTACTCTCTAGTTGGATACTCTAATCCATGGTAGGGCTTTAACAACACTTCTCAAAGTCTGTCTTTCCCAATCTAGATAACCCCACACTATCACCTTGAGCGCTAGATGGTTTCAACAAACACCACAATTTCATAGAGATAACCAACTCAAAATATACTCATGATAAATATATATGTAACCTAGCTTAAGTGCCACACACGGTGTGCACGCTGTCACTTTCACACACGTGGGGAAAATCATAGATCTATTAAAGCACGATGAGTATTTATGCAGACTCTAGCCTAAGTGCCACCATGGCGTGCACGCTGTCACTTTCACACACATGTGGAGAGCAGAGATATATTGAAGCACTTGAGTAACAGAGTATATCTACTTGAGACAAAGCTCATGACCACAACAAGATCATGCATAGGGAGAGAGATGAACACATAGCTACTGGTAGAGCCCTTAGCCTCGAGGAAGAACTACTCCCTCCTCATCATGGGAATCATCAACGGTGATAGAGATCGATGGAGATGGCTCCGGGGGCACTTTCCCATCCCGGCAGGGTGCCGGAACAAAGATTTTATGTCCCCCGAATCTCCCCTTTGGTGGCGGCGGAGCTGTGGAACTTTTTGTGGCTTTCTGGTCGACGATTTAGGGCTTTCTTCCCAGGGGCTTCTTATAGGCGCAGGAGGCAAGGTCGGTGGAGGTCCAGGGGCCCACACCACCTGTGGGCGCCACAAGGGCTGGCCCGTGCCTAGGAGGGTGCGGCCACCCTGGTGTCCTCCTCTAACTCTGCTTCGTGGTTCCGTGTTGCTCCGAGAAAATAATGACTTTGGCTTTTGTCCCGTCCAATTCTGATAATATTAATTTTCTATCTTTCTGGAACCAAAAACAGAAGAAAACAGGCAACTGGCACTGTGACATCTTGTCAATAGGTTAGTTCTAGAAAGTGTATAAAAATACCTCAAAGTGTAGACAAAACATAGCAAAGTAGATACTAAACAAGCATGGAACATAAAAAATTATAGATACGTTTGAGACGTATCACCCGTATATGTCATTTGATAATATCAAGGATGCGTGAGAAGCGCTCGAGGCCAAGTTTGGGGTCTCGGACGCTGGCACTGAGTTGTATGTCATGGAGCAATTCTATGGCTACAATATGGTTGATGAGCGCTCCGTCGTTGAGAAAGCTCATGAGATACAATCACTTGCCAAAGAACTTGAGCAGTTTAAGTGTACCTTACCGTACAAGTTTATGGCCGGTGGCATTATTTCCAAGCTTCCTCCCTCGTGGAGGAGCTTTGCTACTTCTCTGAAACATAAGAGACAAGAGTTTTCCTTTACGGATCTCATTGGGTCTCTTCATGTGGAAGAGAAGGCGAGAGCAAAGGATAAAACTGCTCGAGGATTTAAGAGAAGTTCTAGTGCCAATTTGGTGCGGAGAAAAAACTTCCAATCCCACAAGTTCAAGAATAAGAACAAATCTGAAGGCAAAGGGAAGTTTGATGGCAAGAATAAGGCCATGCACTCAACCAACTTTAAGAAGAAAAATGATAAGAAGAAAGGCTCTTGCCACGTCTTTGGATCTTGATCATTGGGCTCCTAGCTGTCCTAATCGCTTTGACAAGCGTCA
This sequence comes from Avena insularis, assembly GCA_023614405.1. Taxonomy (NCBI): domain Eukaryota; kingdom Viridiplantae; phylum Streptophyta; class Magnoliopsida; order Poales; family Poaceae; genus Avena; species Avena insularis. The sequence continues at coordinate 19,505,752 of CM042684.1, forward strand.
ACATGGGAACAATGACAAGACTGCTAATGTTGTTATTAGCGATACTGAGATGAAGGATGCTGGGTACGGTATTTTACCTACTATCCTTTCAGTATGTCATTCTCCTGATTGGTGACACGGGTGCTAATACACATGTATGTTCTGATATTTCCATGTTTTCTTCTTATCAGGTCTCAAGGACTTCTTCCGTGTTGATGAGAAACGGCTCACGTGCTTCTGTTCATGGTGTTGGTGCGGTAAATCTAAAGGAAAGCAACATTATGTAGGGACGGGCATTCTTTCAGTCAAGCACACTACACAGTTCTACACAATTCCACCATGGTGGCTCCGTATATCGAGAAACACAAGAGTATTCTACGCTCCGAAAACCCCGTGAAGCCTGACTCCTGGATTAAAGTGGAACACGAGGCTACTTTTAGTAGTTGGTTGCAGACACATCTCATGAATAACACCACTGGTGTAGATTAGCTGTACTTGTTGGCCAGGTTACCATCTTCGACTATATGTACTTTCCAAGGGTACAAGATAAATGGGAATACATTTTACATAATCGGCCAAGATAAAAAGAGCACCAATCAAAATAGTGGTGTCCACTTTGATGCAACAGATGACAATGGGCATAAGAACATATATTATGTATACATAGAGGAGATATGAGAACTTGACTATGAACCTACTTTTAAGGTCCCTTTGTTTCAGTGCAAATGGGTCAAGCTAACAGTAGGCGAGGTACATGTAGACGAAAAGTATGGCATGACAACAGTGGATTTCAACAATCTTGCGTACATGGATCTCAACATCCTAAACTAGGTGGTGAGGAATGTGTGTATGTGTGGGTAGCCATGACGGTCGGCCTATAAATAGAGGGAAAGGACGGGGAAAACATGGCGGGAAGCGGAGGGAAAGGGCAGGAAAACATGGCGGAAAACGGAGGGAAAGGGGCACGCGGCTGGATCCTCATCCCAACCATAGCTTCAGGGTCGTCTTCATCATCATCGTCATCGCTAGGCGGACGCGACTGGATCCTCAGCCCAGCCATAGCATATTTCGGGAGGGGGGCACCTGCCACTCCGGCCTCGGATTCACGACACATGGGTGAGAGGGCTCCCGGATGACAACGTTGCTACGCCCGCGGTCTTCACCACCGCCACCCTTCTTATGGCTCTGCGGCGGGTGCGGGAACCTTAGGTGAGGATGATCTCCCCGCGCAATGTAGTGCATCACGCCAACGATAATCCGGTTCGCCCACTACAGGGGGCGACCGGATTTATTGTGGTTCATTGGAGGAGGGCCATCACCCTCGTACCTGGCGATCTCCCTTTCTCGCCGGTTAGCGAAGAAGGCTTTCTAGGTGTCGTAGTTGTCGGCATCCCAATGGGGATCCATCCGCTGATCCGACGTGAGCTCATGGTAGATGTGGTTCGTGATGGCCGCTTGGTAGGCGGAACCTTGAGGAATAGGAGGGACATGAACCCATCTTGCGCTTACCATCCAGCCAGCGGGCATGGGTAGCCAGAGGCGCACAGCACCTCGGTCTCCTCGAGGGTCAGAATGACCTAGTATGCACTGCCCATTGTTGTGAGAGAGGAAGGTGTGTATGTATGGATAGCCATGGCGTGGTCGGCCTATATATAGAGGGACAGGGCGAGAAAACATGGCAGAAAGCGGTGGAAAATGACGGAAAATATCTTTAGTCCCGGTTAGTGGCACGACCGGGACTAAAAGCTCCGGTCAGAGGGAAAGGGCTTTGTATTATTTTATAATTTTTTTATAAAACCGAAAATAGATTTGTATTACTTATTCAAATTTTAGCACTTTTTATATTGAAAGTTTAGTGAGATTCAAAAATATGCAAAAGATAACAGTTAATACATTTTTAATTAAAAATGGCAGAATGGTTAATAGTTTGACTAGTTAGAATAATTATTTTATAAAATAGAAAATGGATTTGGATTACTTATTCAAATTCAACACTTTTCATGTTGAAAGTTTTCTCAAATTCATAAGTATGCGAAAACTATATAATTCAAATGTTTAAATGTTTTGAAATTGTGCCAGATTTAAAAAAACAGAGCATCGCTAGTTTTGGCTCGGCACACAATTTTTGGGTCTTTTGTCCCAGCCTAATTCACCAGCCGCGATTAAAGCGTGTGCAACACGCGATGGTGCCCGGAAAGCCCCTAGTCCTGGTGTGTTCCACCAACCGGGACTAATGACCCCCCATTAGTCTAGGCTGGTGCAACGCACAAGGACTAATGGGGAGGGGTATATATACGCGGGCCCTTCCCCGGTCGAATCCACCGACCGGGACTTGGAGGCCATTGACGAGCACACAACGCCGCCAGGTTGCCGAAAATTCCCGTGTCGACCGCCACCGCCACCGTGCCTCCCCACGCCGGTCGCCACCACCACCCGCGCCCTTCCCTGCGGTGCCGGCCGCCACCGCCACGCCCTCCGTCGCTGGTCGCCACCGCGCCCCTTAGCGCCATCGCCACTGCCACCGCGCCTCCCCCGCCGGCGCACCCTGCAGCAAATCAAATTGCAAGGTTGCAATTAGGTGTATTTTAGTTGAAATTTTAGTTGAAATTAGGTGTATTTTAGTTGAAATTTTATGTAGCAAATTTGTGTGGTTAAATTTTATGTAGCAAATATTTGTGTTGTGAGGATTATTGCATAGGGAAATAGAAATAGAAATAACATTATATTATTGCATTTTTAGTTGCAAATATATTTTAGTTTTGTATTTTATTATAGAAAATAGGAAATAGAAAAAAGTTGTGTAGCAATATTTTTATAGATGTGTATATTAGTCTAGAACATTTTAAGTTGTGCATTTTTAGTTGCAAATATATGTGTAGCGATAGAAATATTGTGTGCAAAAATAGGATTTTTTTTCAAATAAAAATATCGTGTGCAAAAATATTGTGTGCATTTTGAAATAATATTGTGTGCATCTCGCATTTTGCAGAAATCATGGATCCAACTAGTTCAATCCGCAGAGACCTAGCACAAGAAGAAATTCTCGAGGATATAATCCACGACGCTTATCCACCCGAATCTCCCTCGAGGTATCTGAACCCATCCGGTGAGGGAGAGGAGGTCGACCGAAGAGAGGGAGAAGCCGCCGACTCCGATGATGGAGGAGCTAACAACTCCGATGATGGAGAAGCCGATGGACACTTAATGAAGACTGACAAGGTATATATATGATGTCCGGGAGGATCTGTATATACCGAGTTATATATATTATATTGACAAATATTTCTTCTCTTAGGCCTCCACATCAAGCAAATCTTCTGAATGAGGTCCGACAAAAAAGTTGGCCGCATCTACGCGTTATACAGTTATGGCCATATCAACACTGGGTGAACCGTTGGAACCCAAAAGGACTGTAAATGTATTTAAACAACAATGTAGAGTTATGGTTAGGGATCGCATCTCGATCATCGTTCGAGAGTGGCATAAGCCCAAAGGGGCGAAAGACATTCAAGTTGACAAGGGAATATTTGAAGTCATGGACCCATTAAAGAGACACCTAGAAAAGTTCCGCGGCATGCAGGACATGCTCCAGAGGTAATTTTCGCACTATATCGGTCTCTTTCGTTGATTTACTATCAGGTAATGAATAACTTATTCATTCATTTTCTTTGTCGGGCAGGGTTTGGAACATGTTCAAGCGTCAGGTTACGAGTTCCTTTAGTAAGAAGCTGACGTTTACTCCGGTCTTGGTAAGTAGTACGTGATATGTCTGCGCATCTCTTTACTTCTAGTTTTAATATAATTATGATGCTAGATTAATATTTTGATTAAATTCTATTTTCGTAAAATGCGCGAGGCAGCCACCGGAGACGTGGATACTACGTTTGCGAGTTCATTCACACGTTTAGCGCTGAGCACAAAGATTATAGAGTCGACGTAAGCAATACATTCACAACATTATTTTATTACCGTCACTTTTTGTTATCATGATTGATATTCATATCGATCTTCTTTTATATTATATAGTTCGAGAGCATGCGGAATCAGCTCCTATCAAAGCGACACGTACTAGGAATTGCAGATGAACTGGCGTGATTTTTATTGAAAGAGATTTTTGTTGAAAGAGATGGTAAACGATGCCGGAGAATTTAGTGTGAATATGCGCTACCGATGATCCCCGGATGTGTAATCGAATAGACGGGTCTAGTCTCGGTAATTGTGATCTCCATGTAACTATCAAAATTGTATATATTTATATGCTCGATCTCGTAAGACATGTTATCTTACATATGCAGGAACGTGTACGATATGTGGTAGCATAGAAATATTTGAAAATTATTTTAAAATAAAAATAAAATAAAAATAAAATAAAATAAATTCTCTACCACGGCAGAAAAAATGCCCAAAATATTATCACGACAAAGAACCATTATCGCGGTCCGTAACACCAAACGGAACAAATGAAGGTGCACCCCACATGCACCATGATGATCACATGGAGAACTATTTGTCCCGACTATTAACCGGGCCAGGACTAGATGCCCCTTCTCCACTACGAAGGACAAGAGGGTGGTTCTTGGACGCATGCATTCCTGCATGGCCAATGGGCCATTGACATCCTGTTGGCTGGTTGACCTAGAGACTGACCACGACCCATGTATTTAGTCATGTTTGTAGTTTATTAAGGAAGGAAACGTTGTTGCAAGTTATGATTGAGTTCCACGCGTGTATCTATTATTACAAAACTTGCATCCCATCTGTTCGTACATACCACTGGTGGAAACGAGGTCCCTAACACCGGTTCTTAGAGGCCTCTAACACCGGTTTTGGAACCGCTGTTGAGGGTTCGGTGTTAGAGGCCCCCCTTTAACAGCGGTTCTTATACGAACCGGTGTTAAAGGGTGGCGCACGTGAGGCTGCCGCGGCGCTCAGCCCCCCTTTAACACCGGTTCGTTATGTGCCGTGACAGAAAAAAGAGATAAATATCTGCGGCGGCGAGTTACGCCGGAAAAGCAACATAAATCTCTGCCGCGGAGAGTTACGCGCCGCCCGTTACAGGCGTATTTCTGCGGCGTGGTGGGGACGGGGAAGGAGAGGGGGAATCGATCAGGAGAGGTATACACATACATCGTCGTCGGTACATACGAGTACATGAATAATTAAGCAACTATTATTATACACAAACATCGTCATTGTGTGGTATTCTCCGTAAACGTTGAAGCATCAAGTACAAGACAAACACGTTCAAGCATATATACAACGTTCATTTTTTTGGATATCTAAAGAGTTCTCCACTAGGCGTGACGACCTCATCAAGTATGAACCCCGCCAATTTGTCTTGAATGGCTCGTATGCGGTCAAATGGTAGGAGTTGGTCCCGCATCCATTCGATCTAAATATATATGAAGAATGGGGTCAATATATATATAAGAATAAAACTCAACACAATTGATGTTAATAAAATAATGTTGTATACTTTGTTTACTTACTCTAAGTTGTTCTAGTGCGACTTGGCCCGTCGCACATATCGTGTTGCGAATGAACTCGCAAACATAGTATCCACATAAGTTATTACCGGGTCCCTAATGCGCGCACTTTACAAGAATAGAGAGTTCAATCAAAATAATAATCAATAAAGCATGATATAATGGAATTGGAAACAGAATCAAAGAGATACGCAGACCTAGCTAGCTAGTATTACTTACATTTTGGTCTACAAATTTTAGTTCTTCTGACCATTCACCCACGGCCCTGCCCGTGAACCTTTTCCAAACCCTGTCCGACAAAGAAAATGGATAAAGCAGTAATTAATTAGTTGTTGTCACAAAATTTGCCGATCTAGTGCGATAATATGATAGAAATTACCTCTGGAGCATCTCTTTAAAATCTGCCCATAGCTCTTGGTCTTTTCGTAACGAGTCCATGACAAGGACTTTTCCTGAGTCAGGTTGAATGACTAGCAGAATAAAGTGGAACCTACGCAAGCATAACTCATCATCAGTCACACTTAACATCGAGTAAGCCAAAACAGAATGTGTATAAGAGAGGGTAATAGTACTCACGAGAAGTTATACGGCAATAGTATTTCCCTTTTTTTTGTTATCTCAATAAAGACTTTAGCAAGAAATCTTCTGTTTGCCCAGGTCTATGTTGTACCACTTGTTCATGAACTCTATTTGGAACCCAATGTCAAAAGGGCCTCCTTTCATGCATTCCATAACCTTTTTCCTTCATAATAGTATATACATATATGGTGAGCATATATATATATATACATGCAATTAATGAATTGAATGAAATGAGATAGAAATTACAGCAATAGTACTTACACACAATAAAGGCTGATGGCAGCTTTGTCGAGTTCCTTCTGATTGAATAGAAAATGCAAGTCTTGAATGTTGAAGGCGATCTCGTCGTCTCCGCACAAGAAAATATAATCTCTTATACGCGCCGTGATCCATTCTTCCTTTCTCGTCTTGCAGAAATCAAGGTACCACTTGTGCAATCTTTGCATCTTTGTTGGTAGATTCTTGAGCTCCTCTTTCTTGACGAGATTCTTCCCATACTTCCATGGCTGTATGGGATTGACATCGCCTGTGGGCAAGTTGTCTTCCATGATGTTCAAGTATGCAATGTAAGTCATCCCGATATCATTGGCCTTTCTTTGTAGCTCTGCCTCGTAATCATTTACAGGAGGAGCGTTCCGTGTGTCGAACACTTGGAGCGGGGCGCATGATTGGTTTTCCTGCTCTCCGAGCATGGGAACTGTTTTCTGGGGTGTCGCATGACTGCTACTTTCAGACTCCCTCCGCCTTGCATCCCCCTTCATAATCTGGCGCTCGTAGTCCGGCACAAGTGGGGTTTCAGGTTTCAAAAGATTATTGTAAAACTTCTCCACCACCACCGGATCTAGTTTCTCCTTTGGCTCGGCCCGTCTAGGTGTAAAGAATTTCTTGACCTCTTCTTCCGAGATCCTATTGGCCTCCTCGTCGCTGCGATTCCACGGTAAAACTGGCAATGGCTTGGCAGAAGGCCACGGGACGTAGTTTCTTGAACTCTTTAGCGTACGGTTTCCTGCGGATTTCTTCGTGGGAGTGCTAGTGATGCTCTTCATGGCAGTGCTCTCCCGCTTACGCTGAGGAGATGGCTGAAGCGCCGGAGATGGCTGACGCGTAGGAGATGGCTGGCGCACCGGAGATGGCTGACGCGTAGGAGATGGCTGGTGCGCCGGAGATGGCTGCCGCGCAGGAGATGGATGAAGCGCCAGAAACGACAGGGGAGTATTCTGATGACTTGGAGACGGCTGAGGCGGATCAGATTGCTGATGCTGCGGAGACGACAGGGGTTCCAGTGGCCTCCAAGTTGGAAGCACGATGTGTTCCTTCTTCCAAAGAATGGTTGTTTTCACTGAAAATTTGAGTTGAGTTTCCCCTTCACCTGTAGCATGGTCAAGCTATGCTTCCTCATATTCCTTCACAACCTCATCCACCCCGACAATAGCATAGCCATCTGGAATCGGTCGACAGTGGTAAGTTCCACCAGCTACAGGAGGTAAGGCATAGCCGGCAGCCACCTTAATGGATAAGCCCATTAATCTCACATGCAGCTCAGCGTGTTTGCTCTCCGTAATCTCATCCACGGGGTATCGAGGACCCGCCATTTCAAGTGTGGACTGCACGTTCTTCGTGGAAGCCACGCTGCTTTTCCGCGCAGAGTCTAGGCCGCCGACAGCTTCCAATGCAAGCTCTTCGTGCCGCTGAGATGGGCCGGTAGCTTGCTGGCTCTTTTGTGCATTCACTTGCGCCTGCAACTCCACAAGTGCATGTTCTATCTGTGTCATCCACTTTGTACGCTCTTTTTATTTTCTGTCGCGCCATCTGTAAGAGTCGCCCCACTCGGCAAACCCATCCTTCCATGTTATACCCCCTGTGCCTCGTGCAAGTCCAGGGTGTTCTTTTTTACCGATGGCGCGTGTGAGCTGGTCATTCTCTCTGTCGGGATGGAAGGTCCCGGCGGCTGTTTCCTCGTATGCCGTGATGAGTTCAGTGACGGGTTTGGCAAGGAGGGTTGGGAAGATACACAATCCCGTTTCTGGGTCCAACCTTGCCCCTATTCCGTAGAACCAAGTCTTTGCGTGTAGGTCCCACCCATGTGTCTGGGGTGTGATCCCTCTATCGCGCAGGGCCTTCTCAGCTTCCTCCCACTTAGGCCTCTGAGATATGTAGCCACCTGACCCCGTCCTCTAGTGATATTCCTTCTTCTGGGCATTTAGCTTATTGGTTTCTGACCTCTTTGTAGCTATAGCACCTTCCTTGTATGCCACAAATTCGGGCCAGTGAGGTCTTATCTTCGCATAATATGCGTCTTCGAAATCTGGAGTCTCGCGAGCTTTGACAAATTTGTTCAATTTTGTCTTCCAGTTGCGGAAAGTGTCAGCCATCTTCTTTAGAGTCCACTCTTTGACATTTTCCTTTATAACCGGTTTGTTTTCATCCTCCTCTGGCGGAAGGGTGAAATTTACCAATAGCGAATTCCAAAGCATTTCTTTAGGTCTTTCATCGACAAAGGTACCATCGCCCTTCTTTGGCTTATTCCAATATTCAATTATGATTGGGATTTGGTCCCTAACAAGAACTCCAGCCTGACATAAAAATTTGTCTGCGGACTTCTTGGGCTCCATCGGCCTGCCATCAACACGGACTGCTTCGATCGTGAACTTTGCACGATCTTTCAACCGATGGCTTGCGCCTCGCTTGATCCTTTTCGTATAAGAACATTGTTGTTGGATGGTCGATCCGGAGGGCTAAAAGAAGAAAGAAGCGTTAATTAATACATATACATATATATACAAATCAATCGGTGCAAGTCAGCAGAGGCTTAATCCATGCATATACCTCGACGAACTTTGCAATCACTAAAGTGCGTTCACCGGAGTCGTCATCTTCTCCATGACTACTTGAGTTGTCATCATGTCCCTCCAAGTTCAGATATTGTGAGGTGTCCTCGTGGATCATGTTCTCCATTATTTCTTCCTCTTCAAGGTTTCTACTGAGTGGATCCATAGTTTCTAAAGAAATAATATTATCACACAAATATTAGTAATACATCTATTGAAATGCTCGAGCAAAAAACCCTAAACATACACATACACATACAAAAAATATATACATGAAAACCCTAAAGCATGCTCGACAACTTAATCGGGGTTCCGAGGGGTGAAAACCCTAATTCGGGGAAACTCCGGATGTATATGAGAGGGGTTACTATGTTCTCTAATTAAACTTGTCTTGAAAGTTGTTCAACAATGCATGATTATAGCTTAAATAGTTAGATCTCATTTTTTGAACATTTTGATATATTATACATATTTTTATGACTTATAAATCATTAGATATTGAATTTACAAGTTTTATTCATTTTCTGAAATTGTTTAATCAATTTAAATTGAATTATTACATCACTGTGATGTCAGCTGGGCGGTTTAACCTATTTAAACCACTACTGGTCCTAGCCACTATGGTCGTGGGCAGGCCATGTCACTGCCACCTAAGCGTACGCTAGCCATGTCACTTTGCCACCTCGGTAGGGGCCGATGTGACAGAAGGCCACCGGCCGCAGCCGGGCTCGTTGAGCAGGCGTGATGTGGGGATCCTAAAACTGGCGGCGCTGCTGGCTTAAGGTCATCGGAACAACGACTCCGGCGAGCGGCGGCGATGCTCACAGATGGACATGGGGGAAGCGGACTAGAGCGAGAGAGGGAGAGAGGGATGACGCATCAGCACCATTTGCTCACCAGGAGGCGATTGAGGGGGTCTGCCAAGAGAACGGTGGCCGGAATCAAAGACGACAGTGACGGCCGGAGCTCGGGAAGGGGCGGTTGATTGCGTCGACTGGGGGCACCTCATCTCGATTCCTTCGGCGAGGAGGCTCGGTCTGGCGAAAAGCGGGCGTGGGCCCGGCGTGGGCGGCGGCGGTGTGGGCGCCCGGCGGTGCGGCAGCCTCTGCCCCGTTCTTCCTCTACGCGCGCTTGATCTGGCTGGGGGGAGAAGGAAGTGGCGCGCGTTATAAATCCCCCCTTTAACACCGGTTCGTGGCTGGAACCGATGTTAAAGGGGGGGAATTCGTTTCGCGCCCGCACCCCCCCTTTAACACCGGTTCCATCCATGAACCGGTGTTAAAGGGGGGGATGCACGAAACGAAATAAATGCCCCCCCTTTAACACCGGTTCGTGGATGGAACCGGTGTTAAAGGGGGGCATTTATTTTGTACATTAAAGGGGTGGGGGCATTTTTAATTCAAAAATAGGATATAATTTAGAAAATTCATATCTTTTTCATTTCAACTCAGAAAAATATGAATAATATATCATAATTTTCAGAAAAATAAGATCTATCCATTCATATGAAAACATTTTGTAGTTACTATAGATGAAAATTTTAAAATGATTAAAACACTTACATATAAATTTTGATTATTCAATTAAAACAAAAATAAAATAGTCAAACCCTAAAACTTTGAACATAAGAAATATTAAGCATCTAAAAAGGAATCTAACCCGATTTTATTAGAGCAAATCATATTTTATTTTGTATTAACATTTTTAAATTGTTTGGATATTTAAATGCCGCATCTTTTGTATACTTTGGAATCTGACAAAACCTCGCTAAACTTGCATTGGATTTTTGATAAAATTGCATATTGTGAACCTAAAAATGATTTTTGCAAAAAAAACATGAGCATCGTATCATGTACCTGTAGTTCATATCTGACCCACTTCCTCTCGATTCGGCAGGAATTTGTCTTTTTCACCAGAGGTGGACGGAAAGGTTTCAGATCCCCATGTTGGTACATTGTCCATATAAGGTGGTCTAGTATTTTTTTTAAATGTGGTGGTAGTTTTTTGAATTAGCCATTTGGTGGTTACTTCACAAAATCGTCCGTTTTTATGCTCGGAAAATGGAAAATGCCTTTTTGGTGCGACAAAAAGGAAAACTTCCTCTTGCAACATTGTTTGCCATCCCATGATGCACATGTATGCACAATATGGCCACATTATCACAAACTATGCCTTGATTCTAGCCATAACATTGGTCATTTGACCCGAAAGCCAAGAAACCTCGAATGAGATAGGTCATTTTATGAAGGTTTTTTTGAGACATAATCAATTTGCCAAGTTTGATATTTTTATTATGATAGAACTGGAATTAAAGTACATAATGCAACTAACAGTAAGTTACATAAAGCACGACTGAAAATTAAGATACATAAAAGAACTAAAAATTAAGATACATGGCCAGATTAAGTCACAATCGGCCGAACTTGTTTTGGAATGTTGGAGTGATTCAGTCATGCTCCTGCCTACACCTGTAGTACTCGCCACTATAGTCGCTAATTGCTACTTGTGCCCGTCGTTGCTGCCAATCAAATAAATAATTGAACCTTGAAGGCTGAATACGCGTGGGCTGGACTTGAGGGTAGCGCAGATGGGGGTTAGAGTCGGCGGCAGTGTCGTAGGCCATGACGGTCTGGAGAGTCCGACTGCGCCACCACAGCCGACGGCCGGCCTCGTTGAAGTTCGGAGGAGGTGGGCCGTCCTCCTCGTGCCTGGCGAGCGCCCTCTCACGGCGATACCCGAAGAAGGCTTCCCATGTCGGGAAATATTCGGGATGCCATCTGAGATTCCTCCGCTGCTCCGGCGTGAGCTCGAAGTAGTAGTGGTTCGTGATGGCCATCCGGCGCGCCACACCTAGAGGGACAGGAGGAACCGGCATGCCTCCGGCGCTCGACATCCGGTACAGGGACACGATGGCCGGCGTGCAGGGGTAGTTCGAGGCGCAAAGCGCCTCCGCCTCCCTAGGGGTTAGTGCTATGGTGGAAGCCATGGGAAAGAGTGATGAGGTTGCAGATATGAGTCTAGAGATGTGCAATGACGATGGAGGCCAACCCTACATATATATTTGAGTAATATGCACCGGAGGTCCTAAAAGTTTGGATCAAACCGTAGGCAGGTCCTAAAAGTTTCAAATTGTGCACCAAGGTCCTAATTCTCAGTTGGTTATGCACTGCAGGTCCTAATTCTTAGTTAGTTGTGCACTGCAGGTCCTAGTTCTTTGCTATAGCCCCGGCTACAGTGCACATGGATCTGAGAATTAGGACTTGCGCTGCACATATTGAAACTTTTAGGACCTGCATACAGTTTCGTCCAAACTTTTAGGCCTTCCGGTGCATATTACTTCTGACATGTCTGTCTTGTCCTCCACTCCCACGATGTTTCTTTTTCCTGAAAGAACTATGTGACGCTTTGGCTCATCGTGTGATGTATCTGTTTGCTTATTTTCTTTTTTTCGGTTTGGTAGACATGTCCTTCACATAGAAAACCTGAGCCACATCATTGGCTAGGACGAATGGTTCGTCTAAGTTCTTGTCTACCTTCATAAGATTGTTGAGATCCACTGTTGTCATTCCGTACTTCTTGTCTACCTCAACCCCTCCTCCTGTTAGCTTGACCCATTTGCACCGAAACAAGGGGACCTTAAAATTAGGTCCATAGTCAAGTTCCCATATCTCCTCTATGAACCCATAATACGTGGTCTTTTGCCCATTGTCTTCTGCTGCATCGAAGCAGACACCACTATTTTGGTTGGTGCTCTTTTTATCTTGGCCTATCGTGTAAAATGTATTCCCATTTATCTCGTACCCTTGGAAAGTACATACGATCGAAGATGGTGTCTGGACAACAAATCTGCTGATCTAGCAGTGGTGTTATTCATGAGAAGTCTTTGCAGCCAGCCGCCAAAACTTCGCCATATGTTCACTTATAATCCATTCATCGAATGTCCCGGTGTTTGAGGCGTATTAAATTCTTGTGTTCATTGATATCTGGGCAACCAAGATAGATCTTTGTAAAACCGTGTAGTGTGCTTGATTGAGAGAATGCGTCCCTACATATCATTGCTTTACATCCTAGGGTGCCTTTTCCACGCATCTCCCTCATGTCGTGATTACGGAACACCAATCGCCTTAAGGTCAGGAATAAAATCAACCACGAACTCAATGACCTCCTTTGTTACATAGCCCTTGGAGATGCTTCCTTCGGCCTATACGGTTATAAACATATTTCTTTAAGACTCCATGTACCTCTCAAGGGGAACATATTGTGTAGAAATACAGGACCAAGAATGACAATCTCTTCTACTAGGTGAACCAGGAGATGCGTCATAATATTGAAGAAGGATGGTGGGAACACCAACTCAAAGCTGACAAGACATTGGGCCACATCTGTCTGTAACCCTGGTAGGCTTTCTGGAACGATTACCTTCTGAGATATTGCATTGAGGAATGCACATAGCTTCACAATGGGTACTCGAACATTTTCAGGTAGAAGCCCCCTCAATGCAATCGGAAGCAATTGCGTCATAATAACGTGGCAGTCATGAGACTTCAGGTTTTGGAATTTTTTCTCTTCCATATTTATTATTCCCTTTATATTGGACGAGAAGCCAGACGGGACCTTGATACTGCTTAGGCATTCAAAAAAGATTTCTTTCTCTGCTTTGGTAAGAGCGTAGCTGGCAGGAGTTAAGTGGCATCGTTTACCCTTCTCGTTCTCAGGATGCATAGGCTCTTTAGGGTCTTTCATACGTTGCTGGTCCTGCCGTGCTTTCGGTGTATCTTTTGTCTTCCCATAAACTCCTAGGAAGCCTAGCAGGTTCACGCAAACATTCTTCGTCACGTGCATCACGTCGATTGAAGAGCGGACCTCTAAGACTTTCCAATAGGATAGGTCCCAAAATATAGATTGCTTCTTCCACATGGGCGTGTGTCCGACATCGTCATTCGGAACAGATAGACTGCCAGGGCCTTTTCCAAAGATTACTTCTAGGTCTTTGACCATACCAAATACCTCCTTACCGGTACGGAGGAAAGGCTTCCTCCAGGGTTCTGCCAGACGTTTAAAATGCTTGCCTTTCTTTCTTACTAGATGCAGGTTCAGAAGAAATCAACGATACCCTAGGTACACAACCTTCTTACATTTATCCAAATATACACTTTCAGTCTCATCTAAACAGTGTGTGCATGCATTGTATCCCTTGTTTGTCTGCCCTGAAATGTTACTAAGAGCATGCCAATCATTGATGGTTACGAAAAGCAACGCTCGTAGGTCAAATGGCTCCCCTTTGTGATCATCCCACATACGTACACCTGGTTTGGCTCACAGCTGTAAAAGTTCTTCAACTAATGGCCTTAGGTACACATCAATGTCGTTGCTGGGTTGCCTCGGGCCTTGAATGAGCACTGGCATCATAATGAACTTCCTCTTCGTGCACAACCAAGGAGGAAGGTTATAGATACATAGAGTCACAGGCCAGGTGCTGTGACTGCAGCTCTGCTCACCAAAAGGATTCATGCCATCTGTACTTAGACCAAACCTTAAGTTCCTTGCGTCACGTGCGAAGTCTGGGTACTCTCGCTCGAATTTTCTCCACTATGACCCATCAGCGGGGTGTCTCAACATCGCGTATTTCTTACGGTCTTCCATGTGCCATCGCAACAACTTGGCATGTTCTTTATTTCTGAAGAGACGTTTTAACCGTGGTATTATAGGAGCATACCACATAACCTTGGCAGGAACCTTCTTCCTAGGGGCCTCGCCCTCAACATCGCCAGGATCGTCTCGTCTGATCTTATACCGCAGTGCAGTGCATACCGGGCATGCATCCAAATTCTCGTACTTCTCACCGCGGTAGAGGATGTAGTCATTAATGCATGCATGTATCTTCTACACGTCTAATCCTAGAGGGCAGACAACCTTCTTTGCTTGGTATGTACTGTCGGGCAACTCATTATTTCTTGGAAGCAGATTCTTCATTTTTACCAACAACTTTGAAAATGCGCTGTCAGTCACATCGTTCTCTGCCTTCCATTGCAGCAAATCCAGTGTGGTACCTAGCTTTTTATGGCCATCTTCGCAAGTTGGGTACAACAATGTTTTGTGATCCTTTAACATCTGCTCCAGCTTCTCCTTCTCCTTTTCAGTTTCACATTCTTCCTTTGCATCGGTAATGGCCCGACCAAGATCATCATCAGCGGGCCCATCTGTTGCCTCTTGATCTTCATTATATACCCCCGTTGCAGTATCATCATATTCATGATACATATTATGATAGTTGTCATCATCCTCTTCTTCTTCATTGTCTTCCATCACAACCCCTTTTTCTCCGTGCTTGGTCCAACAATTATAGCTGGACATGAAACCGGATCGAAGCAGGTGGGTGTGAATGGTTTTGGTATTTGAGTAGTCTTTCTTGTTCTGACAGTGAACACACGGACAACACATAAAACCATTGTGACCACGGTTTGCATTAGCCACAACGATGAAATTTTGGAGGCCCGTAATATACTCGGAAGTGCGTCGGTCACCGTACATCCATTGCCGGTTCATCTGCATTAATATATAGTATATCAAAAATTAATAGGAAGATGACCATTTATATATAGTACATCAATGACACATGAAAGGATAAAGTTGCCGACCTCGACCGAGAAGGAAAGAGTAACGAGAAAACTTATTTCGAGCTCTCGGGCATTTCACCGAACACCTCTTGTGCATAGAAAAAACACACAAACTAGCACACCTCTCACCCTTTTGCTAGGCTCCAAAATCAAAGAGTGAAAAAATGGAAGAGGGGGGTGTGGGCTGCAGTGTGTTATATAGTCCCTCTTTAACACCGGTTCAAGCCACAAACCGGTGTTAAAGGGGAGGGGCTGCGTGAGCCACTGGTGCAAGGCCTTTAACACCGGTTCGTGGCTTAAACCAGTGTTAAATGGGGGCTCCTTTTTGCTCTATGGACCACGCTGGTACGGGCACCCCCTTTAACACCGGTTCGTAGAAGAATCGGTGTTAAAGCCCATTTCCGACCTCAACCAAAGGTCTCGTTTCCACTAGTGCACTTATACTAGAAAAATGACCCATTAATTGCTTCTACCATCTTTTTTATATATACATCAAGACACTTCAGTATAAAGATAGTGGCATATAAACGAAGCTCTCCTTAAATTTACGGGTATAAGTCACCATTCACCAAAACAAATATTCGTATTCCATGATCCTTTGGTACAATTATTGCGTAACATTGCTAGCAAAGAAAAAAAAAGAGAAACCAAGACACCTCGAGAAAAAAATTGTAGTGCTTCCAAGTTGCATCAAAGCTAGCATTTTTTTATAACTGCAAGTTGTCTTGGCATCGGGGGCATGTCAAGCTCATGTAGGCCCTCAAGAGCCCGAACCAGTTCACCCATTGTGGGCCGATCATACTCATTGTCTTGTATACACCAAAACGCAACCTTGCATACTCTTATAGCCTCTTCCGAGTTGAACTTGCCACATAGTCGTGGATCTACCAAACTATCCACATCTCCACCATGAAGCATGCTGGTGGCTTGCATAGGGAAATACGAAGTGTGATAACTTTCAGAAGTGTATACTTTAGGTGAATTTCTCCTTCCTGATATAATTTCTAGTAGTACCATTCCAAAGCTATAGACATCAACTTTTTGAGTAATAGCTTCTCCACTTATCCATTCTGGGGCAAGATAGCCTACAGTTCCTCTGAATGTGGTCAGAACCCGGCTAAAATCCCTTCCTACAATTGTTGCCAACCCAAAATCTGCAATTTTAGGAACAAATGATGTATCAAGAAGTACATTTTCTGGCTTAATATCACAGTGTATGATACATTCGCGGCAACCCTCATGCAAGTAGGACAATCCTCTTGCAACTCCTATGGCAATTTGGTACCTTCTGCTCCAATCTAGGACAATGTCATTACTGTTAAATAGATGCACATCAAGAGAACCATTGGACATGTGCTCATACACTAGTAACCTCTGATCATTTTTGCAACAGAAACCAATTAATTTTACTAGGTTGATATGCTGGATCAAACCTATCGAACTCACCTCAGCCCTGAACTGCTTCTCTCCCTGTTGAGCACCATCCAATCTTTTCACTGCTATAGTGATGGCTGAGTCACTTAGAAACCCTTTGTATACAGAACCAAATCCGCCTCCTCCTATCCTTTCAGAGAACTTTTTTGTAGCATCACATAAATAACTATATCTGAAGGTTCTAATCCCAACACAATCTTGGGTGTTACTTGATGGCAAACCATACTCTTGGTTTCTCCTCTAAACAATGAACAGTATTACTAGTATGATCACCAGTATTGTCCCGGAACCCGCAATGCTTGCAGCAGTAACTACTCCAAAAGATGTCCCACTTTTTTTCTCTCTCAAAATCTCCAAATAATCCTTGGCGGCGAGGCGGAGGTAGAGAATATCTCCAGCAGTAGTACTCGACGCAGTATTGAGCAATTCTCCACGCCAGATAGAGCACCCTGTGCTAGTATAGGAATAAGCAGTGCAGGAGCAGTCATTGGAACAAGCTTGTGCGCAACCACTAGCATTAGGCATGACTTGTGTGGTGATAGGGTGATAGGCCAATGTGACACCGGGTGCGGGCAAGAACTTGTCTGTTGTGCAATCTAGAGGATTGTTTCTGACGCACCCTCCCACTCGATCTTCGAGATCCCATTCCTCAGGTGACTTGACAGAGAAGCCCTTCATACAATCACATGACAGGTTTGCGTTTATATTGGTGCAAATGGTGAAAGGTCCACATGCAGCTTGGACACTGCATGGATCCATGGGTTGGGTATAAAACTGGTGCCAACGCTGCAGGCTTTCATTCCAAACATGAGCCTTTATCTGGCCAGAAATCTCTACCAGAGTGTATATAGAAAGCGATTCGTCATTCAGCGTGGAATATATATAGTATTGCTCTTGATTGTTATTCACATGGTTGTACATGGTCAAGCCTGTGTCGCTGGGATCTACATTTTGCTGAGAGAACGTCCCGGATGCCCAATACACAATGGACGAGGAGCATTGGCTGAGGATGATCCCTTGATCAAAGCTGGAGTCTACCCCGACACAGTATGACCCATGGCCCGGGTTGATTCGGTTCTTCTTTGAGACGAAGACACGATTCAAACCGGTGACCTTGTTCCTACCAAGCTTGGATCCAGGGAGAAAGACGTCTGTCGGGTAGTCGAAGCTCTGCCACCAGACCTGCTGATCTGGATCCGAGGCATGTTGTATGACCAGGTTCCCGTTGTCGGTGAGCACGGCGACAGGAATGGTGTTGTTATTGCTGTTTTTGGATGCAGCATTGGTAATATTAGTGGACCAAACTGGTGTAGCAGCTGCCACAGTGTGATCTAGGACGACAAGGTTGCCATCTCTAGAAATCTGGAGCTTGAGGTCATGTGGGTCGGTGATTGGGTCGTCTCGGTTGGCAATCCACACAGGGGTAAAATCCGGGATCTTGTTGAACCATATGCCTAGGTACCAGTTAGGCGTGGTACTAGTGTTGTGAGCAGAGGAGGACTTACTGGTAGTAGCGCTGGATCCGGATGCGAAGAAGCCGAGCGCGAACTTGCCATTGCTTGAGACGAGCTTGTCGACCATTTGGCCTGCCGTGAGAGTGTGGTGATCAGCAGTTGTAGCACAGCACCTGCTAGCAGGGCTGTGCATGGAGACGAGGAGGAGAAGCCCCAGTAGTATGTGGTGTGGATGCATGGTGGTGAATATTATCGGAGTGACAAGATGCGTGTACGTAAGTACAGGTGCTAGTAGCTGTGTGTCTTGCTGCTGTGAGAATGAAGAGCTGGATCTATATATATACCCCAGGCACAATGCAATGTGATGCTTGTTCCAATAATTTCTAGATGAAGAAAGCACACGACATTGTTGACCACACGGGTCGTTAGTTGCTGGTATATTATAAAAAAGGACAAAACAAGAGTCCCTGGCTGAATAATAATTCAAGCTAGGTACCGTGGGAATGAGTATAGGAGTACTATTTCCAAGCATCGAGTAAGTGTTCACACATAGAAGAAAAAATGTCCACACGAGAGACTGATGTTTCTTTTCTGGAAGTAATATGTATGATGCTGATAGGAGCTAGTAGCTGCCAAATTGCACCTTCGGATGCTACTTCCTAAGGTGCTGGCTGGCCTATTTTAGGACCACGTATGGAGATCTCGTCATCTGGGAATGTAATAGCAGGAGGGCGTCGTTCTTTGACCAAACCGACGACTTGGACGAATAATCATGGACCGACTACCGCCCAAGAAAGAATCCAACATTATTGACTGACTTGTGTGTTCCAGTTAGAATGTTGTGAGTAAGCAAGTGGTACTCAACGAGAAAAAGAACGGACATACGTACGGCGCTTCCTCATGAGCGTCTCAGGCGGCGCCCTCCACACCCTAAAACCTAGGCCGCGTCTCCATCCCTCGTCGCCTGCCGCCCCCGCTGCCCTCCCCTGCGGTGGTAGCGACCCCATCTGCGTCAAAGACGGCGGCGGGGATGGCGAGGTGCTACTGCTGGTTTTTCTCAGGAGTTGGAGGAACGTCGACGGAAGTGCAGGACGGCGCGGCTGTTCGGGTCGAGGCCTGAGGCCCTCCAGCGGGGCAGCAGTGAGGAGGTGGCGGTGCGCCCTCAACACGTCTTCGGCGAGCATGGCGGCGAGCTGGCCCGTCGGGTCAAGATCTGGGCTACGAGGCCGATCTGGCTAGATGGGGCGGAGGGATCTGGCGGTTCCTCGGGTCACTGGTACTTGCAGCCTTGCGCTTGGACTGCCTCTATATATGCTCTCTTATCACTCCGACATGGAGGTGACTGGCGGCGTGGGTGCCTGCTAGTCTCATGAATAATGGTGACGGTCCTAGGATTCCTTATATCGCCAAATGATGATTTGTCGGTGCTTGTCCCCATCGATCTGGCGGAAGTGGTGTGTTTCGGAAGGCTTCGCCGGCAAACTCACAAGGGCGAATAATGCCTAGAGATTGCCAGATTAGAGGGATTCGGTCGTGTGCACCCATGTTTTACTCTAACCGTTTGAATTCAGAGGGAGCGCTTCAAAGCTCTCTTAGCTGTTAATATCATGGGCCGTATGCTCTCGTTCCATGGTGTTGAGGAAGAATGTCATGAAAACCGAAATCTGAGGACTGACAATGGTGATTCGAGTTTGGGTGATGAGGATGAATTGACTTGATGACTTGTGACTTGGTGCAGCGGCATTCAAATGGGGGCGACTGCACATGAAAGGTTCACGGTCCTACCTTTCAGGGTGAAAACTCAGGGTCTGGCCTTAATTGGTTGTGCCTGACAATGGCCTTGTTGAAGGTATTGTTTTGAGAGCGCGGTATTTTTCTGGGCAAAAATCTAAGATCTATGATCGGGAGGTGTCTGTGCACTATTTCCTTTTTAGAGGCGCCGCTTTTGAAAAAGCTGAACTTTTGGTGTTGTCTTGGCGGTGATAGTATTGTTGTTTCAATGAATGGATCACAGTAGCAAAACTTTTTTTATATATATATTTTAGCTACGTGTATCCGTATGACTGCTAGGGCAATGCGTTGTTGCAGAGGCCAAAGCTGACGCACAACTGTTGGGTGCAACTGACCAGTGGCAGACCTAGGATTTTACTGATGGGTATGCCGGACAAAAAAATGATGGCTATTTAGATGATACCTATTTACCAATGCAACAAGTAATTGTAAATTTGCATTTTGATACAGTATATTAGCAATACACAACATGTAATTGAAAGACTAAATTCAAATAAGTCAAAATAACATATGATATTCTGAAATATGCATAAAAGAAACTTACAGTTTTACTTGTTTGGCCTACGCTTCCTCATTGCCATGAAAGACTCGATTATATCATCTTCATCCACCTCAGAGAACATATCTTTCTCAATGTACGTGACTAAACAATCATCCAAGAGGCTATCACTCATCTTATTTCTTAACTTTGATTTCACTAAAGTCATCGCAAAAAACACCCTTTCAACAGTAGCCGTTGCCACCGATAGAACCAATACCAATTTGAGAAGCAAATAAACCATATCATACACTTTATGCCTCTTTGTTTCAACAAGCTTAACTGAAAGGTCAACAAGACTCTCTAGGCCTCGGAAGCTATCATCTCGTCTCATGTCAGCAATGTAGTTATCAAGTTGCAATTCAAGCTTTAGCAAATAATTGTCCGGGATATCATTTGGATAGAATTGAGCTAGTCTGCATACCTTTTGTGCATCAAAAGAAGCAAATGAGTTTGAAGGATTGAAGGCTGACATACAAGAAAGTAACTCCATATTAACCTCATCAAACCGATTATCAAGCTCTTGACTAATTTGATCGATCACACCAATGTATACTTCTCTTCTGAAGTGGTCATCATTTGTTTGGTTTCGGGCACGGGCATACCTTGTTGATTTTCCATAAGGCACATAGTTACCATCCATAGAAGGAACTTCGACACCATGTTTGTCACAAAACAAAGTGACCCTCTCAAGAAATTGAACCCAACCATTAGACCTCAGTTGTTGTATCCTGTCCTTTGCCCCATTAACAAGTGATATTGCATTAAGAATATCTTGTTCCCTTCTTTGCAAACATTGGGATAATTCATTTGTATATCCAAGAATCACAACCGTCAAGTGTGCAAAGAAAACAAACTCAAAGGACTCAAATGCTCCAAGAACATAATGTATTCTTGTCCAATCATCCTTATATGAGGTATCATCTCCAAGCTCGGTGAGTACGTCATGAATTGTGAAAAACATAACAACAATGTTGTATACAGTTTTGAAATGTGAGCCCCACCGAGTGTCACCAGGCCTAGGCAACCCCATCTCTTGATTTAATCCACTCCCAGTTTCAAGTTCACCACAGTCAAGTGCTTTCTTGATACTCTCAAGCCTAGCATTTCGAAGCATGTCATGACGCTTACAAGAAACTCCAACAATATTCAATAAGAGAGATACTTGATCAAAAAAACTCACACAATCAGCATTTTCCTTAGCAACGACAATAAGAACTAGCTGGAGTTGATGTGCAAAACAATGTATATAATAAGCAGAAGGCGACTCTTGCATGATTAATGTTTTTAGTCCTTTAATATCTCCTTTCATGTTGCTAGCTCCATCATAACCTTGACCACGAATTTGAGACATAGTCAAACCATGACTAGCAAGTAAAGTTTCAATTGCATTCTTTAGTGATAAAGAGGTAGTAGAAGCTACATGAACAACTCCAATGAAGTGCTCACATGGTCTTCCTGATTGATTGACATAGCGCAAACAAAGAGCAAGTTGTTCTTTATGTGATATATCACTAGACTCATCAGCCAAAATAGCATAGGGCTCATCACCAAGTTCTTCAATAATTTTCTTTCTAGTTTCCATAGCACAACATTGAATAATATCCTTCTATATCTTTGGGCTATTTAATATGCAATTACCTGGAGCATTCTTCAAAACATACTTATGCACTTCTTGACTATTTTCTACAAGAAACTCCAACAGTTCAAGGAAGTTCCCTTTGTTACTAGAATCTTCACTTTCATCATGTCCACGGAATGCCAATCCTTGATGCAAAAGAAACTTGATACATCTAAGTGAATAAGTCAACCTTATCTTGTAAAGACGAAGATCCTCATCAGTCCACTTCTCAATATGATAATCAATTGCTACCTTGGGATTTGTGAACCCAATGTATCTCTCTTGAGCTGCATTATGTGCCTTAGAATCCAGATGTTTCAAAAGTGCTTTCTCTCCAATATTCCAATTTCTCCACCCATCAACAGTAAATGTATCTGAGCCAGTACCCTTCTTGAACAAGTAGCATACAAAGCAAAACACAGAATCCTTCTTCATACTATATTCAAGCCACTCATAATTATACAACCATACAACATTGAATCGACGATCTCTTTTTCCAATGTTCCTTTTTGGAAAAATATGTGTATAAGGTTTGAATGGGCCTTTAAGAATATATGCTCTTCGAACTGCATCTTGATCATTAACATGATAATTTTGAATGAGATGCCTTTCACCTGGATCATGCGGAAGCTGATTGATGTCATAAACCGGGGCTAGCGGTGGCGGCGGCGGCGGTGGTGGCGGCGGCGGTGGTGGAGGCGACGATGATGGCGGGGGCGAGGGCATATGGTTCATAGTTTCTTCAATTACCCTTTCTTGCTCTTGACTGTGCTCTTCCCTCAAAGTTTCAACCGAAGAATGATTATTTGAACCAGTGATAGCTTTTTTGGCTGCGTGTCTCTTAAATAAAGATGCAATGTCTCCGTTTCTCTTCATGACTGAAACTTTTCAGAAAAAATAGATAAGCAATTGGCAGTACATATGACATCGTTTAATTATCTCGTATGTAATGCTAGAACAAAAGATTATCGTGTTGTGCACATACTAAATCTTTTGTGTTGACGGACATCACAACAATGACTAATTGGCTACTGTACTTTAACTAAGTAGAATTACAGACTAGTCACTAGTGCCCTGAAACATACTATAGCTAACACAAGACGTCAATACCAATGTAACAGAGCAAATTCAAGAAAGAAGGAAATAGAAATTAGATTAAAAAAGGAGGATCACGATTGTCACAAACTTGCTGAATGCTGATTCCCTGCTGCCGGAGAGACCGGAGGAAGACGGTGCTGATTCTGGAAGTCCCAAACTTCCAATCCAATCGGCAGTATTGTCAATAGTGGCTCCTTGATGCCGGACGGCAATGGGCAAGAATTAAATCTGCTGGCTGGGCGTTGGCGCGTGACGGCGCGGCCGTGGCTGAAATTATTTCTAGATCAATCAGACGCGATCTCGTGCAACTGTCCCGCTGAATACCTAGACTTTTTTGCCCGATCAATACGAACGCTCGCCACAGGCCTTTTTCTCCTGATCGATACCAACTTGCGCCAGGCCGGCCGGCTGGACGTTTCATTCGATCGCTAGTATACGTATACGGGCTGGGCCACAGGGTATGCCATGGCCCACCCGGCATACCCTGTAGGTCCGCCGCTGCAACAGACCCCAATGAATTCCATGTAACGATGAAGAAGCCCATATGAATTCCCTGTCTCACACCAGCCCAAAAACCTATCTGACCCTATCTAAGCCTGGCTTTTGAAGGCACGTGTTTCTTGGGTTAGAGAAATACTACTACGTCTCATTTGGAGATTGATAACCCTCAAAAAAAAAATTGGAGATTGATACAGGCAAACCGATTCGCTAGTGTGATCCACGACGCGGCGACGACAAGGAATCCACGATGCGACCTCTGATCTCGGCCTTTCAGGTTCTCACGATCTGAGCGAGGAGGCTAGCTCTTAGTCTCATCGAGCGGCGGCCAGCGAGTCCCTGACTAGGATTTGACACCATGCCTTCGCGTGGCGGCTATTCGGAAACGACGGCATCGGTCTTCCAAGGCAGCAGCGTCAAGAGCGGATTGAAACCTTCACATATTAATTCGTAAGTCTAAACTCAGTACAACAAACTGATTCTCTTCTTTCCACCATACTCTAGTAACCAAGTCATCAATAAGCACCAAAATCCAATTGTAATTTTTCTTAGGTCATGGATCGATATGGCTTGAGAATAAGAATATCAGATCTCGATGTAGGTACCTCTAGGCACCTGGGTGTGCAATTAGGCAAGATAATGCATCAAGTTCTGCTAGTCTCCTAAGAGAGATTCAATTGGTTGAACTTTCTTATTATCCCGCCGATCTGAAGAGAATTCAACAGTACACTAACAATCTTAGGACGTGTTGAGGCATCCTTGGTGACAGCCATAAATAAGCATGAAAAATCCAACATGAAAAATATGTGTTTTCCACTATTACTACGGTAGCTTTAAGAAAGTGAAAAAAACAAGAAGGGAAAGTGTAAAATGTGAGTGAGTCCACTCACATGTTTCTATTATCAATACTTCTTGCACATTTCATAATTTACATGCGATTTTTGTGAGTATAACATGCTTTGCTTATTATCTCCATACTCAAGGATGCTACAAATGGGGCCTTGGAATGATATTTTGCAAATCGTGGCTTTATTTTCTCACTGATATGTGTAAAGAAGTGGATTTAGCATCTCTAAGTGATATGCTTTGGCTTTATCAATGTAATATTATTTCCCTTGTATTGTCTTTTAGCACTACATTATTGTATGAGGGGTGGCATGGTATATATAGTACTCAAGCCCGGCTCTGACACATGGCAACCTTGTGCGACGTCTATGGGCCCATGTCTCTCCTTTCCTACGTTTCCTAGTACCACGTGCAGGAAAAAAATGGAAAGGGCAAAGGCCCAGCCATCACGTACACAGAGGCCTATCATGGACGGAGAGTAAAAACGGCTACAACACATCGATTAGAGAGACCAGGAGAGATCGAGAGGAAACCCAATCAGGCTAGGCCGCCTGGAGGCTAGACCGCTGGAGTCATGGAGATCATTGTGAACCTGGGAGCCTGGGAGATGAATTCATGATGGGCACCCCTACTCGGCTTGGCTTCTACCTCTCTTCAAGAGACCGTTCATGCTTGCTCCATCGTCCGTCCTATCTAGTAAATCCACGACCACGATCTAATTTGTTATCTAATTTCTAGTCTAATCCATAATCTGACATATCAATTCCTCTCCTCTTTAGCAAGCATGCTAGATAAACTTCTAATTTTTAAAGTTCTAACTCATGTATTTTATTTCTTCAAAACTATATGCGTTACAATGCCAAAGCATAAGTCGGGTGCTCCAAACACGAAAAAAAGAAAACAAAAGAATGAGCTTATTGAAACACAAAGAGGTGTGTTTCTACAAATTGAAACTTCTAAAAAATTGTTTGAGGTCAATTACATCACAAGACAAATTGAACGAATTGGCTGCCTATTGTATTGAGAAGGATATCGTGAACCACATTGATCTTGATATTGCCCTGAATGATTTTGCATCTAAAAATTCCTGAAGAAGCTTCTTTGTGAATCACTAAAGCATTATTGCCGATGGACTCACTAGAATTTGGTTCTTATTTAAGATATAAAACTCGCAAGAAATACTACTTGTTATATTTTGCTATTTTTTAGCCCTTCTGTATAATATGACATTGTATATGTGCTTAAAAACTATTTGAACATCTTAGATTAAGAATGTGTGGTCGGATTTTAATGTTTAATATTTTAGAAGTCTATATATCTAGATGTGCATACATATCTATCAGACTAAAGGACCCACGTTGTAATTTCACCCCAGGGCCTTGCAAAATATAGATTTGGACATGATAGTACTCCATTATATTAGTTTGATGTGCGTAGTTCTATAGTAGCTAACCCCATCGCCAAAATTTTCTAGATTCGCACATGTAGGATCTTTGTTCCGGTTCTCACTCTAACAAAAATGCATGTGTGAATGCTCAAGTCAAACCCTAATACTATTTTTTCGACAAATAAAATATATTAATATATAGAAAATATCAACTACATTTTACCTATGAAACGACATAATTTTAAGAGCTAATCGAAAGGATGCACACAACCCGAAAGAAAGAAAGAAAAGAACCATACCCAAACACATCATAGACTTGCAACAATAGGAAGTACCACATTTGCATGACGTGTCGTTCTCTTCTACACATCCATCATAAACATCTCAAACTCGATTTGAGCCATTGAGATTATGCTTTCACCTCTGGAGCTAAAAGTAATAATTGAACTGTAATACACTCACCTGATAAGGCTGAGTTCCTATGTATAGTGTTAATCCCTGAATCGATTCACTAGCACACACAGTACGCATGAATACCAAAAAAAATCAATAGTGCATCATTGTTATATCACATGATCCAGAATTTTTAGTTATTACATAACACTTAGCTCGAAGGCTAGCTCAAATAGTTCAATAGCAAACGGAAACGTTAATATATAATAGGCTTCATCTTCAATTTTGCCACACTCGAACAAATGTTGAGTTTGGTATCGCAACCTATAGATCACTCAGAGTTAGAATAACCTGAAATATTATAGCCACAAATGATCAATACTTTGAATGTATGGCAAGCGGAACTAAGTAAGGAGACATAGTACCTAGCAACTACATGCTTATTTAGGTAGGTGGAGCTTTGGCCAGCTTGCATCTTTTTAAATACCTTTGTCCTATTTTTAACAAGTTAAAGTTAGCTCCACAACAACCTAATTAAATGCACCTAAAAAACTTTAGTAATTAAAAAATTGGAATGAGTGAGAAATATGTCATAGCTCTAGAACCAAGTTTCTCAAGATGTCCATAACCGGGGATACAACTAAGTACTTAGATTAGACACTCTGTAAATTTAGTACACTTTACCCATGTGACCTGGTCTACATGTTCTTACCACTACACTCATTTCATGCCATGGTAGGGAGAAGTCCAAGATAAGACCATTCGGTAAATAGCTCTCCAAACCCCATCATGCACCGTACCATCCTAACCATTCACTACATCTCTATCTACACTGGGTTCGGGTCGCCACAACCTACTAAGTGTAACCAAGTGCCTTTTAATGGCACAAAGTTGTATATGTAAGCTACTATAACAATAAAACCAATCCTTTCATAGTGCCCTGGAGGCATTCCCCACTATAAATCTACACTCTAGTGACAATCAAACAAATCCACCCAGGTACTTCATTAACTTTTATGTTGTTTTATTTGTACAAAAGCATATATCACCACATCATAGCGTGATCCCTTCCCCGTCTAAATAGCATTGCTAAGCATCATCTACAAATACGATGGCTCATCTATCAAGGAGAACTAGGACACAAATAATGTGATATAGCGTAGCAATAACATTCCTACACTTGCATCTACAAAAATACACTACAATGCGAAGGAAATGAGTAGGACAAGATCATGAAAAAAATTATCATCTACTTGCATCGATAGTTTGTCTTCATAGAACAATCCTCACAGTAGGACAAGATCATGCATGCATCTACATAAATCCTCATAGTAACAAGGGTTGCACTCTTCGCAATCTACATGATATAATTGCAAAACACCATAAACAAACATACACAACATAAAACAAGTGCACACATGCATGCATGGCAATTTAATATGGTACAATAGTTCTCTAGACAATATTAGATCACATGATGCATGTAGAAAAGATTATGATGCAATAAAGTATTTATTATTAAAATTATATTGATTTAATAGGTTTTTT
Source organism: Avena insularis (assembly GCA_023614405.1). Classification (NCBI taxonomy): domain Eukaryota; kingdom Viridiplantae; phylum Streptophyta; class Magnoliopsida; order Poales; family Poaceae; genus Avena; species Avena insularis. Next base: position 19,533,852 of record CM042684.1, read on the forward strand.
GTGGGTAATTTAATAGGGTTTAAATCACATTAATTCTAGATATGATATTTCTATTGTGATAAATTGTAAAATAAATACCAATGGATAGGTAATGAAATTTCGGTCAAGTAGCAATTGGAATCAACTAAAAAGGAGTTATAAATCTTCTTCTATGATTTAATTACTACTGTAGTGGATTTAAAGTTTTATGCAACATTTCTATGGAAACCGTGCCAAATAATTGTGCATCCAACTTCTCTTGATAGTTTTTTGATCAAAACAAACCAGTAGAAATTATATTCACTCAATTTGAAGTTCTAGATAATTTTTTATGATTTAAATACCAATTGAAGGAGTTTAAATTATTTTAAATTTTAAATTTGTAATGGTTAGGTCTAATTTTAGATTAGTATGCTAAACAAAATTAGAAATCCAAGGAAAAATTATTTGTATTTTCCATATCTGTATTTATTTTTCTACAAAATAAATACTATAAAAAGATGATTAAACCAATTAAATTATTAATGGCAAAATATATTGTAAAATTTAGATATAATCCTTGAATAGTGTTCTACATAACATTAGCTTTCCAACAATGTAATGTTTGCTAATTTTGGATGTATAAATATTTTCTTATAAATTTTACAAGATTGCTATAATTCCTCGCAATTTAATTAATTTATGAAATTAATAGGAATGTGTCAAGAATATTCTCTACGACGTGCTAGCGCCTGATTGGCCAATATATCTTAAGTTAGGTAAAGCGTTTGCGGCTATTGGATCAAGATCGGATGATGCGGTTTGACTCCTCGTGCTTTTGCTTCAACTTCGGTTCGACTCGGTTCGGCCCAACTCCGGTTTAGACCCATTTTTTGCCTCGAAATATATTATAAATAGATCTATGTTAGAGTGATAAATCCGTACATCAAATTTAAAAAATTCTAGCACGAAAGGTATGGGGAAACATCATATCGACCTTTTCACGAAATTAATTTTGATTTAAAGAAATGAGGACGAGTATATCTTGGATTTACACCGTCACATCTGAAATATTACGACACAAAATTCTCCGGCATTGATGGATGAAAAAAGGTGAGGTTTATCAGTATTAAAAAATTTCGACGAGATCTACAACTTTCATGTTGGAGCTGAAGTTAAACAACGAAGCTTAGATTGATCAAGAAACAAAATAAGATTTGGTCACATGTAGATTCGGGATTTTGAAAAAAGAAAGTGAGACAACTATGGTTCCGGAGTTTATATAGATGTTTAAGATGATGGAAATATAGAGCTTGGATTAGGAAACAAGTATAAACAAACGAAAGACAACTCCAAGTTGTAGATTTAAAGATATGTGAGTTTGAATAGAGATAGGTCTGAAAAACGATTTTTCGCACACTTTTTAAATCAACCTATAGGATGGATCTCATCCCGTGTGTATGTGTTCTCCGGTCCATGGCTGAGTGGGCTGGCCCATTTCTGTTTTCTACCTTTTTTTCATTTTAGTATTTTTTTTATATCTTTTGCATATGAATTTTAAATGGAGCAAACTTAATTTTGTTTTTTTTGAAAATTCAAAACACATAATATAAGCTTCATAGAAATTGGTTTTGACCAAAACTAAAATAACCATTTGCATAAAATACACTATATGGCTATTTTGGGAAAAAAGCAAAATAGGGTCTGAGGTTTTTGATTTAAATTCAAAATTTACAAAATACTTAGGTCATTTACGGAGCAATATTCTAGTCCAAGTTTAATACAAAATACTTTTTCAAATAGAAACCTCTTACTTGATTTTGAGAATTTGTATTTGGGTTTTGACATGAGTGTTTCTAACAGAGGGGTTTTGAATCAAAATTTGCATAATATGCCATGATACAATGTAATTTGCAAAAAAAATTAAAGTCTCAATTTCTAAAATTTTAGGATGTTACAGATTATAATAACCCCCTAAAAGAAAGAAAAGGAAGCTGAAAGTTTGTGACTAATATGGGCCTTCCTGATTGGCCCACAAGTGCATTCATAGGTTACAGTGGGCCTTTTCTGGTTCCCAGAAAAAAAGCTGGGCTTTGTTGCGTGGAGGCTTTTTTTCGGCTTAGGTCCAGACAGGTAAAGGCCAACCGCCGTCCCCTTCGCTCCGCCGCCGCCGCCGCCGCCTCGCTCCGTCGCCTCCGTCGGCCATGGCTCTCCGCCGCGCCATAGGACCCCTCGCCATTCGCTCCCAAGCCTACCTCTTCCGCACAGCCCCCTCGCCTCCGACCGCCCCCACGCCTTCCTTCCGCTGCCCGATCATCATTCCCTACCGGTCCTTCGCCGCTCCGCCTCATCAGGTCTTTCTCTTCCCTCCCTCCCTCCCTTTGCTGCCCTAGGTTAGGTTTTCTTCTTCTCGCCGTCGCTAATCTCGTCGCCTGTGGCCTGTGGTCAGTAGGTCAAGAAGCCCGCCAAGGACGATGACGACGCCGAGCCCAGGATCAACAACGATATCACCGCTCCCTTCCTCAGGCTCGTCACCGACCAAGGTAAAGGGATGACACACACTCACACACACACACAAGCACCTCCATTCAGCGGTCAGATGCTGAACATTTCAGTTTCGCAGGGCACAGTGTTGTCCCCAGGCATGAAGCTCTTCAGCAAGCTGCTAGGATGGGCATGGACTTGGTTGAGGTACACTACTGCTTAATGTATTTTTGTTCTACTTTGAGGTGTGTCCAAGTGTTAGCCTCATTTGAGGTGTCCATAATGTGTTTCCTTCTACTCTGAGGTATCCAGTTGTGAGTTGTTGGCATTTAGGACAAGCGGGGAATGGCTGCATTTCTCATGCTTTTAATCTTGTTTCTGTGCAGGTCCACAGAAAATCTGACCCTCCTGTTTGCAAGATCATGGATTTCCACAAAGAGAAGTATAACAAAGACGTCAAGGAGAAAGAACGCTTAAAAACCAAGGTGTGTATGATACCTCCTCTGCGAGTTTCTTGTCCCAGCATTACTGGAGTTGAGTTGAATGGTTAGAGAAGAGACATTTTTAGTAATTGCGTAAGATCATAGAAGTAATTTTGTTTGTTAGTTTGTGTAAAGAAGAAAAGTCTGTTTGATAACCAGCAATTTATCAAGTTACAACTCGCTGTAGTGATAGTATCTTTTTACAAGACACAAGATGAACTGTTGGATTTCTGTGAAAACAATGCCATCTGGTTAGGTGGATAGCTATAGGCATAACATGTTCATGTCCAGTAGAATATACACTTGAGATATTCACTGAGCGAAAATAGCCAGAATAGCAGTACTTCTGCCGTATTGATGCATTGGTTGGGTAATCAGAGCCCGATTGTGGTTGATGTGATGTGTTTTGGGATCTAATTTAGGGGTTATTTTACTTACCGGACCATTTACTGTTGCATCATAGATGCTTTGGACTTGACTATCACCGTCAAAATTAGAAATATTTAAGTGCTTCTGAAAGTAATGCCAATGCTAAATGTAGCCACAAACACCTGAGCAAGGTTTAAGTACTTCTGCATAATATTTCCTTCCACGTTTATAGTGCTCGCATAAGTCACAGTAATGTGCACCTCAAATGGGCTTTTGACTTGACATCTTGATGATAATAGCATCTCCCTCCCCTTATGTTGGATCTGATCTTCTGCAGTCTGCTATTGTCTTACGTGGTGGGGATAACAAAGAAGTGCGGTTTAAGGCGAAGACAGTGAGTTTTCTTTGTTGTTTCGTTTTTTGCAGCATGCTATCTTTCGTAATGTTTTTTTCTGATATGGAATGCATGCATAATTACTATTTGAAGGGAACGATAGGGATTTTTTTCTTGTTTTATTTGGTAGCTGATGATACCTTCCAATAATAGTGAATGCTCTATGGTAAGTCGATGAGGAATGCATGCTTCATTGCCCCATGCTCGTTTCCTGTTTCTTTGGATCTACCCTAGTTCTCTCACCCCTTTCCTAAATTATAGAGCCTTTAAAATGACCCAGCAGAGATATCTTGTTTTCAGTATAGAGGCGTTGTGCCACATGCATGTTGAGGAACATAATTATTGCTCGCAGGAAATAAAAGACTTGAAGGTGAAAGCAGATGCAATTACCAGATTAATGGAGCGTGGATATAGGGTGAAGGTAAGCTCTGGCTCAAATTCATTTTTAGTTGCTTTTGTATGGTTCTGCTAATATTAAGTGACAACCCAAGGAATTGCTTAAATACTCTCCTTTCTTTACATTGATTTAGTTAAGTTTTGTTACCGAGCAATAGATTTTATCTATATGTTTTGATACTTAAATCATCTGGAGTAAGGGGAAACCAAACAGTGTGAAATTGATTAGAAGGCTTCTGTAGACCTGGAACCCAATGATTATGAAAGCTGTTGTGACTTTAGAGGCGGAACATAGCTGAAGAGTAGTAACTCTTTAAGTTCCATGTATCGGTGTTGACTGTTGACACTGTAGAAGATTATGATCCTTACTGTGTGTGCCCTGTATATTGCCGGAAGGAATGTTGCCCTGGAGTCTTGAAAGTATCCATGGTTGTGGGAAGTGTTGATTTGGCGTTTTGGTTGTGAGTCTTACACGCTATTGTTGAGTAAGTCGATTCCAAAATGGAGTCACGTTAGTGTCATCTTATAGCTTGATCCCGGGATCTTTGTATATGAACTTACACTTACCTTATTCTATCTTGATGATATGGTTTGTTTGTGATGGTAGTATGTAGGTGTAGTCTACCTTTGTACCTGATATGTCCAATACCATCTCGACCTTCATTTCTACCTGAGGTGACAGCACAACCTTTGAACTGCCAACCAACATGCATATATCCAATACCTGCTTGACCTAGATTTTTGTTAGTCTGCTAAAACTGCACAGCTGTAAATATTGGATTTATTGATGTTAATATGCATTTCTTTATCTTGAATTTCTTGAACGCCTACTGTGAAAAACTTAACGGTGCTCCTTTTCGACAGTGCATGGCGATGCCTGCCGGTAATGAATCAGAAGATCTCGGCGGACCACTATCTCGGTTATTAGGATTGGTGAGTACTTTTGTCCGCATTGTTTCCCCTTCTCATTAACTAAATGCCATTCAATTCAATTTAAGAATTGCTGTGAATGAAAGTAAAGCTCGGCTCTTTCTATAATTTCCACCATTTGAACAGATACAAGATGTGTGCATTGTAGAAAGTGGGCCACATTTGGACTCCAAGCACGCATATGTTATTGTCCGGCACGTGAAGTTTGCAACCAAGAAAGGTGGAAAGAAAGCTAGCAAGGCCATTGAAGACGCAGGCAAAGGTACCCCCCGCAGCACTGCCTCTGAATCGCCAGCCACTGCTGCGGATAATGGGGACGTGACAAGTGAATATGGTTTGGAAGCTGACAAAGCGCCTGCCTCTCTCCCCCCTGAATCGTCGCCCATGCAAAGAGAAGGGCCAGATAGAGGCTTCAGAAGGGAGTTAAACTCCAACCCAGGCAACAACCGCGAAAACACGCACAGCATGAATGCTGGAGGGAACAGGATGAAACCTGGCCAGGGGGGACCGCAATCATCACCAGAACATGGACTCAGTTCGAGGAGTGGAAATCCTCAGATGGAAAAGCGTGATGTGGCACCTGAGCAGACCAACAGGTACGCCAGCCGTAGGCAGCAGACGGGAGCTGGCAGCGAGAACCAAGGTCGAGTACCACAACAAGACTCGAGAAGAAACGAAACCGAAGGGCGTGGTCGGTTCAACGAGAACCAGAGGCCTTTGGAACAGCCCAACCAGCCACCACTTCCAAGGTTCAGCCAAGGAGGTAGATCACCACCTCCGCAAGACCCAAGGAGAAACGAGAGAGGAAGCCATATGCCGCTGAATAACCACAACCAGCGGCAGTTCCAACAACCGAATCAGAGCTCCGAACCAGCGGCAGGTCGTGATTCGGGGAATCCCACTTCGGCACCCCGGAGTTTGGGCGTCTTCAGTACTCGAACGCCGGCCACACCCGAGGTGAAGAAGACAGATGGCGCACCTGCTGGCAAACCTGAGGTGAAGAAGAGCTTTGGGATCTTTAGCTCTCCTAAAAGAGGGTCTGGTGGTAAAAGTTCATGAAAGGGAAGTTTTGTGGTATACTTGGGAGATGGAACATTCTATTACCTCGTATGGGTGGCCGGGATCTTTCAAGAATGTATCTGATGTTCCGGTGGTTGCTGATTCTTTCTACTCAGCCTCTGCGCATTATTTGCATGGCTTGGGCAGTGCAGGAATCGGTGATAGCCAAACTGTTTGTTAGACTTGAGTAGTAGTTAGATGTTGCGGCTATCATGGTGGGGGCAGCCAGGCTATTGACTAAGTCTGAACGAGGTATCTCTTCAGATTTATATTGCGGTGTTTTTCCGGTTCTGTGCAATAGATTTTTATCTTGGCATGTGAAGCTTTTTTTTTTGAGCTGCAGAAAAAGCTTTGTAAACAATAATTACATTTGAAAGATTCATTTGCTACTTCAGTCTCAGGATACACTTCAATGTACTTATAACCAATCTGCTTTAAACCGTAAATAGTGGAGCAGCTTCCTTTGAGAAAGATTTCTGCTGATCCAGTTTATACTGTAACAAACCTGGAGACTTTCAACTGCGAGGCACGATAATGCTTTTGCTGGTTCCTACCAACCCAAAAGGCGAGTGAGACAGCAATTTGCTTCGCTTGTTACTTTCCCTGGTGGTGTTTTGCAACCTTCTTCATCCAACTTTATACTGGCATGTGTTACATAATTTCTTCTGCGTAATTATTCATCCTTTTTTTTTTTCCCAAGCATTATTAACTCTAGTCTAGGTCTCAGGTGCTCATCTGTTCCCCATCAAGAACTACTTTTTCAATGAGTTGTTTGAACTTATGGAGCAGGAGGAGAATATAAGCATAGAAATAGCTCAAGGAGTTTCATTGCTACTATTGATGAGATGATTTTTAGTTAAAAGGCATTTCTGCCCGGCTATAAATTAATAAAGCCCCTGATGAGTTCGGAGGGAACAAAATTGATCATATGATCACTGTCAAGATTGGGTTGGTGCTGTTTGCTGGATGCATTCTTGCACCATTTCGTTTGTGACAATGTTCAGTTACAATGCAGGTCTGTGCAAACATGTAATCTATTGCTTCATTATGATTTTGACATTTCCTGTCAGCAACCCTAAGGAAGGAGAACATTTCTATACGAAGTTTTCCTGCAGCCAGACCTTCACAGCTAATTGATTTCCACCATTGCTATTCCTTGCTCGCATCCAACCACAAGCCTGAATAAATCAGTATGTTCTCCATTAGAAATTGCACTGTCAGAAAAAATGAATGCGAAATAGCCCAGGCATGGACTGTGATTCTGTGAAGCAAGTAACTGAAGAGCAACAAAACCTTTATAACTAGTGGAGACACAACTGATAGAAGTATCAAACTAAGTGAAACTGGCAAAACCAGGTATTACAATACTATATCGTGAGTCCCTTCAAAATAAAGGTGGACTGTATTCTATGCCTTTTTTATTGTCTAATGTGATTAATGACGATGATCCAATTTTATCAGAATGAACGGTGTGGATACTTCAATTTTTTCTTGAATTATGATATGATTTCCAGGATATTCCCTTTGTGGGATTACCACATTATTCTTACTTCTTTTTTTGCATTTCCTTTATTTTCATTTCCATTACTGTGAAAATATGTATAAGAAACGTTCTCACTTTATCTTTCGGAGCCAAAAGCAAAGTTCTTTGTTTTCTGAGAAAAAGCAATGTTCTTACTTCAGCGTGTTTTTCTAGAGCAATCACGTATTTCATTAATCGGAAAATCGAGTTACAAGAAGCAATACACGTGGAAACTAAAAGACAGACTCGGATAAAGTGATTATCTTAAAATTATAGATGAAATTTTAAGAGATCGAGAAATACAAAATGATCCATATAGTTTCCTGCAACCACCAAAGCCAGATGCCGCCGCCCAAATCCAGCGGTGCTGGCACGCACACCAGAAGAGACGACAAGCCTCCACTAATGCAAGATTAAAAAAAAAACATCATCGCCAACGAGGCTTTATAAGTCACATGTAGCGAGGCACGTGTCACTGTGGCATGTCGACCGGGGGACGTTCTCATGCTGTCTTAAACCAAGATACGTCGCCTCCCATCAATAAAATCGTAGAAGAACGAGAAGATCAAGGTATCGATCTGAAGGACCGAGTAGCACACACGATTGCCATCAACTCTGAGACGCCGCCGTAAAGGTCGCCGTCGGTGTGAGAGTAGAGTTGAGTAAGATTTATTTGTCTAAATGTCGGTCCCACCATCCCGATGACCAGAACGTGTGAGACAAGTCTTAACCCTATTTGCTAGACCGGAACGAAGGAACGAGGCCCCCTTCCTCCTGTCGCCAGAGCGGAAATCGAGATAGGGGACCAGAGGCCTAGCCGGCGGAGATCCGAAGAGAGTTACTTGAGAGTGTTGGTTGATCAACAACCCGTACCAGCCCATCCAGGTTCAAGTCCTAGACTTTGTATGGATGTTCGTATTATTTGGATTAATTCCAGAATTTAACCAGCGATTTTTCATTATGTGGTATGTGTGGCGTGACTGTCGAACAACAAGACACTCATCAGGGCTTTATCTTGGAGTCCTCATAAAAATAGGGTGTTGCGTGCATTTTTAGCGATGGGTGTACATGCAGGGTATATGAACGTCTTTAATGTACTCTCTCCGTTTTAAAATATAAGATGTTTTAGCATTTTTTGAAACACATGTATTTATAATTTTAGTGTGTAGATTTACCTATTTTGCTACGAATCTACACACTAAAAGATATCTAGATAAATGTATTTTAGAAAAATGCTGACATATCCTATACTCCCTCGGTTTTAAAGATATCTAAACGTCTTTTAATGTGTAAGTTTAGAGTAAAAATAGTGAACCTATGTACATACTAAAACACGGAAGGAGTAATAATTTAGAAAAAAAAGGGAATGCTATGTTTCTTAAAAAAAAAACCCTCCTCCATGGGCTAAGGCCCACGCTAGGATTCTTTGTCGGCAGGTACACCGAAAAAATGATCAGCTTTGGCCCTCCAGTGCGCATCACTAATGCAGGGCCCACGCTGGGACCTGGTCACGGGATACAGCCACGAAGAATTTTCCGTTTGGGTCGTACTACGCGTTCCTATGGATATTTTCCCCAAATTTCCTGGGTCCTTCTACTGACACGTGTCCTTAAAAAATTCTTAAAATTCTATTTTTACTACAAACATCCGATTTTTGCTACAAATAGTTTTTCTTTTGCTACTTGTAGCAAAAAACGGTTCGACCCAGAAAATATAAAAATAGATTGGACCTCGCTAGAGATCTCGCCGGAGACCTCGCCGGCGACCATGTAGCAAGAAAGTTGTGCTAATGTAGCATAACACGACCTCATCGGAGACTCGCCGGAGAATTCCGCCGGTAGACCTCACCGGAGACCGTGTAGCAAAAACGTTATGCTATTGTAGCAAAACCGCAAAAAGGTGGTAGCAAAAAGCATGTGCTAATGTAGAAAATGTTGGAGTTGTATTTATTCTTGTTACAATTGGTATGGAGTAGTACTCCAATCGGACTTATATCTATTTGTGTAAAGCCACGTAGGGGTTTTTTCCCTACCTATATTAACACGTACCGGTGCACCCCAACGGGTACGCATCATTCTCCCACAACCTCGACAACCAACATGGTATCACGAGCATTGCCTCTTCCCTTCTAGCCGCCGCCGACCGCCTGGTCTTCTCTTTCCCGTCGGCCGTCCTCCTCCCCTCCAAAAAATCCCAAGAACATCTCCTCTCCATAGATCAAGGCCTCCTCTACCTATTCCCCACAAATTCCATCCAAAACAACCACACAAATCCCACCCTCCCTAAAACCCTAGCTCGCCAGGAACATGTCTTCCTCGACAATCTCGTCGTCGGCCTCTCTTGGGGCGCCCCTGCCACCAAATTGACTCGAGAAAATTTCCTCCTATGGCAGACCCAGGCTCTGCCTACTCTTCGTGGTGCCCGTGTCATGGGCATCCTCGATGGCTCTGACGTGGCGCCCCTCATGATTGAAGTCAAGATGCAAATCAAAAGAAGATCTCCATCCCCAACCCCGACTATGATGCTTGGGTCATCAAGGATCAACAGGTTATGAGCTACCTGGTGAATTCCCTCTCTGATGAGATGCTTCCCAACGTTTTTGGGCTTGTTCATGCCAAGGATGTGTGGAATACCCTCACCAGCCTCTACACCACTCAATCCAAAACAAGGGTTTCTACTCTCCGTGGAGCCCTCACCAACACCAAAAAGCTCGACATGACTGCTACTCAGTTCCTGACAAAGATGAAGGGGTTTGCCTCGGAGCTTGCTTCTGCAGGAAAGCCGATTGATGATGATGAGCTCAAGGACTACATCCTCAATGGTCTTGATGGTACTTTTAATCCTCTTGTTGCCTCAATTAATGCCAATCCTGCTACAACCCTCCCTGACATGTGCTCTCAGCTTTTATCCTATGAGTATCGTGAAAATATGCTCGCTGTCACTGGTCAAAACATTGGTACTTTCACCTCCTCCGTCAATGCTGCTTCTCGTCGCCCTCCTGCTCCCTATGGAGGCACACCACCCAAACCACCCCTCCTACCTTCCCCTCCCAACTATCATCCAACGCCACCACCATATAACCCCCCACCACAACCCTACAACCCCTCGCCACCAAATCCATACCAACCAGTCCTCACACCATCCCCATATACCACACCACCTCACCCACACTACTCCTCCTCCCTCCTTGCGCCACCCTATACCTATCCACCACAACCCTACCATCCTCCTCAACCATATCTCCCCCCTCCTCCCCCACCACAGCCGCGCGCGCGTCCTGACCAAGGTCGCATGGACCGTCGCCCCAAGGGGGGGCGTGGCAAAAATAAAGGAAGGGTTGCCTCTCCTTGGCAGCCCGGTGTCTATTGTCAGATCTGCAAAAAGGAGGGTCATCCTGCCAATGACTGCTGGTGGCGTTATGGTGATGATGATGATGATGATGATGCACCCAATGATCCCAAAGGTGCTTATGGTGTTGACACAAATTGGGTCATTGACACGGGGGCGACAAACCATGTTACAGGACAGCTAAACAAGCTCCAGGTCCATGATGCATATCCAGGCCATGATCAAATCCACAACGCTAGTGGACAAGGTATGGAAATCGCTAATGTTGGTCATTCAGTTTTGCACACCCCTAATCATTCTCTTCAACTTCGTAATATCTTACATGTTCCTAGCTCTTCCATGAACCTAGTTTCTGCTCATAAGCTTACCTTAGACAATAATGCCTTTATTGAAATTCACCCATTCTTTTTCTTGATCAAGGACCAGGCCACGCAGCAAATAATGTATAGAGGTCCATGTCGGGGTGGTCTCTATCCACTTGTCCCTGTGTCAACGGGCCCCTCCAAGCATGCTTTGGCCACCGTCAAGCCTTCCTCCTCTACATGGCATCGTCGTCTAGGTCATCCTTCGTCGTTTATTGTTCAGCAAATTCTTAGAAAAAACAATCTCCCTTATACCCCAGAAATAAACTCTTACATATGTGATCCGTGCCAACAGGCTAAGAGTCACCAGCTCCCCTATCATGTTTCCACTAGTGTTTCCCTTTGTTCCTTTGGAGCAGTGTTTTCGATGTTTGGGGTCCTGCTCCCTTGTCTTTAGGCAAACATGCATACTATGTAAGCTTCATCGATGATTTTAGTAAATTTACATGGATTTATCTTCTCAAGAAGCGTTCTGATGTTTATCAAGTGTTTCTGAATTTTCAACAATTTGTTGAGCGCAAGTTTGATAGGAAAATTGTTACCATGCAAACTGATTGGGGTGGTGAATATGAAAAACTTAATGGTTTCTTCCAAAAGGTGGGCATTACTCATCATGTTTCATGTCCTCATGCTCATCAACAAAATGGTTCTGCTGAACGAAAACATGGTCATATTGTTGAAGTTGGTCTTGCCTTACTTGCCAACGCTTCTATGCCATTAAAATTTTGGGATGATGCCTTCCTAACAGCCACCTTTCTCATTAATCTCACTCCCTCCAAAGTTATCAACTTTTAAACTCCTACAGAACGACTTCTTCACACCAAACCTGACTATGATTCTCTACGTGTTTTTGGCTGTGCATGTTGGCCAAATCTACGCCCATACAATAAGCATAAACTTTCTTTTCGTTCCAAGAGATGTGTGTTTCTTGGTTATAGCCCATTACACAAAGGAGTCAAGTGCCTTGATGTTACCACTGGTCGTGTTTACATCTCTCGCGATGTTGTTTTTGATGAGAATGTTTTTGTAAAGGGAGTGTCCCAACCTTACAAACAACATAAGGTGGTGTCCCCTGTGTTTACAATGCTAGTCCCTGGATCAATAGCTAGCATCCACAGTTAAGATGTAATATCAAGAAACAAAGGTCATAATATAACTTTATAACCAGGAATAACATAATTTTATTACATCAAACATAGCTCATTTGGCTATTACATTACATTGCAGCGGAATAACTATAAGTATGGGTCCTTCATCTTCAAAGTGCCACAGGCAGATGTTGGTTGTAGACTTTGTAATCCTAATCAATCAATCTTCACTAAAAACAATCAAACCTGCAACATACAAGTTACAGCCACAAAGGGTCAATACATTTGAATTGTATTGGCAAGTGATACTATAATAGTATAGTGGAGTCTATCATCTATATGCATTTGGCTAAGTGGAGTTGAGGCTTGCATTGCTCAAAATAGATTTTTCCTTAACATTTGAAAATACTAAGTTTTTGCTTTGACAAAATCATTTTTCGCAATCAAAGATTGAAGATCCTTTAAACAAGGCATCTCTCAATCAAAGATTGAAGATTTCAAATAACCCTTGTTCAAACCACAAGATTTTAACTTAGAAATTTGAATGATGAGATTCTTGATTGCTTCCATGTCTTGATGCTCAAATTGTCCTTTACCAGGGACATGGCTAAGTACTTAGATTTTACACTCTGCAGAGGTGGTGCACTTTCCCCACAAGACTTGGTTTCCCAAGACAAGATCTTTCAGAAGCCTTCCCTTAGACCAAAATGGACGCGTTCCAACCTATCAAACACTACCACCCTCTGTCCATATGGCTAAGTTCTTGCAACCTATATGATCATGGCAGAGCCCATATTGCCAAGTGGTTGCACTTGAAGCTTCTCAACATTTGACATCTCAAATCTCTTTGTTCCTGGGTGGCCATCCACAAGTGAGATACACAAGGTTCACCAGTCCCCTGGCCTTGTGTAACCACTCAACCAAAAACCACCAAGCAATTACCATTCCACCCAGGTGATTCATTAACTTAGTTGTTTTATTAAACAAAACACAAGTCCTCAGACTTAGAATATTTTCCATAGTGTGAATATATATTCCACCCATGTTTTCTATTAGCTAGGCTAAGCTTGATAGTAGTAGGAATCTTAACTTAGGAAAATCCTACTAAGGATTCATCTACTAGGTTTTACCAAAGCAAGGTTTATACTTAGCAAAATCCATGCAAGTTTACTTAGAGAAAATCACTAATGCATAGTGAAAGTAATGGGACAAAAAGTATGAAGCATCACTTGCCTTTTTGGTAGAGTATGGGTTCACTCCTTGTCCTTGCAACAATCACACTCTTCAAGTCACTACAATTCAATCAAGCAAGGTACAAACTCAATCTACCAATCCAGCAAAACAACACATAAAATGACAAAGTCAAAGTAATGCATGCAAGCATGCCAAGCTTTGTTTTGTTTGAAAAAGTGGTTCCTAATGGGTCATAAACATTTGAAAGCACCTAATGGTCATTTTGTAGAGTGGCAAAGTCATTTGCAAAAGGTTTCACTTTATAAACCATTTTCAAAACAAAGTATCATTTTATGTGGTGTAGAAACATTTTTACTAAGGCATTAGTCTATAGGGTTCAGCAAATATGTTTTCAAACCACAAAACTTTGTGTTTAGGGTCAGAGAGTTTAAAACAAAACATTTTCCAAAGGTTTTCTTCCAAAACCATTTTTAATAAATAAACCACATTTCTATTTGACTAGAAATGGTTTTAAATCAAAGAATCTTTATTTTGTTTCACCAAATACATTTTTGAATCCACAAAGTGTTTCCTAATGTTAGTAGGTTCAAATCACACCTTTTGCCAAAGATTTTATCCCCAAATTCATTTTTAAACAATTTTTACATCCTTAACAAGCATACAAATGTTTCTGCAAAAACAAATACTCTAACAGATACTATTTGCTAAACCAAGGGCATGGTTGGGTAGGGTTTGTTCTACTGATTCCAATGATACCAAATTTGCAATTTTTGGACGTGTGGATCAAAAGTTATAAAGGTTTGAAAATTGAATCTATAACAGATTCAAATCTGTTTTTAAAACGAAATCCTGGCCACGCGGCGCGTTCTGGTTGGATGATACCGGTTCGGCCGGATCGGTAACGTGGACCGCAGGATCTAACTGGAAACGTGCGGCGCAGATGGACGCGTACCTATTCGATTGGATCTAATCCTAGCTGGATGTTTCGCATCCTACGGCTCCCGACTCACTAACCAAAATCCGGCGGTATGGCGGCGGTGGTGGCGAGGTCGACGGCGGAATCGATGCTACAGGAAGCGAGGGAGGAAAAGAACATGCTCACCGTGCTCGCAAGGACGTGGGGAAGCTCGACGTGGTTGCGAGGAGGCGAGGGGCGCACTGGGGTGGAACTAATTGCTCGCCGGAGTTTGCTCGGCGTCGGGCGGCTCTGGTTGTGGTTGGGGACGGTGCTGTGGATCACCTCGAGGCAAAATGATGACGCGGTTAGACGCGCATTATCAAAACAAAGTTGTGTGCGTGAACGAGAGGTAGAGGGGAGGCCGGAAACTACCTGCGGGGCTCGCCGGAGTTGGAGCGGACGGCGGCATCGTTCAGAGCTTGTTGCAGACGTTGCTCTGGGGCGCCCGCGGTCGTATGGGTGGTACGGGAAGAAGCGTCTGGGAGTGGGGAGTCGCCTAGTGTGCTCAGGGAGGCACGGGGCGGTGTTGAGTCGCCGGAATCGGCACCGGAGTGTCGTCGGAACAGAGGAAGTGTTGGTCGAAATTTGACAGCCTGAGGGCGTGTCGAGGTGGGGAGACAGAGGGGAAGTGGAGAGGAGTCACTGGCGTTTAAGGGGCATGGTCACTGCGAGGAATCAAAGCCTCCATCAACGCGCATTCACCACCGGAGTAACTCACTGCAACGGCAGGGTGACGGGGTCTCGCTTGAAGACGATGGCTGGGGATGTGGGGCCGTTGTGTCAGTGGATTGAGAGAGGGAGTTGGGGTCCACAAGTCAGTGGCCTTGCGGGTTGTTTCTGCGGGGAAGAAAAACGGTTCGGGGCGAGGGTGAGGTGGGCTAGGTGGGCTGTTGGGTTGGAACTGGGCCAGATGGTTGGGCTGCTCTATTTTTTTCTGTCTGAAATATTTTTCTTTTTCCAAACTATTTCCTGTTTTGAATTTCAATCAACTATTCAACATTCAACACTCTTTGCACTTGGTTTTGGTTCTGTTTAACAACATAAACCCAATCCCAAAATAAAATAATATTTTATTCTTTTTAGGTTCCATTTATTAATTAAATAAAATGGACCATGGTTTATTAATCAAATAGGGTTTGATTTATTTAACAAAACCTCATTTAAAATCCAAATATTTTCAAAACCAAATCAGTAGGTTTTATTTGGAAATAAAGAATACTTGGAAACTTGTTTAAAACAAAATAACCTTTTAATTTAGGGTCCATTAATAATTAAATACAATAGACCTTCATTATTAAATCAAATAGGATTTGTTTTATTAAAATATTTATTTTGAAATCTAAAATAAAACCAAAACACTTCAGTAGGTTTTTATTTGAGAATATAAAATACTTGGAAAACTTATTTAAAATAAATAAATAAGTTTTAGTATTTATTTAAAATGGGAAAAGCCTTTACTTAAATAAAATTGGATATTAAATCCTTATTATTTTATTTAAATAAACCTTTACTATTTTTATCAAAACAAAACATTTATTTCAAAATATTGGCCAAGGTTTAATTTGGCTATATAAAATAATCCTTATTTATAAATCTACCTTTTCTTTTGAAAACCAAATCTTTTATTTAAAGATCCAAAAATAGTAATTCCACTTATTCAAAATATTTTCTTTATTAATTTTTTAACTTTTCAAATCCCTTTAGGATTTGTTTGATCAAAAAGGTTTGAAGGTTTCAAATTGGAATTAAAAAGTTTCTTCTCACCCTGAAATTCAACAAAGTTTTATTTTATTCATTTATTTTTCACATTACAAGATTTGGAAAATCTTGGGATGTGACAGTTTTTCCCTTTGCCTCCCTACACCCATATGCTGGTCGTCGCCTTCGAGAGGAAATTCTTCTTTTATCTCCAGAAAATCCACCATCGGTTGATACAAATAGGGGTGTGCACAGTAATGAACATTATTTTCCGATTGTTCCTGTTGTTGTTTCTTCCCAGGTTCCTACCAACCATCTTGCTGAAGAAACTAGATCAAATTCTGAGCAAATCACAACCTCAAACACATGCAATATAGAACAAGAAGAACAAGCTGCTACAGGACAAGAAAACGCTGATTCTCAGGTTGATTCTGGGTGCAGCGTCTCGGATCGGGAGCCAGCAGACGCCAACACGTCGCTGTCATTCCCCATCCGCGTGCCCACGCGGGAGGAATCTCCCTCGGACGCGTCGCCCGTCCTGCCTTGTGATCCTTGTCCCGCCCTCCCTCGGCGGGCCAGTCCCGCCTTGCTCTCGACCGCATAGCGTGGGGCGGCCTCGCCCTGCACTCCCGCCTCGCACACCGGGACGCATGACCCTTCAGCGCCCGACAGGGACAGCGACCACCGCTGTGGCCCCGACAAAGGTGACATTTTGTCTAATACATCTCAGGGATCTTCTGTACTAGATGCTGCTGCAGCTTTGCTGTTCTTTGGACAGCCTTTTCGCCTGCAAAAGGTATTAAAACCCCAAAATTACAACGATGGTACTGTTCGATGGGCTTTGTTAACATCTACAGGAGAACCAGCAAATCTTCATGAGGCTCTCTCAGATGCAAATTGGCGACACGCTATGCAAGAGGAGTATGATGCTCTCATCACTAATAACACGTGGCATCTTGTTCCTCCAAGCTCTAAAAGGAATGTCATTGACTGCAAGTGGGTTTATCGTATCAAGAAAAATGTTGATGGTACAATTGACAGGTATAAAGCTCGTCTTGTTGCAAAAGGATTCAAACAACTGTATGGCATAGATTATGAGGATACTTTCAGTCCAGTTGTTAAAGTTGCTACTATTAGAATCGTTCTGTCAATATCTGTTTCACAAGGTTGGAGTCTATGGCAGCTAGATGTCAAGAATGCGTTCTTACATGGTGTTCTGGAAGAGGAGGTTTACATGAAACAGCCACCTGGTTTTGAGTCTTCCGCTAACCCAAATTATGTTTGTAAACTTGACAAAGCTCTTTATGGACTGAAGCAGGCACCTCGGGCTTGGTATTCTCGGTTGAGTACTAAGCTTCATAAACTTGGATTCATACCGTCCAAGGCAGACACCTCTCTTTTTGTGTTTGATCATGGAGGTATTCAGATATTTCTCCTTATATATGTTGATGATATTATTGTCACCAGTTCCTCTAATGATGCAATCACAATACTTCTTAAGAATCTCAGTCATGAATTTGCGCTCAAAGATCTTGGTGATCTTCATTATTTTCTAGGTCTTGAGGTTCACAGACAGTCTAATGGTTTACTATTGAATCAAGAGAAGTATGCTACTGATATCCTAAAACATGCTGGTATGCAAGATTGTTCATCATCTCCTACACCCTTGTCTGTCAATGATACCTTATCACTGCATGATGGTACTTTGCTTGGTCCCGAGGATAGTACTAGATACAGGAGCATTGTAGGTGCTCTTCAGTATTTGACTTTGACACGACCAGACATATGTTTCTCTGTTATCAAGGTATGTCAGTTCCTTCATGCATCTACAACAATTCATTGGACAACAGTTAAACAGATATTGAGGTATATTCATGGTACATGTACAGTTGGACTAACGTTTAGTAAGTCCAATTCCACACTTCTTAGTGCATTTTCAGATGCAGATTGGGCAGGTGATTTTGATGACAGACGCTCTACAGGTGGTTTTGCTATTTTCTTTGGTCCTAATCTCATATCATGGAGTGCTAGGAAACAGCCCACTGTGTCACGTTCTAGCACCGAGGCTGAGTACAAAGCACTTGCTAATGCTACTGCCGAATTGATTTGGCTTGAGGCGTTAATTCGAGAGTTGGGTATCTCTATTCTTGAAAAACCTTACTTATGGTGTGACAATCTTGGTGCTACTTTCCTTTCTGCTAATCCTGTGTTTCATGCTCGTACCAAGCACATTGAGATTGACTTCCACTTTGTTCGGGAACGAGTTGCTAGTAAACAACTTGAGGTCAAATTTATCTCCAGCAAGGATCAGATTGCAGATGGTTTCACAAAGACGCTATGCTCTAAGAAGCTCGATGAGTTCAAGCGTAATCTAAATCTTTCCAAGCTTTAGATTAAGGGGGGGTGTTGGAGTTGTATTTATTCTTGTTACAATTGGTATGGAGTAGTACTCCAACCGGACTTATATCTATTTGTGTAAAGCCACGTAGGGGTTTTTTCCCTACCTATATTAACACGTACCGGTGCACCCCAACGGGTACGCATCGTTCTCCCACAACCTCGACAACCAACAGAAAAAAACGACCTCGCCGGAGATATCGTCGGTGGTTGCCATAGCAAAATCGACTTTGTTGAAGACTTTCGTCGAAAATGTCGTAGCAAATACTTAGTGCCATTATAGCAAACACATAGAACAGAAATAGCAAAATAAAACTACTATTGTTGCATCGTCCTTTAGCAAAATCTCAAAAACACATCCATTGATCGGTAGCATCACGACCCTTCATTTGTAGCAACGACAATCACTTCTTGTAGCATCGTTGTCCTATACGTGTAGCATCATGTCGTGGCTCCACTGCAAACATCATCGACCACGTCGTCGTCGACCGCACGTAGCAGAGACAGGGAGCAAAGGGAGCGAGGTGGAGGTCGGGAACGCCAGAGCGAGAGGCGCCTCGTGGAAGGAGGGGTCGGCGGCGACTTAGTGCGAGGGAGCCGAGCTCGCTCCGGCGAGGTGCAGGGCAGCGCAGCGCTCCGGCGAGGTACATTGGCGGCGCGGGATGCAGCGCGGCAGAGAGGGGCGTCGATGTGGGGCTGCTGCGATGAGACGACGCGGGACTGCAGCAGCGAGGCGACGCGGAGGAGAGGGGCGTTGACGTGGGGCTGCAGCGGCGAGGCGAGTTTGGGCACCGGCGCATGGCAAAGGAAGCTTGGGCGGCTCACATGGCGTGTTTGCAGAGAGGGGATAAGGATAGAGACATGAGGCGTACAGTTTGCCTGGGCCTACCACGCGCAGCTGTGCGGAACGAACGACCTGGGGGATCGTTTCGTTCGATCCCCGGGGAAACAATATCATTTTTCTTTCCGTTTCCCTGTACTGCCTGCACCTCCCGACTATCGTCTCCGGTGACTCGCCTGACTCCCAGACCCTGGAGAGTCGACGCCAGTGACACTCGCCATCCCATCCCCGCGGCCACGGTCCAGGGAAGCTCCCTCCAGGCTAGCGCCCTGGCAGCAGTGCTACCCGTTGGCGTCAAGCGCGCCCCCCTCAGACCTCAGTCCCCACAGCTCTGCCTCTCTACAGTTCAGTTCTTCAAGGATTGCTTTAAACTTTCCAATTTCATGCGTTATACTCCCTCCGTTTCAAAATATAAGATGTTTTAGCTTTGTGAAGCAAATGTATCTAGATTTGTTTTAGTATGTAGTTTCACTCAACTTTAAAGTGAATCTACACACTAGAAGAAGTCTAGATTCATTTTCTTCACAAACCTAAAACATCTTATATTTTGAAACGGAGGGAGTACATTTGAACAGATTGTTTATCTAGGTTTGCTGCCTTCAATAGTTCAATGTGGCAATGTCCAACGAATCTTGTTAAGTTGCTGTCAGATGTTAAATTGACATTGATAAATTCAATATTATTGTAGAATTGTTGAAGAATGAAGAGGACCAGAGACATCACTTCTCTTTTTTCTGAAACATGCATCAAAGAAGAAGCATTCTTGTTCAATCTCCTTCCCTGGCGAGATACTTTCTCTCATACACTGACTTTTATTACCATGACATGACGTATATTACTATTCTTTGCACTTTTAAAGGTATGTACGCTTCTTTTATGCAAAAAATTAGATACAGTTGTGAATTCGATTCCTACCGTGCTATTGGTAATTCTATATACTAGCATGGTGTCCTGACAATTTTGTGGTAAAAAATCATGTTAAGGTGGAACCTCCATTTTAATAACTAAGGAAAGACAATAAGACGTTTCATTACCTTCTTGATTCCTTTATGTATCCAAGAGCATTAACTGCACCAAGGTTAAGGCCAATTGTGTTCTCAACCCTGTAACCTTACAAAAACCACTGTCAACATTAAGGTAAAACATCAACAAAAACTCATAAATAGAATTGGACGGTTCATAATTTGGACCAACTAGGAAACTGTGGGTACAGTATTCACATTATCCCAGTTTTGAGAACATGTAGCTTGTATTCATGGCATTGTCATAAAATTCCCATATTGATGTTCTTTTACAGAGTGACTTCTCTTGCACAGAACCTTGATAAGTCGAATGGAAGCTGAAAATGAATGTAGCCCCAGTTACTCCCGAAATGGCAGTTTTATTTTTTTTGCATAAGAAGAAGGTGCGACCCATACTTCATGTGTGTCACAATGCAAGTCGTCTTAGAAACCAAGCTAGTGGATACTTTAGATTGTTCCATAAATTTAGAAAGTGCCAACATTTAAAACACTGATTTATTTTCCTCGGTTCATCATGAATTATACTCCTATTTTCGTACTCAATTTGGTTCAAAAGAACATAATGTCAAGGTATTGGTGGTTGCACTATCATCTTCTATACTATGTGAAAATACAAAACTATGTACATTTTGGTGCTAGTTGGTACGAGATATAAAAATGATGTATGAAAATAATCTAGTTTGTGGTGGTAGGCGTACATTTTCAGAGTTTGTGGCATGAACCAGTAGTAGGAAGTAATCAATCAAGCATCTATGTAGATTCTGCGTACCCTGATCGCAACATAACAATCAATAATGACTATTACCTATATGTAGCGTTAGTCGGTCTCCAGATTTGTACGGTCCCATCAAGCGAACCTGTTACTAATACATCATGTTTGGGTAGCCAACAAAGAGCATTGAGACGGTCTGTATGTCCTTCAAGCGTACCAACACAACTGTGTTTTTCTGGGTCCCAGACCTTAAGGATGAAACGAAAAATCAGTACTCCTTGATGACCAAAATAGAGTTTATATATTATTTGGCTGAAGAAGCCGACCCCATATGTAGACTACTGTACCTTTGCAAGACCACTCGAAGAGCCAACAATCAGGAACTGCCGAACATAGTGAAGCTGTTTATCTTCAAAATATTGAAGACAAAGCAGACCACCAGGTTGCTCATCAAACATGATGTTGCACTTATCAGTGAAAATGTTCCAGATCTGTGAATTCGAGTGCAGCGTAAGATTCAAAGGAACATATATTTGATGACAAACCATATAGAAATTTGGTTAACTAAATTCAAGAAAGGAAGGAAAACCTTGACTCTGCGATCCAGTGAAGCACTCGCAAAGGTGACGCTGTCCTTCGGGTGAAACGTTACTTGTGTGACTCTGTTATAGTGGCCTTCAAATGTCCGCATACACTCCCAGCCCTTGTTCCAGTCCCAAAGCTTAATAAGGTGGTCATCAGATGCCGATAGCACGAAAGAAAAAATTGGATTCACAGCCAAAGACATGATATGAGTGTCATGAGCTTCGAATTTGCTGACTTCTTCCATTGTATCATAACTGTACACATGAATGTACCCATAGCCATCCCCAGCTACAAGCCAATTCTTCCGCTCGATGAATTTTGCAGAATAGACTACAATCAGAGATTTTATGTCAGATCAATGGTTCGTGTGTCAGGAAGTTCACGGAGCTGATTAGTTCTCCTGATTTTATATTAAGAAATCAAGATGCATTTAGAAACATCAAGAGGAAATCATGTTCATTTAACTAAGCAAGAGGTCCATTTTAAATTTCCTTTTTGTATTAAAGAAGTTCATTATGAAGAATATCAATAGTAAATTCAAGAAACATGCCTGGTTCGTCTATAATAACTTCAAATGATTTAACCGTTTCCTGCAAGAAAGGACATTTTGATCAGTTTAGACATGTTTCCATCATCATCTATCTAAACTAGGCCTGAAGGGCGAGTTCAATTTGAACTAGAAATCCTCAAATGAACTAGAAACGGGATATAAGCGGGGATCCTGCTTGCACCCCTAGGCCCTGAACCCCCACCAACCGAAACCGCAAACTACTGCAAGCAAGACCCACGCCAACCTGAAACCAGAGACACAGCTAAGCCAACTCACTGGCAAAAAGCATGCCAGACACCCTTATTTCAAGAAGCCAAATCTGGTATTGAGCATCAACGAGCAAGAGGAGAACCGATTGATAAAATCACCATGGTTGGCTCGCAGTTGACAGGAATATTTTTGATCTGAAAACTGTAGGGGAGGCCTCGACAGTAAATTTTTTATATTAAAGTGAAAAGAATATTTACAAGAAGGGGGATGCACAAGAGGGCTTAGCCCAGGGCATAGCCCAAAGATAGTTACAGAGCGTCTAGCCAGGCTACAAGATATGATTTCAAATCCTCCTTCATTCTGTAAGAGAGAAGGAAGAGGTCTCTTTTAAAAGAAAAGGACCAAGCGCTAATAGAGGGAGTGACATTATCAAAAATAAGGGCATTCCTTTGCTTCCATAAATTCCAGGAGGCGGTTGCAAAGACCTCAAAGAAGAACGGCCTTCGAAAGTTGGATTTAGCAGTGGCCATCAACTGAGGGAGTTCGAGATTGTCTTCAAGCCTGAAGTTGATGGAAAGCCAACATTGCTTGCTGAAGCTGCAGCGCCAAAAAAGATGGTCTCTGGTTTCAAGATGTCCCTCGTCGCAGAGGCTGCAAATGCCATTATCGTCAAGAGAAAAGGATTTCCTTAGCAGCATCACCTTTGTGTTCAGACGGTCATTGGCGAGGAGCCAAAAGAAAGATTTAATTTTGGGAGTACACTTTGATTTCCATATCCAGGAGGAAAAGATGGGGGCTTGAAGGTGATCAAAGTTTAGATGATATATCTTGTTTGCGGAGAAGTGTGTACCCCAGCTATATGACCATAAGTCATTATCATTAACATCCCGGGTGGATCTTGTTTGGTTAACAAGGTGGTTAAGCTCATGGAGTTCCTCAAACGCTTGTGTAGATAGAGGGAGGTGAAACGCATCAATGGGATCATCTAGGTCAAGGATATCCTTAACCAAGGCTAGTTTATCAATAGCAAAAGAGTGGAGCCTAGAAAACTTTGTCATTAGGAGATCCGTGCTCCAATTGTCACTCCAGAAAAGAGCCGTGTCGCCCGTAGCAATCGAACAAGACGCAATCCTTTTGTACTTTGAGCAAAGTTTTATAATGTCCTTCCACCAAAAGTTGGATATTTGTAGCCTGAGTTGACAGGAATATCCTAAGGAAAGTCCATGTTACACAGAGAGAGAGAGAGAGAGAGTAAAACCTTTTGTTTGAATCCAGGCTAGAAGAAATGTACAACTAGGGGCCAGACTCAACCATGCCAGTAACCAGGAGCAAAACAGCTTGATACCCTCATTGCAAATTATTTCGGTATTCTACCACACTTGCTTCATGTGTGTTTTAGGAGAGCCTGTAACGCCACAAGAGAGAAGGGCAGATAAACTTATCATGTACCTTCTTTTGGTAGTTCCAAATGCATACATTACCACCAGAGTTACTCGTCAGTATCCTGCATTTCACAATGGAAAAGCAAAACATGGATTCTTTATAAACCGATCGTTTGCACTTTCTTAGCGCCTTCTTAATGCAAATGATGTGCTCACAAGTGTATTAGAGATTTTTTTAACAAATTATCTCATGTACAAACTTACCAAGGCTCTTTTGGATGTACATCTATGGACAACACCTGCCGGTAATTCTGACTGGTTGTATGCACATCTACGGACAACACCGCTCGGCAGTTCTGACTGGCTATGATCTGATCCAACCAAAGTTAGAGAAATTAATCCCCGCACATGCATGCTAATTAATTTAGCTAGCAACTACGAAAATTTAAGAAAAGAATATACCTTTTCTAATTGAATCAACTGTCATGAGGTGACCATCAACGAAAACGCGAAAAGCAAGTACTCCCTCCGTTTCGATTTACAAGTCCTGCACGTAGCTCTATGTCGTCAAATTGAGCAACTTAGTATGATGTATATATTACAAAAAATATATCACCGGAAACTTTAGACTTTGTATTTTTTAATGATATAATTTTTATATTATATAATTCAAATTATATAAGTGAAATTGATAATCTAGATATACGCGTAGGACTTGTAAACCGAAACGGAGGGAGTAACAGAGTAAGCCAAACACATTATCTAATTATAGTTAACTCATTAACCTACAATAATTAACTTTTACTCACAACTGCACTTACCTGACTAGAGGTGCTCACATCTGTAGGGTCAAACACAACAGGCAGCATAATCTCTTGCACCTCATGAACAGTTCTCTTCTCTTTGGCTTTCTCAAAAAAGATGACAACAGAGGCTGGGCCAACATTATCGAGGCCCTCATCGCGTGCTACGCTGCACTGTAGGATTAGAAACTCTTCGTTCTTGGATGGTAGCTGAGTCTGCTGCTCGCGCATTGTCACGGTGAGAGTGTAGGTACACTTTGCTGGCACAATGTTGCGAAGCGGCAGCTTTGTTTGGTATATCCTTGGCGTTTTTGCGGCAAGTCGGAAGGTGATACGGTCATTTGTGTTGTTTGTTAGGTATAACAAGCAGGAGGTCAACCTTTTTGGCTCAAGATGGAAGCATATACGCTCAGGTATCACACTCAGCAGTAATGTGGGACTAACTCCAGGCTAAATGGGAGAAGGACATGGGGTTAGGAGGGCTATAAGAAGATAGAAATCTCATTAAAAAAGTAAGAAAAATGATAAAATGGATAGTACTTTGCTAAATGCACTTTGCATAATAATTATATGTTTCATTAAGAATGCTTGATTTCTTAAAAAAAATAATCCTTTTTTACACCTTCATCAGGACTAATCAAAGTTACAGTATACATCCACAGTAATTTTGTTGCTAGAAATTATAAGAAAATGTCCTTTTGTGAAAGAGTCACGCTGTTTTGTAAAGACTACTATGCTTTCGACTTAAAGTGTCCACTCAAGAATCCGTTAGTCAAGATCTAAATGGCCAACATTTAATTGTTTTTCATCTAGCGCCTACAATGTGAGCTTTTGGTGATGAGATTTAATTATAGGATTCCATAGTGTTAGTCAACTAGAGTAAAGAAAGGCCATGTTTGCTTGGTTGGAAACCATAACATAAGTTTGAAATTCATAGGGATTAGGAGAAGTTGAAACCATTAATTTTTGTGTAGTTAACAGGCGGTACTTATTCTGGTTGACAATTACATTGTACATGGTAGAGGAATGGGAAAAAGTAGAGATGAACAGCTAGACCATAATAATTTGAGTTTTCTTAAACCGAAACATCATTTAAGGAAAAATAAATTAGCTCTCCTACTGTTTTTGTTTTTTTGCGGGGTCCTCTCCGTTGGATCGACTGCCATCATATGACATCGAGAAAACCATGAAAAACAACAAAAATTATGACAACACATACCTTTTTGTTTGCAACTAATATACTCCACATTAGGAAGAATTTAGAAATAATGCCAATGCAGCTTACCGGACTTCGGTAGCAGGACAACTCACGGCGGAGGCTGGA
Source organism: Avena insularis (assembly GCA_023614405.1). Taxonomy (NCBI): domain Eukaryota; kingdom Viridiplantae; phylum Streptophyta; class Magnoliopsida; order Poales; family Poaceae; genus Avena; species Avena insularis. The sequence continues at coordinate 19,559,920 of CM042684.1, forward strand.
CATGAGATGAGACCGCGATGCAGTGCACGAGGATGTGATATCCTGCAATAATTAAAATTCTTACAGAGATTTTGGTTGCAAAAATAATTTTGAAGGGAACTTTGCTAAAAAATGGCGTAGTCGAAACAAAATGGTCATTGTGTTAGATATTTTCAAAACGTAACAAGTTTTCCAAGTGCATACTTCTGTAAACTGTATCATACTGACTAGACTGTTTATGCTCCAGAATGAAATACCTCGTATAACATTGAGCCTGAATATGCACTCTTCAGAGTTTTGACGATTTTCCGTATGGAAGGCCTTAGCATAGTTTGAGTTGACCAATGCAGTCTGGATGCATAGTTTGAGTTGACCAATGCAAGTGGTATCTAATGATGGGTACTTCAATTTCATGAATACGTCTACCCATCGATGTACCTATAACAGATTAACAACGAGGGGTTTAATTAAACAAATGCTAGGCTACCTGGTTAATTTGGTGTTCGCAGGTCTCTGGTCGCTTGTTAGGAATAAGTAAATAACTACTGCATAGTTCCATCCATCAAGGACAATTGCCTTACGTTGTCAATTAAATCTGAGCCACAGTGGTTTGTAGGTGACGGCGCATTTTCCAGTCCTGTCACAATCTGCATGATTAAGAGACCTAACCTGTATATGTCCGACTGCACTGAGATTTCTCCCTGTTTTAAATATTCTGGAGCCATGTATCCACTGAAGCACATACAAAATACAATTTGTCAAATAACCATACTCAAACATGTAACTTAGTTGAACAAAGTGGGAAAATTAGAGATATATGAATCAAGAGATTACATTGCTCGCAGACCATATTCTGAGCTATTTGCAGATAGCTTGTCAAAGAGATTTGATACACCAACATCTGAAAGTTTAGGCACCATATTTGAATCCAGTAATATGTCTTCAGGAGAAAGAGGCGTATCAATAATAGGTACTTCTGACTCTCTATGCAAGAAATGCAACCCCTCACAAATGCCTATAATTATTCTAAAGCGTGCATTCCAATCCAGTTTGCAAGATTCACCTGTACAGTGAAACAATTGGTGTCTTAGACCAGCTACACCGTGGTACCGATTCAAAGGAAAACATGTCAGAGATAAGAATCGATCTAGTTTTGTCGTAGTGTTGCAAGTAACTTTGATGCGGTTCCATGCAATGTACGACTGTCATACAAATACAATTTATCAACCATCCTCTCTCCTCCAGACTAGCACATTCTCTTTCTTTTCTCCCTTACATGTGGGGTTACCATGCATGCTCCTGACACAACGATTCTCTTGAACCGAATCAAACGTTTGGTTCGCTTTTACCACTGACACAGTTTAGAATCGCTTTTTCGGCGAGCTGTACCGTGTGGAATCAATTCAAACTGGACTTTGAACCGCTTTTTTTACACAGTGTGGCTGGTCTTATAAACATTAGATCTCTATAAGCATAAACGTATAAAGTCAGTGTTTTCCTGTCTATGGTAGATAATATACCCTGTTATTGGTTGTCATACACTATACTACTCCCTCCGACCCACTATTAGTTGACTTAAATTTATCTAGATACGGATGTATACTGCAGTATTATGCATATATGCATCTTTTTTATAATATGTATCATTTGTTGCTAGAACTATTATTGCAAATTAATTTTCTGCACTACAGGAATGGCGCCGTGCGCCGACGGTCGGACGCTATGCCGACGGCCAAAGGTCAGGGCCGTCGGCATAGCAACGGGCCAGGCCAGCTCAGCTTCCGAGCCCTCGGCGTAGCATAGCCGTCGGCATATGCACCAGTACGCCGAGGGTCACCGTCGCGTCTGTAGTGCTACGCCGTCAGCCTAGCCGTCGCGTCCTGTAGTGCTGCCATTATTTTCCAATACTTGGAACCGTGAGTATATTTTTAATCTCTTAGAAAGGTGAGAAGTTTTAGTAAATTGAGAACCAATCATTAGTTTTTTGGATGGCTAGAGGGGTGGCTGCACCCAAATCCACCAGGGATTAAACCCCAGAATTGATGTCTGTTAGATATATTATTTACTTTGTATTTCCTGTTTTATCTGGATATAGTTTGGCATAGAGTAGTCCTCTACCCAAACTCTATCTCCTCCTTTGTATTACTATCCCGGGACTTTACCGAACCATATAACAAGCATCAGATGACCCCTAGCCAGGGACAACGATCTTTCCTTCTTTTACAAACACCTACATGGTATCAGAGCCACTCTTCCCATCTAGCGCCGCCACCGCCGGAGCTCCTTCTCCCTCGCCGTCGGCCCTCCTTCTTCTCCCCAATACAACCAAAAACCCTCCCTCCCATAGATCCAAGTCCCCTCTACCAATTCCCAAGGTTTTCTTCCTCAACAACGACCTACAACACCCTCCCTCCCAAAACCCTAGTCTGACACCGACCTCTCCACCTCTCGGATCATGTCGACCTCCACCACTCCTTCAGCCTCCATCGGATCTCCACCAACAACCAAGCTTAACCGCGACAACTTTCTCTCATGGCAGACACAGGTCATGCCCTCTCTCCGTGGTGCCCGGGTTCTCGGGTACCTGGATGGTACTGCAAAGGAGCCCGCCAAAACCATTGATGCAGAAGATGCCGACCACAAGAAAATTACCATCCCCAATCCAGACTATGATGTCTGGGTCACCAAGGATCAGGCGGTTGTGAGCTTCCTTGTCAACTCTCTTGGCGATGATCTACTATCTCATGTGTATGGCCTTGTCCATGCCAAGGACGTGTGGGGTGCTATTCTCGAGCTCTTCTCCACCCAATCCAAGTCTCGAGTGTCTGCGCTCCGTGGAGCTCTTACCAATACCAAGAAGCTTGATATGACTGCCTCTCAATTCCTCGCCAAGATGAAAGGGTTTGCCTCCGAACTTGCTGCTGCGGGGAAACCAGTTGATGATGATGAGCTCAAAGACTACATCCTCAATGGTCTTGATGGTACTTACACCCCCCTTGTTGCCTCTATTAATGCAAACCCCGCTACTACCATTGGTGACATGTCCTCCCAGCTTTTATCCTATGAATCCCGTGAAAACATGCTTGCTTCCACGGGTCAAACCATTGGCACATTTACTTCCTCCATTAATGCTGCTCCTCGCCGCCCTATTTTTTCAACCACCACTACTCCACAGCCTCCTATCCTACCTACACCACCTGTTGGAATTATTCCCTAGAGGCAATAATAAAGATGTTATTATTATAATTCTTGTTCATGATAAAGTTTATATTCCATGCTAGAATTGTATTAAGCGGAAACTTTAATACTTGTGTGGTTTGTGAACAACACCGTGTCCCTAGTACGCCTCTATGGACTAGCTCATTGATCAATGATGGTTAAGGTTTCCTAACCATAGACATGAGTTGTCAATTGATAATGAGATCATATCATTGGAGAATGATATGGTGGATAGACCCAAACTAAGCGAAGCAATTAGATCGTGTCATTGTGTTCATCTTTGCGAAGCTTTTCCTATGTCAAATATTGTATTCCTTAGACCATGAGATAATGCAACTCCCTGGTATCGGAAGAAAGCTTTGAGGTCATCAAACGTCATCCTATGAGAGGGTGATCATAAAGGTGTCTCTCAGGTGATCGGAAAGTATCTGTTGGGTTGTATGTATCGAGATGGAATTTGTCCCTCCCAAGTCGGAGAGATATACTTCGGGCCCACTCGGTAATCGATATCAACACCGCTTGCAAGCATGTGGTTAAGGAGTTAATCACAAAGTGATATCGGATTACTGGGCAGTAAAGTACTTGCTGTGAACGAGATTGAACTAGGTATGACGGTACCGACGATCGAATCTCGGACAAGTAAAATATCGCGAGACGAAGGGAATATATATATATGGGATTGATTGAATCCTGGCATCGTGGTTCATCCAATATGATCATCGATGAATGTGGGAGTCAATATGGGTGCCCGACCCGCTGTTGATTATTGATAGAAGATCATGTCCGCATATTCTCGAACCCGAGGTCACACACTAACGTGTCTCGGCGCTAGGATAGATTGGATACTTGGTTTATGAATTTGTGTTGAGTCTCGGATGGGATCCGGGATATCACGAGAGGTTCGGAATGGTCCGGAGAATAAGATTCATATAAGGCGTGCAGTTTTTGGAGTTCGAATTGTTCCGTTAATCGGTATTGTACCGAAGCTTCTAGAACCTTCCGGAAGGGGCCAACGTGGTCCCACCTTCCGGGAGGGGCATGGGCCTATGAGGGAGTGTCCTGGCCGCATTGGGCCAGGGGCACAAGGCCCCATAGGGCCCAGCCGATCCTAGATAAGTTTAAACTCGTTTAAACTAGAGATAGGGTTTCTAGAAGGGGGGGGTTTTCTTGCCCCCACTCCTTATCCATTGGGGCCGCCGGTTTGGGCTTGGGGGAGGGGCTAGGGCTGCGACCCCCCCTCTATATAAAGATGGGTGGGGGCGCACCAACCCCACACACCTTCCCCTCCCACCCTAGCCTGCTGCCTTCCTCTCTCCTCCCATTGCTTGTAGGCGAAGCCTGCAGAAATTCTCCACCATATACACCACGCCATCGTCTGTAGATCCAATCCATCTCTCCACCATACTTGCTGGTCCGAGGAAGGAGGAGACGCCGAGGTGCTGCGTGTGCATCTCACGGAGGCACCGCCACTTGTGGTGCTAGATCGGATCGGATCGCGAGGAGGAGAAGCAGTACGACTACATCACCCACGTTCACGAACGCGTTCCGCTGTGCGAATCTTCAAGGGTATGAAGATCTAATCCAATCTATCTCGTTGTTTGCATCTCCTAGATTAGATCTTGGCTTTCCCTCTGTTCGCTTCCGTAGAAAATTTTGATTTACTATGCTGCGAAACCCTTCACCACCCTCCACATACAATCACACCCCCTACAATCCCGTTTCATCACCACCCACGTTTCAGCAGCCTCCTTATGCCCCCGCCCCATACAATCACCCTCCTACCCCTCACTACCCTTTTTCACCCTATGCTCCTATACCCTACCAGCCACCTAACCCATACTACCCACCACCGCCTCCTCGCCCCTCACCCACGCCACCACAACAGCCCACTCCGGCACGTCAGGACCGTCGGCCCAAGGGGGGGCGTGGCAAGGGCCGTGGGCGCACGGATCGTGTTGCTAGTACATGGCAACCCAGTATTTATTGCCAAATATGCAAGAAGGAAGGGCACCCTGCCAATGAGTATTGGTGGCGATATGGAGATGACAATGATGATGATGCTCCTCATGACAACAAGGGTGCTTATGGCGCCTATGGTGTTAACACAAATTGGGTTCTGGACACAGGTGCAACAAATCATGTAGCAGATCAGCTGAACAAGCTTCAGGTTCATGAACCATATCAAGGCCAGGATCAAATCCACAATGCTAGTGGACAAGGTATGGAAATTGCTAATATTGGTCATTCAGTTTTGCACACCCCACATTCTTCTCTTCAAGTTCGAAACATTTTACATGTCCCAAGCTCTTCCATGAACTTACTTTCTGCTCATAAAATTACTTTAGACAACAATGCCTTTATTGAGATTCACCCTTTCTTTTTCTTGATTAAGGACAAGGAAATGCATCAAATAATGTTTAGAGGTCCCTGTCATGATGGTCTCTACCCTCTTGTTCCTGTCTCCGCGGATTACTCCAAGCATGCATTGGTCACCGTCAAGCCCTCATCCTCTACATGGCATCGTCGTCTAGGACATCCATCCTCTTTTATTGTTCAACAAATTCTTCGGAAAACAATCTTCCTTATACCCCAGAAATAAATGCTTACATATGTGATCCTTGCCAACAGGCTAAGAGTCATCAGTTACCTTATACTGTCTCAAATAGTGTTTCCACTGTTCCTTTGGAACAAGTTTTTTCTGATGTTTGGGGTCCTGCTCCCTTGTCTCTAGGCAAACATGCATACTATGTAAGCTTCATTGATGATTTCAGTAAATTTACTTGGATATATCTTTTCAAAAAGCGCTCTGAAGTGTATCAAGTATTTCTTAATTTTCAGCAATATGTTGAGCGAAAATTTGATAGGAAAATTATTACTATGCAAACTGATTGGGGTGGTGAGTATGAAAAGCTCAATGGTTTCTTTCAAAAGGTCAGCATCACACATCATGTCTCATGTCCTCATGCTCACCAACAAAACGGTTCTGCTGAACGCAAACACCGTCACATTGTTGAGGTTGGTCTTGCTCTACTTGCCAATGCCTCCATGCCATTAAAATATTGGGATGATGCCTTTCTTACAGCCACTTTTCTTATTAATCTTCTTCCATCCAAAGTCCTTAACTTTGCATCTCCTACAGAAACATTGTTTCACACCAAACCAAACTATGACTCTCTTCGTGTGTTTGGTTGTGCATGTTGGCCAAATTTACGTCCCTACAACAAGCACAAGCTCTTTTTTCGTTCCAAACGGTGTGTGTTTCTTGGCTATAGTCCCCTTCATAAAGGAGTAAAATGTCTTGACGTCTCGACAGGACGTGTTTATGTGTCTCGGGATGTTGTTTTTGATGAGAATATTTTTCCTTTTGCTGATCTCCATCCTAATGCTGGTCGTCGCCTACGTGAAGAGCTTCTTTTATTATCCTTTGACTCACCAAATTCAGTAGACACAAGTAGGGGTGTGCACACTAATGATCCATATTTGCATGTTGTTCCTACTGTTGATCCCTTTCAGGTCCCCGCCCTCCACATGCCTGCCAGTTCGTCGCAAGAAACAACATCCGAATCGGGAGCTACTAGTCCTCACACCACATACAATAATGCATCTGAAGACACAGCAGCAACAAGCCAAAATATTGGGGCATCCGATGCTGATTCCCCTCCTGCCACTGCTGAAACTGCTCCCTCCCCGCGCAGGGAATCACCGCGCGCCACCTCGCCTGCTTCACGCGTCACGCCCGACCGCGTCTCCTCGGGTCTGACGCCTCCGTCCTCTACCCGTCAGGCCCAGGGGGACACGACGCCGCTCCCGCCCAGCGAGTCCCCGCCTCGGCCCCGCACGTCAATGCCTCGGTCTCCACAGTTGTCCCCGCCAACCACGCCTCGGTCTCCGCAGCTGTCCCCGCCACCTGCGTCCCCGCCTCGGTCCCCTCCCTCCACCTCCCCTGACGCGGAGGACCAGGGGCCAGCAATTGCGTCACCTGACGCGGCGGACCAGGGGGAATCAACCGATTCCCTGGTTTCTTCACCAGGATCTTCTATGGCAAGTGATGATGTGGCATCTCCTGCTGCAGCCCCACGCACTCGCCTACAAAAAGGTATAAAACAGCCAAAAATTCATACTGATGGTACAATTCGTTGGGCATTGTTAACATCTACAGGAGAACCTCAAAACTTAAAGGAAGCTTTAACAAATGCTAATTGGAGACATGCCATGCAAGAAGAATATGATGCTCTTATGACAAATCACACATGGCATCTTGTTCCACTGAGCTCTAAAAGAAATGTTATTGACTGCAAATGGGTTTATCGCATCAAGAAAAATGCTGATGGCACAGTTGATAGATATAAAGCTCGTCTTATTGCAAAAGGTTTTAAGCAAAGGTATGGAATAGACTATGAGGATACTTTTAGTCCTGTTGTCAAAATTGCTACAATTAGGCTTGTTTTATCCATATCTGTTTCCAAAGGCTGGAGTCTAAGGCAGCTAGATGTCAAGAATGCGTTCTTACATGGTGTTCTGGAAGAGGAGGTTTACATGAAACAACCACCTAGTTTTGAGTCTTCCGCTACTCCAAATTATATTTGCAAACTTGATAAAGCTCTTTATGGACTGAAACAGGCACCCAGAGCATGGTACTCACGTCTCAGTGTTAAACTTCATACCCTTGGCTTCATACCATCCAAAGGAGATACATCTTTGTTTCTGTTTAATCACTCAGCTGTTCAGATTTTTCTTCTTATTTATGTTGATGATATCATTGTTACAAGTTCCTCAGATGCTGCAATAATGGTTCTTCTCAAAGATTTGAGTCATGAGTTTGCTCTCAAGGATCTTGGAGATCTTCATTATTTTCTAGGTCTTGAGGTTCACAAAAAGCACAATGGGCTTCTCTTGAATCAAGAAAAATATGCTACAGATCTTTTGAAACGTGTTGGCATGCAGGATTGTACAACTTGCCCTACACCCCTGTCCACTACTGACACCTTGTCATTGCATGATGGGACTCCACTTGGTCCTGAGGATAGTACTCATTATAGAAGTGTTGTAGGAGCTCTTTAGTATTTAACACTGACACGTCCTGACTTAAGTTTTGCAGTTAGTAAGGTGTGTCAGTTTCTTCATGCTCCTACTACAAATCATTGGACAGCGGTAAAAGGGATATTACGGTATATTCATGGTACATGCACCTTGGGACTTACATTCTGTCAATCATCATCTACACTTCTTAGTGCATATTCAGATGCTGATTGGGCTGGAGATTTAGATGATAGACATTCTACAGGAGGTTTTGCTGTCTTTTTTTGGTTCTAACCTGATCTCATGGAGTGCCAGGAAACAGCCTACTGTGTCTCGTTCCAGTGCCGAGGCTGAATACAAAGCTCTAGCCAATGCTACAGCAGAGCTAATCTGGGTGGAGGCTCTTGTCAGAGAATTGGGTGTTACACTTCGTGAAAAACCTACTCTCTGGTGTGATAATCTTGGTGCTACCTTCTTATCAGCCAATCCAGTGTTTCATGCTCGGACTAAACATATTGAGATAGATTTCTACTTTGTTCGGGAACGAGTTGCTAATAAACAACTTGATGTCAGATTCATCTCCAGTAAAGATCAAATAGCTGATGGTTTTACTAAACCGCTGTGTTCCAAGAAACTAGATGAGTTTAAGCGTAATCTAAATCTTTCCAAGCTTTAGATTAAGGGGGAGTGTTAGATATATTATTTACTTTGTATTTCCTGTTTTATCTGGATATAGTTTGGCATAGAGTAGTACTCTACTCAAACTCTATCTCCTCCTTTGTATTACTATCTCGGGACTTTACCGAACCATATAACAAGCATCAGATCGCCCCTAGCCAGGGACAACGATCTTTCCTTCTTTTACAAACACCTACAATGTCATGTGCGTCTCTTTAAAGCGAACTATTGTTTTGGTGGGAGGTAATGCTCCCATCTAGTCCGTGGTGCGTGAGTGCTTGTGTATACTCGGTGTTTCTAAAAAGGAATTTTAGTGAGTTGGTGGCAGAATTAGAGTTGCAGCATGCAAGATCTAAGAAGAGCGTGATACTTCAACACGTAAACATGATAGTGATTTTTTAGATCAAGCATTGCGATTATATTAAATCAAACTGAATCCAGTTCCATTGCAGCGCTTGATCTAAAAAAACTCTATGGTCAATTTATGGAGGAGTTTTGATAGGGTGTTTCTACAATTCCAGTTAAACATATCTTTGTAAATTCACATCCTTGGACCATTCTTTTGGGCATATGGTTCCGATAACTTGGTCAGAAATTGTTCTGACGATTGCCCTTTGATGTTGATTACACTGATGATAGACATCTTACCAAATCAAGATTCATATTTGATTACTCTTGGCTGAGATGTTGAATTGGCTTCAAATCTAATTCAATGCAGTGACTTTCATTAAATCTAATCCAGCGCCCTATTTGTATATGGTCCATAAAGGGAGTTAAAAAGAAAAAATAAGGTTTGTATACTCACATGCACCATAGATATGGTCTCTGCGGTTGTGTCACCTTGATACGATGGTTAAATTAATAAAATCCATTTATTCAATAGCTTACCATTGATATACTTGTTAAGGCTTCCACCCTGCGCATACTCGTGGCATAGGTAAGATTCTACCTCGTCTGTAAGAATATATCTTCCGTTATGCTTGACCACCTTCCTCTTCTTTTCATAGCAAAAGCCAATTAACCCTAATACATTTCCATGCTCCACCTTCATGAGATTGCTAACTTCATTCCGAAACACGTTGTCAGAAGCTGCCACATAACTTCCACCGAACCTCTTCACGGAAATCTCTTCCCCAGAGTGCAGAATACCCTGTTTAACTTATCTTATTAATATATGGTACTCCCTCCGTCTCAAAATTGATGCCGCATGTTTTTTAAAATTTGGATGAATCTATATACAAAATAGTTTCTAGATTCACCCAATTTTTGACAAATCTACAACATCTATTTTGAGACGGAGGGAGTAGAAAATATGTGCCATTCCCGCAAAAATTAAGAAGCTGAGGCATGGTTGAAGGAAGAGAAATACCTTAAAAACTGTTGCAGATGTAGGTTTAGACACTACCCGTCCTGTTGAGAAATTATTTGTGATTTCACGCAGAAACTTCAATGGGAGTTCAATAGTAAGAAGGGGTGACTTGTTTTCCAGGCGATTATCTTCAGTTTCCAATCCTGATAGCATAACATTCCCACCACCTAAGAGCAAAGTCAGCAAACGGCGTGAGCTGCTACAGTGTGCAGTTTCTGTTTCATGGTTTAAATTTTTTTTTTGCAAAAGTTTCATGGTTTAATGAAACGACCTATAAGAATCAGGTATCAAACTGGTTTAGACCTAATTATTTTCAATGTTAAGGAAATCGGTAATCGTTAGCTGCTCGGTTGGCTTGGGAGTAGCGATTAATCGGAATTCGGACGATTAACTGATTTAATCGGTCGTCTATTAATTGGTGCAACCTACAAAAATTAGCACCTAAAACACGTATGAATCCTCAGCCTTAAGCTCCCGGATGAGATCCTCAAGACGCTCGAGCTCTTGTATCTGAGGTCTAGTCGGCAACTACAAGGAACTGGTCAATAACGACAAGGAACTAGTTGGTGATGGCTGAAATCAAGCTCCTACAGGAATGGATCAAACGGGAGCTTCGCAAAACCTATTTCATTGGGGCGGGCTAGCGGATTGATGGACGATATGTGTTGATAATTTTGCAACTTTTTTGACCAAGTGTAGTGGTTAATCGGGAACATACCTAGTAATCGGAGTGTCAGACCTATTAATCGGGCTAAATGATTAACACAACGGATTAGTGGTAATCGACACGGTCAGGTCCCTAGTAGCGATTAATCGGCCTAGTAATCGCTGTTTCGGCCTATTTTTTAAACAGTGATTATTTTGCATACTATGTGGTCGCACCCATATTAAGTAAAGAGTAAATAAGCTATGAAATGGAACATTTTAGATTAGTACATACTAACCTGGAGGTCTCTCTGTGTTGGGAAGGTAAATTTCGCCATCGTGGAACTATCAATGACACAATGTAATCAAGTGAGAATGAATATGTAGTTAGCCCATGCAGCTTAGATAACACAAAACACAATTTTCTTAAGAAGTTGAAGATACATCATGAAGGGTGCTATATTGTCCTTGGTTGGTGTTAGAATATATGCAACTAATGTCTAGAAAGACATGTCTCTTGTACTGAATGGAATTAATGGTGATACCTTTGATTCATCCTTAATTTCTACATTACTTAGTGTACCAGCAATATCGTTCATGGTAGGCCTTTTACGTGGGTCCTCCTGCGTGCACTTTACAGCGATCTCAATACAAGACCTCACTTGTTTGCAATCTATTTCAAGTGATTCATAAGCTGGTATCTCTTGTAATCTTTTCCTCCCGTTACTATGTACCTTCAAAAATGAAGCAAGGAGTACATGCATGTATATAGAGATTAGTATCCTGGGGAAAAATTAGAGATGCAAGTGGATCAACATTAGGGTGCTCTCTACCTTACCATGTTTACTTCAACAAAATGAACTAACTTTTTTGATGACATCATAATTTTAGAAAAGTTAGTTCATTTTTTTGAACTAAAGAGGGTAAAGGGCACACTTGCATATCTAGGAAAAAATGTAAGAACATGACGGAGGAAGTACATGTTACTTCACCGATGAAACTCTAGAAGTATGTTGGCACCATTTCCCTTATGTCTCACCTACTTGTTTTAGGTCCTTTGATTCAAAGAAATCCCACAAGAATTTTGACCCTTGGGAATTTTTTCCCGTGTGCATTGTTTGATTCGTAGGATTAGATCCTTAGTATTCCCCCCCTTAGGATTGCATTGCACTATGTTTTGTAGGAAAGTTTACATCCTCTAAAACCTCATGCTGCAATTCCTTTGTTTTTCATGTGATTCAAACACTTTTTGAAGAAAATTCCTCTAGGTTATAAATCCCGCAGGATTCGACTAGACATGACACTCGAATACTATTTTTTCCCATTTCTGCATTTTGAGGATCCTGTAAATCAAATCAGGCCCTTATTTTTGTACAAGGTAATGTAAGTATTAAAGGATTTGTTTCGTGGAAACCCTAAACCATTGCATTGTAGCCATATTGCAACAAAAGCAACTCTCTACAAACTATTGCAATTACAAAGGTATTTCAACAAGTGAATCAATTTCCGATAATCACATTTTCTTCAAGATTCTGGTACAATGTTGGTTCCAGAGGAAAAAGGGTGACCCATCAAGAGAGGTGGTGTTTGTGGAGGTACGACAAAATTTACTAGGATTTTGTTTTTTTCAGGAAACTGGTTCTTAGAGAAGGGTCCACCACAGGAGGGAATTGCGCCAGGCGATCGGGAGGTGATTGTGAGAGAGCTAGGGTTTCCGTCTCGGTGGGTGGCTTCGTTCGGCTCCGATCGTGATTCCGACAGCGTGATTTCATCTGGAGGCAAAGTGGTGGTCTCTCCTCACGCGCTAGGGTGCAGGGGAGAAGGTGCATGTAGTTGTTTTGCCTAGAGAGCCATGTTAAAGGAACGTGTGACTCTGTCAAAGGCCCCGGCGGGAGCGTCGGCGAGAGCACTGTCAATCTCTCCAGCTAAGGGTGACGAGGAGGTGTATGCAGGTCTGTTTGCTATCCTGTGTAATCTGGTTCTGATGGAAAAGGAAGCGGAAGGAATTGTCATAAAAACACAGAACCGATCCATTTCCCTAAACCTAGTTGGGATGCGGTTAGGAAGGTCTTCATGCCTCGAAGATTGATCATCAACGATCTAGAGAGAGAAATGCAACGGGCTTGGGGTCTTCACCATCCCGCATAATTCAAGGACATAGGTGAGAACCGATTTTCTGTGCGCTTTAATTCAGAAGGGGATTGGAAACATGCGATCCACAATGGTCCATGACAGTTCGACTTCCACCCTCTACAACTCCAAGAGTATGATGGAGTTGTAAGCCTGTCAAACATGGTGTTTGATAAGATGGCAGTATGAGTTCAGATTCTCAATCTTCCTCGATCTTCCTCTGGATAAAATGAATGATGCTTATGGAAAATTAATTGGAGGTTGGATTGGTGATTTCTAAATGTTGACGTGAGGATGGGACGACATGGGGAGAAGAACTGCGTATCAGGGTGGATATCCGAGTTGATCATCCCCTAGCGAGGGGAGTTAGGCTGCGGGAATCTTAAGATCATATATAAGGCAACTGGTTTGATATTAAGTATGAGAAGATCCACATTTTTGTTTCGAATTGTGGTCAGTTAATTCATTCGGAGAACAATTGTTTAGCTGAAGTAAAGGAGATTAAGAAGTGGGAGAGTCGCTAAGTGCTTCCCCGGGTAAGAGTAAGAGACCACCCCCATCTTTCTTGGACATGGGTGGGAGAGACACCTAGGGTAAGAGACCTACCTCCTAAATGAATCTGTTTAGGAACTATTCTGATTCTTCCTCTACTCGCACTGGTGGGAGAGAGAAGGAGAGAGTCAGAGGAGGTGAGAAGCTCGGAGAAAAACACAGGGTTAATGCTAATGAAGCCCAAGTGCATAAGGAAAAAAAGGACAAAAAAGAGGTTTGGTTGTGGTACTTATACAAGGAGGCCGAGGAACACAAATGCTGATTTTGTGGGTGCGAAGGATCACCCGGTCTTGAGTCCTAAGAGTGGGAAAAGACGCCCAAAACAGATGTGGATTCCGGTTACAAAAGATTATCATGTTGGCACCTCTATTGGGCAGGAGAATGACGGTAGACTTGCTCGGTTTTTGAGAGGTTGGAAGAAAATTATGCTACATCGGCAGACTCTGCGACGCATAGCCGCAGGGACCAATGAATCTCTTGGCCTTGAACAGTCGTGGCTTGGGGTTGGGTGCGGCTGTTAGCGAACTTCGGACCTCGTTAGGTCCCACAACCCAGAGGTGGTGTTCTTAAGTGAAACAAAAGAGAAAAAAGAAGTCAATGGAGAGGCTCCAATGGAGCTTGGGATATAGACATGGTGTGTGTGTGTGTGTGTGTGTGTGTGGATGGGAAGGGTAAAGGAGGAGATTTAACTTTGTGGTGGAGAGATGGGATCGAGGTCTCGGTTCGCCCATGGTGCTGTTGAGAAATAGAGCAATTTACCAAGCGAATTATCTATAATAAACGCTAGATAAAACATGATTAAAATAGTAGGCAATATACTAATCATGTGAAATAGCGAAAACATATTAAAGCATATAGCCAAACAAACTGCAAGGCATAAAACTTTGGATATGGTCAGAACAAGATTGAGACAAAAGATGTACACGGCAGTAGCAGAAGTGGAACCGCCGGCGTTGGAACCGTCGTTGGCCATGTCGTCGAGGAAGAGGGTGTTGATGTCGGGGAAGAAGTCCTCGTCGGGGAAGACGTCGCTATCTGTGAGGGAGTCCGTGACGAAGCCAGTAGTCGCGCTGATAGCGCTCCCCAAAAACCTTATCGCCCTTCTCCATGCAGACTCAAGCGGCCGGGGTCTCGGAGGCCCTCTTGTCCATGGGTGCATGCATGCTGCAAGACGGATGGGAAGATGTAGGTAGCGATGCTCGAACTTGAGGCGCAAAGGATGTGTGGCAGTGTAACTGAGAGGAGGCGCGACCTCTCTCTCTTATAGGCACAGAGGGGAAGGTAGACAGACTGCGCAGAAGATGAAACGAATGGACGGTAGATGAAGCGAACAGGCGGCAGTCCACCGGACAGCCTCCACTCAATTCATATTCATTTAACTCAGACAGTCCACTCAAAGCAATCGTTTCAGCTTCTGTACATCTGTTCATATACCATTCATGCGTGGCAAAATAAAGCTCGGCTCGGCGAGATTCCCGCAACCCGCAACCCGCGGCGCGCGCGTCGTGACGAGGCGAGGCGAGGCGAGGCGAGGCGAGCGAGGAGGAGGAGCGCGCGTGTGGAACTCTCTCCTTCTCCTTCTCATCCTTTTACCAAGTGATAGGAGAGCTCACCTTATAAGCTGGTCCAACTTTCACTCAACTAGCAATGTGGGACTAAACATTTGTCCCAGCTCTTGCCTTGCATGAATGAGCCAAATGGGCCTCTAGGATTTCAGGAATTTATTGGCATATAATAAATGGGCTGGGCCTATTTAGGCAAAAATTCCAACAATCCCCACTGCATCCTGAGAGGCACATGAAGTTTGCCTTTGGTTCCAAAACATTGTTTATATACCGGTACTGTAGTGGAGACTGTTAAGTTGAACTTCCATCTAGAGCTTTATGTTATACTAGGCCGCAACTTGTACAGTGGACTATGCCTTGAACTGCAAATTTGCTGCGAACCTAGCTTCACAAAAAGTCTTGACCGATACTAGGCTACCGCGGGACTTCCCCGCGGGTGGAGCTTATACGTCATACTCCATGACCTTTCATGAGTTTATTAGAGAGCACCCTACTCTCATAGATCATGACGCTTAACAGTCAGACTCATATAGGTGTGTTCTTCAAAAGATGTTCTGCAGGACAACATCTTTGCTTAGGATAAGCCACTTAGAACACATTAAGATAATAAATCAACCTGCCATGCAGAATAGGAAAGTATTGCATCTTTATGGAGTGGTGTTTATTAAAGTAGGGATACTTTCCTCTCAGCTAACCAACAGCTTGTCTCCCAATTCTAATTCACGGGATCTCCGATCACATAGAGTGGTTTACCACTGTGGAAAACTCATAGTGTGGGTCTCATACCCATATCCTTCGATGCATTTTCTATCACATTGCGTGATAGTCCCTTTGTGAAGGGATTTGCCAGGTTCTTAGATGTTTGGATATAATCCAATGCAATAACTCCGGAGTTTCTCATTTTCCTAACAGATTTTAGTCTCCTCTTCACATGTCTTGAGGACTTCATATTATCCTTAGAACTGTTCACCTTAATAATCACAGTTTGATTATCACAGTTCATTGGAATTGCGGGTATAGGTTTTTCAACCACAGGTAAGTCCATCAAGAGTTCACGAAGCCACTCTGCTTCAACAGTGGCCGTGTCTAGTGCTGTGAGTTCTGCTTCCATAGTTGACCTCGTTAAGATGGTCTGCTTGCAAGACTTCCAAGAAACAGCGCCACCACCAAGTGTGAAAACATATCCACTTGTGGCCTTTATCTCGTCAGCATCAGATATCCAATTTGAATCACTATAACCCTCTAGTACCCTCGGGTACCCGGTATAGTGTATGCCATAGCTTCATGATGCCTTTTAGATATCGCATAACTCTCTCAAGAGTATGCCAGTGATCATCTCCTGGATTTGAAACAAATCGACTGAGTTTGCTTACAGCAAAGGCGATGTCAGGCCTCGTGGCACTAGCTAAATACATGAGCGAGCCAATGATTTGAGAGTATCTTAGTTGATCTCTAGCATTTCCTCGATTCTTTCGAAGCAACACACTAGGATCATACGGTGTAGGAGAAAAATTGACGTCGCTATACCCGAAACGACTCAAGATCTTTTCCACATAGTGGGATTGAAGCAGTGTAATCCCACCATCATCATTTCTCAATAGTTTGATGTTCAGGATGACATCAGCTACTCCCAGATCCTTCATCTCAAAGGAACGAGATAAGAAATCTTTGACCTCCTTAATTGCATTAAGGTTGGTTCCGAAAATCAGTATGTCATCAACATACAAACAAAGGATGACTCCCTCACCCATACCGTGGCGATAGTATACACACTTGTCAGCTTCGTTTACAACAAAGCCTGCAGCGGTTAAGGTTTTATCAAATTTTTCGTGCCACTGCTTAGGTGCTTGTTTAAGACCATACAAAGACTTCAGTAGCTTGCACACTTTTCTTTCTTGACCATTTACTACAAAACCATCTGGTTGATCCATATAGATTTCCTCATCCAACTCTCCATTTAGGAAAGCCGTCTTAACGTCCATTTGATGAATGAGAAGACCGTGTGAGGCAGCCAGAGAAAGTAGTACTCGAATGGTGATCAACCTTGCTACAGGTGAGTAAGTGTCAAAGAAGTCTTCACCTTCCTTTTGGGTATAACCCTTGGCCACTAGCCTTGCCTTGTACTTCTCAATAGTACCATCAGACCTTAGTTTCTTCTTGAACACCCATTTACATCCTACAGGTTTGCACCCATAAGGACGATCAGTGATCTCCCATGTTTCATTAGCTAAGATGGAATTCATCTCACTATGAACAGCTTCCTTCCAGTAGTCAGCATCAGGAGATGCATAAGCTTCTGAAATGGAAGTGGGAGTGTCATCCACAAGGTACACAATGAAATCATCACCAAAAGACTTTGCAGTCCTTTGTCTCTTGCTCCTTTTAGGAATTTCATTATCATCCTCCTTAGGACTTTCAGAGTGTTCAATCGGAATGATAGTTTCAGAGAATATAGCAAATTCCTGATTAGATGAACTAGGTATCTCCGGATTTGATGAGTTAGGTTTATCCATCATTGGAAAGATATCCTCAAAGAAAGTCGCATCAGTCGACTCCATGATTGTACTGACATGAATGTCAGGTACTTCAGATTTTACTATCAAGAATCTATAACCAATGCTATGAAAAGCATAGCCCAGAAAAACACAATCAATGGTTTTTGGTCCAAGCTTGCGCTTCTTGGGGATTGGTACATTAACCTTTGCCAAACAACCCCAAGTACGTAAGTAAGAGAGTTTTAATCTTTTCTTCTCCCATTCTTCGAATGGAGTAATTTCTTTGTTCTTTGTGGGAACTCGGTTTAGGACATGACACGCGGTCAATAGTGCCTCCCCCCACCATTCCTTAGAGAGACCCAATGTGTCTAACATGGCGTTAACCAAATCTGTTAGAGTACGGTTCTTTCTTTCGGCTACTCCATTTGACTGGGGTGAGTAAGGAGGCGTCCTCTCATGAATTATGCCATGTTCCGTACAAAAGGAATCAAACTCGTTGGAAAAATACTCTCCACCACGATCAGACCTAAGCCTCTTAATCTTTCGATCAAGTTGATTTTCTGCCTCAGCTTTATAGATTTTGAAGAAATTCAAAGCCTCATCTCTTGATTTCAGAAGATACACATGACAATATCTCGTAGAGTCATCGATCAAAGTCATGAAATATTTCTTTCCACCTTTTGTCAACACACCATTCATCTCACAAAGATCAGAATGTATAAGCTCTAGTGGTGTTAAATTTCTCACTTCTGCAGTCGTATGTGACTTGCGAGGTTGTTTAGCTTGCACACAGACTTGACACTTAGATCCCTTAACAGTTGAGAAATCAGGGATTAAATTCATTTTGGCTAGCCGCGTCATACAACCAAAATTAATATGACAAAGACGAGTGCGGACATTTGATTCAAAATTTGTGTAAATATGATTAACAACTTTATTACAAATGTCTGACAGAGATAAGCGGAACAAGCCTCCGCATTCATAGCCTTTACCAATAAAGGTTCCATACTTCGAAATTACAAATTTATTGGACTCGAATACAATCTTGTAGTCATCTCGACACAGAAGAGATCCGCTAACAAGATTTTTATTTATTGAGGGAACATGATGCACGTTGTTCAGGCGCACAGTCTTTCCAAGTGAACTTCAGATCGACCGTACCAACACCATGAAGCGAAGCATGCGAGCCGTTCCCCATCAAGACGGTTTGAGTCCCTCGACCTGATATGAAGAAAACATAGAAATATCGAACAGACATGTACATTAGCGCTCGTGTCAATCCACCAATCAGAGAATGACATAATGAAAGAACAGAGGTAATATACCATACCCAACATCTTTTATCTCAACGTCGCCCATGACAACATTAGCGCCTTGCTGCTCTTCCATCTTGGCGCTTGTCAAAGCGGTTGGGACAAGCAGGAGCCCAATGATTAGGATCACCGCACACATGACAAGCACCTTTCCTCTTATTAGTCTTCTTCTTGAAGCTGGTGGACTGTGAGGCCTTGTTCTTTCCATCGAACTTTCCTTTGTCATCAAACTTGCCTTTGTTCTTGAACTTGTAAGGCTGGAAGTTCCTTTTATGTACCAGGTTGGCATTAGAACCTCCCTCGGTACCTCGAGCACGTGTGTCTTTTGCTCTCGCCTTCTCTTCCACATCAAGAGTCCCAATGAGATCCGTCACGGAGAACTCTTGTCTCTTGTGCTTCAGAGAAGTAGCAAAATTCCTCCATGACTGGGGAAGTTTGGCAATGATGCCTCCGGCAACAAACTTGTCCGGTAATACACAAGTGAAGTGCTCAAGCTCCCTGGCAAGTGACTGTATTTCATGAGCCTGCTCCACAATGGAGCGGTCATCAATCATCTTATAGTCATAGAATTGTTCCATGACATACAGTTCATCGCCAAAGATCGAGACTCAAATTTTCTCTCGGCGCATCCCACATATCTTTGCCATTGCTAAATGATGATATGAATCGACAATATTGTCGCCAAGGATGCTGATCAAGGCAGCCTTGAAAGTGGTATCAAGTTTTTGAACGCCTCTCCGAGCGGGATTAAGTTCCCTCAAAGCGCCATAGATGTCGTTATAGCAGCTCATGGTCTGAAACCAGAGCACTGCTTTCGCACGCCATCGTTTGTAATTCACACCTTCAAACACAGGTGGCTTCATAGAAGCAACAAAGCCACTTGGGGCAAATTGCCCGAAGCCACTTGGGGCAAATTGCCTGAAATAAGGTTTTTGGATTGTTGAGAAATAGAGCAATTTACCAAGCGAATTATCTATAATAAACGATAGATAAAACATGATTAGAATAGTAGGCAATATACTAATCATGTGAAATAGCGAAAACATATTAAAGCATATAGCCAAACAAACTGCAAGGCATAAAACGTTGGATATGGTCAGAACAAGATTGAGACAGAAGATGTACACGGCAGTAGCAGAAGTGGAACCGGTCTCGGAGGCCTACTGTCCCGGCTCGCGGTGCACGCCGCAAGACGGGATGGGGAAGATGTAGGCAAAGGATGTGTGGCAGTGTAACTGAGAGGAGGCGGCGTGGCGTGGCGTGGCGTGGCGTGGCGAGGCGAGCGAGGAGGAGGAGGAGCGCGCGTGTGGAACTCTCTTCTTCTCCTTCTCATCCTTTTACCAAGTGATAGGAGAGCTCACCTTATAAGCTGGTCCAACTTTCACTCAACTAGCAATGTGAGACTAAACATTTGTCCCAGCTCTTGCCTTGCATGAATGAGCCAAATGGGCCTCTAGGATTTCAGGAATTTATTGGCATATAATAAATGGGCTGGGCCTATTTAGGAAAAAATTCCAACAGATGCCAGTTATATTGATGCAAAAATTAAGAGTGAAGTTGGTGAGTGGCGGTTCACATGAATTTATGGCGAACCGAGAGCAGAGTTGATGGGAAAGACATGGGAGGTCCTTAGATACTTGCACTCTCAAGACAACTTTCCATGGATGTGTGCCAACGATTTTAATGAGATTTCGAGACAAGAAGAGCAACTGGGTCAGAATGAGAGAAGTGATTAATTCTCAAATGACCGTGTTTAGAGATTGTTTGATGGACTGTCGTCTTATGGATCTTGGTTATTCAGGCTATGACTATACTTGGTAAAATAAGCGAAATGGGGCTGGTAATGTTCAGTGCAGACTAGATCGTGCTATGCCAAATGTATAATTCTTATCTATGTTCCCTATGACACATGTACAACATGTGGCCACGGAGGGGTCTGAGCGTGCAACACTAGTCATTAAGGTTGTGGCTATGACAGCACACAGATCATCCCCACTCTCTCGGAGATTTATGTTTGATGATATGTGTATGAAGCACAAAACATATGACAAGATGATCCAGTGTGCTGCACACTGTGTGCATGGGTTAGTAGCGAAACAAGAGAAGGTAATCTGAATGGGTTGTGGAAGAGGCTGTGTGAGGTATCTAAGCACATGAAGACGGTAACCCCCGCATCGCCCTCCTCTAGCGACATGGGGGGGAGACTCCCAACGCTAGTCGCAGCCTTCCCTTAACCTCCCCCTCGCATCCCGCCCCTTCCTGAGGCACCTACGCAAAGTCTGGTCGGGCTCGGGTGATGGTGGTGGCGAGGCTCTCCCCCTAGGCCGCTGTCTCTCCCATTTATCCATGGTGATCCCGCTGATTAGAGGATGATCGTGGGCTTGATCTAGACCTGCAGGTGTGGTGACCCGGGGTTGCATCGATCCTCGTTGGGCGTTCTTTTTCCTATGGTTCATGGGCGCGTGGCAAGATTGGCGCTCCCTGTCAACAGCCGCTCCCCGACTTTACAACGTCCCTGCAGCGAGCTGCTCCTTGGGGCAGCGTGACGCGGCATACGGCGAGGCGGCCTCGGTGGTGGCCGGAGCGTCCTCGTGGCTGGATCCTTTGGGACCTAGAATGGGCTTATTGAGGCGGAGCAGTTTGTGGTGAGAGGCGCTAGGCGGACAAGCCGATCCGGATCAAGGTGGATGTGATACTACCGGTCAATACCAGGCTCTAGCGGTGATTGGAGCCATAGGCGGTGGTGGCCGTGGGCGCCATTACCTTTTTGAAGGTGTCGGCGATGCTGTTCACGAACCCCCAAAACCGCTTCAGCAAAACCCTAGACTTGGTTTCCAGGTCAGACGTTGATGGCGCTACCGCCGTTCTCCCCCTTGGGGGGAAAAGTGTGGGAGTTGGACCTGACTTGTGGGATCAGTGGCAATTGGTGGTGTTCAATGTGGTGGAGCGGTGTAGCTTCGACCGCGTCGTTGACAGCGGGTCTTGGTGGCATGGTGCAGCGAAGCCTCGGTGACAGACGCGTGTTGAGGTGCTCGTGCAGGGCAAAGGTGTTGTTTGGCATCATGGTGGCTTTGACGGCAGATCTGGCAAGGGCTATGCGGATCTTAACCCTGAAGATTGCTCAGTGGTTTGACAGTGGTGACGATTTATGTAGTGTGTGTGCATGAGGTGCTCGTTAAGAGTCTACTAGACCGGATGAGCACTCCTGTTTCACCTAGAGAGTGTTTCAGGGTATGCGATATGTCTCCAGTTACTAGTGTGGTCTTCTGTGATGATGAACTGAAACCAAATCGCAAGGAGATAGCAATTTCAAAGAGGAATACATGATATTTCGCTGTGTGCAACTGCCTAGCTTTTGTGTTTCTTCTCCTTTTATTTAGTGTCACCGATTGTGTCGATGCACACTGTGCCCACAACGGACGCGCCATCCCACGTCTAGTCGTGCTTGCAACAGAAAGATCGGGTCAACCAATGACCAAGCAAAGCTATCCTATCTGGTCCTAAAAAGTAGCTAACTGAAACAACTAAATAGACCTGACGCTAACAGAAACATCTAAATACTAAAATATGTGTAGATACATACAATTTTAAAACAATTTTAAGTCGCTTATTCCAGGACTAAGGGAGTATTCGTTTCCTAAGGCCTTGTTCGGTTCACAAAAAATTCGACGGGATTGGCGTGGATTGAGGAGGAATGGATCCAATCTAAGCCAAATTTCACCCCAATCCTCTCCATTCCACTCTAATCCATTAGCGAAGGGGATTAACCGAACAAAGCCTAAAGAAGGAGCGACGGGATTCGATGTGAGACCGATGAGGATATGCGTGCACTAGTGCAGAGCCCCCCTTTAACTCCGGTTGGGAGGGCCCTCTAACAACGGTTCCTCAACCGCTGTTGAGGGTTCGGTGTTAGAGGGGGCCCCTTTAACACCGGTTCTTATACGAACCGGTGTTAAAGGGTGGCATATGGGCTGCCAGTTCAGTTCCCTTTAACACCGGTTCGGGCTGGAACCGTGTTAAGAGTTCTACCGAGAGATTTAGGCCGCTTCTCGCCTGCGTGAAAACGGCCTAAATCTCGCCACGGTAGACTTTCTACCGCCTGCTCGGGCGATTTCGGGAGGGGGGGAGGAATCGATCGGAGCGGTATACATAAATCGTCATTGGTACATACGAGTACATGAATAATTAAGCAACTATTATTATACACAAACATCGTCATCGGCACATACATCGTCATCGGCACATACATCGTCATCGTTCATTTTGGTGGATATCTAAAGAGTTCTCCGCCAGGCGTGACGACCTCATCAAGTATGAACCCCGCCAATTCCTCTTGAATGGCTCGTATGCGTTCAAATGGTAGGAGTTGGTCCCGCATCCGTTCGATCTGAATATATATGAAGAATGGACCGTCAATATATATATAAGAATAAAACTCAACACAATTGATGGTAATAAAATAATGTTGTGGACTTTGTTTACTTACTCTAAGTTGTTCTAGTGCGGCTTGGCCCGTCGCACATATCGTGTTGCGAATGAACTCGCAAACATAGTACCCACATAAGTTATTGCGGTGTCCCTGATGCGCGCACTTTACGAGAATAGAGAGTTCAATCAAAATAATAATCAATAAAGCATGATATAATGGAATTGGAAGCAGAATCAAAGAGATACGCAGACCTAGCTAGCTAGTATTACTTACATTTTGGTCTACAAATTTTAGTTCTTCTGATCACCCACCCACGGCCCGCCTGTGAACCTTTTCCAAACCCCTGTCCGCAAAGAAAATGGATAAAGGAGTAATTAATTACTTGTTGTCACGAAAGTTGCCGATCTAGTGCGATAATATGATTGAAATTACCTCTGGAGCATCTCTCTAAAGTCTGCCCATATCTCTTTTTCTTTTCGTAACGAGTCCATGACATGGACTTTTCCTGAGTCGGGTTGAATGACTAGCAGAATAAAGTGGAACCTACGCACGCATAACTCATCATCAGTTACACTTAACATCGAGTAAGCAAACAGAATGTGTACAAGAGAGAGGGTACAGACTCACGAGAAGTTGTAAGGCAATAGTATTTCCCTTTGGTTTGTTGTCTCAGTAAAGACTTTAGCAAGTAATCTTCTGTTTGCCCGGGTTTGGTTCTTACCACTTCTTCATGAACTCTATTTGGGTCAACGAACCCAATGTCAAAAGGGCCTCCTTTCATGCATTCCATAAACCTTTTTCCTGCATAATAGTATATACATATATGGTGAGCATATATATATATACATGCAATTAATGAAGTGAATGAGATGAGATAAAATTACGTAAATAGTACTTACACACAATAAAGGCTGATGGCAGCTTTGTCGAGTTCCTTCTGATTGAATAGAAAATGCAAGTCTTGAATGTTGAAGTCGATCGCGTCGTCTCCGCACAAGAAAATCTGATCTCTTATATGCGCCGTGATCCATTCTTCTTTTCTCGTCTTGCAGAAATCAAGGTACCACTTGTGCAATTTTCGCATCTTTGTTGGTAGATTCTTGAGCTCCTCTTTCTTGATTTAGATTCTTCCCATACTTCCATGGCTGTATGGGGTTGGCATCGCATTTGGGCAAGTTGTCTCCCATGACGCTCAAGTATGCAATGTAAGTCATCCCCATATCATTGGCCTTTCTTTGTAGCTGCCTCGTAATCATTTACGGAGGAGCGTCCGTGTGTCGAACATTTGGAGCAGGCGCATGATTGGTTTTCCTGCTCTCCGAGCATGGGAACTGTTTTCTGGGTGCCTCACGATCGCTACTTTCAGTCTCCCTACGGCGCCTTGCATCCGCTTTCAAAATCTGGCGCCAGAGTCCGGCACAAGTGGGGTTTCAGGTTTCAAAAGATTTTTGTAAAACTTCCACCACCGCCGGATCTATTTTCTCCTTTGGCTCGCCCGTCTAGGTGCAAAGAATTTCTTGACCTGTTCTTCCGAGATCCTATTGGTCTCCTCGTCAGCGATTCCACGGTAAAACCGCAATGGCTTGGCGGAAGGCTGGGACGTAGTTTTTGAACTCTTTGGTATGGTTTCCTGCGGATTTCTTTGTGGCGTTACCGATGCTCTTCGTGGCAGTGCTCTTCCGCGTACGTTGAGGAGATGGCTGAAGCACCGGAGATGGCTGGCGCGCCGGAGATGGCTGCCGCGCAGGAGATGGTCAAGCGCCGGAGATGGCTGCCAGCAGAGATAGTCAAGCGGCTCAGATCACGACGCTGCGGAGACGGCGGGGGTGCCAGTGACCTCCAATTTGGAAGCACAATGTGTTCCTTCTTCCAAAGAATGATTGTTTTCACTGCAAATTTGAGTTGAGTTTCCCTTCACCGTAGCATGGTCAAGCTGCTTCCTCATATTCCTTCACAACCTCATCCACCCCGACAATAGCATAGCCATCTCGAATCGGTCGGCAAGGGTAAGTTCCACCAGCTATGGGGAGGTAAGGCATAGCCGATACCACCTTAATGGATAAGCCCATTAATCTCACATGCAGCTCAGCGTGTTCGCTCTCCGTGATCTCATCCACGGGTATCGAGACCCGCCATTTCAAGCGTGGCTACACGTTCTCCGTGGAAGCCACATCGCTTCCGCAGAGTCCGGCCGCCGGCATTTTCCAATGCAGGCTCTTCGTGCGCTGAGATGGGCCGGTAGCTTGATGGTTTCATGTGCATTCACTTGCGCCGCAGCCCGCAAGTGCATGTTCTATCTGTCATCCGCTCAGACGCTTTTTTCTTTTCTGCCGCCATCTGTAAGAGTCGCCCACGGCAAACCCATCCTTCCATGTCATACCCCCCGTGCCTCGTGCATGTCCGTGGTGTTCTTTTTACCGATGGCGCGGTGAGCTGGTCATTCTCTGTCGGGATGGAAGGTCCCGGATGTTTCCTCGTATGCCGTGATGAGTTCAAGGACGGGTTTGGCAAGGAGGGTTGGGAAGATACACAATCCTGCTCGGGTCCAACCTTGCCCCGATTCCAGAGAACCAAGTCTTTGCACGTAGGTCCTACCCATCCGTCTCTGGGTGTGATCCTCTAGCGTAGGCCCTCTCAGCTTCCTCCCACTTACGCCTCGAGATATGTGGCCACCGACCCGCCCTCCTGGTGATATTCCTTCTTCAGGCATTAAGCGTATTGGTTTCAATTCTTTTAGCTATAGCACTTTTTTATATGTCTCAAATTCGGGCCGTTGAGGTCTTATCTTCGCATAATATGCGTCTTCAAATTTGAGTCTCGCCAGATTTGACAAATTTGTTCAATTTTGTCTTCCATTCATGGAAAGCGCACCATCTTCTTTAGAGTCCACTCTTTGACCTTTTCCTTTATAACTGGTTGTTTTCATCCTCCTCTGCGGAAGGGTGAAATTGACCAACAACGAATTCCAAAGCGCTTTCTTTGGATCTGTCATCGACAAAGGTACCGCCGCCTTCTTTGGCTTATTCCAATTTTCAATTATGATTGGGATTTGGTCCCTAACAAGAACTCCACTGACGTACAAATTTGTCTGCGGCCTTCTTGGGATCCATCGGCCTGCCATCAACACGATCGCTTCGATCGTGAACTTTGCACGATCTTTCAACTGGCTCGCTCGCTTGCTCTTTTTAGTAGAAGAAGATGGTTGCTGGCTGGTCGATCCAGAGGGCTAAAAGAAGAAAGAAGCGTTAATTAATACATGTAGAAGAAGATTGTTGGTGGAAGTCAGCAGAGGCTTAATCAATGCATATACCTCTCCGGACTTTGTAACCACTAAATTGCATTCACCGGAGTCTTCATCTTCTCCATGACTAGTACTTGAGCTGTCGTCATCATGTCCCTCCAAGTTCAGATATTGTGAGGTGTCCTCATCAATAATGTTCTACATTATTTCTTCTTCTTCAAGGTTTCTACTAAGTGGATCCATAGTTTCTAAAACAATAATATTATCTAGAGTAAGAGTGTAAACATTCAAGTGGACTTGGATTCATACACAAATATACATATTATTCATACAAAAATACACAAATAAATAAAAACCCTAAGGATGCTTGATCATTTTAAACGAGTTTCGAGGGGTCGAAACCCTAATCAGGATGAGTCAGAGGTCCAATTTGTATACAAGTTTTAATCTATGCATGTAGTACAATTTATCGAGCAAACAAGTTTTAATCAGGATGAGTCAGCAATCACACACGTTGCACTCCTCGCAATCTATCGAGCAAACAATTTCATACAACATAAACAATAGCACATAGAGATCAAACAAATGCAACAAATGCATGCATGGGAATTTAATAAGTCACAATGGTTGTTACTTTAGTTCTCTAAACAATACTGCAGTATATGATGCATGCAAGAGGCCAATTAATGCAATGGAGTATTTGTTATGGATAGAGGACATTAATACGAACCAGTAGGCATTGGATTCACCCTAATCAGAGTTACAAATCTTTTCTTATGATTTAAATAGTGTTTAATGGGGTTTAAATCATTTAAATAGTTTTTGTTGTCTAAAAATCAAACTAAAATCAGATATATAATCCCCACGGGGTTGTGATTCCAGGGACATATTATTTGTAATTTTCTAAACAATATTTATTTTCTTATGAATTTATTACTCTAAATAAGCCATTATACCATTTATTTAATTGCTGAAAAACCTTATATTATTTGGCTTAACCATTTGCATATTGATGATCTACACACAATTGTGAATCCATAGGTATATTATTTGTGATTTTTGGACCAGTAGATATTTTACTATGAATTTATTAACCTAAAAGACCATTAAAACTAATTAAATTATTACAGTAAACACGTACTGTAAAAGTTAAATCCAACTTGATATTAATAATCTACTCAATTTTCTGAATTCATTGATATATAATTTGCTATTTTTGGATCTACGAATCTTTTTATATGATTTTTGCAAGATTATACAATTTTCTGCAACTTTTATCTTTTCTTCTATTTTTCAGGAGAGTCAACGTTGGCTATCATCGGTGGCGTGGCATCGGGTGGCGCATTCTGGTTTGCTGGTACCCTTTCGACCTGGGGACAGATGGTGGCCGTCGGATCTTGATCGGACGGTGCAGGCCGTCCGAGGCGAGACTCACCGGTGGGGTGACGTGGAGGCGGCGGGCTCGTCGGGCGGCGGTGCTAGTGGCAGATGCGGCAGTCTCCAGCGATGTCGAGGTGGCCTACGAGAGGCGGGGTACTATGGCGAGAAGGTTGGTGGCCTTGGCGTAGTGGATTGCTTCCTCGGGCGAGGCGGCAGGCTGAGACGGCGGCCGGCGCGGTGCTCGGCGAGGAATTGGGCGCCACGGTTGCTCTCGCACGGGGAAGAGGTGGTCAGGGCGATGCGGTCAAGTGAGAGGGAGAGGTCATACGGAAAAGAGAGGGTCGGGGGCGACTGCCTCGTCGAGGACCTCGAGCTCCGAAGCTCGACAATGGAGGCGGCGGCGGCGAGATTCGTGGCGGAGAGAGAGGTGGGTGACAGGGCCGACGATTCAGGGCACCCACGAACGATTCCTCCCTCACTCCGAGGGCGGTGGCTGCCAGCGGTGGCTTCTCTCTGCTCCGATGGGCGGTGGCGGCGCTTCTCTCTGCTCCGATGGCGCGCACGCGGTGGCGGTACGGTGGCGGTTCGATCTGGCTCTGGGGGGAAGAAAGGAAGGGGAAGGCGAATTTAATACCCCCCTTTAACACCGGTTCGTGGCCCCCCCCTTTAACACCGGTTCCATCCAGAACCGTGTTAAAAGAGGTGCGTTAAAAGCGAAATAAATCGCCCTCTTTAACACCGGTTCGTGTCTGGAACCGTGTTAAAGGGGCATTATTTCATGCATTAAAGGGGCATTTTTAATTCAAAAAATATGATATGAATTTAGAAAATTCATATCTTTTTCATTTCAACTCAGAAAAATATGAATAATATATCATAATTTTCAGAAAAATAATATCTATCCATTCATGTAAATCATTTTATATTTACTTTACATGAAAATTTTCGAAATAATTAAAACACTTACATATAAATTTTGATTATTCAATTCAAACAAAAATAAATTGTTAAATCCTAAAACTTTTAACATAAGAAATATTAAGCATCTAAAAATAAATCTAACCCTATTTTATTAGATCAAATCATATTTTAATGCCGCATCTTTTGTATTAACATTTTTGAATTGATTGGATATTTAAATGTCGCATCTTTTGTATACACTTGAATCTCACCAAGCCTCGCTCAACTTGCATTTTTTTTGATAAAATAGCATATTGTGAACCTAAAAATGATTTTTGTAAAAAATCATGAGCATCGTATCATGTACCTGTAGTTCATATCTGACCCACTTCCTGCCGATTCGGTAGGAATTTGTCTTTTTCACCAGAGGTGGACGGAAAGGTTTCAGATCTCCCGGTTGGTACATTGTGCATATAAGGTGGTCTAGTATTTTTGTAAAATGTGTTGGTGGTTTTTTGAATTAGCCATTTGGTGGTTGCTTCACAAAACCGTCGTTTTTTATGCTCGGAAAATGGAAAATGCCTTTTTGGTACGATAAAAAGGAAAACTTCCTCTTGCAACATTGTTTGCCATGCCATGATGCACATGTATGCACAATATGGCCATTTTATCACAAACTATGCCTTGATTCTAGCCATAACATTGGTCATTTGACCCGAAAGCCAAGAAACCTCGAATGAGATAGGTCATTTTGTGAAGGTTTTTTCGAGACATAATCAATATACCAAGTTTGAGATTTTTCCTTCTAACTATGTCACATAATATAACACCACGCGAAGTTTTTGCACTGTTTCGATCTTTTTTTATTTTTTTATCCCCGTTTTAAACTATCGACAAACTTTGTCGAACAACGGGCATGATGATTCTTAGCTCGGGGCCAAGCCTCGCTCAACTTGCATTGTTTTTTTGATAAAATAGCATATTATCAACCTCGAATGAGAATGCAACTAATAGTAAGTTACATAAAGCCGAACTGGAACTGAAAATTAAGATACATAAAAGAACTGAAAATTAAGATACATGGCCAGATTAAGTAACAATCGGCCGAACTTGTTTCAGAATGTTGGAGTGATTCAGTCATGCTCCTGCCTACACCTGTAATACTACATCACTTTGTAGTCGTCGTCACTTGCCGTCATCGAACCTCTGGAAATGCAGCGTGGGCTGGACTTGAGGTAGCGTGGGCTGGACTTGAGGTAGCTTGAGCGGGGGTTAGAGTCGGCGGCAGTGTCATAGGCCATGACGCTCTGGAGAGTCCGACCACGCCACCATAGACGACGGCTGGCCTCGTTGAAGTTAGGAGGAGGTGGGCCGTCCTCCTCGTGCCTGGAGAGCGCCCTCTCACGCCGATCCACGAAGAAGGCTTCCCAAGTAGGGAAATAGTCGGGATGCCATCTGGGATTCCTCCGCTGCTCTGGCGTGAGCTCGAAGTAGTAGTGGTTCGTGATGGCCATCCGGCGCGCCACACCTAGAGGGACAGGAGGAACCGCGCCTCCGGCCAAAGATCCAGCGGGGACACGATGGCCGGTGAGGCGGTAGTTCGAGGCACAAAGCGCCTCCGCCTCCCTCGGGGTTAGTTCTACGGTGAAAGCCATGGGAAAGAGTGATGAGGTTGCAGATATGAGTCTAGATATGTGCAATGACAATGGAGGCCAACCCTACATATATATATAGTGAACTAGCGGGAAGAACTGGAGGGAAGAACTGGCGGGAAGAAACATGGCGGGAAGAAAAATGACGGGAAGAAGAACTGGCGGGAAGAAAAATGGCGGGAAGAAAAATGGCGGGAAAAAATGGCGGGATGAACCTTTAGTCCCGGTTGGAGACACCAACCGGGACAAAACACGAGTCAGCACTAATAATAGGGGTGAGTGTCGACATTATGTCGTGCGGCGTGTACCTTGTCCCGGATGGTGAAGATGAACCTTTAGTCCCGGTTGGAGACACCAACCGGGACAAAACACGAGTCAGCACTAATAATAGGGGTGAGTGTCGACATTATTTCGTAAGTGTCGACACTATGTCGAGCTGCTTGTACTATAAATAGGCATCCTTGTGAGTCCAGTCCTCCAGCCAGTTTGAGGCTATGCCTTACCTCCTTTCGAGAGCAGGGACACCACTACGGCCAGTTTCAGGGAGATGCCGACGGATCCCAGTCCTCCGGCATCTCCGAGAAACTGGTCATAGAGGCACTCCCTAATATGTGAAATTAGTTAGCTCCCAGGTGTATTGATCTAGTTAGAGAAGTTACAAAGCTGCAAGATGGTTTTCGAGAGCAGGGACACCACTACGGCCAGTTTCAGGGAGATGCCGACGGAGCCTAGTCCTCCGGCATCTCCAAGAAACTGGTCATAGAGGCACTCCCTAATATGTGACCACGCGCGTTTGGATATCAGATCTTAATGGTAAGTACGAATCGGGACAACTTCTTCTCGTAGTCCCGGTCCATCCACAAAACATGACTAACACTCAAGACATGTATTAATATTAAAAACATGAAATAGAGTTACATAATATGAGCATGAACTTCTTGGCATATGTCCTTCCTTATGATCGCTTCAGACGTAACCATGGAGCATCTTCTTTACTTAACGGAATGCTTGGGTCAGTTTTCACTGTGAAGGGCGGAATTTCATCAAACTTATTATAATCTTCTGACATGTCTGTCTTGTCCTCGATTCCCACGATGTTTCTTTTCCCTGAAAGAACTATGTGACGCTTTGGCTCATCATATGATGTATTCGTTTGCATATTTTTTCTTTTTTTTGGTCTGGAGGACATGTCCTTCACATAGAAAACCTGAGCCACATCATTGGCTAGGACGAATGGTTCGTCTAAGTTCTTGTCTACCTTCATAAGATTGTTGAGATCCAACGTTGTCATTCCGTACTTCTTGTCTACCTCAACCCCTCCTCCTGTTAGCTTGACCCATTTGCATCGAAACAAGGGGACCTTAAAATTAGGTCCATAGTCAAGTTCCCATATCTCCTCTATGAACCCATAATACGTGGTCTTTTGCCCATTGTCTTCTGCTGCATCGAAGCGGACACCACTTTATTTGGTTGGTGCTCTTTTATCTTGGCCTATCGTGTAAAATATATTCCCATTTATCTCGTACCCTTGGAAAGTACATACATCGAAGATGGTGTCTCGCCAACAAGTACGGTGATCCCCTAACAGTGGTGTTATTCGTGAGAAGTCTTTGCAGCCAGCCGCCAAAACTCGCCATGTGTTCACTTATAATCCATTCATCAGACTGTCCTGGGTGTTTGAGGCGTATTAAATTCTTGTGTTCATTGATATACAGGGCAACCAAGATAGATCTTTGTAAAACCGTGTAGTGTGCTTGATTGAGAGAATTCCCGTCCTACATATCATTGCTTTACATCCTAGGGTGCCTTTTCCAGTCTCCCCTCATGTCGTGATTCTAGAACACCAATCGCCTTAAGGTCAGAATAAAATCAACACGTAACTCAATGACCTCCTCTGTTACATAGCCCTTGGAGATGCTTCCTTCCGCCTAGCACGGTTATGAACATATTTCTTTAAGACTCCATGTACCTCTCAAAGGGAACATATTGTGTAGAAATACAGGACCGAGAATGGCAATCTCTTCTACTAGGTGAACCAGAGATGCGTCATAATATTGAAGAAGGATGGTGGGAACACCAACTCAAAGTGACAAGACATTGGGCCGCATCTGTTTGTAACCACAGTAGGCTTTCGGATCGATTACCTTCGAGATATTGCATTGAGGAATGCACATAGCTTCACAATGGGTACTCGAACATTTTCGTGTAGAAGCCCCTCAATGCAATCGGAAGCAATTGTGTCATAATCACGTGGCGATCATGAGACTTCAGGTTTTGGAATTTTTCTACGCCATATTTATTATTCCCTTTATATTCGATGAGAAGCCGACGGGACCTTGATACTGCTCGGACATTCAAAAAGATTTCCTTCTCTGCTTTGGTAAGAGCGTGGTGGCAGGAGTTAAGTGGCATCGTTTACCCTTCTCGTTCTCGGGATGCATAGGCTCTTGAGGGCTTTCAGACGTTGCTGGTCTGTCATGCTTCCGGTGTATCTTTTGTCTTCCCATACACTCCTAGAAAGCCTAGCAGGTTCACGCAAACATTCTTCGTCACGTGCATCACGTCGATTGAATAGCGGACCTCTAAGACTTTCCAATAGGATAGGTCCCAAAATATAGATTGCTTCTTCCACATGGGCGTGTCCGACATCGCGTCATTGAACAGATAGACCGCCGGGACCTTTTCCAAAGATTACTTCTAGGTCCTTGACCATACCAAATACCTCCTCACGGTACGGAGGAGGCTTCCTCCGGGTTACGCCAGACGTTTGAAATGCTTGCCTTTCTTTCTTCTTGGATGCGAGTTCGAAGAAATCGGCGATACCCTAGGTACACAACCTTCTTACATTTATCCAAATATACACTTTCAGTATCATCTAAACAGTGTGTGCATGCATTGTATCCCTTGTTTATGCCCTGAAATGTTACTAAGAGCAGGCCAATCATTGATGGTTCTGAAAAGTAATGCTCGTGGTCAAATGGCTCCCCTTTGTGCTCATCCCACATACGTACACCTGGTTTGGCCCACAGCTGTAAAAGTTCTTCAACTAATGGCCTTAGGTACACATCAATGTCGCTGCCGGTTGCACCGGCATCATAATGAACTTCCTCTTCATACACAACCAAGGAGGAAGGTTATAGATACATAGGGTCACGGGCCAGTGCTGTGATTGCAGCTCTGCTCACCAAAAGGATTCATGCCGTCGTACTTAGACCAAACCTTAAGTTCCTTGCGTCACGTCGAAGTCCGGTACTCGCCGACTTTTCTCCACCGTGACCCATCGGGGTGTCTCAACATC
This sequence comes from Avena insularis, assembly GCA_023614405.1. NCBI lineage: Eukaryota > Viridiplantae > Streptophyta > Magnoliopsida > Poales > Poaceae > Avena > Avena insularis. Next base: position 19,593,784 of record CM042684.1, read on the forward strand.
GCGTCTTTCTTACGGTCTTCCATGTGCCATCGCAACAACTTGGCATGCTCTTTATTTCAAGAGACGTTTTAACCGTGGTATTATAGGAGCATACCACATAACCTTGGCGGAACCTTCTTCCTAGGGGCCTCGCCCTCAACATCGCCAGATCGTCTCGTCGATCTTATACCGCGATCGAGGCATACGGGCATGCATCCAAATTCTTGTACTTCTCACATGGTAGAGGATGCATCATTAATGCAGCATGTATCTTCGCACGTCTAATCCTAGAGGGCGTACAACCTTCTTTGCTTGGTATGTCTTGTCAACTCATTATTTCTTGGAAGAAGATTCTTCATTTTACCAACAACTTTGAAAATGCGTCGGTCACACCATTCTCTGCCTTCCATTGCAGCAAATCCAGTGTGGCACCTAGCTTTTTGTGGCCATCTTCGCAAGTTGGATACAACAATGTTTTGTGATCCTTTAACATCTTCTCCAGCTTCTCCTTCTCCTTTTCAGTTTCACATTCTTCCTTTGCATCAGTAATGGCCTGACCAAGATCGTCATCAGCGGGCCCATCTGCTCCCTCTTGATCTTCATTATCTACCCCCGTTGCATTATCATCATATTCAGGATATATATTATGATAGTTGTCATCATCCTCTTCTTCTTCGTTGTCTTCCATCACAACCCCTTTTTCTCCGTGCTTGGTCCAACAATTATAGCTGGGCATGAAACCGGATCGAAGCAGGTGGGCGTGAATGGTTCTGGTATTTGAGTAGTCTTTCTTGTTCTGACAGTGAACACACGGACAACACATAAACCATTGTGACCACGGTTTGCATTAGCCACAACGATGAAATTTTGGAGGCCCGTAATGTACTCGGAAGTGCGGCGGTCACCGTACATCCATTGCCGGTTCATCTGCATTAATATGTAGTATATATCAAAAAATAATAGGGAGATGACCATTTATATATATAGTACATCAATGACACATGAAAGGATAGTTGCCGACCTCGACCGAGACGGAAAGAGCAACAAGAAAACTTATTTTGAGCTCTCGGGCATTTCACCGAACACCTCTTGTGCATATGAAAAAAAAACTAGCACTCTTCACACCCTCTTGCTAGGCTCCAAAATGTGAAAGAATGGAAGAGTGGGGTGTGTGTGGGCTGGGGTGGTGTATATATAGCCCCCCCTTTAACACCGGTTCATGCCACGAACCGGTGTTAAAGGGGAAAACTCTTGTGGACCACATTGCGAGGTCCTTTAACACCGGTTCGTGGCATGAACCGGTGTTAAAGGGGGGGCTCCTTTTTTGCCGCAGGGGCCCCGCTGGTACAGCCCCCCCTTTAACACCGGTTCGTGGAAGAACCGGTGTTAAAGCCCTTTTTCGGGATCAACAAAAGACCTCGTTTCCACTAGTGGTGGTGGTATGGCTCTGAATTTTATAGCTCTCTATATGCTTTGGAGAGGGCTGATCACATGGATCGGATCCTTGAGCGTATTGGGGAATTTGTAGACGCTATGAACAAGAAGTTGACTGCAACTATCTCGGACAAGGAAAAAAGAAAAGGTGTTGTTCCAAATGGGCCCAGAAAATCAACAGGGCATGATGGCTGCCGACTTTGTTCTATCAACGCTATTGGGTAGTGAAGACGGAGGCCAGTAACGTTGTGAGGGATTTTTTGTCAAGAAATGCCTGTCCTGCTGATTTCAGTGACACTATACTTTTGTTAATCCCGAAGGTAAGTTCACCTGAAACACTGGTTCAGTTCTGTCCTATTAGCCTCTGTAATGTCCTGTATAAGTTGGTCTCAAAAGTTTTGGCGAATCAGTTAAATCTAATACTACTAGTTTTAATTTGGGAGGAATAAAGTGCATTTGTACTGGTAGACTCATAACAGATAATGCTTTTGTGTCCTATGAATGCACACATGTGTTGAATCTCATGCACTAGCCAACACAACCAAAAGTCCGAAATAATGGATAGGGCTAGACAATATATTTCAACAACATGCTATCAGGACAAGGAAAAGAAAAACCCCACTTTTTGTGGTCAAGTTGGACATGATGAAGGCCTATGACAGGGTCGAGTGGATTTTTTTTTGGAGAAAATGATGTGAAAGATGGGTTTCTCATAGAGGTGGGTGGAGATGATTATGAGGTGTATTTCTTCAGTTCGATTCTCGGCGAAATTGAATGGTAGGCTGTCAGACCCGATATCTCCATACCTCTTCTTGTTCTCTGTGGAAGGTTTCTTGGTGCTACTGAAGCAAGCTCAACGTTATAATCTTATTAGAGGAGTGAGGTTTGGTGCGGATGGTTGACATGTTACACATCTCCTCTTTGCAAATGATAGTGTCGTGTTCCCGGAGGCCAACGAGAGTTTGCAAACTTTGAAGGTGATTATTTAGGATTACAAGGTGAGCTCGATACAACACGTTAATATCTCCAAGTTGTCTATCTTTTTTGGCAGCGGTTATTCTACACAAATGAGGGCAGTGCTGAAGAATACTATTGGTATTGCGAGTGAAACACTGTCTGAAAAGTACCTGGGACTGCCCACGGTCGTTCAAAAGAAGGGTCTTTCAAAAGCTCTAGGGAGAGATCTTGGGATAAAGTGCAAGGGTATAAGGGCCAGGGGCTCTCAAAGGCGGGTAAAAAGCTGTGCTCATCAAATCAATATTGCAAGTTGTGCCCTTTTAGAACACGTGGACGACGAGAATAGTAGAAAGGAAAAGATGGATGAGGCAGAAACACCGAAGAAGGTGAATACATGGTGGATATCGGGGAGGAAGGTGGAGAATCAGGCGACGAGGGAGAAGCTGACAAAGGGGGAGAAGAAGCTGTGGGAGAAGAAGGCATAGAATCAGAAGAAATGGGACTTGGAGGAGTAGGAACACGAGGCATAGGAGGAGGTGTATCAGCGAAGGCGAGAAAAGAGATGTCCTCCACAGAGAAACTCGAGGAAGATGGCCGTGGATAGAAAGGACGAGACTCATCGAAGGTCACATCTTGAGAAATGCGCATCTGACGGGCAAGAGGATCCCAACAACGATAACCCTTATGCTCATCTCTGTATCCGAGAAAAACACACTCAACGGACTGAGTGGTGAGTTCGGTGCGTTCGCGAGGAGCAAGAAGAACATAGCTAACACACCCAAACAACCGGAGTACCGAATAATCGGGAGAACGGCCAGAAAGACACTCCTGAGGAATACCACCCTGCAAGGCAGCCGGTGGCTGAATGTTGATGAGATATGCGGAGGTGGAGACAGCCTCAGCCCAGAAATGGGGCGGAAGAGAGGCGGTGATCATCAGTGCACACACTGTCTCAAGAATATGACGATGTTTGCGTTCAGCGACACCATTATGGGCATGAGCACCTGGGCAAGAGAATTGAGCAAGAGTGCCCTGCTCAGCAAGGAAAACACGCAACATTTGGCAGATATACTCTCTAGCCGAATCAGCACGAAAAACACGAATATGAGTGGAAAACTGGGTATGAACCATGGCAGCAAAACGCTTATAGATAGAGAGAACCTCGCTGCGATAAGTCATAAAGTAAAACCAACTGTAGCGAGAAAAGTCATCAATAAAAATAACATAGTAGCGATGACCCTCCTTCGAAGCGAAGGGAGCAGGACTACACTATGTGGCCTGCAGTGTGGAGTGTCGCCAAACACTTACCTTGTGTGGGCTACACTATGAATGGCTTCCTATGACGCGCAAATCATGGTGCAACACTGACTTAGATGGCTTATCCTCCATCATCAATGTCAATTGATGGCAACATTTTTGCAATCGGCCACTTTCCATTATCTACAATGATTATCCTTTTATTCAGAGAACATGTGAGTTTTTGTCTTGTTTAGTTTCTTACCACTATATTCAAATTGTCACATAGAGATGACAACTGAGTGTGCGAGAGATCCACTGCAACGCGCGGGCACTCAATTAGTTTCGGTAATATTAAGTCTGTAGTAACCGAATGCAACAAGTACTATGTAGGTGGATGTGCAGAGCAAGTTTAGGAGTTTGAGTCTTATTATTCACCGATCCTACCTTTCAATATAGTTTTTTAAGACACTCGAAAATTGTTATAGATCTCTATTGTTTTAGTCTAACTCTGATCGAACATAGTGATCCATGACTCCTACTTAAGTATTGTTTGGTTATATATTTTGATATTTAGCATAAAGGAAAAGAATGCATTTGCAAAGTACTGAGTGAATGGAAAATATTGATATATTCATGCCATATTGGGAGAATGGGAGCATGTGAAAAATGTAAGACAAAATTACAATGTGAAGTCATTTGTGATACATTTTCTATGAGATAAAGTGTGTAAGTAAACTAAATACATACTTTCTAGAGATTGATTGCCTTTTTAGGTAAATAGGAAAGCTTAAGCCGTATCATTAGGATAAGGAAGCACCAACTAACTTCGGAAACAAACTAGTAGTTTATTTGATACAGTGGGGTCTGACTTGAGGATCAAGCCGTGGATTCCTTCCCCTTATCCTTGCTATGTTAGTCATAGAAAAACTGGAACATCCTCTTTCCACATGAAACAACTTGGGATGGAATCGGCAAGGGACAGTAAAATTGTGCAGCAAACTAATTTGACCATCTAAAATTGTGTAAAAAAGATAACCATGCGTGGATAGATAGAGAGGGAAACTATTCTTACATGCTCAATACATTCACGGTCGTCCATGTCAGAAATATTCCAATAGCCCGTTCCAGTCATTATCCTTTTAATTATAACGCCCAAACTAAATATGTCATACTTTCTAGAGATTGATTGTTTGTTTATGAACTCCGGTGGCAAGTAACCACTGCATGATGAATGACAAGAATAAAGTCAGAGAAAATAAAATAAAATAAAGCTGGTAATAATTATGAATTCAAATTAGACATTAATCTTACATGCATGGTCCCTAGAGGAGTCTTTGTCATTACGGTGTTTTCTTCACCCAATAGCCTTGATAAACCAAAATCTGCTATTTTTGGCATCATTTTCTCATCCAGCAATATATTATCTGGCTTTAGATCAAAATGCATAGTGCGAAGTTCATGAAGATACTTTAACCCTTGGCAAGTCCCCTGGATTATTTTGAAGCGTGTGTGCCAATTAAGTTCTAGATATTTGTCTGCAAGGACAAAGGGAAGTATTCTCAAAATTCAAATTTGTATAATCATTTTGACTACAAGGTGACCAACATACTCGTCATACGTAGATCAAGAACATACCGGAAAGAAACTTGCCAAGGCCTCCGTTCGGCATGAACTCAAGGCAGAGTGCCCTGTGTATTTCGACAGCATGTACCATTTTGCCTTCAAATGGTACACATACCTCCTCTGTTTCGTCACAGATTCCCACCAATTTCACAATATTCTTATGCTTGAGCCTCTTAAGGTGTTCAAATTCATTTTGAAATTGCTTGTCGTCATTGCAGGGCATGAAACGGAGCTTTTTTACAGCAATCACTTTTCCATCTTTAAACTCTCCCTATTCAACAACGTTCAAGATATCCGAACTTATGTGTTTTATCCATATATTTGTAACTAATTCGAAATAAAGGAACACATAAGATCAAGCCTATTATTATATCTTCCTCAAACCAACTTTGGCATGTCATAAGGAATACATAGCATGTGGGTCCAACTTATCAGAATAAGGAGAGGTCTTAAATGGGATAACATGGTACACAATGAAACAACTAGGGGGAAATACAGAAGTAAGTTTATGAATCCATTCACCCTCTTGAATATATTTAGAATGCTTTCAGGGCTGAATTAACTTTTGTTTCTTTTACACCAGTGACTCCCAGGGGCATGCCCACAACAGTACATAAATACTACTACTACCACATGTAATTAGTAAGGGGGATATACAGGAATACCTTGTAAACCTCTCCTGACGTCCCACCACCAAGTTTTCTTGCCGGGTCAAAATTGTTTGTAATCTCCTTTAACAATTTGAATGATAGCTTCCCTGCCTCGTCAGTGTCATCACTCATACCTGGCAACTTGTTACCCATGGTATTTAGTCAAGAGCGTGTGTTCTTCAGAGAATGTTCCTTTACAAAAATCAGTATGTACAAGCGGTATAACTTGATGCTTGTCCTGTGCAACCCGCCCTTTCTTTCGGAGCTTTTGCACAAAAGTAATGGCCAATTTAAACATATTCAACGTTATATGTTTTTGCACATAGGCCACATCTTGTCGGCCAAATGATGGTGAAAGTTGAAACTCAAAAAACATGTGGGCCATGTAATTGTGGTTGGAGGGAGTAGTTAAACCATGAAATCTATAGATCTATCATCTATATATTACGTGCTCTCAATACTACTTCAAGAATCCATATCTCATGTATTACGAACCGACTATCATTTGAGTGTGTCTACCAGTACCATCCATCACTCCATAGTTTATCAAGACATATTTATCTTTATGTAAAATAGATCAGATTTCATTTTAAACCAGGCTAACAGCTTTCTTCTCCGTCGTCGATATTCTGAAAGTTTTATCATGGCAAGCATTAGCACTACACTCTAAATTAGTCATCGTTTTAGCTCTTCTCCTCCGCTCGACCTCTAGCAAATAAACCAACTGATTGAGCTTGCACAAATCAGATGGATCCATGGAAACAAAACACGGGCAGCATGCGCCCAGCGGCCAATTCTGCCAGATTAAGGTAAGATCTACCACAAAAGCTAGATCTATAGATTAGCAATGAAGTTTCTGAAGCAGAGCAGATTTAGAGGGGGCATCGAGCAGCGGGGAAGGCACGTGCTAACCTGATAAACGCCTGCAGGTAGCGCTCCTCAAACGCAATGGAAGGAGAATGGGCAGCTGGCTTGCTTGCTCTTTGACTAGATATCCTCTCACGGCACTTCCGCGAGATCCAGTCCTATATAGTATTGAATTGGTTGGGGTTGGACTAATATTAACTAACGCGGACTCGCGGAGTGCGTCTTTTCTTTCATCGACTTCGGGGTGGTGTCGGGCCTACTGTTCAACGATACAGCAGATCACCGTCTCGTATGAATACAACCCCAGACCCAGTTGGTGAGGTGCACATGCAGCCGGAGTAAACAACTTTTTCTCTTCGGGATAAGACTGGAAAACGGGGAATCAATCCCGGTCAGGCCTTGTTCGGTTACTATGGGAATGGACGGGATTGACATGGATCGAGGTGGATTAGATCCCATGCAAGTCAAATTCTCCTCTAATCCTCTCCAATACACTTCAATCCACCTCAGACATGGATTAACCGAACATGGCCTTACGGAGGACCATTAGTTCTGATTTTTGAACCGCGACTACGGGTTCGGAACTAAAGGCCCTCTTCTAGTCCTGGTCCATTTCCGAACTAAACAAAAGACGCTCCACGTGGCTGCGGTGTGGAGCGGGGATGGAGGACAATTAGTCCCGGTTTGTATTACGAACCAGGACAAATAGAGTTCTGCCGCGGCAACGTTTTGCGTGTTTCGGCTGCAGCGGCAGCGGGTGGCTGTGCGGCAACAGGTTCTGCCACGACAAAGTTTTGGAGCGTTTTCTGTCGCGGTAGAGTAGGGAGAGCGAGCGAGGTTTGATGTTTGTGATAGGAACCATTACAGAACATCTGACGAGGTTTGATCTCGTCAATGCCCATTGTTATGAGCTTGGGGTTTTGGAGAAGATAGGGATGCTGGAGATCGCGGAACGGTTAGCAAACAAGCAACACGGGGACACGAGGTTTACCCTGGTTCAGGCCCCCGGAGGGAAAACCCTACTCCTGCTTGTCTGCTCTTGATTACGGCGGAACCGAAAAGTACAGGGGTGCGCAGATGCAATCTGGCATGGAGGTGTGTATGCGGTGGTATGCGAAGTGTCCTCCTCGTCGTGCCCTCCTAGCCTTTATATAGAGATAGGCAGGTCCCAGACACAGATCGAGTCGGTTACAGGTTTTAGGGTTTGCCCCTTTGAATATTCTATCTACTCTAGTCTTGTTTTCCAAGGATCCGAAGGCGTCATGGGCCCTGGCCATCCGAAAGTCTTCATGGGCTGGCGCATGTTTCTCGTGGGCTTTCCTTGGGCTGGACTAGGTATGCTAAGATCGTGTACCCGTAGGGTATAACCATGTCAGTAGCCCCCGAGTGTTCAGTCGAATCGTAGATTCGGCTGAGGACTGTTCAATCCTTCGGTGCAACTATCTCTGTTCGTCTAGAGAATAATTTGAGTGTGTAGGGATTGTTGATGCGTGTGCCTAACTCTCCCGACAGATCAGGGTCAGTTAACTGTCTTAGGACAAAACAACACGATCTTCTTCAGATTCGAGTCTCTCGACTCGAACCCGGAACATATGCTGGCGTAATTCAACTCAGGCCACGGAGGACTTACAGGAGTGAAATTCTAGTGAATTTTAAATGATGTACCCAACGCGTCCTTCGGGATTTTTCATCACGCCTGCTGGCACGGATTTTTACTAGCAGAGCAGTCGTGTGCGTTACCAGGCCATCAGATGGTATCTGTAGGTCTTATCTTTGCGTCGCAGACGCAGCATCCGAATGTTTATCACCGCGGAGGTGTTTCGGATGGCCAGGGAGGACGTTGCTCACTTAGTGTTAATTGGGGCAGAGTTGCCAAAAAAGTTTTTGCATACTGATCCACAGGATCACAGTCGAAGATTCATAGGGTGTGCGGCCAGCGCTCCCTATGGGAGTAGCCCCCGAGTGTCTGTTCGAGTCGCAGACTCGAGCAGAGACTTTAATTCGGTCTTCGTTGACTTTTAGGTCCGTAGGACACAAATTTTTCGGATGCTTGAATCCGCCCTCCCTACGGGAGTAGCCCCCGAGTCCGTAGTGGAGTCGTAGACTCGACGTAGGACTCGAAGAATAGTTCAATGGTGTAGTATGTTGATTGTTTTTCGGGTGCGCGGCCAGCGCTCCTGATAGGAGTAGGCCCCGAATAGTTAGTCGAATCATAGATTCGAGTGAGTACTTTTAGCTGTGTAGCCGAAGAATTGTAACCGTTGCTAGTATAGCTTTGATGACGTTAGTGCTGACGATCGGTGACCTCAAGCGTCTGCGGCGCCAGAGATGATGTGACTAGACGAACATGGGTCCCACCTTCTGACTTTGAGTTGACTGGTCACGCGCGGCGTGGAGATAATTACGGCATCGCCTCGATTTCCGTGCGTAGTGGACAATGTGTGAGCGACGGTTCGCTACTGTGCCGACACGTGAACGGTTGGATTTGGATGTTGGCTTTAGGTCTTCCCGATGAACGGTCATTGTGCATCGTCTTCGTCCTTATAATTATTGGGGAATAGTTAGTTTGTTTTTCACCGCATCAATTCTTGTTTCACTGCTCCCATCTTCTTTGAGCTTTCCTCGCTGCGCGCTGGAATTTCTTTGAACTTTTCCATCCTTGTTTTTGCGATCTCGTCATCGTCATCGCCGCACTGCGATGGGGAAGTCCAAGAAGGCCTCCACAGCAGTTGGTACTAGTGCTGCCGCCGGCGGCAAGAAGGGTTACGCCGCTACGTGCGTCACCGATGGTGGCTGGCGGTGATCCGAGACGCGTGAGGGTGATCTCCGCAAGCTCCGTGAGCGGGGTCTGATCCCGTAGGATAGGGAGGCCGTCAGAGTTCTTGGCGATGAGGTAATTCCCCGTCCCCCCGCTAGGTTTTGGGTCATGTTCATCGCTTTTGTCCTTCGGGGCCTTTCTTTCCCGATCCACGATTTTCTCCGTGGATTGCTTTTCCTTTATGGCATCCAGCTCCATCATCTTTCACCGAACTCTCTTCTTCATATCCCCTGTTTTATCACATTTCATGAGTCTTGGCTCGTGTCGAGTCAGACTTTGGCCTCTTCCGGAAGCTCTATTCCGTGAAGAGGCAATCTGGCTCCGATGGCGTTTACCCCATCGGTGGCTGTATCATTTCCCTTAAATCCAACGTTCTCTTCTTCTCTTTTTCTATGTCTGAATCTGTCCAGTACTGGCGGAGGCGATGGTTTTACATCCGCGACTCCATAGTGGCTGGGCATGACTTTGGCCTTGCTCCTTTCGACCCCTCCCAGAAAATCCAGCCGAAGAGATCCTGGAAGTACCACATCTTGGATGGTGAGGTGGCGGAGATAGAGGGGCTCTACCGTTGGGTGGAGGATCTTTAGTTGATTCCGGATAAAGAGGTGAACAGTGTGGATATCATCCGCACCTTCCTCAAACATCGGGTGTAGCTGCTCCAGGCTAGGGCGCACCCGATGTTCCTTTATTCTGGTCGCCATGATCCGACTAGGGTTTCGGCTGAGGAGTTCTCCGGGGGGGGATCTCGACAGGATTCTTCGGCCGCTGCTGAAGTTCAAGGCTCGAGAGGATCTCCCATGGAAGTCGCTGACTCCTCCGTTTGCAAATTTTGAAATGTGAAAAATAAACAAACACAAGAAATAAAGGATGAAATTTAGGGGGAAAAGAAACTTTTTGTTTCTAAATGGAAACATCAAAACGTTACTTGAACAAAAATTTGAATGGGAAAGTAACAAACAAATTTTCAAACATATCAAATGCATTCATGCATGGAATGTATCTTGATATTGAGCACTTGGAAAAGATAAACCTAAAACCTAAACCCTAATGAGAAATGATCATCAAGATCACTACAGGACTATGGATATGTTCCATACAAAAATTTAGCAACAACATTCGTAAATAATCAATATTGGTAATTAACAATATTACAAAACCATGGGAATTGGTTTCACTCTATTTGGAGCCATGGATAAAAATATATGATTTATATAAGACTGGAAGAAAAATAAATACAAAATATTGCAAAGTCAATTTAAGCCATGGCATGTGTGCTTTGCACAATTTGTTTCATAATTTCAAACCTAGCAAAACCCTAATTTAAAAACCCCCTTTTATATGCAAGTATGGGGCTTGTGTTTTTATCTTTATTTTGTACCCAAAAAGTTTTGTAGTTGTTTGATGTGTTTAAAAACATTTCTGAACACTAGGTTCACCTCTCAAAACTTGGTGAAAATTTGAATTGATTTGGAAATCATTTGATAGTTCAAATGAATTTTAGAAATTAAAAAAAGAAAAGGAAAAGGACTAGAGGAAAAAAACTTACCTGCCCAACCCTTTCGGCCCAGTACCCTACCCAGCAGCCAAACAGCCACGACCCAACAGCCCACCCAGCCACTCCCCTCTCCTCCTCTGTTCTTTCTCACCGCGCACACCCGCACCCTCTTGCTGACAGGCTGGCCCCACTGCCACGTCACAGTCGTCGTCCTCACCGCACGCAGGACCTGCTCCCACTCCCTGCCGTTTCTTCCTCATTTCAATTCACGTTATTGCGCTTGATTCCTGGCGTGACTGCCCCCTCGACCCTGCTACTTAAACCCCACGACCCCCTCACCATTTCCCCTCACTCAGCAACCCTGGAGAGCCCCTAGGCTCTGAAATTTCAAGTCGTGCTGCTGTGGTTCCGACGAGCTTCGGTGACCAATCCCGGTGAGCCCCTGTGTCCCCTTGCCCTCTGGTTCACACCACCTTTCTTGTAATCTTCGGGAGCACCTACTGACGCACTTTGTTTGGTTTATTATGCCTTGTTAGCTCGCCTTCATCTTTGACTGCAAGGACCCGACGCTAGGAGCAACTCTGACGAGCAATCCCGGCCTAGCCCGTGCGCCCCTCCCTCGCCCGTGACCTCCACTGCGACCACCTCATCATCGCGACCTCGGTAACACCCTGCACCCCTCCCCTTACCCACTAGCACCGCTGGTGCACCATCGCCAGACGCGCCGAAGCCGCAGGTCGCCAGCAGCGCCACCTTTTGTCCAAAAGCTTCTCTAAAGACCGATTTTTAAGGAGAACCTTTTGTGGAGTATTTTGAGTATAAAAATTGTTGTAGAACTTATTTTTGAGTAAATCCTTTTTCAAATGGTTGTGTTTTGAACCCTCTGACCATAAAAACTAACATTTGAAATGAAAAATATAATTTGTTGGCACTAGAAAATATTGCATTGAATAAAAGCTTTTCTAGTAAATAAAATAATAATATAAATAACCAAATTACACTTACTTGGTTCCAATTTGAAAACCACCTTTTTAGAAGGATCAGTAGGTGTTTGTAGTGTTCAAAACTTTTCTATAACAATTTCTAAAATAAAATGATCTTGTTGCATGCTTGCATGCATTCCTTTATATTGTTTTGTTGTTTTGTGTTGTAGTTTTGAGTGTGTGCTTTTTGCTTGATTGTATTGCTGTAGACTTTGAGGAGTGTGGTATTTGCAAGATCAAGGAGAGTACCTAAATATTCTACTATAAAGGCAAGTGATACTTTGGTCATCAAAAGTACTATCTTTTCAATATTGTATTAGTGATATTTTTTGTAATGATAGGACTATTATATATATTTCTATGCTATGCAAATCCTATAGTAACTACCTTGGTAGTATTTCCTAAAGATAGGAGACATCATAAGATTAGAATGCTTAGTCTTGCTATATAGATTCGTGGGTGGAAATCATGATATGATGTCTTATGAAAATATGAGTATTTTTTTACTAATGAAAACAACTGATGTTAATGAAACACCTGGGTGGAAATGGGACTTGTATGGATTGTGTTGAGTGGTTACCCAGGGCCCATTTATACGGTTTACCCTGGTGTATCTCACTTGTGGATGGCCACCCAGGAACAAAGAGATTGGAGACATTCTTGTCGCTAAAGCTTCTAGTGCAGCCACATGGCATATGGGCTCTGCCTTGACCAACTAAGTTGCAACAACTCAGTCAGACAGACAGAAGGTGGTAGTGATGATAGGATGGAAAGCGTCTGTGGTGATCTGAGGGATTGCTTATGAAAAGTCTCATCTCGATGCATGTCGAGTCTTGTGGGGAAAGTGCACCACCTATCGAGAGGGTAAAACTAAGTACTTAACCGTGTCCCCGGTTATGGACAATTTTTGAGCATCAAGATAATGAAGCAGGATCAAGAATCTCATCATTCTAATTTATTTAAGTTAAAAATTTGTTGGGTGAATAAGGGAAGCACCTAGAGGGTATCCAGTGTGCCATGTTTGATGAAGTGTTGTTGAAAAAGAGAAAAACTATTTTACAAAGGATAGGGAAAACTTACTTTATGCAAAGGCCAACCAAAACTCCACTTAGCCATATATTCATGTAGATGTTAGATTCTCTATATCAATATGGTATCACTTGCCAATACAATTCAAATGTATTGACCCTTGTGGCTGTAACTTATCATGTTGCAGGATTAATTGTTGATAGTGAAGTTTGTTGAGTAGGGATTACAAGTATGCAACGAACATGTTTGTCTGTGGCACATGAAGATGAAGGACACCATGCTTTATAGCTATATCTGCTGCTCTATAATATGATAGCCATATGAGCTATGTAAGTTGTAATGAATTATTTTAAACCTGGATATGCGGTGTAATATGACCTTTGTTTATTGATATTACATGTTAATTGTGGGTGCTAGCTATTCGATCCAGGGACTAGCACTATAAACACAGGGACTTGTACCTTATTGGTTTAGGTCCTCTATAGATGGTATCAGAGCACTGTGTTGCCTGTAGATTTGTAACCCAAGGATTGGACAAAACCCCTTAGAAAAATAAGAGTTGCATTTGTGCAAGTTATTTACAAACAATCTAGTAAAATTTTTCCTCAGCATTTTGTTTTGTTTCTATATATCTCCCTTTTTCAACTTGATGGACAAAGACTTCAACATGAGAAAGGACTTCAACATCACAAATGAATTCAGCTTAAACATCTCAAAGGACTTCAACTTCAGTTTCACTAAAGGACATCAACATCAAAAGGACTTCAGCTTCGACATCACTAAGGACTTAAAGACCACCTGCTTGGAATTGGACTCCTCAACTATGTCAACATGCTGGATCTGCCTACCTCCATCATCAAAAGAATTCAAGTGAAGAAGTCTCAGAAGGAAAATATGAGAGAAATTAGGAAAGTCCATAGCAGGGCTGTCAACAAGCCGAACTCGAGCGAACATTGTTAGGCTCGGCTCGAGCTCGGTAGAAGCTCGAGCCGAGCTCGAGCGAGCCTAGGTTGACCTTCGAGCCTACATCTAAGCTCGAGTTCGGCTCGACCAAAGCTCGAGTAGGCTTGAGCTTGGTTTGTTGAAGCTCGGTAAGAAAATTTTAGTACATCGACATGCAGCTACATAGCAAGAAAATAGTAAAGCTTGAAAACGGAATAGTAGAAATGGCTTGGAGTTTCATATAATAGTAATACAGTGCCAACATGCCAGCATAATTATTTTAGCGGTCTTATAACAGATGGAATAATAATAGTAGTCTCAATTTTGCGGCTATACAAAAATCACGAGCTTTATCGAACTGTTTGAGTTCGGCTCGACTAAGCTCGCGAGCTCGAAAACAGGCTCGAGCTTGGTTTGTTAGAGAGACAAATCAAGATCGAGCCGAACTGTTAACGCGCCGAACTCACACAGTTTGTCAAGCCCGAACTTTTTTGACAGACCTAGTCCATAGGATGAGAACTTGTCTATTATGGTTTAGTAAGTTATATTTGTTTTTGTTTCTTGTGGAAGTGGAACCATATAGTTGGACCACCATACTAGTGTTTCGTTTAAAATCGATTTGCTGATCATTTAATGATCATACCAACCTATGTGGTATGACAATAATATTTTGTTTTCCTAAGATATGCTGGATCTTGTTGTTTGAGTGGAATGTGTGATTGATATTGCTTGCATATTGCTTTGTGTGATTTGTTGTGTATAAGTAGAATTCTTTCCCTAGAATTATTTTCTCTATTCTAATTCCAACCCAACCCAAGCAGGCGACTTCTTCAAGAGACCACAACTCCAACATCAACGATGGTGATAACAACAACCTCGAGATGCACATAACAGTGCAATTGCTAGCAACCCAAACTAAGTTAAATCAAGTGACAACCTAGTTTCTAGCCAACAACCGCAATAGCACTGAGTTAGACCCGGCCATGCTAAAGTTCTTGGAATCCCAATCCCAATTGTTGCAAAGGATGACCAATCAGATGATCAACATGAGAAACAACGCTTCCCAAAGAAATTATGACAACAATGATTTCAAGGATGATGTTATGGAAAGAACACAAGCCTGCAAAATCTATGGAGAAATAGGACATACTTATAAAGAGCATATTGACCAGTGCCCTAATTGTGATAAGAAACATCCAGCTAGACAATGCCCCATATCTCAAGTTACATTTTTCCTATGTGAAGGAACTGATCATGTCCCTGTCCAATGCCACATCTATCCTATAGTTCAACAGATGAAACATCAAGCTAAGGATGGAATACATCAAGTATTTGGAAACACCCATGAAGGTACAACTTCCACCAAGAACGATGAAGAAAAAGTCAAATCTTAGTATGCACCTCCGTACAATGTAACCAACTTTGGTGAGCAAAAGAGGAAACGTGGACATTATCCTCAGAACCGTTCTAAGAACCGAGAAAGGTTTCCTAAATTTTTGGTGAAATATGAATAACATGAACTAAGAGACCTCCTAGCCTTGGAGAAATCCAAGAACAAGAAGAATCGCCCCAACCCTAGAAAGAAAGACATTAGCCAGGAAAACAAACAAGAGATAGTGATACAAAGGATAAAGAAGGATATTAGCCAGGTGATGTGCTAGAATTGCAAAGAGTTAGGCCATTATGTGTCTGATTGTCTACAAAAAGATAGGAATAAGACAAGCAAACCTGGGAAGGACCTCAAACTTGTCACATGTTTCAAATGTGGTAATAAGGGACACTACGCAAACAACTGTCTAGAGAAATTAGATCGAGACACCAAGTAAGCCAAGATGCAATCTAGTTAAATCCTTTTATGGGTAGTAGTACCCTAGTTGTCCTCAAACCAACTTGTTGTTTCTAGCCTTCCCGAATCTCGGGACAAGATTCCTTTTAAGGGTGGTAGTCTGTCACATCCCAAAAGTTTGCAAATTTTGAAATGTGAAAAATAAACAAACAAAAGAAATAAAGGATGAAATTTAGGGGGAAAAGAAACTTTTTGTTTCTAAATGGAAACATCAAAACCTCACTTGAAAAAAAATTGAATGAGAAAGTAACATTGTTTTCAAACAAATCAAATGCATTCATGTATAGAATGTATCTTGAGATTGAGCACTTGGAAAAGATAAACCTAATACCTAAACCCTAATAAGAGAAATGATCATTAAGATCACTACAAGACTATGAATATGTTCCATACAAAAATTTAGCAACAACATTCCTAAATAATCAATATTGGTAATTAACAATATTACAAAACCATCAGAATTGGTTTCACTCTATTTGGAGCCAAGGATAAAAAGATATGATTTATATAAGATAGGAAGAAAAAGAAATACAAAATATTGCAAAGTCAATTTAAGCCATGGTGTGTGCTTTGCACAAATTGTTTCATAATTTCAAACCTAGCAAAACCCTAATTTAAAAACCCCCTTTTATATGCAAGTATGGGACTTGTGTTTTTATATTTATTTTGTACCCAAAAAGTTTTGTAGTGGTTTGATGTGTTTAAAAACATTTCTGAACACTAGGTTCACCTCTCAAAACTTGGAGAAAATTCGAATTGATTTGGAAATCATTTGATAGTTGAAATGAATTTTAGAAATTAAAAACAGAAAAGGAAAAGGACTAGAGGAAAAAAACTTACCTGCCCAACCCCTTCGGCCCAGTACCCCACCCCGCAGCCAAACAGCCACCGCCCAGCAGCCCACCTGGCCACTCCCCTCTCCCCCTCCGTTCTTTCTCACTGCGCACACCCGCACCCTCTTGCTGACAGGCTGGCCCCATGATGGTGCTCGACATAGCACTTTGTTGGTAACCCCAAGCGCAGGGTGTGAAGAGCACAACAACAAGTTTTCCCTCAGTTGAGACTGAGGTTATCAAACCAGAAGGAGGAAGGAAACATCACACAGGTGTTGCAAACAACGCAGAGACCTGCACAACACAAACTCAAGACTTTGTCCCAATGAATTAGTGAGGTTGTCAAGCTCACCGGTTTGCTGTAACAAAGGATTAAACGTATAGTGTGGAAGGTAATGGTGGTTTGCAGCAAGTAAACAAGTAACAGTGGAAGATGTATCAATGGTAAAGATTGGACCGGGGTCCATAGTTCACTAGAGGTGCTCTCCTTAGATAAACAACATGGCATGAAGGGTAAACAAATTATAGCAGGACAATTGACAGGAACTGAGCAAGGCATAACAATGCAATTACTAGTCAGAAAGATCCTATGAAATTTGATTGGGTAATACAACAAATACATAGACCGCCATCCAACTGCATCTATGACTGGAAGTCCACCTTCAGGTTATCATCCGAACCCCCTCTAGTATTAAGTTGCAAGCAACAGACAACTGCTTTAAGCAAAGTGTGTAAGGTAAATAGTCCACATGTTCCATGAACAAGAGACCGTTGTTTTCTCCCTAGTAGCAACAACACATCTACAAATCAAGAGATTTCACTTCCTTGGAAACTAGAGGCATGAACCCACTATCGAGCATGAATACCCCCTCTTGGAGTCACTAGCAGCTACTTGGCCAAGATAGCTACTAACAACGGAGAGCATGCAAGATCACAAACAACACTTACATGATAGAATCATAAAGACAAAACCATTAATCAAACCAACATAATAATCTCAATATCCATCGGATCCCCGCAAACACAACATGCATGATTACAAATAGATTAGATCTTGATCATGAACGGAGCTCACAATATCTATACATGAAAGCACATGGAGGAGATACAACCATCTAGCTACTACATGGAGCCATAGTCCAAGGTGGAACTACTCACGTATCATACCGGAGAGAAGGCCTCCGGGATGATCTCCCCTCTGGCAGGGTGTCGGGAAGAACTTCAGATCCCCCCAATCTAGGGACGACGGTGGCAGCGCCTACAGAAGGTTTCGTGGCATATTGATCGGGTGCTTAGGGTTTCTGCATCGGGGGCTTCTTATAGGCTAAGGGGGAGGCCGAGGAGGCGGCCAGGGGCCCCACACCCTACCTAGGCGCGGGGCAGGGCCTACCTGCGCCTAGGGGGGGGGGTCTGGCCGCCTTGGTTCGCGTCTCCATCTCGTCTTCTGGATTCTTGTCCCCCACGAAAAGTTATTGACTTTGGATTTTGTCCCATCCAATTCCGAGAATATTGATTTTCTGCCTTTCTGGAACCAAAAACAGAAGAAAACATGCAACTAGCACTATGGCAACTTGTTAATAGGTTAGTTCTAGAAAATATATAAAAACACCTCAAAGAAAGAGAAAGAAAAGCAAAGTAGATACTAGACAAGCATGGAACATCAAAAATTATAGATACGTTTCCGACGTATCACCCCACCGCCACGTCAAAGTCGTCGTCCTCACCGCACGCAGGACCCGCTCCCCCTTCCTGTCGTTTCTTCCCCGTTTCAATTCATGTTATTGCGCTTGATTCCAGGCATGATTTCCCCCTCGACCCTGCTACTTAAACCCCACGTCCCCTTCTCCATTTCCCCTCACTCAGCAACCCCACAGAGCATCCAGGCTCTGAAAATTTCGAGTCGCGCCGCCGCCATTCCGACGAGCTTCGGCGACCAATCCTGGTGAGCCACTGTTCCCCCTTGCCATATAGTTCACACCACCTTGCTTGTCATCTTCGGGCGCACCTACTGACGCCCTTCGTTTGATTTATTGTGCCTTGTTAGCTCGCCTTCGTCTTCGACTACAACCACCCGACGCTAGGAGCAACTCCGACGAGAAATCACGGCCGAGCCCATGCGCCCCTCCCTCGCCCGTGACCTCCACTACGACCACCTCATAACCACGACCTTAGTAACACCCTGCACCCCTCCCCTTACACCCTAGCACCGCTGGTGTGCCGTCACCAGACGCGCCGCCGCAGCAGCTCGCCAGAGCGCCGCCAGTTCCTGGCCATGCGCTTAGATCCACTGGATATGAATCTTGCGGCTAGGATTAGAATAAGCGCGAAGGGGTATCGTTTGATCTGAGCCATTTGATTCCACTTAGATCTAATAGCTCGCGATGTTGATCCAGCCGAAGCGGTACCAACCAATAAGAATAGGCCACGTGGATAGGAATTTCAGATAAAATCCAGAAATGGTTTAATAGATGATTAAACTTAGAAATTCAATAAATTTTGATCCACAAATTAGAAAAATTAAAATTTGGTGTCTATGGATTCAGAAAAATGTGAACTAAACTACAATGACCTCCTTTTGTCCAAAAGCTTCTATAAAAATTGATTTTTAGGCAGAACCTTTTGTGTAGTATTTTGAGTATAAAAATTGTTGTAAAAATTATTTTTGAGTAAATCCTTTTTGCAAATGGTTGTGTTTTGAACCCTCTGACCATAAAAACTAACATTTGAAATTAAAAATATAATTTGTTTGCACTAGAAAATATTCCATTTAATAAATTCTTTTCTAGTAAAGAAAATAATAATTTAAATAACCAAATTGCACTAACTTGGTTCCAATTGGAATTTCACCTTTTTAGAAGGATCAGTAGGTGTTTGTAGTGTTCAAAACTTTGCTATAACAATTTCTAATATAAAATTATCTTGTTGCATGCTTGCATGCATTCCTTTATATTGTTTTGTTGTTTTGTGTTGTAGTTTTGAGTGTGTGCTTTTTGCTTGATTGTATTTATTTGCAAGATAGGAGACATTGGTAGTAAGTACCTTGGTAGTATTTCCTAAAGATAGGATACATTGTAAGATTAGAATGCTTAGTCTTGCTATATAGATTCATGGGTGGAAATCATGATATGATGTCTAATGAAAATATGAGTATTTTTGGACTAATGAAAACAACTGATGTTAATGAAACAACTGCGTGGAAATGGGACATGTATGGATTGTGTTGAGTGTTTACCCATGGCCCATTTCTATGGTTTACCCTGGTGTATCTCACTTGTCGATGGCCACCCAGGAACAAAAAGATTGGAGACATTCTTACCACGAAAGCTTCCAGTGCAGCCACATGGCATATGGGATCTGCCTTGACCAACTAAGTTGCAACAACTCAGTCAGACAGATAGAAGGTGGTAGTGATGATAGGATGGTACACATCTGTGGCGATTTGAGGGATTGCTTCTTAAAAGTCTTGTCTCTATGCATGTCGAGTATTGTGGGGAAAGTGCACCACCTCTCGATAGGGTAAAACTAAGTACTTAGCTGTGTCCCTGGTTATGGACAATTTTTGAGCATCAAGACAATGAAGCAGGATCAAGAATCTCATCATACTAATTTCTTTAAGTTAAAAATTTGTTGGGTGAATAAGGGAAGCACCCGAAGGGTATCCAGTGTGCCATGTTTGATGAAGTGTTGTTGAAAAAGAGAAAAACTATTTGACAAAGGATAGGGAAAACTTACTTTATGCAAAGGCCATCCAAAACTCCACTTAGCCATATATTCATGTAGATGTTAGATTCTCTATATCAATATGGTATCACTTGCCAATACAATTCAAATGTATTGAATCTTGTGGCTGTAACTTATTATGTTGCAGGATTACTTGTTGATAGTGAAGTTTGTTGAGTAGGGATTACAAATCTACAACCAACATGTTTGCCTGTGGCACATGAAGATGAAGGACTCCATGCTTTATAGCTATATCTGCTGCTCTATAATATGATAGCCATATGAGCTATGTAAGTTGTAATGGATTGTTTTATTCCTGGATATGCGATGTAATATGACCTTTGTTTATTGATATTACATATTAATTGTGGGTGCTAGCTATTCGATCCAGGGACTAGCACTATAAACACGGGGACTTGTACCTTATTGGGTTAGGTCCTCTACATCTTTAGTGAAGAATTGCCCCACTCATGGACTGACTACTTGGATGATTATCCAAACCTTTTATGCAGGATTGAATTTTTCTTCAAGAAACTTGTTGGATTCGGCTGCTGGAGGTACCTTTATGTCCATCACTTTGGGTGCTGCAATAAAGCTCCTGGATGATATGATGATTAATTATTCTTAATGGCACACTGAGAGAGCTGCACAAGGTAAGAAGGTAAATTCTGTTGAAGAAACCTCCTCCTTGAGTGATAAGATTGATACTATTATGTCTATACTTGTTAGTGGAAAAGCTCATATTGATCCAAATAATGTTTCTTTAGCCTCTTTGGTTGCTCAAGAAGAGCAAGTTGATGTGAACTTCATTAGAAATAATAATTTTAGCAACAATGCTTATGGTAATTATAGGCCTGTCAACACCCGGATTTTGAATCCCAAATGCCTGTTATACCATACATCGCAATCCCAGGATTACCAATTTTGCGAGACATAACAGATTGGTACCATAGTTCATCATCCATTACAAACCATAATAAAGGTCTTACAATTAAAGGATCTCATAATCCAGTCTTAATACAATCAACACCGCATAATAATATAATAATGGTAGCATGGTCAAAGCTTCATCTTCAGGGTCACATGCAATGCTGACGATGGGAGATGATCCTAGTTGTCATAGACTTCCTACTGTCCATCATCCTAATAGTTCTCCTCATAGTCTGGCCATAGGAATAGCCAGGGACAAAGCCATGAGTACTCTTTAAGTACTCGTAAACTAATACTAACAAGTAAGGTAGTTTGAGTAGGAATCCTAAGCTCTAGGTTTATTTGAAAAAGGCAGATTTATCTCTAACTGAGTTTAGAAGTAAAGAAAACTAGTTTAATGTTCTACGACACCTAAGTGGGAACTTAGTTTTCATGTCACAACCCTGTTGTGGTCAAGTCAAAGTCATGATTCATTTCAAAAGTCCTTTTTGAAAACATCTGATGACGGAACAGTCTGGCCACTCCAACTGTCCATAACTGCGGACGCGGATATTCGAATAGTTTGACACTCCGCAGAGGTGGTACACTTTCACCACAACATTCAATACATCCTTCAGGAACAATCCTGAATCACCATGCTCAGTATGTGGATAATCAATCCTAACATTTCAATTACACACCCTAGTATAGGCACCTCCCCTATGAGTTTGGCCTCCCAACCATGACCATCTGCCATCTTGCGAACTGCACATGTGGACAATCATAACGAGGTAGCCTCATCTCAAACCTGTTCCGCAAGGGAACCCATACTAAGATATAAACTTCTAGTCAAGCCCTACCCAAATTCGGGTATTGTGGTTGTACGGTAAAAGTGGAATGGTATCGCATCCAAACTCAACAATCAGTTTTACAAAGGGCTAAGTCTCATGCCTCAACATTTTCATCATCAAATCATCTGGTGTTCATAACACATGTCAAAACATTTCATTAGAATGACTCATCATTCTAAGGTTTTCATAATCATTTTCACCAAGTATTCCCATCTAAAGTGATCAAGTTTTATGCTTACACTAGCCACTAAAGTTGAGGGTAATCACTAATGAGGCGTGCTAATCAAGTGTGACTTATCTAAATCTGATCTCATGCCTTAGTATGACAGCTAGTTCTATCTAACTTAGGCCAAGTTTTATGCTCTTTATGCTACCTATAATATCTTTCCAAAAATCAGAAGACACTAAGTAAAAGCAAATAAAGCATTTTGATAAAGAAATAAGATAATCAAGCTTGCAAGTAAAACTGGGATCTGGTATAATAAAGTGGTATAACCAAATATGCCTAAGGCATCTAGTTTGCATAGTTATCATGCAAGTGTTAGCTTGCATAGTGTAGCTTGCCTTGAGTAGTGCAGTGATTGAAGTTCTCTTCTCCTTCTTCTTCCTAGTAGTACTCCTCCTCTTCGTATCATTGGTCGGTACTAGCGTCTATAAATAAATACAAATGACAAAATCACCAAAAAATACTTAACTACTTCTATTTGGCACACAAATATTCACACTAGATGATCTAGCATCATCACAATCATCATAGGAAATAAAGACCTAGTATTAATTATTTTATTTTAGAAAAGTAATTTCTACTCATTGAAAACTACTTAAGATTTAATATTCACCAATTAAAATATGGGATCATGTTGACACATGTCATCACCATATATTTTAATACTTGGGAATGTGATTTAAAGTGGTGTCACAATTTAATAAGGTTAAACATTATTATTTTAATTAATTAAAGTGACTAGATATTCCTATGGGGCATTCTTTTAATACTTGTCCATTATTACTGTAAGTAAACCTAGATATTTTTATATATTCAGAAAAATCTTGTCAAATTTGATTTTTGAGAGTTGGAATCAACTCAAAAGAATTTATGGTTGATTTTTGAAAAATGTTTGAATGCAAAAAAGTCTCTACCTTGTTATTTTTACTATAGGTGATCTCTAATTCCAAATGGTTTGAATCCAACGGGTTCGGATTAACAATTTCAATACCTTTCTAACAAAATTAGTTTCATGCAATTTGGTTTAGTGAAACTCTCTAAATCCATTTTTAAATCCACTGACAGAATTAGGTTTGAACTAAATTGGAAAAATATAAATTTGAATCTACTAGGTCATGTGGGAACTAATTGGGCCGGCCCACTGCGCATAGCACAGCGCGCGGGCTGACTTAAGTGATGGCCCACGTGTCAGCGACTCTGGCTACGCGAAGCGGTAAGTGGCAATCTGGACCGTGCGATTAGAATCTAATCTAACGGCCGAGGCTCATCGTCGACGACAAACAGCTCCGGCGAGGTTTAAACTCTAACGCGGCGGTGGGGGTCGTGTGAGGCTCACCAGGGCTCCAGCTAGGGTCGGTGTTGGGGGCGAACAACGTTGTTGACAATGGCGGTTCGAACGGTGGTTGCAGCAGCTCCTGGGGCAGCTCCAATCAACGACTCCTCTTCTCCTCCTCCACGGCAGACTCCGGTGAAATTCCGGTGACCTGGTGCTCGCCTTGCTCCGGGAAAGGGTCAGTGGTGCTCTGTGGGAGGTGGGGAGTGAGATGGTGTGGCGAATTGGGGCTAGGGAGGCCTCCTTTTATAGCCGAGCGAGAGAGGCAGTGCGGCATGGGCAGAGCTCGTCAGGGTCAGCGGTACAGCGAGCTAACGGCATGGCAGAGGCTGTAGGCCGGTGCGCGGTCTCCTGGCAATGATCAAGGAATTAATGGCTTGTCAAAGGGCGGTCAAGGTTGGTCGGAATGGGCTGGTGCTCTAAGCGGCACCGATGGTGGTTTTGACGACACACGGGTGCTACGGGTCGTGTAGCGTCGAACGGGGATGTCTGGGAGGTTCCTGGTGTCGTGGTGATTGCAGGCACGGGCAGCGAGGGCGAGGCGCGGTGTGTATGTGCGTGTCGGGCACGGCGCTCTGGCGTGCTCTCGACATGGCGTAGAGACAAAGGTCGCGGTTGTGATGGGGTGGTCTAGGTCCTGGCTTCGTGCGGGGGCTGGACAGGAGGTGGCAGAGGACGGTCAGCTGCCTCCTGGACATGGTGGCTAGGCACGGCGATGGTTCCTGCTAGCTAGCCATGGTCGGCTGGCAAGGGGAAGCTCGGATTGGCATGGCACTGGTGCAATGGTAGCTTGCTAGGTTGTTCAATGCATGTGTGCTCACTGGGGGACAAGGGTGAGAAAAGAGAGACAAGAATTAGTGAAGGCTTTGATCACAAACTGTAGAAGTTAGGCAGTGTTTACGATGTTCACCAACTGTTTGATGAAATGGCCGAAAGAAATTTAGTTTGAAATTTTTGAATGAAATTTAGTGAGTGTACTGGTCACATACTTGGTACTATCTGGTTGCCTAGGTTTGTCAAGGTGAACTGGTTTGATGGGGTTTTGAGAAATGGTGATCTTAGTACCTACACTTGATTCAATTTTGAATTGTCATTTGAATAGATTTGAAATCTGTTTCTGTTGGTTTGCAAAGTGGGCATGGGTTCACTTGTACTTGTTCTAGCAAGGGGTGAAAAGAATTGGATTTTTTTCTATTAGAAAACTTGGACTAGAAACACTCAAAGTGGTCTAGTGAACAAGTTTGGAAAAATGACCATTTGCTTATATTGTTTATTTTTGCTTTTCTCTTCATTTGATTCTGCTTGGAATTGATTTAGATGATGTTGGTTTTCATATTTAAACCAATACTTGCCATTCATATCAATCAAACAAGGCATTGCAAGCATTCATGCATTCATCACATACACACATGCAT
Organism: Avena insularis; assembly: GCA_023614405.1. Classification (NCBI taxonomy): domain Eukaryota; kingdom Viridiplantae; phylum Streptophyta; class Magnoliopsida; order Poales; family Poaceae; genus Avena; species Avena insularis. The sequence continues at coordinate 19,618,933 of CM042684.1, forward strand.
TCATATTGATTTTAATAACAACAACTTTTGTTAACCCTAAACTTGGGTGATTAGAACTTGATAATCTTGCTTAATATTTTTGGGATGTTACAAGGCCCTATCCTTCTAATAATGGTAATTATTATGGAAATTGCTACAACAACAATAGAAGTGCGCCCTCTGAACTTGAAGTCATGCTTAAGAATTTTATTAGTAAATAAACTACTTTCAATAAAAATGTTGAGGAAAATCTTGGAAAATTGATGATCTTGCTTCTAAAGTTGATAGCCTTGCCCGTGATGTTAAACTTCTTAAATTAAAGGTTATGCCTCATGATGTTAAAGAAAGTAAGACATTGAATGCCATTCAAGTTAGAATTGATGAAAATGTTAGGATGTTAGATGAATTGCATGCTAGGTGGGAAAGAGAAGATGAAATTGCTAGAAATAATAATATGACTAAATTTTTTACCATTACCACCACTAGTGATGCTGAAGTCTCAAATGCTAGCAAACCTCCTACTATTAATGGTAAAATAATTGGTGTAGATAGATCTACTACCTTGAATGATAATTTTGATTTTGATCAAGATGGTTGCAATATTTCTGAAGTAATTATGTTCTTGCAAAAGCTTGCTAGAAGTCCTAATGCTAGTGCTATGAATATGGCTTTTACAAAAAATATTACAAATGCTCTCATGAGAATTAAAGAAGAAAAATTGAAACATGAAGCTTCTATTCCTAGGAAATTAGAAGATGGTTGGGAGCCCATCATTAATATGAAAGTGAATGATTTTGATTTCAAAGATTTATGTGATCTTTGCGCTAGTGTCTCTATTATACCTAGAAAAATTTATGATATGCTTAATTTACCACCATTGGAAGATTATTATTGGGATGTCCATCTTGATGATAATGCTAAAACGAAATCTATGGGGAGAATTAATTATGTTCTTATTATGGTTAACCATACCTTTGTCCCTGTTGATTTCTATGTTTTGGATGTTGAATGCAATGCTTCTTGTCCTATTATTTTGGGAAGAAATTTTCTTAGAACTGTTGGTGCCATTATTGATATGAAGGAAGGCACCATTAAATATCAATTCCCAATCAAGAAAGGTAAACGTTTCCCTAGAAAAAGAAAGAAGCTGTCTTTTGATTATCTTATTAGAACAAAATTTGATGTTGATGCTTCTTCATGTGAAAATACTTGATTCTTACTTTCTGTGCCTAGCTGAAAGGCATTATAGAAAAACACTCTTAGGAGATAACCCAATTTTTATTTCAGTAAGTTTTTCTTTTGTCGAGTCTTGGAAGTTATTTCCTCTATAATAACCTCTCCTTATCCTTTTTTTGGTTTTTGTGCCAAGAATAGCCTCTAATGAGAGGGACGTAAGATTTGGGGAAGTTGCTGTCCCGAAATAGATTTCTATGCTTCGCTGTAAAAAAATCGTGAAAAATCCTAGAACATCGTATTGATCTGCAATGTTTTGTGCGCATGCCCCTGGTATTACCCAACTTTTGTTAGTTTTGCACTTTTCAATTTGAGCAACAGAAGATTTTCAAAAAATCGGTCTTTACCTGCTGGTCTGTTTTGACAGATTTATGCAATTATTTGCATTTGCCTCTTAAATCGATTTCTTTTGACTTCTTTTGATCAGTTGAGCTTTTAAAAGGAATTTCTACAGTAGCTTATGTTTTAATGGATGATTTACTTGAGTTGAAACTGGACCCAAAGGCTTATTATCTTGAATACACTAATGTTGCTAATGAAGATTGTGTGAAGTTTTGTATGAAGGAAATTTTCAAGTGTAGGGAGAGAATGATGTGATGCGATGAAGTATGGACAAAAGCTCAAGCTTGGGGATGCCACCCGTGTCACCCCAAGAAATGTTCAAAAGGTACAAGCGTCAAAGCTTGGGGATGCCCAAGGCATCCCCTTCTTCATCAACAAAAATCTCAGCTTTTCTTTCATGATACTATATTTTTTGCTTCATGCACTATGTGTTGTTCTTGGAGCATCTTTGTTTTTGTTTTTAGTTTTATTTTGTTTACTTTACTGTAATAAGTTGGTTGGACCCCACCAAACTTCTTTTGTAGAATTCACACCACGTTCTTCATTGCCTAGAACACTCTAGTTTTCACTCTTATTGTTCTGTAAGTGTTCTCTTTTGCTAGCACTGCATTTAGCTTTAGTTTTCTTGTTCTTTTTGCTTAGAACTTTTTAGTTCTTATTTGTAGTTATGAGAGACATGCTCTCTAGTCTTTATTGATTACTATCTTTGTGAGTTGTTTCAAATAATTTGATTGGTGTTGGAAAAGAGTAGAATGTTTCATGCTTACGGTGGTACACAAAGAAGCTTGTTTTGACTGTGACTTAGACCTTATCATGTCATGTTAGATGTTGCTTTGACCATATGCTTAGTGATTATTTCTGTAGCATGACTTGTTTCAAACAATGGAGATTGCTTAATGTGCCATGAAAGAATCATGTGTTGTTTTAGCATACAAAAGCATAATATTGTGGTATTCTCCTTTGATGCTCTATTTGGGTTAACTTGGAACATGCTTACACCATATTATGACTATGAACCAGTCACCTTAGACTCTATGATCATTTAGTTTTTGACTTGTGATATCACTTTATGCTTTGATTAATAATGTTTTGTCGCTCTGCATGATAATGACCATTATTGCTCTCTTAGTTGGTCGCTCCCAGTCTTTTGCTAGCCTCCACCTATACTGAGTATGATATCTACTTGTGCATCCAACTCCCAAGAAACCAAGTTATTCCAAAGAGTCCACTATAAATTCCTATGCATGGTGTGTTACACCATTCCAAGTATATTCATGTGTTTATTTATCTTCCAAATTAAATTTTTGTGAAAATTAGTTATTAACGCTCTCATGAACTTGAAGGCACATTTTATTTCTTGCACTTAATAAACTAGAACCATTGTGACTGTCTTATATGCTTTTATGCTTGCAATTTATATGTTGTGAATTAGCAAAACCATGCTGTCATGGGGTACGCTTTCAACATTGCACTTATTCTATTTAGTTGATATCATGTTCTTTTGTTTATGGATGCCGATAGTGTGAAATAAGATGGGAGCTTGCAAGTCCATGGAGTATGTATATGTGTTAGAGAAATGCCTGGGCGGATAGCCTAAGCCATGCCTAATCATGGTGGAAACTTGCAACAAAACCATAGTGGCATTCTATGAAGCATCCCCAATAAAAAAAAGATTGCTGAGATGCCCACTGTATGTTGCCTTGTCATTTTGATATGGGATAGCTCCTGTAAGATCCCTCCTTTATAAAGGAAAAGGATCCCTGTGATTGCAATGCTAGTCCCTGGATCATTGCTAGCATCCACAGTTTAAGATGAAGTACACAGATATAAAGGTCATTTATTACATCCATTCTAGAGATAAACATAGTCTTTACAACTCCAAGGCCACAGGCCTAATACAAGAGTTTGAATAGGTAAATAAATAAAAGTCTTCATCTTCATGTGCCACAGGCAAACATGTTGAGTGTAGACTCATGACACCTAATCCTCATCTTAGTAGCGTGCAACATCACAAGTTACAACCACAGTGGGTCAATACTTTGGAATAGTATTGGCAAGTGATACCTTAGTAAAATTTTAAGTGGACTAGATACTACATGCAATTTGGCTAAGTGTAGCTTGGCTTGCTTTGCTCAAAATAGATTTTGCCTATTAGTTGAAATCACTAAGTTTTTCTTTGTCAAAACTTTTCCCAAGGAACCACCAATAGACATTGAGGTCCTTCACCCTTGTTCACCCACAAGTTTTTACTTAGAAATTAGGATGAGGAGATTCTTGATAGCTTCCATGCCTTGATGCTCAAGTTGTCCATTACCATGGACTTGGCTAAGTACTTAGATTTTTCCATCTGCAGAGGTTGTGCACTTCCCCACCAGACTTGGTTTCACCAAGACAGGACCTTTCAGAAGCCTTCCCTTAGACCAAATGGACGCGTTCCAACCTAACATCCCACTACCACCAACTGTCCAAATGGCTAAGTTCTAGCAACTTATGTGATCCAGACAGAGCCAATATTGCCAAGTGGCTGCACTAGAAGCTTCTTAACACTTGGCCTCTAAAATCTCTTTGTTCCTGGGTGGCTTACCACAAGTGAGATACACAAGGTAAACCATAGAAATGGGCCTTATGTAACCACTCAACATAAACCAATCCTTCCATTCCACCCAGGTGTTTCATTAACTTAGTTATTTTATTAGGTAAAACACAAGTCCAAAGACTTAGAAATATTTTCATCATAGCATGTATATTTCACCAACCCTTGTTTGCTACTAGCTAGGCTAAGCATGGCATAGATAGTAACTTAACTTAGAAATTCCCTAGCATTTCTACAACTACTAGGATTTCCCAACATGGCATATAAGCAAAATATAGCATGCAAGTCTAACAAAATATTTCTAATGCTTAGTAGAAAACATAGGAATGATAATATTCATGAAGTACCACTTGCCTTGGTAGTTGGGAGAGTAGCACTCCTCACAATCACAATCACTAGCACCAAAATCTACACAAGAAATGGTAGCCACAAATTACACACAAAACATATACAATCAAAAATATATGCATGCATGTCAAAATGCTAAGTGATGTTTTTCAAAACTCAACCAAGCAAGTGCATAGTACTGAGTCCTAAACAAGTCAAAAACTTGCCAAACAATAATTATTTAACCCTTAAAACAATTCCTAATCATTTCATATACTCAAATAAGACCTACACATGTTTCTGCAAATAAATCCTTTTTAACAGAAGCTAAACATTAAACACATTGCATAATCAGAAAGAGCTTGCTCTCCTGATTCCAACGGTATAAAATTTGTCAAATTCTAACATGGGGATCAAAAGTTATAGCTAAATCAAATTCAAACAATAATCTGATTCAAATTCTGTTTTTAAACTCTAACAGCTGCCACGCGGCGCTTTCCTATTGGCAGATACCGCTTCGCGTCGGATCGTACTTTCGCGCCGTAGGATCAACTTATATCCAATGCGCCAGATCTAAAGAAAACGGTTCGTCCCTGTTCTAATCTAATCCCTACGATGCAGATCTAACGGCGGCTGTTGCTTTGACCAAAGTCGAGCGGCGCTAGCGGCGGCGACTGGCGGCCTGTCAGAGGTGCTACCGGGCGTTCTAGGTCACAAGGAGAGGGGGAAGGGGTTTACCAGAATCGCAGAGAGCTGCTGATGCTCAAGGTGGCGGTGGTTCGGCAAGGGGCGCTCTAGAGTGGCCGAGGGAGCTCATCGGAGTTGCGGGCGGCGTCGGGTTGGAGTGGACGGCGACGTTGGCGACGTTCCTGGTCTCCCTAGCACAAACCAATGGCATCAGATGGTGCACAAGACAGTGGCGAGCCTAGTCGTATGCGAGAGAGGTCAAGGGGCGCTCAGTGCTTACCGCAATTGATCGCCGGAGTTGAGCGGCGGCTCGGTCGCTTGCAGAAACGAACGAGGACGGCGTCCTGGGTCACAAGCAGGCAAGCAAATGGTATCAGAAGGTGCACGAGGTCATGCTGGTTACACTCGTTTGAATCAGAGGCACAGGCGGCCAGACTCACCGGAATTTGCTGCGGAGATGCTCAGATACAAGGGCGCAAGTTCGATTGTGGACACCTAGCGGCGCTTATGTTGGTGAGTGAGGGAATGGAGCGGAGGGGAGAGGATCTTATAGCCGGAGTAGCGGAGATTACGACGCATTCATCGCCTATTAAGAGGATTAAAACGCGCGAGGAGGGAAAGCAGGCGACGGCGTCCGTGCGCGAGATTTGGGGAAGAAGGAGTCGACGTGGACGGGGCCCAGTTGTCTGCGAGAGAAACAGAGAGGGGGTGGGGTCCTGGCGTCAGCGATTCTGTGGGTGCGTCTGCGAGTGAAAGAGAGACAGAGGGGGGACCCGGGTGGGCTTAATGGGCTGGATCCATTGTTGGGCTAGAAGTTTGGCGACGACCCTTTTCTATTTCCTTTCTCTTTTTCTTTTTCTGTTTTGATTTTCTGGAATGATTTTCAAATGATTTCAAAAGCTTTTGAATTCAAACTATTTCCAGGATTTTGTAGGGTGCAACACTCACACTTCTGGGCATAAAAACAAGTGGTCACTTTGTATTAGCTTGGTCCTTTTGTTCAAACAAAAAAGCAGTGCTATAGCACATGATTTGAATAAGTTTTGGAAATGATTTCTGAATCATATTTGTTTTGTAAAATTTCACCAAACTTCAACAATCAAACACAATAACAAGAGAGCATGCAAGGCTTGGTTTAAAACCAATAACTCTTCAATTTGAGAGTGGCATTAGACTAATAGCTGTTCACATAAAATAATGAGCTCATATGCTCCTATTTTTTTGAAGTGTTTTGTTTGAAATGAAAAACATATGATCATGGATGCATGGATGATATGCATAAGTTTGAAACATGATTTTAGGGATGTTACAAATCTAACCCCCTTAAGGTGAATCTCGCCCTCGAGATTTGGATTGGCTAGCAAATAGGTGTGGGTGATCTTTCCGAAGATCATCTTCTCTTTCCCATGTTGCTTCCTCTTCGGAATGATGATTCCACTGCACTTTGCAGAACTTGATAGTCTTAGTACGTGTGACTCTTTCTGCAGTCTCAAGAATCTTGATAGGTTTCTCTTCATAAGTGAGATCGCTTTCCAGTTGAACCTCCTCCAAAGGTATAGTATACTTCAAAGAAGTTTCTTCCATTTCTGGATGACATTTCTTGAGTTGACTCACATGAAACACATTATGGACAGCTGACAGAGTTTCTGGCAGTTCAATTTCATAGGCAACTTCTCCTTTGCGACTCAGAATCTTGAATGGTCCAACATATCTTGGTGCCAATTTTCCTTTGACTCCGAATCTCTTCACTCCACGAAGTGGTGACACTCTAAGACAGGCTCTATCCCCAACTTCGTAGGTGACTTCTCTATGCTTAGGATCCGGGTAGCTTTTCTGTCGGGACTGTGCTATCTTCAACCTGTCCTTAACCATCTTGACCTTCTCTTCGGCTTCTTTGATAAGATCTGGCCCGAATAAACTTCTTTCCCCCACACCATTCCATAATAATGGGGTGGTACACTTTCTTCCATAGAGAAACTCAAATGGTGCCATCTCAATACTGGCTTGATAGCTGTTGTTATAAGAAAATTCTGCGTAAGGCAGACTTTCATCCCAACTGGCTCCACAGTCTAGGGCACATGCCCTCAACATGTCTTTGAGAATCTGATTAGTCCTTTCCGTTTGTCCATCGGTTTGATGATGAAAAGCAGTACTGAATTCCAACCTCGTTCCCAATGACTTATGTAACTGTCTCCAAAAATGGGAAGTGAATTGAGTTCCCCTATCAGACACAATACTCTTGGGCACTCCATGTAGACATACAATTCTACTCATGTAGATTCTGGCTAACTTAGCACTTGTATAGGTTGTCTTCACGGGTATGAAATGAGCCACTTTAGTTAGGCGATCCACTACTACCCAAATAGAATCATATCCTGACCGGGTCGTTGGTAATCCAGTAATGAAATCCATACCAATCTTGTCCCACTTCCAATCAGGAATAGGTAGTGGTTGAAGCAAACCTGCTGGTTTCTGATGTTTCGCTTTCACTCTACTACACACATCACACAAGGCAATATGTGCAGCTCCGGATCTTGTGGAACACAGATACGTTTCCCATGCCATAAAGTACCATGTTCGTCTTCATGGAACCCTTTGGCTTTTCCTTTGCCAATCTTTTCTTTAATCTCTTCGATTTCCTTATCAATCTTCTGGGCTTCTTTGATCTTGTCCAACAAAGTGGGTTGAACATCCAAAGTCATGAGATGTCCTTCAGGCACAATCTCCAATCTGAGTTTTCTAAATTGGGTACACAGATCATCTGGCAATTCTCCTTTGGTAAGGCCATTCACAAAAACCTTACGACTTAGAGCATCTGCTACAACATTTGCTTTACCGGGATGGTATTGCAAACTTAGGTCATAGTCCTTGATAAGTTCTAGCCATCTTCTTTGTCTCATATTAATTTCCTTCTGGGTGAAGATATACTTCAAACTTTTGTGATCTATGAACACTTCACAACGCTTTCCCAAAAGATAGTGTCTCCATGTTTTGAGTGCATGGACAACAGAGGCTAACTCTAAATCATGAGTAGGATAGTTCACTTCATGAGTTTTGAGTTGTCTCGAGGCATACGCCACAACTTTACCGTCTTGCATAAGTACTGCACCCAAACCCTGATGAGATGCATCACAATATACTTGGAAATATTTTTCCAAATCTGGCAAACACAAGACTGGTGCTGTCACTAGTCTCTTCTTCAATTCCTGAAAGCTGAGTTCACAACCTTCAGACCAAGCAAACTTCTTGTCTTTCTTTAACAATTCAGTCATAGGCTTAGCTACCTTGGAGAAATTTTCAATGAACCTTCTGTAGTAACCTGCTAAGCCAAGGAAACTACGAACTTCCTTTACGGATTTGGGAGATTCCCATTCAGTTATAGCTGAAACTTTAGCAGGATCAACTGCTACACCATCCTTTGTCATAACATGTCCTAGAAAACCAACTTCATCCAACCAGAACTCACACTTGCTGAATTTGGCATAAAGTTTATTCTCTCGTAACTTCTCAAGTATCAAACACAAATGTCCTTCATGCTCTTCTTTGCTCTTGGAGTAGACTAAGATGTCGTCGATGAAAACGACAACAAACTTGTCAAGGAATTCCATGAACACCTTGTTCATCATATTCATGAAGTATGCTGGAGCATTGGTCAAACCAAAAGGCATTATGGTATACTCATACAATCCATACCTTGTAGTGAAAGCTGTTTTAGGTATGTCTTGTTCCCTTATTTTGAGTTGAAAATAACCTGACCGGAGATCAATCTTTGAGAACACACATGCTCCTTCTAGCTGATCAAACAAGTCATTGATTCTAGGCAAAGGGTATTTGTTCTTGATGGTCACCTCGTTGAGTGAACGGTAATCTATGCATAACCTTTGACTTCTATCTTTCTTCTCCACGAAGAAAACTGGGGCTCCCCAAGATGAAGAACTTGGTTGAATAAATCCTTTCTGCAACTATTCTCCAAGTTGTTTCTTGAGTTCTTTCAGTTCATCAACTGACATCTTATACGGTCTTTTTGCTATTGGTCCAGACCCTGGTACCAAATCTATAAGAAACTCCACATCTCTATCTGGTGGCATTCCCGGCAATTCTTCCGGAAACACATCCGGATACTCACTCAAAATTGGCACACTGTCTATGCTAACCCCCTTAAGATAATTTAGCATACTCCTTCTTGCTTCAAAGTTGGTCTTGAATCTGATCCTTTTATTTTCTGGAGTTGTGAGTGAGACAGTATGGTTGGCACAATCTATCACTCCCTTGTGCTTAGTCATCCAGTCCATTCCCAAAAATGACATCCAATCCTTGGGAGTTTAGAATTATCAAGTTAACGGGAAACTTATACTTCCCAAATTCTATGACTAGATCATGACATCCTGAATTCACTATCATTTCTCCACCAGGAGAACTTACTTTTATAGGACACCCAATAGTTTCTACCGGCAGTTCATTTCTTTCAACAAATGCTCTTGATATGAATGAATGAGATGCACCAGTATCAAAGAGAACAAATGCTGGAACATAATTGAGTTTGAACTTACCAGCAACAGCATCAGGCTCCTCATAGATTTCCTCCACATTGATGTGGTTCACTTGTCCCTTCTGAAAAGGGTTGGGCTTGTTGGGTCCTTCAACTTTCTTTTCTGGGCATTCATTTGCATAATGCCCTATCTTTTTGCACTTGAAGCATTCAACCTGACTTATGTCTTTATTGACAGGTTGGCTTCCACTTCCACTTCCATTACCACTGTGGTGGTTCTTGTATCCACCCTTGTGGTTCTTGTACTTGTCGTTGTCATGACTACGGTGATGCTTGTTGTCATGACGGTTGTGGTTGTGGTGCTTGTTGAATTTCCCATGCTTGTGGGATCCTATGCTTCCACTGTCATCATAATGGGAACGTTTGTGAGACGATCCCGAGTTGTGCTTGTCTGAGTGCTTTCTCTTCCTGCTCTCAACTTGCTTCATTTTGTTCTCCAAAATAGCAGCCTTGTCACAGAGAGACTGATAAGTGGGAACATAGGCCACATCCAACTGCAGATTCAGCTCATCATTCAACCCTTCGAGGAACTTTTCTTTCCTCTTAGCATCTGTGTCAACTTCATCTGGTGCATATCGCGCTAGATTGTTGAACTCCTCAATATATTCGGCCACGCTGCGGTGGCGCTGCTTCAGGTTATGGAACTCCTTCTTTTTCAGACTCATCACTCCAGATGAGATATGAGCAGTGCGGAAGCCATCCTCAAAGATAGCCCATGTCACATCTTCTATGGGAGTGGTGATCTGGAAGTTATCCCACCAAGTGGCAGCTGGTCCTTCTAGCAAATGTGCTGCAAATCTGACCTTTTCAGCATCAGTACAGCCCACGGTCACCAAGTCCTTGTTCACTGAGTGTAGCCAATCATTGGCCACCATGGGATCAGTCGTCCCTGAGAACTTTGCTGGCCTCAATCTCAAGAACCTGGTAAGCATATCAAAACGCGGTGGGTTGTTGTTGTCGTTATTGTTATTGTTGTTGTTGTTATTGTTGTTATTGTTGTTATTGTTGTTGTTTTGGTTCTGGATGAACGTCGTCATCATCTGCATCAGCTGAGTTTGAGCGGTCATCATTTCCTACATTTCTAGAGTGATGTTGTTGTTATTGTTGTTGGGGTTGGGGTTTGCACGACGGGGAGGCATCTGTGGTTTGTTCAAATAGAGATAAGAATAAGATACCCATAGATGCTTTCATGCACATTACATCACATAAGCAAACACAAAGCATGCAACACAAAGATAAAGGTTCAACAACAAGATAACAAGTTCACAAAGTAAAACACACAAGTAGCAAGCCATCCACATGTTAGATGGTCAAATAACAAGTTCTCAAACAACAAGTATGATGATAAAAGATAAATGAGTAGTCAAATATACTCATCGGCATCAATCTCCTCCTCGACAAAGGTAAGACCTGCGTTCTCCATCGCGGTCTTGTATTCCTCGACGTTAGTGGTCAAGGTCTCTATCTTGGTCTTGAGAGCCCTCTTCTGGGAACGAAGCCTCTCAATCACCGTCTGCTGCTGCTCGAGCTCGAAGTCCTTGGACTGCAGTTCTTCAGTCATATCCCGGATCTTCTTGTTTCTATCCTGGACACGCTTCTCCTGACTCTTGAATTTCCTGTCCTGGCTCTCGAACTTCGCCTCCATTTCCTTGACTATCTCGTCTTGCTCCGCGAAGAGCTTGTCCTTCTCGCGAAGCTGCACCTAGAGTTCGTCATTGTTGAGCATGACGTTGTTCCTGTCAATGTCCACGTGCCTAATGAGAGACTCTAAGTCCTGGAGGTACAGACGAATCGGCTCTGCTGTGTCCCTCGAATCATCCTCGAAGTCGATGGACTCTCCATCCTCATCACGTCTTCCGAAGACGTGGAAGTGGGTACCTCTAACCTGTCGGGAGTGTCTCCCTAGCGGACGTCCTATCAGATCCTGCATGACTACCTCAAGGCCTCTCTCCTTGTCATCGTGCATGAGCTTGAAGACAATGGCCTCCATGGTAGGCTCTGTCTGGCATCCAGGCTGGTTGACCTTGAAGCCCCAGAGGTCCTTCCTATCAAACTTGGTGAGGGGAAGTACCATGATGGTAGGAAGAGGGAGATTGAGCAAAGTAGTAAGCTCAACAATACGAGGACCAAAGCGAGTAACCTGGAACTCCTCAACAGTGCTGATGGTAACAGTAGGCATCTATTTATAAGATAGAAAAGTTAGAAAAACACAATTCAAGATAAAACAAAAGACAAAACATCACATACATATCCTTGGAAATCAAAACACACAAGTCATGGCATACATGAAACCATTACAACAACCAAGGTTCAATCTTATTTTAAAGCAACATTTGGAAAATAAGGTGATAAGTGGTGGTCCAACTAACGAAGTATGCTTACAATCCTATCTCACTGGATCTGTTGGCTAACACAATGTTTCTAGAAGCAATCAGCCTATCTTGCTCACATGACTCCATCACTAAGTCTATAATGTCTCCTCTTAAGGTTTGGTTGGTAGCTTCCAACTCTTGGGTATGTTCCTTCTCTTTCTTTAGATCATTTTGGAGGTTGAGCATTCTGCACTTGACTCTATCACCAAGTTCTTTGATGGTCTTCTAAGCTGCATCCTTTGCTGATTCAAAGAATGTAGTGTGCACCACTGAATTGGTGAACATGCAGAATCCTTTTTCCTGATGGTTGTCTCCCTTGTTTTTATACAAGTGAAGTTGCACCCACCAGTATTCCACTCCTTCATCCATCACAAGAAAACCCTTGTACACAGCTGCACCTTGTATTTCTAATGCAACCATGAGGTCCTTGAGAGCCTTGGGGAATTCTGTCTCACACTCCAAAGTCATTGTCATGAGTGGTCCTTTCCTTATGGCTTCGTTGATGGAGTTCATCTACAAATAGAGATGAGAAAGAAGATTAGAAGAGTTTACGAGAAGAATAGACAAGTGTAGAAGTAGTTGAAATTTTTTCCTTAGTGGTTTCCAATCCTAGGGTCATAATCCTACAGGCAACACAGTGCTCTGATAACATCTGTAAGATCCCTCCTTTATAAAGGAAAAGGATCCCTGTGATTGCAATGCTAGTCCCTGGATCATTGCTAGCATCCACAGTTTAAGATGAAGTACACAGATACAAAGGTCATTTATTACATCCATTCCAGAGATAAACATAGTCTTTACAACTCCAAGGCCACAGGCCTAATACAAGAGTTTGAATAGGTAAATAAATAAAAGTCTTCATCTTCATGTGCCACAGGCAAACATGTTGAGTGTAGACTCATGACACCTAATCCTCATCTGAGTAACCTGCAATATCACAAGTTACAGCCACAGTGGGTCAATACTTTGGAATAGTATTGGCAAGTGATACCTTAGTAAAATTTTAAGTGGACTAGATACTACATGCAATTTGGCTAAGTGTAGCTTGGCTTGCTTTGCTCAAAATAGATTTTGCCTATTAGTTGAAATCACTAAGTTTTTCTTTGTCAAAACTTTTCCCAAGGAACCACCAATAGACATTGAGGTCCTTCACCCTTGTTCACCCACAAGTTTTTACTTAGAAATTGGGATGAGGAGATTCTTGATAGCTTCCATGCCTTGATGCTCAAGTTGTCCATTACCATGGACTTGGCTAAGTACTTAGATTTTTCCATCTGCAGAGGTTGTGCACTTTCCCACTGCACTTGGTTTCACCAAGACAGGACCTTTCAGAAGCCTTCCCTTAGACCAAATGGACGCGTTCCAACCTAACATCCCACTACCACCAACTGTCCAAATGGCTAAGTTCTAGCAACTTATGTGATCCAGGCAGAGCCCATATTGCCAAGTGGCTGCACTAGAAGCTTCTTAACACTCTAAAATCTCTTTGTTCCTGGGTGGCTTACCACAAGAGAGATACACAAGGTAAACCATAGAAATGGGCCTTGTGTAACCACTTAACATAAACCAATCCTTCCATTCCACCCAGGTGTTTCATTAACTTAGTTGTTTTATTAGGTAAAACACAAGTCCAAAGACTTAGAAATATTTTCATCATAGCATGTATATTTCACCAACTCTTGTTTGCTACTAGCTAGGCTAAGCATGGCATAGATAGTAACTTAACTTAGAAATTCCCTAGCATTTCTACAACTACTAGGATTTCCCAACATGGCATATAAGCAAAATATAGCATGCAAGTCTAACAAAATATTTCTAATGCTTAGTAGAAAACATAGGAATGATAATATTCATGAAGTACCACTTTCCTTGGTAGTTGGGAGAGTAGCACTCCTCACAATCACAATCACTAGCACCAAAATCTACACAAGAAATGGTAGCCACAAATTACACACAAAACATATACAATCAAAAATATATGCATGCATGTCAAAATGCTAAGTGATGATTTTCAAAACTCAACCAAGCAAGTGCATAGTACTGAGTCCTAAACAAGTCAAAAACTTTCCAAACAATAATTATTTAACCCTTAAAACAATTCCTAATCATTTCATATACTCAAATAAGCCCTACACATGTTTCTGCAAATAAAACCTTTTAACAGAAGCTAAACATTAAACACATTGCATAATCAGAAAGAGCTTGCTCTCCTGATTCCAACGGTATAAAATTTGTCAAATTCTAACGTGGGGATCAAAAGTTATAGCTAAATCAAATTCAAACAATAATCTGATTCAAATTCTGTTTTTAAACTCTAACAGCTGCCACGCGGCGCTTTCCTATTGGTAGATACCGCTTCGCGTCGGATCGTGCTTCCGCGCCGTAGGATCAACTTAGATCCAACGCGCCAGATCTAAAGAAAACGGTTCGTCCCCGTTCTAATCTAATCCCTACGATGCAGATCTAACGGCGGCTGTTGCTTTGACCAAAGTCGAGCGGCGCTAGGGCGATCAGGCGGCGCCTCATCGAGAGGTGCTACCGGCGTTCTAGGTCGCGCGGGAGAGGGGGAAGGGGTTTACCGGAATCGCAGAGAGCTGCTGATGCTCAAGGTGGTGGTGGTTCGGCAAGGGACGCTCTAGAGTGGCCGAGGGAGCTCGTCGGAGTTGCGGGCGGCGTCGGGTTGGAGTGGACGGCGACGTTGGCGACGTTCCTGGTCTCCCTAGCACAAACCAATGGCATCAGATGGTGCACAAGACAGTGGCGAGCCTAGTCGCATGCGAGAGAGGTCAAGGGGCGCTCAGTGCTTACCGCAATTGATCGTCGGAGTTGAGCGGCGGCTCGGTCACTTGCAGAAACGAACGAGGACGGCGTCCTGGGTCACAAGCAGGCAAGCAAATGGTAGCAGAAGGTGCACGAGGTCATGCTGGTTACACTCGTTTGAATCAGAGGCATAGGGGCGGTCAGGACTCACCGGAATTTGCTGCCGGAGATGCTCAGTACCGCGGCGGCGCAAGTTCGATTGTGGACAGCCTAGCGGCGCTTTGCGGTTGGTGAGTGAGGGGAATGGAGCGGAGTGGGGAGAGGATCTTATAGACGAAGCAGGGGCGGAGATTACGCATGCATTCATCGCCTATTAAGAGGATTAAAAACGCGGCAGAGGCGGGGAAGAAACGGGCGGCGACGGCGTCCGTGCGCGAGATTTGGGGAAGAAGGAGTCGACGTGGACGGGGCCCAGTTGTCTGCGAGAGAAACAGAGAGGGGGTGGGGTCCTGGCGTCAGCGACTGTGGGTGCGTCTGCGAGTGAAAGAGAGAGAGAGGGGGGACCCGGGTGGGCTTAATGGGCTGGATCCATTGTTGGGCTAGAAGTCTGGTGACGGCCCTTTTCTATTTCCTTTCTCTTTTTCTTTTTCTGTTTTGATTTTCTGGAATGATTTTCAAATGATTTCAAAAGCTTTTGAATTCAAACTTTTTCCAGGATTTTGTAGGGTGCAACACTCACACTTCTGGGCATAAAAACAAGTGGTCACTTTGTATTAGCTTGGTCCTTTTGTTCAAAAAAAAGCAGTGCTATAGCACATGATTTGAATAAGTTTTGGAAATGATTTCTGAATCATATTTGTTTTGTAAAATTTCACCAAACTTCAACAATCAAACACAATAACAAGAGAGCATGCAAGGCTTGGTTTAAAACCAATAACTCTTCAATTTGAGAGTGGCATTAGACTAATAGCTGTTCACATAAAATAATGAGCTCATATGCTCCTGTTTTTTTGAAGTGTTTTGTTTGAAATGAAAAACATATGATCATGGATGCATGGATGATATGCATAAGTTTGAAACATGATTTTAGGGATGTTACAAATCTAACCCCCTTAAGGTGAATCTCGCCCTCGAGATTCGGATTGGCTAGCAAATAGGTGTGGGTGGTCTTTCCGAAGATCATCTTCTCTTTCCCATGTTGCTTCCTCTTCGGAATGATGATTCCACTGCACTTTGCAGAACTTGATAGTCTTAGTCCGTGTGACTCTTTCTGCAGTCTCAAGAATCTTGATAGGTTTCTCTTCATAAGTGAGATCACTTTCCAGTTGAACCTCCTCCAAAGGTATAGTATCCTTCAAAGAAGTTTCTTCCATTTCTGGATGACATTTCTTGAGTTGACTCACATGAAACACACTATGGACAGCTGACAGAGTTTCTGGCAGTTCAGTTTCATAGGAAACTTCTCCTTTGCGACTCAGAATCTTGAATGGTCCAACATATCTTGGTGCCAATTTTCCTTTGACTCCGAATCTCTTCACTCCACGAAGTGGTGACACTCTAAGATAGGCTCTATCCCCAACTTCGTAGGTGACTTCTCTACGCTTAGGATCCGCGTAGCTTTTCTGTCGGGACTGTGCTATCTTCAACCTGTCCTTAACCATCTTGACCTTCTCTTCGGCTTCTTTGATAAGATCTGGCCCGAATAAACTTCTTTCCCCCACACCATTCCATAACAATGGGGTGGTACACTTTCTTCTGTAGAGAAACTCAAATGGTGCCATCTCAATACTGGCTTGATAGCTGTTGTTATAAGAAAATTCTGCGTAAGGCAGACTTTCATCCCAACTGGCTCCATAGTCCAGGGCACATGCCCTCAACATGTCTTCGAGAATCTGATTAGTCCTTTCCGTTTGTCCATCGGTTTGAGGATGAAAAGCAGTACTGAATTGCAACCTCGTTCCCAATGACTCATGTAACTGTCTCCAAAAATGGGAAGTGAATTGAGTTCCCCTATCAGACACAATACTCTTGGGCACTCCATGTAGACATACAATTCTACTCATGTAGATTCTGGCTAACTTAGCACTTGTATAGGTTGTCTTCACGGGTATGAAATGAGCCACTTTAGTTAGGCGATCCACTACTACCCAAATAGAATCATATCCTGACCGGGTCCTTGGTAATCCAGTAATGAAATCCATACCAATCTTGTCCCACTTCCAATCAGGAATAGGTATTGGTTGAAGCAAACCTGCTGGTTTCTGATGTTCCGCTTTCACTCTACTACACACATCACACAAGGCAATATGTTCGGCGATGTCCTTCTTGAGATTATTCCACCAAAACCTTTCCTTCATGTCCATGTACATTTTGGTGTTACCCGGATGAATGGAATACGGAGAGTTGTGTGCTTCTTGCAAAATCATTTTCCGCAGCTCCGGATCTTGTGGAACACAGATACGTTTCCCATGCCATAAAGTACCCTGTTCGTCTTCATGGAACCCTTTGGCTTTTCCTTTTGCCAATCTTTTCTTTAATCTCTTCGATTTCCTTATCAATCTTTTGGGCTTCTTTGATCTTATCCAACAAAGTGGGTTGAACATCCAAAGTCATGAGATGTCCTTCAGGCACAATCTCCAATCTGAGTTTTCTAAATTGGGTACACAGATCATCTGGCAATTCTCCTTTGGTAAGGCCATTCACAAAAACCTTACGACTTAGAGCATCTGCTACAACATTTGCTTTACCGGGGTGGTATTGCAAACTTAGGTCATAGTCCTTGATAAGTTCTAGCCATCTTCTTTGTCTCATATTAATTTCCTTCTGGGTGAAGATATACTTCAAACTTTTGTGATCCGTGAACACTTCACAACGCTTTCCCAAAAGATAGTTTCTCCATGTTTTGAGTGCATGGACAACAGAGGCTAACTCTAGATCATGAGTAGGATAGTTCACTTCATGAGTTTTGAGTTGTCTCGAGGCATACTCCACAACTTTGTAAATATCCCTCCTTTGTAAAGGAAAGGATCCCTGTGATTGCAATGCTAGTCCCTGGATCAATGCTCGCATCCACAGTTTAAGATGAAGTACACAGAAACAAAGGTCATTATTACAAGTCATTCTAGAGACAAACATAGTCTTTACAACTCCATGGCCACAGGCCTAGTACAAGAGTTTAAATATGTAGTAAGATAAATAAGTCTTCATCTTCATGTGCCACAGGAAAGCATGTTGAGTGTAGACTCATGACTCCTAATCATCATCAGAATATCCTGCAACATCACAAGTTACAGCCACAGTGGGTCAATACATTGGAATAGTATTGGCAAGTGATACTTAGTGGAATATTGGTGGACTAGATACTATATGCATTTTTGGCTAAGTGTAGCTTAGGCTTCCTTTGCTCAAAATAGGTTTTGCCTATTAGTTGAAAACAGTAAGTTTTTCTTTGTCAAAAACTTTTCCCAAGGAACCTCCAATAGACATTGGGGTCCTTCACCCTTGTTCAACCACAAGTTTTACTTAGAAATTGGGATGAGGAGATTCTTGATAGATTCCATGTCTTGATGCTCAAGTTGTCCAATACCAGGGACATGGCTAAGTACTTAGATTCTTCCATCTGCAGAGGTTGTGCACTTTCCCCACAAGACTTGATTTTCACCAAGACAGGACCTTTCAGAAGCCTTCCCTTAGACCAAATGGACGCGTTCCAACCTACCATCCCACTACCACCAACTGTCCATATGGCTAAGTTATTGCAACCTATATGATCCAGGCAGAGCCCATATTGCCAAGTGGCTGCACTAGAAGCTTCTTAACATTTGGCCTCTCAAATCCCTTTGTTACTGGGTTGCTTTCCACAAGTGAGATACACAAGGTAAACCATATAAATGGGCCTTGTGTAACCACTCAACATAACCCATTCTTTCCATTCCACCCAGGTGTTTCATTCACTTAGTTGTTTTATTAAACAAAAACATAGTCCAAAGACTTAGAAATATTTATTCATAGCATGAATATAACCACCCTTGGTTTCTACTAGCTAGGCTAAGCATGGCATTGATAAGACTTAGAAATATTTCTAGCAATTCTACAACTACTAGGATTTCCCAAGCATAGCATATAGATCAAAATAACCATGCAAGACTAGCAAAATATTTCTAATGCAAAGTTGAAAAACTTAGGAATAAATCATGAAGCACCACTTGCCTTGGTAGTTTGGAGAGTAGCTACAATCCTCACAATCACAATCACTATTTGCACCAAAATCTACACCTAAAATGATAGCACCAAATCACATACAAAATAAATACAAGCAAAAATATATGGATGCATGCAATATGATATGTGATGATTTTCTATACTCAACAAGACAAGTGCATAGTACTGATTCATAAACAAGTTCATGACTTGCCAAACAACCTTTATTTTAACATTAAAATAATTCCAAAATAATTGTTATATACAAAATAGGCCTACACATGTTTCTGTAAAAACAACCATTTTAACAGAAACAAAACATTAAAGACATTGCATATATGTAAAGGGCTTTCTCTCCTGATTCCATTGATATAAAATTTGTCAAATTTGGACGTGGAAATCAAAAGTTATGATTTAAACAAGTTTAAACATCTAATAGATATAAAATCTGATTTTAATTCAAAGAACTGGCCACGCGGCAGCGTCTGATTGGACGATACCGTTTCGCACCGGATCACGCTCGGCTACCGTTGGATCTAACTAAACATGCACGGCTCAGATCTAAACTTACCTCTTCGTCACAGATCTAATCTTACACGTTAGATCTAAATCCTACGACCACAATCCTATTGACCACAGACGGGCGGCGCTAGCGGCGGCGACTGGCGGCGGCGGCTCTGTCAGAGTCGTTGCCGACGTTCTAGGTCGCGCGGGAGAGGGGGAAGGGGATTACTGTGCTCGCCGTGTGTTGCTAATGCTCAAGGTGGGCTTAGATGGCGAAGGGGCGTGCAGAGGTGGTCGCTGGAGCTCGTCGGAGTCGTGCACGGCGTTGGGTCGTTGCAGACGAAGTTGTTGCCGACGCTCTGGACCTTCCCAGCACAAACCAGAGGCATCAGTAGCTGCGCAAGGATAAGGCAAACCTAGTCGTATGCATGAGGGGTCAAGGGGCGCTCAGTATTTACCATAATCGATCGCCGGAGTTCGAGCAGAGGGCGGCGGAGCTGAGTCGTTGACGTTGCCGAGGCTACAGACCATGCGCGAGCAAATGAAAAGTATCAGTAGGTGTGTACGGAGGTGTGGAACAAGTCAGTATGAACCATAGGCAGAGGGGAGTGCGGTTCTCACTGAATTGACGATTTAACTCGTCGAGCATCGAGGTTACGAGGAATTCGCAGCCTAAGCGCCTGTGCTTGGGGGTCCGGGGAAAATGGAGAGGGGGCATAGGGGGTTTAAGTAGCAAGGGCGCGGGCGTGATTAACTCTGGCATTGAACGGGAATTTAAGCCGCAATCAAACAGGAAACGCCCGGCGAGATTTTGGGGATGAACTGGTCGCCAGGGGTGGAGACGACGACTGCCATGTGGGCCGCGGCTGTCAGCGAGAGAAAGAAAGAGGGAATGGGCCCAGGCGGTCAGTGACTCACTGGGTATGGCTGCGAGTGAGAGAGAGAGAAGGGGGAACCCGGGTGGGCTTAGTGGGCTGGTTTCGCTGTTGGGCTAGAATAGTGGCGCTGGCCCTTTTTCTTTTCTTTACTCCTTTTCTATTTCTGTTTTGATTTTCTGGATCCATTTTCAAACAAATTCAAATGCCATTTGAATTCAAATTTGTTCTGGATTTTTGCAGAGTGTAACAATCATATTTCTGGGTGTAAAAACATGTGGTCTCTCTGTATTAGCTTGGTCCTATTGATCAAACAAAATAAACAGTGACATGGCACTTGATTTGATCAAGTTTTGAAAATGGTTTTAAATTCACATTTGTTTTGCAATTTTTTGGTTTAAGCATTAGCAAGCAAGCAAAACATTCTGAGCGCAACAAGGTTTGGTTTTGAACAAATAATTTCCCATTGGAGAGTGGTATTTGATTAATGCTTGATTACATAAAATAATAGGACTTAGTGCTTTGTTTCCTTGAAATGGATCTGATATTTGATCCCTAAACAATATGCATGCATGAATGATATGCAATCTTTGAAAACATGGTTTTAGGGATGTTACAAATCTAACCCCCTTAAGGTGAATCTCGCCCTCGATATTTGGATTGGCTAGCAAATAGGTGAGGGTGGTTTTTCCGAAGATCATCTTCTCTTTCCCAAGTTGATTCTTCTCCAGAATGATGGTTCCATTGAACTTTGCAGAATTTGATAGTCTTAGTCTGAGTAACTCTTTCTGCAGTCTCAAGAATCTTGATAGGTTTCTCTTCATAGGTGAGATCACTTTCCAATTGGACTTCTTCCAAAGGTATAGTATCTTTTAAAGAAGTCTCTTCCATTTCTGGATGACATTTCTTAAGCTGACTCACATGAAACACATTATGAACAGCCGACAAAGACTCTGGCAACTCAATCTCATAAGCTACTTCACCTTTTCGACTCAGAATCTTGAATGGTCCCACATATCTTGGGGCCAACTTTCCTTTGACTCCAAACCTCTTCACTCCACGAAGTGGTGACACCCTAAGATAAGCTCTATCACCTACTTCATAGATGACTTCCCTACGCTTAGGATCTGCGTAGCTCTTTTGTCGGGACTGTGCTGTCTTCAATCTGTCTTTAACCAGCTTGACTTTCTCTTCAACCTCTTTGATGAGTTCTGGTCTAAATAA
This sequence comes from Avena insularis, assembly GCA_023614405.1. Classification (NCBI taxonomy): domain Eukaryota; kingdom Viridiplantae; phylum Streptophyta; class Magnoliopsida; order Poales; family Poaceae; genus Avena; species Avena insularis. The sequence continues at coordinate 19,640,578 of CM042684.1, forward strand.
ACTTCTTTCTCCCACACCATCCCATAGCAATGGGGTGGTACACTTTCTCCCATAGAGAAACTCAAATGGTGCCATCTCAATACTGGCTTGATAGCTATTGTTGTAAGAAAATTCTGCGTAAGGTAGAGTTTCATCCCAACTGGCTCCATAGTCTAGAGCACATGCTCTCAACATATCTTCAAGAATCTGATTAGTCCTTTCTGTTTGTCCATCATTTTGAGGATGAAAAGCAGTGCTGAATTCCAACCTCGTTCCCAATGACTCATGTAGCTGCCTCCAAAAATGAGAAGTGAATTGAGTTCCCCTATCAGACACAATACTCTTGGGTACTCCATGTAGACATACAATTCTGTTCATATAGATCTTGGCTAACTTAGCACTTGTATAAGTTGTCTTCACGGGTATGAAATGAGCCACTTTAGTTAGGCGATCCACTGAATCATATCCTGACCTGGTCCTTGGTAATCCGGTAATGAAATCCATACCAATCTTGTCCCACTTCCAATCAGGAATAGGTAGTGGTTGTAACAATCCTGCTGGTTTCTGATGTTCCTCTTTCACTCTACTACATACATCACACAAAGTAATATGTTCGGCGATGTCCTTCTTGAGATTATTCCACCAAAATCTTTCCTTCATATCCATGTACATTTTGGTGTTACCCGGATGAATGGAATACGGTGAGTTGTGTGCTTCTTGTAAAATCAGTTTCCGAAGCTCCGGATCTTGTGGAACACAGATACGTTTTCCATGCCATAAAGTACCCTGTTCGTCTTCAAGGAATCCTTTGGCTTTTCCCTTGCCAATCTTTTCCTTAATTTCTTCAATTTCCTTATCTGCCTTTTGGGCTTCCTTGATCTTGTCCAACAAAGTGGGTTGAACATCCAAAGACATGAGGTGTCCCTCGGGCACAATCTCCAATCTGAGATCTCTAAATTGGGCACATAGATCTTCTGGAAATTCTCTCTTAGTAAGGCCATTCACAAAAACCTTACGGCTTAGAGCATCCGCTACAACATTTGCTTTACCGGGGTGGTATTGCAAACTCAAATCATAGTCCTTGATGAGTTCTAGCCATCTTGTTTGTCTCATGTTAATTTCTTTCTGGGTGAAGATATACTTCAAACTCTTGTGATCTGTGAACACTTCACATCGCTTTCCCAAAAGATAGTGTCTCCATGTTTTGAGTGCATGGACAACAGAGGCTAACTCTAAATCATGAGTAGGGTAGTTTACTTCATGAGTTTTGAGTTGTATCGAGGCATAAGCCACAACTTTCCCTTCTTGCATAAGTACTGCACCTAATCCATGATGAGATGCATCACAATATACTTGGAAATCTTTCTCCAAATCTGGCAAACATAAGACTGGTGCTGTCACTAGTCTCTTCTTCAATTCTTGGAAGCTGAGTTCACAACCTTCTGACCAAGCAAATTTCTTGTCTTTCTTTAGCAATTCTGTCATAGGTTTTGCCACCTTGGAGAAATTCTCAATGAACCTTCTGTAGTATCCTGCCAAGCCCAGGAAACTACGAACCTCTTTGACTGACTTAGGTGATTCTCATTTAGTTACGGCTGAAACTTTAGCAGGATCAACTGCTACACCATCTCCTGACACAACGTGTCCAAGAAATACAACTTCATTTAACCAAAATTCACACTTGCTGAATTTGGCATATAGCTTATGCTCTCTAAGCTTCTCAAGTATCAAACGTAAATGTCCTTCATGCTCTTCTTTGCTCTTGGAGTAGATCAAAATGTCATCGATGAAAACGACAACAAACTTATCAAGAAATTCCATGAACACCTTGTTCATCATATTCATGAAGTATGCTGGTGCATTGGTCAAACCAAATGGCATCACGGTATACTCATACAATCCATACCTTGTGGTGAAAGTTGTCTTAGGTATGTCTTGTTCCCTTATCTTGAGCTGGAATAACCTGACCGGAGATCAATCTTTGAGAACACACAAGCTCCTTCTAACTGATCAAACAAGTCATTGATTCTAGGCAAAGGGTATTTGTTCTTGATAGTCACCTCATTGAGTGAACGATAATCTATGCATAACCTTTGACTTCTATCTTTCTTTTCCACAAACAAAACTGGTGCTCCCCAAGATGAAGAACTTGGTTGGATAAATCCTTTCTGCAACTGTTCTCCAAGTTGCTTCTTGAGTTCTTTCAACTCATCCACTGACATCTTGTACGGTCTCTTTGCTATTGGTCCAGATCGTGGTAGCAAATCAATAAGAAACTCTACATCTCTATCTGGTGGCATTCCTGGCAATTCTTCCGGAAACACATCCGGATACTCACTCACAATGGGCACATTGTCCATGCTAACCCCCTTAAGAGAATTTAGCTTACTCCTTTTTGCCTCAAAGTTGGTCTTGAATCTGATCCTCTTATTTTCTGGAGTTGTGAGTGAGACAGTATGATTGGCACAATATATCACTCCCTTGTGCTTAGTCATCCAGTCCATTCCCAAAATAACATCCAATCCTTGGGAGTTTAGGATTATCAAGTTAACGGGAAACTTATACTTCCCAAACTCTATGACTAGATCATGACATCCTGAATTCACTATCATTTCTCCGCCAGGATAACTTACTTTTATAGGACACCCAATAGTTTCTACTGGTAGTTCGTTTCTTTAAACAAATGCTCTTGATATGAATGAATGAGATGCACCAGTATCAAAGAGAACAAATGCTGGAACAGAATTGAGTTTGAACTTACCAAAGAACAAAGATCGTGTTCCTCATAGATTTCTTCCACATTGATGTGGTTCACTTGTCCCTTTTGAAAAGGGTTGGGCTTGTTGGGTCCTTCAACTTTCTTTTCTGGGCATTCATTTGCATAATGCCCCATCTTCTTGCACTTGAAACACTCAACCTGACTAAGATCTTTCTTGACAGGCTGGCTTCCACTGCCATTTCCACTTCCACTGTGGTGGCTCTTATATCCACCTTTGTGATTCTTGTACTTGTCGTTGTCATGACTGCGGTTGTGCTTGTTGTCATGATAACGGTTGTGGTTGTGGTGTTTGTTGAACTTCCCATGCTTGTGGGATCCAGAACTCCCACTGTCATCATAATGGGAACGCTTGTGAGACGATCACGAGCTGTGCTTGTCAGAGTGCTTTCTCTTCCTGCTTTCAACTTGTTTTATCTTGCTCTCCAAAATAGCAGCTTTGTCACAAAGAGACTGGTATGTGGGAACATAGGCCACAGCTAACTGCAGGTTAAGTTCATCATTCAACCCTTCAAGGAACTTTTCCTTCCTCTTAGAATCAGTGTCAACTTCATCCGGTGCATAACGCGCCAGATTGTTGAACTCTTCAATATATTCAGCCACGCTGCGGTGGCGCTGCTTCAGGTTATGGAACTCTTTCTTCTTCAAACTCATCACTCCGGATGAGATGTGAGCAGTACGGAAACCATCTTCAAAGATAGCCCATGTCACATCTGCAATGGGAGTGGTGATCTGGAAGTTATCCCACCAAGTGGCTGCTGGTCCTTCCAACAAATGAGCTGCAAATCTGACTTTCTCTTCATCAAGACAAATTCTCACCAAGTCCTTGTTCACAGAGCGTAGCCAATCATTGGCCACCATAGGATCAGTAGTTCCTGAGAACTTTGCTGGCCTCAGTCTCAAGAACCTGGTAAGCATGTCAAAACCCGGTGGGTTGTTCTGATTGTTGTTGTTGTTATTGTTGTTATTGTTGTTATTGTTGTTGTTGTTGTTGTTGTTGTTGTTGTTGTTGTTCTGATTCTGGATGAACGTAGTCATCATTTGCATCAGCTGAGTCTGAGCTGTCATCATTTGCTGCATCTCAGGAGTGATGTTGTTGTTGTTGGGGTTGGGATTGGCACGTCGGGGAGGCATCTGTGGTTTGTTTAATAGAGATAAGAATGAGATACCCATAGATGCTAACATGCACAATACATCACATAAACAATCACCAAACATGCATCACAATAATAAAAGTTCAACAACATAGATAACAAGTTTGCAAAGTAAACACACCAATAGCAAGCCATCCACATGTTGGATGGTCATTGCGACTCAATAATCAAAGACATGATAAATAAAGGTAAATGAGCAGTCATCACTACTCCTCGGCATCAACCTCCTCCTCAACAAATGTAAGACCTACATTCTCCATAGCGGTCTTGTATTCCTCGACATTGGTGGTCAAGGTCTCTACTTTGGCTTTGAGAGACCTCTTCTGTGAACGAAGCCTCTCTATCACGGTCTGCTGATGCTCGAGCTCGAAGTCCTTGGACTCTAGTTCGGCAGTCATGTCTCGAATCCTCTTGTTCCTATCTTGGACTCGCTTCTCTTGACTCTTGAACTTTCTGTCCTGACTCTCAAACTTGGCCTCCATCTCTTTGACTATCTCATCTTGCTCCGCGAAGAGCTTGTCCTTCTCACGAAGCTGCACCTGGAGTTCGTCATTGCTGAGCATGACGTTGGTCCTATCAGTGTCTATGTGCCTAAGAAGAACCTCTAAGTCCTGGAGGTATAGGCGAATCGGCTCTGCTGTCTCCCTCGAAGTATCCTCGAAGTCAATGGCCTCACCATCATCATCACGTCTACCAAAGGTGTGGAAGTGAGTACCCCTAACCTCTCGAGAGTGTCTCCCTAGTAAACGTCCTATCAAATCCTGCATGACTACCTCAAGGCCTCTATCCTTGTCATCATGCATGAGCTTGAAGATGATGGCCTCCGTGGCTGGCTCAGTCTGACGTCCTAGCTGATTAACCTTGAAGCCCCAAAGGTCTTTCCTCTCAAACTTGGTGAGGGGAAGCATCATGATAGTAGGAAGAGGGAGATTGAGCAGACTAGTGAGCTCAATGATACGAGGGCCAAAACGAGTTCCCTTGAACTCTTCAGTCGTGCTGATAGTAACATTAGGCATCTATTTATGAGATAGAAAAAGTTAGGTTCAACACAATTTAAGACAATTCACAAGACAAGGCATCAAAACACACAAGTCATGGCATACATAACACAAGCAACCTAGTTTCAAAATAACTTAGTCAAATTTTTGGAAATGTAATGATGGGTGTGGTGGTCCAACTAGTAAGGCTCAATTCTTCTTTCACTTCCTAATCTAAAGGCTAACAATGCACCCTTCTATCAAAGAAGATTAGAAAAGTTTACTAGAAGAATAAGACAAGTGTGGAAGTTTGTTGAAATTTTTTCCTTAGTGGTTTCCAATCCTAGGGTCATAATCCTACAGGAAACACAGTGCTCTGATACCATCTGTAAGATCCCTCCTTTGTAAAGGAAAGGATCCCTGTGGTTGCAATGCTAGTCCCTGGATCAATGCTAGCATCCACAGTTTAAGATGAAGTACACAGAAACAAAGGTCATTATTACAAGTCATTCCAGAGACAAACATAGTCTTTACAACTCCATGGCCACAGGCCTAGTACAAGAGTTGAAATATGTAGTAAGATAAATAAGTCTTCATCTTCATGTGCCACAGGCAAGCATGTTGAGTGTAGACTCATGACTCCTAATCATCATCAGAATATCCTGCAACATCACAAGTTACAGCCACAGTGGGTCAATACATTGGAATAGTATTGGCAAGTGATACTTAGTGGAATATTGGTGGACTAGATACTATATGCATTTTTGGCTAAGTGTAGCTTAGGCTTCCTTTGATCAAAATAGGTTTTGCCTATTAGTTGAAAACAGTAAGTTTTTCTTTGTCAAAAACTTTTCCCAAGGAACCTCCAATAGACATTGGGGTCCTTCACCCTTGTTCAACCATAAGTTTTACTTAGAAATTGGGATGAGGAGATTCTTGATAGCTTCCATGTCTTGATGCTCAAGTTGTCCAATACCAGGGACATGGCTAAGTACTTAGATTCTTCCATCTGCAGAGGTTGTGCACTTTCCCCACAAGACTTGATTTTCACCAAGACAGGACCTTTCAGAAGCCTTCCCTTAGACCAAATGGAGGCGTTCCAACCTACCATCCCACTACCACCAACTCTCCAAATGGCTAAGTTATTGCAACCTATATGATCTAGGCAGAGCCCATATTGCCAAGTGGCTGCACTAGAAGCTTCTTAACATTTGGCCTCTCAAATCCCTTTGTTCCTGGGTGGCTTTCCACAAGTGAGATACACAAGGTAAACCATAGAAATGGGCCTTGTGTAACCACTCAACATAACCCATTCTTTCCATTCCACCCAGGTGTTTCATTCACTTAGTTGTTTTATTAAACAAAAACATAGTCCAAAGACTTAGAAATATTTATTCATAGCATGAATATAACCACCCTTGGTTGCTACTAGCTAGGCTAAGCATGGAATTGATAAGACTTAGAAATATTTCTAGCAATTCTACAACTACTAGGATTTCCCAAGCATAGCATATAGATCAAAATAACCATGCAAGACTAGCAAAATATTTCTAATGCAAAGTTGAAAAACTTAGGAATAAATCATGAAGCACCACTTTCCTTGGTAGTTTGGAGAGTAGCTACAATCCTCACAATCACAATCACTATTTGCACCAAAATCTACACATAAAATGATAGCACCAAATCACATACAAAATAAATACAAGCAAAAATATATGGATGCATGCAATATGATATGTGATGATTTTCTATACTCAACAAGACAAGTGCACAGTACTGATTCATAAACAAGTTCATGACTTGCCAAACAACCTTTATTTGAACATTAAAATAATTCCAAAATAATTGTTATATACAAAATAGGCCTACACATGTTTCTGTAAAAATAACCATTTTAACAGAAACAAAACATTAAACACATTGCATATATGGAAAGGGCTTTCTCTCCTGATTCCATTGATATAAAATTTGTCAAATTTGGACGTGGAAATCAAAAGTTATGATTTAAACAAGTTTAGACATCTCATAGATATAAAATCTGATTTTAATTCAAAGAACTGGCCACGTGGCAGCGTCTGATTGGACGATACCATTTCGCACCGGATCACGCTCGGCTACCGTTGGATCTAACTAAACATGCACGGCTCAGATCTAAACTTACCTCTTCGTCACAGATCTAATCTTACACGTTAGATCTAAATCCTACGGCCACAATCCTATTGACCACAGACGGGCGGCGCTAGCGGCGGCGACTGGCGGCGGCGGCTCTGTCAAAGTCGTTGCCAATGTTCTAGGTCACGCGGGAGAGGGGGAAGGGGCTTACTGTGCTCGCCGTGTGCTGCTGATGCTCAAGGTGGGCTTAGATGGCGAAGGGGCGTGCAGAGGTGGTCGCTGGAGCTCGTCGAAGTCGTGCACGCCGTCGGGTCCTTGCAGACGAAGTTGTTGCCGACGCTCTGGACCTTCCCAGCACAAACCAGAGGCATCAGTAGCTGCGCAAGGATAAGGCGAACCTAGTTGTATGCATGAGGGGTCAAGGGGCGCTCAGAATATACCGTAATCGATCGCCGGAGTTCGAGCAGAGGGCGGCGGAGCTCAGTCGTTGACGTTGCCGAGGCTACAGACCATGCACGAGCAAATGAAAAGTATCAGTAGGTGCGTACGGAGGTGTAGAACAAGTTAGTATGATCCATATGCAGAGGGGCGTGCGGTGCTCACCGGAATTCGATGACGAACTCGTCAGAGCAGCGAGGTTGCGGCGAGGAATTCTCGTAGCCTGGGGGCGCTCTGTGCTTGGGGTCTGGGGGAAAATGGAGAGGGGGCAGAGGGGTTTAAGTAGCAAGGGCGCGGGCGCGATTAACTCTGGCATTGAACGGGAATTTAAGCCGCAATCAAACAGGAAACGCCCGGCGAGATTTTGCGGATGAACTGGTCGCCAGGGGTGGAGACGATGACTGCCATGTGGGCCACGGCTATCAGCGAGAGAAAGAAAGAGGGAATGGGCCCAGGCGGTCAGTGACGCACTGGGTATGGCTGCGAGTGAGAGAGACAGAAGGGGGAACCCGGGTGGGCTTAGTGGGCTGGTTTCGCTGTTGGGCTAGAATAGTGGCGCTGGCCCTTTTTCTTTTCTTTACTCCTTTTCTATTTCTGTTTTGATTTTCTAGATCCATTTTCAAACAAATTCAAATGCCATTTGAATTCAAATTTGTTTTGGATTTTTGCAGAGTGTAACAATCATATTTCTGGGTGTAAAAACATGTGGTCTCTCTGTATTAGCTTGGTCCTATTGATCAAACAAAATAAACAGTGACATGGCACTTGATTTGATCAAGTTTTGAAAATGGTTTTAAATTCACATTTGTTTTGCAAATTTTTGGTTTAAGCATTAGCAAGCAAGCAAAACATTCTGAGAGCAACAAGGTTTGGTTTTGAACAAATAATTTCCCATTGGAGAGTTGTATTTGATTAATGCTTGATTACATAAAATAATAGCACTTAGTGCTTTGTTTCCTTGAAATGGATCTGATATTTGATCCCTAAACAATATGCATGCATGAATGATATGCAATCTTTGAAAACATGGTTTTAGGGATCTTACAATGGGGCAAGGGGTACCCCGTTGGTGGTTCTCTATGATACACATATACTTTCAATGACAAGAACTTGCTTGTGACAAAAGTTGAGTAGCATGAGGTTCGGTACTCGTACTCAAGGGGCATGATATTTTCAATCTATAATTTTTCAAGAATATAACTCTTATTTTCCCTCACTTTAACCTTAATCACTTGAAGATGCTTATGATAGGGGCAATGAGAGCTCAAAGCTAATAAGTACCATAATTTTTGGAAGCTTTATAAAACCATTTAATCCCTACTTCCCTCTACGAAGGGCCTTTCTTTTTACTTTTTGTTGAGTCTCCATATTCTATCTTTATGCACCAGTTAAGAAAGCATAGTTTTCATTCTGAGTTCAATGTGCATTATCCCAAAACTAGTTGATTTTTTCATAATTATGGTATTTCTTGTTCTTAAATTATTTATATCTAGTCACCCTTATGAACTTTTAAGGTGTCCTATGCATTTATGTTTTGCTATTCCATGAAGGACAAGCTGAATACCAATCTTGCTATGTTTTCTATATGTGAAACAAACAAATGTCTTTCAAAGAATTATTCATGATCTTTTGTTTGTGTAGCCTTTCATGTTGCAACATAGTTGCTATGTCTTATTCTTAGAAATACATATTTCATGCTTATGTTTAGAGTACTTTGATTCCAGCTATCAATGCTTTACAATACCTTGATCAAGATTGTGATGGTGCATGTCACCTCAAAAATTATTATTTTTATCACTTACCTACTCGAGGACGAGCATGGGTTAAGCTTGGGGATGCTGATACATTGTAAACGTATTTATAAGTTTTGATTCTCCATGCTTGTTTTACACCAATTGCTTTATGTTTTGCTTACACTTAATGGCATTTTTATGCATTTTCTAGAACTAACCCTTTAACAAGATGCCACAGTGCTAGTTCCTGTTTTCTGTTGTTTTTGGTTTCAGAAATACTAGTAAAGAAATATTCTCGGAATTGGACGAATCAAAAGCCAAAGTTCTTATTTTTGCTGACACGAGACGGAGTCCGGAGGCTAGAGGGAGACGCACCCCAGGGCGGCCACACCTGGCCCAGGCGCTGCCAGGGGGAGCGGCCCTAGGGTGTGGCCCCTAGCGCTCCATCGACCTCGCCCCTTCGCCTATATAAACCCCTTGAGGCAAAAACCAAAATGACACGGTCAGAATTCCACGAAAAAAGTCTGTAGCCGCCGCCACCGTCGTCCCTAGATCAGGAGGGATCTGAAGCTCTTCTCGGCATCCTGCCGGAGAGGGGATATCATCCCGGAGGCCTTCTTCATCACCATGCCAGCCTCCGGAGTGATGTGTGAGTAGTTCATCCTTGGACTATGGGTCCATAACAGTAGCTAGATGGTTGTTTCTCCTATTTTGTGCCATCGTGTTTAGATCTTGTGAGCTGCCTATCATGATCAAGATCATCTTATTGTAATGCTACATGTTGTGTTTGCGGGGATCCGATGGATATTGAGTATTATGTCGGATTGATTATTGTTCTATCATGTCTATGTTATTTGTGAACTTGCATGTTGTCCATTGCTAGTAGTTACTTTGGCCAAGTATTTGCTTATGACTCCAAGAGGGAGTATTTATGCTCGATAGTAGGTTCATGCCTCTGGTAATCTGGTAGAGTGACAGAAACTTCTGAGATTGTAGATGTGCTGTTGCTACTAGGGAGAAAAGAACAATCCTTTGTCCAAGGGCAATTGTATTGTTTACATTACACACTTTGCTTAATGCAATTATCTGTTGCTTGCAACTTAATACCCGAGGGTTGTTCGGATGATATCCCGGAGGTGGATTATTAGTCATAGATGCAGTTGGATTATGGTCTGTATATATCATGTTATAGTTCCCAAATGAATCTCACAGTGATCATCATGTCATGTACATGCATTGTTATACATTCTCTATTTGTCAGTTGCCCCGCTGTAATTTGTTCACCCAGCATGTTATTTATCTTATGGAGAAAACACCTCTAGTGAACTATGGACCCTGATCCATTCCTTCCCATTGATATTCCATCTACTGTTTACTGTTTACTTTCTGCAATTACCAGAAGCAATTACTTTCTTACACACTATACGTTTGATCCTTTGTTTTCAGCAAAGCCAGTGAGCTTGACAACCTCATTTATAAGTTGGGGCAAAGTATTTTGGTTGTGTTGTGTGCAGGTTCCACGTTTCTAGCAACACCTTTGCAAGTGGTTTCTTTCTCCTACTGGTTCGATAACCTTGGTTCTATAACTGAGGGAAAACTTGTTGTTGTGCTCATCATACCTTCCTCTTGGGGTTCCCAACATGCTTTACATCAACTGAGCCATCATCATCATATCATAAGGTAACTTGGCAGGAGCCACCTTAAGTTTATTCCTTGTACCTATAGAGGGTATTTCGCAGCTGTAGTACTAGCCGCCGGAGCGGCAGTGCTCTTCCTCTTTTGCTGACGTGGCGGAGGTGGCGGAGTCTGCTGACACGGTGGAGGTGGGGGAGTCTGCTGATGTGGCGGAGGTGGGAGAGTATGCTGACATGGCGGAGACTGCTGACGCCACGAAGGCGGGGGATACTGCTGATGCCGCAAAGGCGGGAAAGTCTGCTGATGCGGTGGAGCCTTTATACACGCTGGAGATTGTGATGGATTGCTACTAAGAGAAGTATGTGGCCTTGACGTCCAATTTGGAAGAATGATGTATTCCTTTCGCCATAGGACAATGTTATTCTTGGCTTCTCCCAATTCATTCAGATCGCCCTCACCTACAGGGAATTCAAGCTTCAACCCATAAAATGCGCTCATAACTTTGTCCACCCCGGCAACAACATAGCCATCTGGAACCGGAGAGCAATGGTAAGTTGGTCTAGGTCCAGAAACAGGTAAGGCAAAGCCGACCGCCAGCTTCATGGATATGTTCACAACTTTCACTTGTAGCTCACACATTGTTGACTCTGTGATATCATCACAGGGTAGCGACGAGCAATCGTCAGGTCATCAGCCGGGTGCTTTGTGGAAACCATCGTCAGATTATTAGTCGGGTTCTTCGTGGAAGCCATGCTGCTTTTCCGCCGAGATGGTGGGCCGGTAGCATCTTCGTCCTACCGCCGAGATGGTGGAAACCTTTCCATCCACCCCAGGTGAAAAAGACAAATGTCTGCCGAATCGGCAAGAAGTGGGTCTAGTTTGAACTACATGTACAAGATCTAATGCTCATGATTTTTTGAAATAATCATTTTTAGACTCACAATATCATGTTTCTTCACAGATCCAATGAGATTTCCAATGAGCCTTCAAAGATCCAATGAAAGTTTCAGAATACATATTGATTACATCTCAAAAACCACCAAAAGCAAAATTCAGAATACATATAGTCACTAGTTTCCTAAAATGCCTTGATTATGATCGCGTCGGCTGTAACCATGGAGTTGTAGGGGTTCGTAGCATGGAAAACAAAAATTTTCTATCGCATACAAACAAACAAGCCAAGATCTATCTACTAGATTGCAGCAACGAGTCGATGGAATAACTCACCCTCGAAGATTCCAAAGTGTTTAACGAGAGCAGATTCTCGTGGGTGATGTAGTACTCTTCCGATCTCAAGATCGCGTAGACGATCCTTCCAGCCAACAGCGTTCAAGAAGGCCTCCCGCAATCGGTCACACGTTCGGATTTGACGAAGACCTTCCTCTCCCTTGTTCCAAAGAAAATGGAGGTTGTAGCACTCTCCTCGCGAAGACAACGGCGCGTGGTACCGAAGTAGAGGGAAATCCCAGGCTTCGCCTTAAGCCGGCAAGTAGTATGGTGGAGCTTATGAGAGAGGCTATTAGTGGTCTAGTAATTAGACACACCAATTAGAAGGCTCTAAACCAATTAGAAGGCTCTAAACCGAAATAGCTCTAAACCGGGGTCTAGATCTAGGGTTTAGTTTAGAGGATAGGAAACTTGTGTGTGTAAGGAGGAGCCCTGCCCTCCTTATATAGGTGGGAGGGCTGGCGGCCAAGGGAGGAGTTCCTCCCAACTCGGCCTTGGGAGGTGCGCTGCCAAGGGGAGGAACCCTCCTCCAACTCGGCCTCCACCTCTCCTCCTCTTTTCCCACTTCCCAAAATTGCCGTTTGACTTTCAAACTAGCCGTTTGACTTTTCAATTTAGGATTTAAATAAACCCTTTATTTTGGACAGCGAGAACACCTAGTACATGATGCAATCATTCCAATATGTAATGACACATTCATGTACCCTTCCCTCCGAGTGCCGGACATTCCGGACCTTCTAGAATGTTCCCGATGAAAACACCTAACCATTCCCCAACTCCAAACGGACTTTCCTTATATGAATCTTATTCTCCGGACCATTCCGGATCTCCTCGTGATATCCCGGATCCCATCCGAGACTCGAACAACATTCGGTCTCTTTCTCATAATACCATAACTACTCAAACAACGTCAATCCTTATGTGTCTCCCTACGGTTCGTGAATTATGCGGACATGATCGAGACACTTCTCAACAATAACCAATAGAGGAATCTGGAAATTCATATGGCTCCACATATTTCTACGATTACTTTGCGATCGAATGAACCACTTACATACGATACCAATTTCCCTTTGTCTCACGATATGTTACTTATCCGAGGTTATGATCGCTTGTATCTCCGCATACCTAGTTCTTCCTCGTTCATCGATAAGTACTCTTTTCTCGTTCCTGATATGTGATCCCTTGTGACCAAGTCACATGCTTGCAAGCTAATTGGATGACATTTCACCGAGAGGCCCAGAGAATATCTATCCGTCATGTGGATGGACAAATCCCACTCTTGATCCATGTGTTTCAACCAATACTTTCCTAACACTCAACGCCACCTTTATAGCCACCACATTACGGTGTGGTGTTTGATGACATCAAAGCATCCATCCAAGAAAGGTGATATGCATGATCTCATGGTCGAAGGAATTAGGTTACTATGTATCGTAAAGCATATAGCAATTGAACTATTGAAATGACTTGATCTTTATGCTACGCTTGTCTATAGGAGTATGTCCACCATATCATTCTCCTAACGATATGATCTTGTTGTTGATAACATCTCAATGTTCATGATAGGGAAACCACAGTCATCAATCAACCAACAAGCTAGTGAAGTATAGAGGCTATACTAGGGACTTCAAATTTAGTTTACAAATCACACAAGTATTAATGGTTTCCTTGTTAATACTATTATAGCATGAATGTAAACATTTATCATAAACACAAAGATATATAATAATAACTACATTTATTATTGCCTCTAGGGCATATCTCCAACAGTCTCCCACTTGCACTAGAGTCATCTAATCTAGATTACATGGTAATATACCAACACCCATGGCAGCTTGGTGTTGGTCATGTTTTGCCCTCGGAGAGGTTTAGTCAACGGATCCGCCACATTCAGATCTGTGTGTACTTTGCAAATCTTTATATCCCCATCCTGGATATGTTCTCGAATAGCATGAAACGCAGCTTGATATGCTTCAGCTTCTTGTGTGACCTTGGTTCTTGCGCATTGGCTATGGCGCCCATGTTATCACAAAGAGATAGACATTGGGTCCAAAGACTAGGAACCACACCCAGCTCTGTAATGAACTCTTTCATCCATATCGCTTCTTGTGAAGCCTCCGAGCAGCCATGTATTCCGATTCAGTTGAAGATCTCACCACAACGCTTTGCTTTGCACTCCTCCACTAATCACTGCACCATTCAAAATAAATACGATCCAGTTGTGATTTAGAATCATCCGGATCGGTGTTCCAACTAGCATCGGTAACCATTAACAACGAGCTGTTCATCACCTCCATAAGAAAGAACCATACCCTTAGTTCTTCTCAAGTACTTAAGGATGTTTTTGATCACGTCCAATGATCCACTCGGATCACTTTGATATCTGCTAGTTAGACTAAACAGATATGCGATGTCGGGTCTAGTACATAGCATGGCATACATTAGAGATCCTATGGCTGAGGCATAGGAGTCTTACTCATCTTTTCTCTATCTTCTCGATGTCGGACTTTGAGTTTTACTCAAGGTCGATTGAGCAACATGGGCAAGAACCCTTTCTTGCTATCTTCCATTCCAAACCTCTTTAGAACTTTGTCCAAATATGTACTTTGTGACAATGATATTTGGCGTTTCGATCTATCTCTATAAATCTTTATGCCTAATATGTAAGCTGCTTCGCCAAGATCCTTCATTGAAAAACTATTATTCAAATACTCTTTGACACTATTAAGAAGGTCTACATCATTCCCAATCAACAATATGTCATCCACATACAGATTAAGAATGCTACTGAGCTCCCACTCACTTTCTTGTAAATACAAGCTTCTCCATAAGTTTGTATAAAACCAAAACTTTGATTACCTTATCAAAACGTTGATTCCAACCGGATGCTTGCTTCAACCCATAGATGGACCGTTGAAGTTTGCATACCTTGTTAGCATCTTTAGGATCGACAAAACCTTTGGGTTGCATCATATACAACTCTTCATCAATGTCTCCATTGAGAAATGCTGTTTTGACATCCATCTGCCATATCTCATAATCATAATATGCAGCGATTGCTAACATAATCCTCACAGACTTTAGCTTCGCTACCGTGAGAAAGTCTCATCGTAGTCAACTCCTTGAATTTGTCGAACCCTTTTATGCGACAAGTCGAGCTTTATAGACATAACATTACCATCAAGATCTGTTTTCTTCTTGAAAATCCATTTGTTCTCGACACCTTCCTACCATCCCAGTAAGTCCACCAAAGTCCATACTTGGTTTTCGTACATGGATCCAATCTCGGATTTCATGGCTTCTTGCCATTTATTGGAATGGGCTCATCATCGCTTCCTCATATGTCTCGGGGTCATCGGTTGTCCACCAACATGACATTCATAACGGAATCATACCAACTGGAGTGGTACGAGTTCTCGTTGACCTCCGAGGCTCAGAGCAACTTCAACCGAAGTTTCATGATCACCATCATTAGCTTCCTCTCTTATTGGTGCAGGCACCACAGAACTTCTTCCGTCTGCGCTACTGCACTTTCGAGAGAAGGTTCGACAACCTCGCCGAAGTTCTACTTTCCTTCCAAATCACTTCTTTCGAGAGAAATTCCTTCTAGAAAGGATCCATTCTGGCAACGAAGATTTTGCCTTCGGATCTATGATAGAAGGTATACCCAATAGTTTCCTTGGGGTATCCTATGAAGACGATTTTTCCGCTTTGGGTTCAAGCTTGTCCGCTGTAACTTCTTTACATAGGCTTCAAGATCCCCAAATTTTAAGGAGCGACAATTTAGGTTTCTTCCCAAACCATAATTCATATGGTGTCGTTTCAACGGATTTAGACGGTGCCCTATTTAAAGTGAATGCAAATTGTTTCTAATGCATAACCCCAAAATGATAGTGGCAAATCTGTAAGTGACATCATAGAACGAACCATATCTAAGAGAGTTCGATTACGACGTTCGACACACCATTACTGTTGTGGTGTTCCCGGCGGTCAATCAATGAAAAGTATTCCACATTTCTTCAAATGCTCGCCAAACTCGTAACTTAGATATTCACCTCCACGATCAGAACGTAGAAATTTAATCTTCTTGTTACGTTGATTCTCTACCTCACTTTGAAACTCCTTAAACTTCTCGAAAGTTTCGGACTTATGTTTCATGAAATAGATATACCCATATCTATTCAAATCATCCGTGAAGGTAAGAACATAACGATAACCATCATGATGCTACACTCATTGGACCACACACATCGGTATGTATGATTTCCAATAAGTCCTGTAGCTCGCTCCATCATACCATAAACTGGAGTCTTAGTCATTTTACCCATCAGACATGCTTCGCATCTTTCAAGTGATTCAAAATCAAGTGATTCAAGGAGTCCATCGAAATGGAGTTTCTTCATACGCTTCACTCCAATGTGACCAAGACGACAAAGGCCACATATAGGTCGAATTATCGCTTGATTTCAAACGTCTAGCCTCAATGTTGTTGATATGTGTATTTCCACTATCGAGATTCAATATGAATAGACCATCTATCAAAGGTGCATGTGCATAAAACACATTACTCATATAAATCGAACAACCATTATTCTCGGATTTAAACAAGTAACCGCCTCGCAATAAACAAGATCCCGATATAATGTTCATGCTCAACGCAGCACCAAATAACAATTATTTAAGTATAAAACTAATCCCGATGGTAGATGAAGAGGTAGCGTCAATCGCGATCACATCAACCTTTGATCCGCTTCCACGCCGCATCGTCACCTCGCTCTTCACTAGCTTCCGTTTATTCTGCAGCCTCTGCTTCGAAGTTACAAATATGAGCAACCGAACCAAGATCAAATACCTGTGCACTACTACGAATACTAGTGAGATACACATCAATAACATGTATATCAGATATACCTTTCTTCTTGATGTTGCCGTTCTTCAAATCCGCCAAGTACTTTGGGCAATTCCGCTTCAAAGGACCTACTCCCTTGCAAAAAAGCACTCAGCCAGGCTTAGGTCCAGCCTTGGTCTTCTTCGTCGTGGTAACTTTCTTACCACCCTTCTTGAAGTGTCCTTTGCTTAGACTTGCCTTTCTTGAATTTGGTGGTCTTATTGACCATCAACACTTGGTGCTCTTTCTTGATCTCCACTTCGCAGATTTTAACATAGCAAATAGTTCGCAACTCTTTGTTCATGTTCGCATGTTGTAGTTCATCACAAAGTTCTTGTAACTTGGTGGTAGTGATTGGAGGATGGTAAACCCCAAAGTATTAGGAATCACTATACCCAAACTTTGAAGTTTATTTATGCGTCTGCACATCTTAAGCACATGCTCACCGACCAGACTACCCTCTTCCATCTTGCGGTTAAAGAACTTTTCGTAAGCTTCATAACTTTCAATTGCCGCATGAGTCTCAAAAATTAATTTGAGATCCTCGACAATATCATATGGGTCCGACTCTTCAAACCTTTTCAAGCTCCGATTCTAAACCATACAAGATAGCACACTGAACTATGGAGTACCGATTCTTCCGAGGTAAACATTCTTTACTTCATCGGTAGCATCAGCTGCGTGGGTCACCTAGCGGTGCATCCAAAGACATAGGTCAAATTACCAATGTGAGGACAATCCTCAATTTGGAACCAATCCGAAGTTGCTTCCATTGTTTTTCAACTTTTCTTTCTCTAGGAACGCATTAAAATTGATGGTAGGGCTGCCATTGATCTACAACATATTTGCAATAGTTTAGACTAAGTTTATGACAAATTGAGTTCAAATTAATTAATGAAATTAAACTAGGTGAACTCCCACTCAAAACAACATCCCTCACATTGTTTTAGTGATCACATCCAAATCCACTACATCAACACCGATCATCACGAGAGTTGATATAGTTTTAATGGCGAACAATCATCATGTTCATCATATCTACTATATGATTCATGCTTTACCTTTCGTGATCCGTGTTCACGAGGCCATGTCCGTACATGCTAGGCTCCAAGATCAAACCTTAGCTACCGCATAAGCAAATCTGGCTTGCTTACGTTGTATTCACCGCGGAATCAAAGACACCCGATCATCACGTGGTGCTTCAAGCAGCAAGCTTTGGCAACGGTGCATACTAAGGGTGAACACTTTAGAACTTGAAATTTATGTGCATGAGGGATCATCTTATAATGCTACCGTCGTCTACTAAGCAATACAAGATGCATAAAGGATTAACATCACATGCAATTCATAATATGTGATATGATATGGCCTTTCTTCTTTGTGCTTCCGATCTCCATCTTCAAGCACGAACATGATCTCCATCATCACCGCATAGCATCAAGGTCAATGACGCTTCTTCATGGTTGTCGCCCACCAGCTTCAACTATTACAACTATTTTGAATAGACACGCAGGTCTTAACAGAAATTAAAGACAACCATATGGCTCTGCCGTTGCCAACTTACAATAAGGATCATTGCATACATCAAATATAATCACAATTATGGCCATATCACATCATCAGACACCCGCAAAACAAAGTTAGACGCCTCTACTTTCTTTGCATATTTTACGTGGTTTGGGGCTTTCCATAGGTGTCGTTCTAACTCACGAACAAGAACCACAACATTGATACTAGCATTGTTGATTACCCGTTGTAAATTGGATCTTTACTATGCTAGGAGAAACAGCACCCATAAAGCCACTTATGCAAAACGAAGTTGCATGTCAAGCGTGGAGCAAGTCTCATGAACGATGTCATGTAAGGTTAGCGGGCCGCTTCATCCCAACATACCACAAGATGCAAAGTACACAAAAGCAATCTACAATAAAAGCATCAACGCCCACAATGACCATTGTGTTCTACTCGCAACAGATCTACATATAGACACGGCTCGATACCCTCGTGGGGTTCGTAGCATGGAAAACAAAAAATTTCTATCGCATACAAACAAACAAGCCAAGATCTATCTACTAGATTGCAGCAACGAGTCGATGGAATAACTCACCCTCGAAGATTCCAAAGTGTTTAACGAGAGCAGATTCTCGTGGGTGATGTAGTCGTACTCTTCCGATCTCAAGATCGCGAGACGATCCTTCCAGCGCTGCTCCTCATGAGCGCCCCGCAATCGGTCACACGCTCTACTGACGAAGACCTTCCTCTCCCTTGTTCCAAAGAAAATGGAGGTTGTAGCACTCTCTCGCGATTCCGAAGACAACGGCGTGGTACCTAAGTAGAGGGAATCCCGCAGGCTTCGCTTAAGCAAGTAGTATGGTGGAGCTTATGAGAGAGGCTATTAGTGGTCTAGTAATTAGACACACCAATTAGAAGGCTCTAAACCAATTAGAAGGCTCTAAACCAAATAGCTCTAAACCGGGTCTAGATCTAGGGTTTAGTTTAGAGGATAGGAAACTTGTGTGTGTGGAGGGGAGCCCTGCCCTCCTTATATAGGTGGGAGGGCTGGCCGCCAAGGGAGGAGTTCCTCCCAACTCGGCTTTGGGAGGTGCGCCGCCAAGGGAGGAACCTCCTCCAACTCGGCCTCCACCTCTCCTCCTCTTTCCCACTTCCCAAAATTGCCGTTTGACTTTCAAACTAGCCGCTTGACTTTTCAATTTAGGATTTAAATAAACCCTTTATTTTGGACAGCGAGAACACCTAGTACATGATGCAATCATTCCAATATGTAATGACACATTCATGTACCTTCCCTCCGAGTGCCGACATTCCGACCTTCTAGAATGTTCCCGATGAAAACACCTAACCATTCCCCAACTCAAACGGGACTTTCCTTATATGAATCTTATTCTCCGACCATTCCGGATCTCCTCGTGATATCCCGGATCCCATCCGAGACTCCGAACAACATTCGGTCTCTTTCATAATACCATAACTACTCAAACAACGTCAATCCTTAAGTGTGTCTCCCTACGGTTCGTGAATTATGCGGACATGATCGAGACACTTCTCCAATAACCAATAGAGGAATCTGAAATTCATATGGCTCTACATATTTCTACGATTACTTTGCGATCGAATGAACCACTTACATACGATACCAATTTCCCTTTGTCTCACGATATGTTACTTATCCGAGGTTATGATCGCTTGTATCTCTGCATACCTAGTTCTTCCTCACATCGATAAGTACTCTTTTCTCGTTCCCGTGATATGTGATCCCTTGTGACCAAGTCACATTCTTGCAAGCTAATTGGATGACATTTCACCGAGAGGGCCCAGAGAATATCTATCCGTCATGTGGATGGACAAATCCCACTCTTGATCCATGTGTTTCAACCAATACTTTCCGAACACTCAACGCCACCTTTATAGCCACCCTGTTACGGTGTGGTGTTTGATGACATCAAAGCATCCATCCAGTAAAGGTGATATGCATGATCTCATGGTCGAAGGAATTAGGTTACTATGTATCAGAAAGCATATAGCAATTGAACTATTGAAATGACTTGATCTTTATGCTACGCTTGTCTATAGGAGTATGTCCACCATATCATTCTCCTAACGATATGATCTTGTTGTTGATAACATCTCAATGTTCATGATAGGGAAACCACAATCATCAATCAACCAACAAGCTAGTGAAGTATAGAGGCTATACTAGGGACTTCAAATTTAGTTTACAAATCACACAAGTATTAATGGTTTCCTTGTTAATACTATTATAGCATGAATGTAAACATTTATCATAAACACAAAGATATATAATAATAACTACATTTATTATTGCCTCTAGGGCATATCTCCAACAGGAGTATCTTCATCATTTAACACGATGCTTGGGTCGGTGTTCACTGTGAAGGGCAGAATTTCATCAAACTTATTATAATCTTCCGACATGTCTGTCTTGTCCTCTACTCCCACGATGTTTCTTTTCCCTGAAAGAACTATGTGGCGCTTTGGCTCATCGTATGATTTATTCATTTGATTATTTTTCCTTTTTTTGGTTTGGTAGACATTGTCCTTCACATAGAAAACCTGAGCCACATCATTGGCTAGGACGAATGGTTCGTTCGTGTACCCAAGATTGTTGAGATTCACTATTGTCATTCCGTACTTCTTGTCTACCTCAACCCCTCCTCCTGTCAGCTTGACCCATTTTCAGCGAAACAAAGGGACCTTAAAAGAAGGTCTGTTGTCAAGTTCCCATATCTCCTCCATGTAACCATAACGTGTGTCCTTTTCCCATTGTTGTTTGTTGCATCAATGCGGACACCAATGTTTTGGTTGGTTCTCTTTTTTATCTTGGGCGATTGTGTAAAATGTATTCTCATTTATCTCATACCCTTGGAAAGTCAATACAGTCGAAGATGGTGTCCTGGCAACAAGTACAGTTGATCTTCAACAATAGAGTTATTCATGAGATGTGTTTGCAACCAACTGCCGAATGTCATCTTGTGTAAATGTGTAATCGAGTCGTCAAACTGCCCTGGGTGTTTGGAGCGTAAAATTTTCTTGTGTTCATTGATATAGGGAGCCACCAAGGTGGAACGTTGTAGAACTCTATAGTGTGCTTGCGTGAAAGAATGCCCGTCTCTGCATATTATTGCTTTCTTTCCTAGCATACCTTTTCCACCGAGTCTCCCCTCGTGCCGGGATTGAGGAACACCAATCAGCTTAAGGTCAGGAATAAAGTCAACACAGAACTCAATGACCTCCTCTGTTCCATAGCCCTTGGAGATTCTTCCTTCTGGCCTAACACGGTTATGGACATATTTCTTGAAGACTCCCATAAACCTCTCAAAAGGGAACATATTGTGTAGAAATGTAGGACCAAGAATGGCAATCTCTCCGACTAGGTGAACCAGGAGATGCGTCATAATATTGAAGAAGGATGGTGGGAACACCAACTCAAAACTAACAAGACATTGGACCACATCATTATGTAACCTTGGTAGAATTTCTAGATTGATTACCTTCTGAGAAATTGCATTGAGGAATGCACAAAGCTTCACAATGGGTAGTCGAACAGTTTCCGGTAGAAGCCCCCTCAATGCAATCAGAAGCAATTGGGTCATAATCACGTGGCAGTCATACGACTTCAGGTTTTGGAATTTTTCTTTGCCACATTTATTATTCCCTTTATATTCGATGAGAAGCTAGACGGGACCTTGATACTGCTCAGGCATTCAAAAAAGATTTCCTTCTCTCCTTTGGTAAGAGCATAGTGATGGCAACAATCTTTGCTCTTTGTTGGAACTCCAAGTGTAGAGTGTTGTAGCAAGCTTCTTTTACCCACAAGGGTGACTCAAGGGTTTATATAGAACTCTCGGGGAACTAGATGTGGGAAGTTAATTTGTATTGTCCTCGTCAAGCAATCTGAAAAGTAAATAAGATGTCTTGTGTCCCCAACTCCACCAAGTGGTTGTCAAGCACAAGGTTTCGTATTAGTAATATGAAATAATAATGTAACTAAAAATAACTAAATAAGTTAAACACAATAACACAATGTAAAACTAAAATAAATAAAGTATCTAAATGCAAATGGAATGATATGGAAAGTAATTAAGTTGTTTTGGGGTTTTTATAAGTGATTTCAAGTATGGAAAGTATTTTTGTATTTTCGAAATATTAAATTGCAGAAAATATAAAAGATAGTAATGGTAATGGAAAGTTTTTTCTTATGATTAAAATTGGACCAGGGTTCATGGGTGCACTTGTCTACTCTCTTTTTAAGTTGTAGTGATCACAAAACAATTTCTCAATGATAAACAATCATGGAACTTTTACATGTGTTTGATAAGCATTCATATGGGCATCACGTCCTAACATAAAGATAATATCAATCTTACTTATACTCCACAAGAAAGGGAATCCTCCATGCAATCTTGAATTAAGAAATAGATCAGAGTATAGCCTTAAGTAATATGACATGATGTTTGAAATACAAATATGCTACCTTGATCTAACAAGATTATCACACTGTCACATGATAATTATAGGACATGATTTCACTTTATCCCTAGTGAGGTAGCAAAAGAAAGGTAAAAACCAAATTAGATGTTGAATATAGTTGTCACAAATCAATCTCTACCACCATGCTACTCCATTTAATACACACTTCTCCCCATACAAGATCTTGCATACAAGTTGGATCAAAACAAGTAATTTAGATCGGGGTAGATCATATGCATCTATCAATACATCTTACACAAAATAGGTTCCAATCTCATAGATCAAATCATAGAATAAAGATCCACCACATAGGAATTACATATATGACCATAATCATGTTGTTCAATGGTACTAGATCTATGAAGAACACGAGATAAATAGATAAAGCTACTACCACAAACCCATAGTCCAGAGGTGGACTACTCCCTCTTGATCATGGTGATGATGTTGGAGACGTTGGTGGAGATGGAGATCCCTCCAAAGGCGGCTCCGGCGGAGTTTCCCCCTCCAATCGTGGATGAATCTGACTCTGTTTGGCGGTGTTTTCGTCTTTGGTGTGCTATCTGTCGAGGACGCCCTAGGGGGGTACTTATATAGTGGCTTTTAGGTCAAAAGAACTCCGCAGGTGAAAGATTGAAGCGAATCGGACGGCCAAGAGCGAAAAAAGGTAGGAGGGCACGCCTCCCCTTGCTGGGCGCTCCCTATGGTCTCTTTTGCCCTTCAGAGCCTAGTTTAGGTGTTTCTTCGTGCCTTAGGTGGTTCTCGTGGATAAAAAATGATGTTCCCAGAAGATGAGATCTTTTGACTCCGTATAGGTCCTAAAACATCAAAAACATGAAAACCAGGGTTTTTCTGCCCTGCAGGGTTATAACCAAAATAAGGGGGGTCATTGGTAAATCCCCATAAATCAATGTACAACATGGATATAACATAATATATGATGCAAATATGTGGGTGAACATGTTAACAAAGTGCAAAGTTCATGTATGCATTTTACATGCATCACATAGCTGGCAGGACGACGTCCTTTATCCGTCTCATTCTCTCGATGCATGTTGTGTTTATCTTTCATACGGTATTGGTCCTGCCGTGCTTCCAGTGTATCTTTTATCTTCCCATACACTCCCAGGAAGCCTAGAAGGTTCATACAAAGATTCTTCGTCACATGCATCACGTCGATTGAAGAGCGGTCCTCTAGGACTTTCCAATAGGGTAGCTCCCAAAATATAGATTTCTCCTTCCACATGGGAGCGTGTCCAGCAGCTTCATTCATAACAGATTAACCGCCAGGACCCTTTCCATATATTACTTTTAGATCCTTGACCATACCTAATATATCATCACCAGTACGGTGGACAGGATTCTTCCGATGATCTGCCTCGCCTTTGAAATGTTTGCCTTTCTTTCTTACGGGATTATTGGTTGCAAGAAATCGATGATACCCTAGGTCCACAACCTTCTTACATTTATCCAAATATACGCTATCAGTCTCATATAAACAGTGTGTGCATACACTGTATCCCTTGTTTGTCTATCCTGATAGGTTACTAAGAGCAGGCCAATCATTGATTGTTACGAAAAGCAATGCTCATAGGTCAAATTCCTCCTTCTTGTGATCATCCCACGTACGTACGCCGGTTTCATGCCACAACTGTAGAAGTTCTTCAATTAATGGCCTTAGGTACACATCAATATTGTTGCCGGGTTGCTTCGGGCCTTGGATGAGCACTGGCATCATAACGAACTTATGCTTCATGCACAACCAAGGAGGAAGGTTATAGATACATAGAGTTATAGGCCACATTCTATCACTGTAGCTGTGCTCCTCAAAAGGATTCATGCCATCTGTACTTGTACCAAACCTTAAGTTCCTTGGATCATCTGCAAAGTCTGAGTACTCTCTCTCGATTTTTCTTTACTACAACCCATCAGCGGGCTGTCTCAACACAGAGTCTTTCTTGCGGTCTTCTTTGTGCCATCGCAAAAACTTGGCATGCTCCTTATTTCTGAACAAACGTTTCAACCGTGGTATTATAGGAGCATACCACATAACCTTGGCAAGAACCCTCTTCCTAGGTTGCTCGCCCTCAACATCACCATGGTCATCTCGTCTGATCTTATACCGCAGTGCAGTGCATACCGGACATTTATATAAATTCTCGTACTCCTCAACACATGATGAGCTCAGATCACTGTACAGCTTCGTTGGGAAACCCCAAGAGGAAGATGTGATGAGCACAGCAGTAAATTTTCCCTCAGTTATGATACTAAGGTTATCAAACCAGTAGGAGGAAGGAGAAGACTCCAAGGTGTTGCTAGCAACTTGGAATCCTGCACAACACAAACTCAAGACTTTGTCCCAACTTACAGTGAGGTTGTCAATCTCACTGGTTTGCTAAAAACAAAGGATTAAATGTATAGTGTGGAAGGTAATGGTTGCATGTAGAGAGTAAACAGTAACAGTAGATGATGTATCAATGGTAAAGATTAAACCGGGGTCCACAGTTCATTAGAGGTGTTGTCCTTAATAAAGATAACATAACATGTTGGATGAACAAATTACAGCGGGGCAATTGACAGGACTGAGCATGGCATAACAATGCAAATACTATACATCGTGATTCCTATGAGATTTGATTGGGCATTACAACAATATACATAGACCGCCATCCAACTGCATCTATGACTAGTAATCCACCTTCAGGTTATCATCCGAACCCCCTCTAGTATTAAGTTGCAAGCAACGGATAACTGCATTAAGCAATGTGTGTAAAGTAAACAATACAATTGTTCCATGAACAAAAGATTGTTGTTTTCTCCCTAGCGGCAACAACACATCTACAACCTTAGAGATTCCTGTCACTTCCCCAGATTACTAGAGGCATGAACCCACTATCGAGCATAAATACTCCTTCTTGGGGTCACTAGCATCTACTTGGCCAAGATAGCTACTAGCAACAAAGAGAATGCAAGATCACAAACAACACAAACATGATATAATCAATAATCAATAAGACATGATAGAATCAATAATCAGTCTGACATATCAATCTCAATATCCATCAGATCCCCGCAAAGACAACATGTATGATTACAAATAGATGATCTTGATCATGAACGGAGCTCACAAGATCTAAACATGATAGGACAAAGGAGGAGAATCAACCATCTAGCTACTGTATGGACCCATAGTCCAAGGGTGAACTACTCACACATCATACCGGAGGTTGGCATGGTGATGAAGAAGGCCTCCGGGATGATTTCTCCCCTCCGGCAGGGTGCCGGGAAGATCTTTAGACCCCCCCCCCGATCTAGGGACGATGGTGGCGGCGGCTACAGACTGTTTCGTGGAGATCTTATCGGGTACTTAGGGTTTTGGCATCGGGGGACTTTTATAGGTGAAGAGGCGAGGCAGGAGGGCGGCCAGGGGGCCCACACCCTGCCCTGGCGCGACCTAGGGTGGGCCCGGGCCTAGGGGTCTGGTCACCCTGTGGCGCCCCTCCGTCTCTCCTCTAGACTCTGTGTTCTCCTCAGTGAAATATTGACTTTGTCTTTTGTCCCGTCCAATTCCGAGAATCTTTCCTTAGTATCTTTTCTGAAAACAAAGACAGTAGAAAACAGGCAAATGGCGCTGCGGCATCTTGTTAATAGGTTAGTCCCAGAAAATGTATAAAAATACCTCAAAGTGTAGATAAAGCATAGCAAATTTGATACTAAACAAGCATGGAACATCAAAAATTATAGATACGTTTACGACGTATCAAGCATCCCCAAGGTTAACTCCTGCTCGTCCTCGAGTAGGTAAGTGATAAAAAGAATAATTTTTGAGGTGACATGCACCATCACAATCTTGATCAAACTATTTGCAAGCATTGAAACCTGGGATGAAAGTACTCTAAACATGATCATTAGATATGAAGTTCTAACAATAGGACATAGTAACTATGCTGTAACATGAAAGGATACAAACAAAGATCATGAATAATAATGCATCGAAAGACGTTTGTTTGTTTCACATATAGAAAACATAGCATAGTGGCATTCAACTTGTCCCTCATGGAGTAGCAAAACATAAATGCATAGGACACCTTCAAAGTTCATAAGGGTGACTAGATACAAATAGTTCAAGAACAAGCAATATCAACATTATGAATCAATCAATAAATATTGGGACAATGCACATATAACTAAGAATGACAACTATGCTCTCCTAGTTGGTGTATATAGATAGAAGGTGGAGACTGTCACATCCCAAAAATTTCCAAATTTTGAAATGTGAAAAATAAACAAACAAAAGAAACAAATGTTGAAATTTAGAGTGAAAAGAAACTTTTGCCTCTAATTGGAAACATCAAAAACCTTACTTGAACAAAATTTTAATGAAAAGGAAACAAACTAATTTTCAAACAAGTCAAATGCATCCTTTCATGGAATGTATCTTGAATTTAAAGCACTTGGAAAAGTTGAACAAAAACTCTAAACCCTAATGAAAAAAAATCATCTCCAAGATCACTCTAAGACTATGGCCTTGTTACATATACAAATTTAGCAACAAACATTTCTAAATGATCAACAATGGTAAACAAAAATATTATAAAACCATGGGAATTGATTTCACTCAATTTGGAGCCATGGATAAAAACTTATGATTTTAATAAGATAAAAGAAAATATCCCAAGGCTAATAAAGCTCCTAGCAAAAATCCATATCAAATTGTGAGCAAAGTAATCCTAAAGGGATTTAAAAAGATAAATAATTATTAAATAAAATTATACAAGGTTGAATCACTATTTTTGGAGCTATAAATAAAAAGATATGAGTTTTATAAGATAAAGAAAGGATTAAATAAATAAGAAATATTTAAAAGACAATTTAAATCTTGGACAAATCCATAAGCAAATGGAATTAAATTAATTCAAATAAAATAAAGTAATAAAATATTATTTAAATAAAATTATATGGGTTTATGAATCATATTAAATTTTATTTAAATAAAGACAAAATACCTCACTTATTTTAAAAGGATATTAAATAACAATAAAAATATATCGAGCTGGATTAAATAGCACACTAATACATGGTATAAACCTACTGAAATGTTTTGGAAATAATTCGAATTCAAATTAAAGCTTGAATCAAATGTTTTGAATAAAAACAGAAAATAGAAACAGAAAAAGGAAAAAGAATAAGAAAAAAATAGAAAACAAACCCAACCCTGCAAACCAGTCCAAACCCCAGGCCCAACAGAAGCCCGACAACCAGCCCACCCGGCACTCCCTCTCTCCCTAGATCTTTTCTCACCCCCCTCACTGACTGCTTGACCCCACCGCCATGTCGACCTCACGCGACAGACCCGCTCATCCCTTGACCGTTTCTTGCCGAGAATTACACCGCGTAAATTCACTTAACTGCGCCAGCAATCCGTCCCCATGACCATGCTCACTTATTCCCTTCTGCCCCATCTCCATTTCCCCTCAAACGCTGCACCCCGAGAGCCCCCAGGCTGCCTCATTTTGGCTTGCACCGCCACGGCCACTAACGAGCTCCGACGCCGATTCCGGCGATCTCCGACCGCCCCTGCCCCTGGATCACACAATCTTGCTCACCAACCCCATATGCACCTACTGATGCTTCCCGTGTGCTTACGCGTTCCCCAGAGGCTCGGCTCCGTCATCGTCTGTACGCCACTGACGATAAACGTAACTCCTACGAGCGATTGTCGACGAACCTGTGCGCCCCTTGCCCTCTTGTAGGTTTCCCCGCGACCCTTGTACTCATGCACATCTCCCTAATGCTCTGCCTTGCTCTCTTGCGTCCCAGGTATTCGCCTCCGTCTTCACCTGTATACCACTGGCGCTGACGCAGCTCCGATGAAGAATCCACAACGACCCCATGCGCCCCTTCATCAACGGAGACCACCTTGAGAACCCCCTCGACCTCGCGAACCTGGTAAATTCTGGTACCCCCTCCCTTGCCCCTAGCATCGTCGGACCATCGTCGCCCGAAGCACCACCGACGCGCGTCGCTAGCAGCGCCACCCAATCTTGGCCAAAGCGCTGTAGTCCATCGGATGCACATCCTAGGGTGTAGATTAGATGACTTATCGAAGGGGTACATCTTGATCTACGCCGTGCGATCCCACTTAGATCTAATGGCTCACGTTGGTGATCCGTGCAAAATGGTATCGGCCAGTAAGATTAAGACACTTGGCCAGTCTAGTTCAGACAAAATTCCAGAAAATGTTTTTAGATGTTTAAACTTGCAAAAATCATAACTTTTGATCTGATTGTCCAAAAATTGCAAATTTTATATCAATGGATTCAGAAAAATGAAAAAAATTAAGATATGGCCCTAGTTTGGTCATTTGCTTCTGAAAAATTGGATTTGTATGCAGAAACATTAATAGGACTATTTTGAGTATAAAAATGTTCTAAAAATTACTTTTGAGTAAATCCTTTTGCAAATGGTTTTTAAACCTTCTGACCATAAACACTAACATTTGAATTTAAAAATATATTTAGTTAACACTAGAAATTATTACTTTAAATAAAAGCATTTCTAGTAAAACAAAAATGATTTAAAAGGCATATTTTCACTAACTTGATTTTAAATGAATTGCCACTTTTATAAAAGACTAGTAGGTTTTTTGAAATGTTTAGAGCCTTGTTAGAAACCACTTTTTCAATAAAACAACCTTTTGCATGCTTTCATGCATTTATTTGTTTTATTGTTTTGTGTTCTGAATTATTTGAGTGCTAGTTTTGAATGTGTGCTTTGCTTGAATGTATTGTAGTGAACTTTGAGGAGTGTGACAATTGCAAGATCAAGGAGAGTACCTAGATTCTCTACTAAAAAGTCAAGTGATACTTTGGTCATCAAAAGTCCTATCTTTTCCATGTTGCATTAGTGATATTTTGTAGTATGTATGATAGGACTATTTTTATATATTGTTATGCTATATTAGATCCTATACAATATATCTTGGTAGGAATCTTCCTAAGTTAAGA
Source organism: Avena insularis (assembly GCA_023614405.1). Lineage (NCBI taxonomy): Eukaryota > Viridiplantae > Streptophyta > Magnoliopsida > Poales > Poaceae > Avena > Avena insularis. Next base: position 19,670,516 of record CM042684.1, read on the forward strand.
GACATGTTATGCTAGTATGCTTAGCCTAGCTATTAGAATTCAAGGGTGGAATATTCATGCTATGATATTATGCAAAGTCTATGACTATGTTTTTGATTAATAAAACAACTATGTGAATGAATCACCTAGGTGGAATGGGAAGATTGTTTGTGTTGAGTGGTTACACAAGGCCCATGTATATGGTTTACACTTGTGTATGGACACCCATGAACGAAGAGATTTGAGATGTTTTGTGTTGAGAAGCTTCCAGTGGAGCCACATGGCATATGGGCTTTGCCTTGACCAACTAGGTTGCAAGAACTCAGACAGACAGAGAGTTGGTGGTAGTGATGATAGGATGGAACACGTCTGTGCTGATCAGAGGGATTGTTTCTGAAAAGTCTTGTCTCGATGCATGTCGAGTCTTGTGGGAAAAGTGCACCACCTCTCGAGAGGGTAAACCCTAAGTACTTAGTCGTGTTCACAGTAATGGACATTTTGAGCATCAAAGACATTGAAATGATCAAGAATCTTCTCATCACAATTTCTCTAAGTTAAAACTTGTTGGGTGAACAAGGGAAGCACCTGGTGTGTATCCAGTGTGCCATGTGTGATGAAATGTTTTGATAAATAGAAAAACTGTTTTCAAAGGATAGGGAAAACTTATTTTATGCAAAGGCCAGTCAAAACTAAACTTAGCCATATATTCATGTAGATGATGGAATCTCCATATCATTATGATATCACTTGCCAATATAATTCAAATGTATTAACCCTTGTGGCTATAACTTATCATGTTGCAGGGTTTTTTGATGTTAGTGAAGTTTGTTGAGTAGGGATTACAAGTCTACAACCAACATGATTGCCTATGGCATATGAAGATGAAGGACTCCATGCTTTAGTTATATCTGCTGCTTTGTAATAATATAGCCATATGAGCTATGTAAGATGTAATGAACTAGTTTATTCCTGGTTATGAGTTGTAATATGACCTTTGTTTCTTGATATTACATCTTAAACTGTGGGTGCTAGCTAATCGATCCAGGGACTAGCATTGTAAACACAGGGATCTCCACCTTATCAGGTTGGGACCTCTATAGAGACTCAATATAAAAGTGGAAAGCAAGGCCCTTCAAAAAGGGAAGCAGGGATTTCAAGTTTCATAAAGAGCTTCCAAAAATTATGCCCCTATCATAAGCATCTTGAAGTGATTAAGGTTAAAGTGAACAAAGTATGGAGTATATGATTGACAAAGTATAAGTTGGAAATCTCATGTCCCTTGAGTACGAGGGCCGTTCTTCATGCTACTCAACTTTATTTACCACTAATTTCTTGTCATTGTAAGTATATGTGTATCATAGAGAAACGCCAACGGGGTACCCCTTGGCCCATGACACAGGAGCTATCCCATATCAAAATGACAAGGCAACAAATAATGACCATCTCAACAATATTCTTATCTACCATAGGAAAATGGTTCTTTTTTCTCTTCTTTCCTCTCTTTTTTTCTTTTTCTCTTCTCTTTTTTCTATCTCTCTTTTTTATAAGAAGAATGCTTCATAGATTGCTCACTATGGTGATGTTGCAAGTCTCCACCATGATTAGGCATGGCTTAGGCTAGCGGCCTATGCGTTTCTCTAACACATGTACATAACTCCATGGACTTACAAGATCCCCTTTTATTTCACACCGCCGACATCCATAAACAAAAGAGCATGATATCAACTGGGTAGATATTTACAGGTGTTGAAAGCGTTCCCTGTGACAGCACGGTTCTGCTAATTCCCAACTTATAAGTTCAAGAATATACAACATAAATGACACAATGGTTCAAGTTTATTAGGGGCAAGAAAAATAAAGTGTGCCATCAAGTTTGTGAGAGCTTTTGTAACACCCTCGCCTGATAAGGCTAAGTTCATGTGTATAGTGCCAATCCCTGGATCGGTTCACTGGCACACACAGTACAGATGAATACCAAAGAATTTAACAGTGCATCATAAATAATGAATTGATCTAGAATTTACATTATTACAATAATGCTTAGCTCAAGGCTAGCTCAATATCAAGTAGCATACGGAAGCATAAACAATTGATAGGCTCCATCTTCAATTGTGCCACAGGCGAACAACTGTTGAGTGGAGTATCGCGACCTATTCGATCACTCAGAATTGGAATAATAACCTGCAACATAAAACGTAGCAGCCCCGGAGGGTCAATACATGGAATGTATGCCAAGTAGAGCTATTAAAGGAGACAATAGTGATAATATCTACATGCATATTTGGCAAGTGGAGTTGTGGCTAGCTTGCATTTGCAAATACCTTTGTCCTACTTTCATAAATAGGTTTTGATTTTCTTTGAAAAGATCCCAATTAAGTTAACCCATCAACATTAAAGCAATTAGGAAATTAGAATGAGCGAGAAACTTGTCATGGACTCAATATCAAGCAACTCAGATATCCATAACCGGGGACACGACTAATCGATTAGTTTATACACCCTGCAGGGGTTAGTACACTTTACCCATGTGACTTGGCCAGCCCAGCTCGTACCACCACTCTCATATTGGGTGATGATAGGGATAAGTCTAAGAAGGGACCGTTCAGGAAGTAGCTCCACAAACCCGACACGCACCGGTCCAACCTACCAAAATTCTACATCTCTGGATATGTGGGTTCGAGTTACCACAACCTACTGAGTCCAACCAACCGCCCATTTCATTATTGGTACATGGTTGTACACGTAAGCTACAAAATAAAGAAGCCAATCATTTTCTCTCGATACCTGGGTGCATTTCCGCATTGATACCACCAAAATTTACAATCCCATCACACCCAGGAGATTCGTTGATTAAGTTGTTTTTAGTTTTCGCAAACCAACACATTTAGAAACAACTTCAGTGATGTAACCCAGCCCTCGTTCATCATAGCATGGCTAAGCACATCTACCAATGGTGGTTCATCTATAGGGAAAACCCTACCACATAATAGGACATAGCATAGCGATAGTAATATCCTACACATGCATCTACAAAATACACGACAATGCATTGAAAATAGTAGGAAAACATCATGAATAAAGTAGCATCTACTTGCCTTGGTTGTAGCGGTCGAACGAACAATCCTCACACGAGCAAGCGTTGCACTCGTCACAATCTACACGATTCAATTGCAATCACATAAACAAACCAAACACAATCATATAAAAACATGACAATGCAAGGTGCATGCATGACGAGTTGAACATTGCTACAGTTGCTTTATACAATCTTATTCAGTACACCTACTGTATGCATGCATGGAAAAATAATTTAAGTGCATAGAAAACAAAGCATGCAATTTTAAATGACCAACAATTGAGCTATAACCCAATTATTTAGCCACTGCTATTAAACTTGTTTGTAAAATCTTGGAAAAATATCCACTATGTAGGCAACCTAAAATAGAACCAGTACCAACTGGAATCACTCAAAAAGGATTTGTATAATTCCCTGGGCAATTAAATTACTCTAGTAAGCCTTTTTATAGATTCTGCAAATTCCAGTACTGTAAGTCTACCTTTTTAATTCACTGAAAGATTCCACTTGTTCTACTGATTCCAGGAACATCTTATTTGCAATTTTTGGAGTTGTAGAACTTTTTCTATGAATTTATTACTATAAAAAGGCCATTAAACTATTTAATTAATCACGGAAAAACTTTGCTGCAAAAGTATGAAACAATTGTACAGCAATATTCTACATGAAAAACTGAATCGATCCATATCTTATTTGAAATTTTTGGCCTAGTAAATTAATAGATATGAATTTTTCAAGATTGAAACTAAATCTGCCAATTTAAATCGATTTAATTAAATCAAAATTCGAGCTGACCAGTCAAATGCTGAGTCAGCGCTGACGAGGCAGTTGACTAGTCTTTAGTCAACTGCTGACTAGTCAGCGCCCAATCTGGGCCGTCCATCTGCAATCGAAGGGCAGGGAGTGGCGCATGGAGGAGAGGCTCACCGGTGGCATCGAGTTCGACGGGGGAGGCGGCTCCGAGGTTTGGCGGTGGCTGGGCGACGTACGACGTGTGAAAGGCGACGGAGAAGCTCTAGGTGGCGACGGTGTGCGTTCTCGCATCCACGGGCGACGGTGCTGGCGAGCTGGAGCGCGGGCGGCGGCTCACGGCTACGGCGAGCTCGCGTGGAGGCTTCGGTGAGTCCTGCGTCGAATCGAGAGGGTCAGGGCGATGTTTCGAGCGCGGGGGAGACGGTAGGGTCATCGGGATAGGAGGGGGCGGCAGTTTTCTAGCGGGCCGAGCTCTTACCGAGCGTTAATGGCGGCGGCGGCGCGTACTCTGACGAGAAAATTCGCGAAGGTGGCGGCGTCTTAGGCGTCGATTTTTGGGGGATTTCGAAGAGGATAACATGGGCTATTTATACCTAAAATTTCGTGGCAAGGGGGCAAAAGAATCGGTCAGAATCAGCGATTTTTCTGGGATGTTTTTTTCTCAGAAGCGAGTCGTACTCGTTCTGGTTTCCGGCTCGAGCTGGAAGAAGACATGTGGGCTCCACCTGACAGCAGAAAAAAAACGAGAAAGAGAGGGCCCGCTTGCAAGTCAGCTGGTGTCACGCCACAAGACGCAGATCGTCATTGGGCCGGCCATCTCGCGTAGGCACTAGGAGCCGGCTGCTCGCGTAGGTTAGTTAGGTTGATTTTTTTTATTCTTTTGTTTTTTTCCTTTTCTTTATTTCTATTTTCTAATTCCTTTCATAATTTTTACATAGATAAACCAATTGAATTGATTTTTGTCCTCAAATTTTTCTAAATTTTTGTAGATCTTCATAGGATCAATTTTGTTTTATTTTCTCTAGTCTCAAATAGTGGATTTAGAAATCCCTTGTATATTCTCTTTGTAGATGCACTTTAGTAATTCAAAATAGGGTTTGAATAGAGTGTTTTGCAATTCAAAAACTTCCATGAATGCAAAATTACATGTCAATGCAATGCAAATGCTATTTTTTTCTAGTCCCAATTTCTAAAATCTTGGGATGTGACAGACTAACCCCCTTAAGATGAATCTCGTCCCGAGATTCGAAATGGCTAGCAAGGGTATGAGTGTTGTTGTCGAGGCTAACTCCCTTAAGAAAACTGAGCTTGGCATCTCCAACATCCAATACTTAATTGTGGAATCTTGTGCTAGCTATCAATCCTTTCCAGTGGGTTCTCTTCAACAGATCCTCTAAGTAACTCCATATGTAACTATTCTTATCCATGAATGCCTCAATATGAATAAACATGATGCACTAGTATTGAAAACATTACGAGCGTGATGCATAAATTAGCGAGAACTTACTAGTCACACGACATGGCTTATTGAGTGCTTTCCCCATGCTCACATGGTTCACAGTTGCCCTCGCAGGTGAATCCGGCTTGGCTCCAGCTTCACTCTACCTCTCCGGGCAGTTATCACCATAGTGTCCCTTCTGGTTGCACTTGAAGTATATCACTTGGCTAATATCCTTCTTCTGATGGTGGTGGTTATGTCCATTGTTGCCTTCAGAATTGTGTCCATTGCCTCCATGCTTGTGATTTCCAGAATTCCCATTAACATCATGGTTGGTAAGCTTATGGTGTGCTCCCGAGTTGTGATCATTGTACTTCCTCTTGCGTCGTTCCACTTGCTTGTGTTTTCCCTCCAGAATTCTGGCCTTGTCCATCAGTTCTTGGAAAGTGGGACAATAGACCACTAACAGCTGTACTGAAAGATCATCACTAAGGCCATCCAGGAACCTCTCTCTCCTTTTGGCATCAGTGTCAACATCCTCAGGGGCATAACGCGACAGGTTGTTGAACTCCTCAATATATTCAGCCACGGTGCAGTTGGTTTGGCGCAAGTTGCGAAATTCCTTCCTCTTCAGGCTCAGAACTCCTAAAGATACGTGGTTGGTCCTGAAACCTTCCTTAAACATTGCCCAAGTCACAGTGTCCAGCGGGTGGGTGATCTGAAAAGTGTCCCACCACGAAGCGACTGGTCCCTCCAGTAGGTGAGCGGCAAACCTCACCTTCTCAGCATATATGCACCCAACAGTTACCATATCCTTATTCACTGAATGCAGCCAGTCGAGAGCAACCATCGGCTTCGTTGCAGTAGAGAACTTCGTTGGCCTTAGCCTCAGGAACCTTGTAAGTGCATCTCCCTGGGGCTGGTTGTTCCCATTGTTGTTGTTATTGTTGTTCTGAGCTTCCATGAACTGGGTCATCATTTGGGTTAGCTGTGCTTGAGCTGCCATAAGCTTCTCCATCTCAGTAGGTTGGCGGCGGGGTGGCATCTGTTGGGACAGCATAGATAAGTTATAGATAGAAAGACTAGATAAGTAATACTACGCATAACTATATGAAGCAAACAATAGGCACACAAGCAAACAATCATAACCAATCAACACACAAGCAAACACTTGCAATACAACGTTACAGTGGTTTAAAACTAGCAGTATATAACCCCAAAATGGTTTGAAAAGGTTGGGTACAATACTAGAGTAGAATAGAGCAACAAATAAACAACAAACAAAATCTGTCAAAACGGTACAGCAGGTTTCACAATTTTTTATGGGCACCTTATACTTATCAGGAATTTTAGCCAATTTTTGTGCATATACTACAGGTAATTATGCTCCAGATCATATTTTTTTAGATTTTTATGAGTTACCAATAAAATATGAAAAATCGTGCGGTACAACAGGTCAAGCAGAAAACTGCAGCAGTAATTCCACGAATTTCAATCAATTCACACCATTAAAATAATTTTAAAACCACACGAAAACTCCAGCAACTTTAGAGTTTCAAAACAACAAATCCTAAATAAGGCATCACACGATATGGTTCAGTACAAACAAGCAAGCAACCTATATTGTCATACCACATAAGTTGGTAAGAACAATATGCTAACACGATAGCAATGATCTCGGTAAGAACAAGATGCTAACACGATAGCGATGATCTCCTAAAGAGATAGAACATGGTGTTCTAGACCTAACCAAACTTGATGAGATGTTTATTTATGTCATACTATTTGTTCTTTTACTTAGCTAACTCTCATATAGGTATCATAAGAATGGACAACTATAAATGTTTGAATAGGAAGAGGTTCTAGAAAAGATAGATAAGGAATATAAGAACTCTAATAAGTAGAAAATATGATTATTCTCCTAATAGAGGTCTTCTATTACTAATCCATTTCTAAGGTCATGATCCTACAGTCAACACACTGCTCTGATACCATCCTGTAACACCCTCGCCTGATAAGGCTGAGTTCATGTGTATAGTGTCAATCCCTGGATCGGTTCACTAGCACACACAGTACAGATGAATACCAAAAAATTTAACAGTGCATCATAAATAACGAATTGATCCAGAATTTATATTATTACAATAATGCTTAGCTCAAGGCTAGCTCAATATCAAGTAGCATACGGAAGCATAAACAATTGATAGGCTCCATCTTCAATTGTGCCACAGGCGAACAACTGTTGAGTGGAGTATCGTGACCTATTCGATCACTCAGAATTGGAATAATAACCTGCAACATAAAACATAGAAGACCTGGAGGGTCAATACATGGAATGTATGCCAAGTAGAGCTATTAAAGGAGACAATAGTGCTAACATCTACATGCATATTTGGCAAGTGGAGCTGTGGCTAGCTTGCATTTGCAAATACCTTTGTTCTACTTTCATAAACAGTTTTTAATTTTCTTTGAAAAGATCCCAATTAAGTTAACCCATCAACATTAAAGCAATTAGGAAATTAGAATGAGAGAGAAACTTGTCATGGACTCAATATCAAGCAACTCAGATGTCCATAACCGGGGACACGGCTAATCGATTAGTTTATACACCTAGCAGGAGTTAGTACACTTTACCCATGTGACTTGTCCAGCCCAGCTCGTACCACCACTCTCATATTGGGTGATGATAGGGAGAAGTCCAAGAAGGGACCGTTCGGGAAGTAGCTCCCCAAACCCGACACGCACCGGTCCAACCTACCAAAATTCTACATCTCTGGATACGTGGGTTCGAGTTACCATAACCTACTGAGTCCAACCAACCGTCCATTTTATTATTGGCACATGGTTGTACACGTAAGCTACAAAATAAAGAAGCCAATCATTTTCTCTCGATACCTGGGTGCCTTTCCGCAATGATATCACCAAAATTTATCAATCCCATCACACCCAGGAGATTCATTGATTAAGTTGTTTTTAGTTTTCGCAAACCAACAAATTTAGAAACAACTTCAGTGATGTAACCCAGCCCTCGTTCATCATAGCATGGCTAAGAACATCTACCAACGGTGGTTCATCTACAGGGAAACCCCTACCACATAATAGGACATAGCATAGCGATAGTAATATCCTACACATGCATCTACAAAATACATGACAATGCATTGAAAATAGTAGGACAACATCATGAACAAAGTTGCATCTACTTACCTTGGCTGTAGCGGTCGAACGAACAATCCTCACACGAGCAAGCGTTGCACTCGGCACAATCTACACGATTCAATTGCAATCACATAAACAAACCAAACACAATCGTATAAAAACATGACAATGCAAGGTGCATGCATGACGAGTTGAACAATGCTACAGTAGCTTTATACAATCTTATTCAATACACCTACTGTATGCATGCATGGAAAAATAATTTAAGTGCATAGAAAACAAAGCATGCAATTTAAATGACCAACAATTGAGCTATAACCCAATTATTTAGCCACTGCTATTAAACTTGTTTGTAAAATCTTGGAAACATATACACTGTGTAGGCAACCTAAAATAGAACCAGTACCAACTGGAATCCCTCAAAAAGGATTTGTATAATTCCCTGGGCAATTAAATTACTCCAGTAAGCCTTTTTATAGATTCTGCAAATTCCAGTACTGTAAGTCTACCTTTTTAATTCACTGAAAGATTCCTCTTGTTCTACTGATTCCAGGGACATCTTATTTGCAATTTTTGGAGTTGTAGAACTTTTTCTATGAATTTTTGGAGTTGTAAACCTTGCTGCAAAAGTATGAAACAATTGTACAACAATATTCTACATGAAAAACTGAATCCATCCATATCTTATTTGAAATTTTTGGCCCAGTAAATTAATAGATATGAATTTTTCAAGATTGAAACTAAATCTGCCAATTTAAATCGATTTAATTAAATCAAAATTCGAGCTGACCAGTCAAACGCTCATTCAGCGCTGACGAGGCAGTTGACTAGTCTTCAGTCAACTGCTGACTAGTCAGCGCCCGATCTGGGCCGTCCATCTGCAATCGAAGGGCAGGGAGTGGCACGTGGAGGAGAGGCTCACCGGCGGAGGCAGTTTCGATGGGGCGGCGGCTCCGACGAGGTTTGGCGGTGGCTGGGCGGCGTACGGCGTGCGGAAGGCGACTGAGAAGCTCTAGGTGGCGACGGTGTGCGTTCTCGTGTCCGCGGGCAATGGTGGTGGCGAGCTGGAGCGCGGGCGGCGTCTCGCGGCTCCTGCGAGCTCGCGTGGAGGCTTCGGCGAGTTGTACTCGTTCTGGTTTCTGGCTCGAGCTGGAAGAAGACATGTGGGCTCCACCTAGTAGCAGAAAAAAAACGAGAAAGAGAAGGGCCGCTTGCCAAGCCGCTGCTGGTGTACGCCACAAGACGCTGCATCGTCATTGGCCGGCCAGCTCAGAGGGCACTAGGAGCCGGCTGCTCGCGTAGGTTAGTTAGGTTGATTTTTTTATTCTTTTGTTTTTTCCTTTTCTTTATTTCTATTTTCTAATTCCTTTCATAATTTTTACATAGATAAATTAATTGAATTGATTTTTGTCCTCAAATTTTTCTAAAATTTTGTAGATCTTCATAGGATCAATTTTGTTTTATTTTCTCTAGTCTCAAATAGTGGATTTAGAAATCTCTTGTATATTCTCTTTGTAGATGCACTTTAGTAATTCAAAATAGGGTTTGAATAGAGTGCTTTGCAATTCAAAAACTTCCATGAATGCAAAATTACATGTCAATGCAATGCAAATGCTATTTTATTCTAGTCCCAATTTTTAAAATCTTGGGATGTGACAGCTTTAATCACTAATTTTCACATAACTAGTTTAATTTGGAAGATAGATAAAACAAGAATATACTTGGAATGGTGTAACAGGGGTCTCGGTGTAACACACCATGCATAGGAATTTATAGTGAACACTTTGGAATAACTTGGTTTCTTGGAAGCTGGATGCATGAGTAGAGCTTACTCAATACAAGTGGAAGCTAGCAGAAGACTGGGAGCGACCAACTAAGAGAGTAATAATGGCCATAATCATGCAGAGCGACAAAACCCTATCAATCAAAGCATAAAGTGGTATCACAAGTTAAAAACTAAATGATCATAGAGGCTAAGGTGACTGGTTTATAGTCATAACATGGTGTGAGCATGTGCCAAGTCAACCCAAAAAAAGCATCAAAGGAGAATACCAAAATATTATGCTTTTGTATGCTAAAACAACGCATGATTCTTTCAAGGCACATTAAGCAATCTCAATTGTTTGGAACAAGTCATGCTACAAAAATAATCACTAAGCATAAGGTCAAAACAACATCTATCATGACATGATAAAGTCTAAGTCACAGTCAAAACAAGCTCCCTTTTATACCAATATAAACATGAAACTTTCTACTCTTTTCCAACACCAATCAACTTATTTGAAACATCACAGCGAAAGTGGGGGTCCAAATACTTTATTCAAGCAAACTAAGCAAACGAAAACCAAATGCGAACACTAGGACGCTCCAAGAACAACACAACAGTGCATGAAACAATAAAAACGTAGTGTCTAGAAAGAGACCTAAGATTTTTATTGATGAAGAAGGGAATGCCTTGGGCATCCCCAAGATTTAGTGCTTGTACCTCTAGAATATTTCTTGGAGTGACACGGGGTGGCATCCCCAAGCTTGAGCTTTTGTCTATTTTTCATCTCATTGTATCATTCTTCCCCTACAATTGAAAATTTCCTTCATACAAAACTTCACACAATTCTTAATTAGCAACATTAGTGCATTCAAAAGTAATAATCCTTTGGGTTTGAGGCTTGATTCCATAGGCCCCCTCGCTCTGGAAAGTTGCAAAGTTCGTAAGGGTAGAATTGTCCCCGTGCGTTTTCAGAGCAGGGCGCGCGAGGGTAGACCCCGAAGCCCAAGTCCAGGCCCATATTCCCACGTATCCGCATACGTACTATTGCCTGCTACGATGTCAACCATTGCCACGTCGCCACACCATTAGATTTGAACATTCATTGCCACGTTGTCAACCATTGCCACATCGCCACGACATTATTAGGTTCTAGGTTTGATCACAAAAAGTATCGCGACCGCCATTTCCCCAGACACCGCTCTAACCCTAAATTTTTGATCATGCTGCCTAGCTCCGGCGGTGACGTGCGCCGGTGAAGGATCCGGATTGGCGACGGGAATCCGGCGGCCAGCCTTCTAATCCTCCAACCACACGAGCCTTCCCGGCTCCGGCAGTGGACCGGGATCTAATCCTCCACCTGCGAATCTGCCCGGCTCCGGTGGCGACGTGTCCGTCCATGCCGATGATAACCGTTCCAATCCTACATCTCCAGATCAAAGGCCAGCCAAATCTTCTCATCCTCAGGCCACATCAACCAGTCCCGTGTCCCATCTCACCACCGGCGCCCGGAAGATGTGAGTAGCTGCCTCTCTAACCCACATTCTTTAGCATAGCGGCTTAGGGTTCATCTTTGCATCTACGAGTCCTCCACATATACATCACTGATTAGATTAGCGTTTTTGGTTTTCTTTGCTTGAACAGATGAAGGACTCTATGCCAACTGGGAGTGACAATGAGAGCATCCCTACGCACAACGGTGATTCAAGTTCGGATGATGGAGATATGTTTTTCTTTGATGATGAGCTTACTGAGAACGACCTCTTTGAATAAAACGAATCTGAGGACGATAAGGTCAAGTGAAGTTTCTTTTTTATTTTTTAATTTGCACACCTAGAGCATGTAAATTTATACACATACTTTTTAAATTGTGCAGATGGACATCGGTTGTGGAAACAAGGATCGCCATCGGAAAGAATCTATCTCGAAAAGCATTAGTGATGTATGTCTAGTGCTACATTATTTTTATAAGAATTGAATAGCCATGTTATATGACTTTGTGCTACAATGCTGCAGGTTGTACTATTCTCTCATAGTGACCATGATTATTTTGGGGATTCGGACTTAGAAACCTGGGATGAAGAGACGGCGGAAGAATCACAAGAACCTGAAGGATCAAAATCTGAATTCAAGAGTGATGTAAGTTGCTTATTGTTGTATGACAAGGCATATATAGGATCAACCATATGACCACCACTTACATTTCTTTGCTTCTAATTGTCTAGGTTACAGACAGTTCAAAATATGAATTCAAGAGTGATGTAAGTTGCTTATTGTTGTATGACAAGGCATATATAGGATCAACCATATGACCACCACTTACATTTCTTTGCTTCTAATTGTGTAGGTTACAGACAGTTTACAACATGAGCATAGACAGCATCCAGTGGTGCCAGAGAAGGATTTTCATCATGCTCATGATAAGCGTGACAGGCATCGGATTGTAAAGGAGATGACCTTCACTAATGAAGCGGCATCATTCACTTACTACAATGCATACGCCAGAGAACGTGGTTTCAACATAAGGAAACAAAGGGTGAAGCGAGCTCATAATGGAGATATTATATACAGGCGGTTTCTCTGTTCTAGGGCAAGGGGACACGAGGATAAGTATGTGCACATGGAGAACCGCAAGAAGAGGCCACGAGCTCTGTCTCGATGCGACTGTCAAGCCTATCTCAGCATGTCGTATAACAAATCCATGGGGAATTGGAAAGTTCTGCAATTTAAGGACGAGCACAACCATGTGCTAGCTAGACCCGATGAAGTCCCGTTTCTTCGGTCCCATCGGAATATCAAGTCTTATCAGAAAGCTGAAATCATGTCACTAGCAGCAACTGGGATGCAAAAGTTCGAGGTTATAAAAATCTTTATCAGCAAAAGTGGAAGGTGGAGCAAGGTTGGGTTCGTCTCGAAGGATCTTTACAACATGTCTTCCCTGGAGAAGAGGAAGCTCATTGCATCAGGTGACACTAACACAGCCATCCGAATTATGCAGAACAGGCAGCCCCGTGATCCTGAATTCTTTTTCGATTACCAGCTAGATGATGGAGGAAATTTGAAAAGCATATTTTGGTGTGACTCACAGTCACGTCGGGACTATGAGGATTTCGGTGATGTGCTGGTGTTCGACAGTACGTACAAAATGAATCGGTATGGAAATCAGTCACTGTTCGCAACCATCCAATTATTTGAAGTGAAATCATTCAGTCTTCCCTAAATTAGCATGACACTACCTGAAGGTAAAAAACAACACAGTTCAGTTCATGGGAAAACAACACAGTAAAAGAAACAGTACATAAAATGAAAAGATGTAAAAACTTACCACACCATTGATGGGAAAACTATTAACAATGTTAACATGGAAGCTGCTGTGTCCTACCACAATTGTGGGCAGGCTGTCCACATACGGCACAATCCATTCCAAGAAACACCTGAAAAAAGTAACACTGCACTAAAGGAATGAACTGTGCATTAAAACTAGAGGGCAGTATATGCATTTAACAGTGTAGAACCCTTATCTAGAAAGTGAAAAATAGATCAATTATCAGGCATAAACTACAGCACACTATGCATTCAGTTATCAAGCATGCACAATCTAAAAAATTTAAAAACCCTAATCCATAACCAGTAAATCATATATAATGTCCAGTCGTGTGTTCTAAAATCATAATGTTCTGTAAACAATTCATTTACACGATAATAAACAACTCTAATCTGAGTAGTACAAAACCCTAACCCATAACTAGTAAATCGATGGAACTCTAATCGAATCGATCCATAATCACAATAAATCTTGAGGGGAGAAGATGATAGGAAGAACACAGGAAGGATTACAGGGAAACCAAGAAAGAGAATGGAAGGAGAGGCAAAACTCACCGTCAAGCTGTAGAAAGAGAATGAAAGGGAGATGCAAAACAAAGAACAAAGCTTCTTCAAATGAAGAAATAAAGAAGGATTAGAACTGAAACCAAGAAATAAAAGGGAAGGTAGAGTGGATTAGAGGAGAAATCGCAATCGGAGGGGACGAACTGCTCTGAGGAACTGTTCTCGGGAACTGCTCTGGATGTGCACAGTGGGAGAGGGGGGTGGGAGGGGTCGGTGGAAGAACTGAACCGAGTCCCTTCGGTTTCCCTCCATTTATAAATTCCCACGATAGCAGAGCTTCCATGAGAATTTTTCTTCTTAACAACAAGCTAATACTGAGTGGATGTAAGTATTATGGATGTGGATGCACTAAGTAAGTGTAGGACTGCTAAGTGACGAAATCAACCAACTAAAATGGCGAAGTGCTAACCTGACGAAACTAAAACTCTGACAGACTAACACCTAAACTGAAGCCGAGCGCATCGAGCGTGGCGTCCAACTTCGCGTTCCAGGCTCTAGCATCTAGGTGCCTGACAGAGTTCGTAGAGTGGCTTGTGCAGGCGCATCGCCTAGCGCCCCTGGCCAGCAGACCCACCTGCGGTGCGCGGCGAGCGCCAGCAGGAGCCGCACAGACTCCAGCCGTGCAACAGGCGCAAAGGCGTCCGCGATGTCGATGCCCTGCTGCTTCACATATCCCTTTTGGCGACAAGGCGAGGCGGGTGTTCGGCTGCACGATGCCGTCCATGGTGCACGCGCGTGGTCATCGGGTGTGCCTCGCGGCGAGGCAGATGTGATGGCGGCGCGGCTTTAGCTTCGGGTGTCGGAGAGGCTAGCTCGGTGCGCGAGGATGACGCTGCCGACAACGTGTGCTCTGCGGGATCTGGTGTCGATGGAGAGCTGATGCCAGCGAGTCCTGGCCTACCACCTCAGGTGTAGTGGTACGCAGTGGAGTCAAGTCGAGTGCACGTAGCAGTCCACCGTTAACGCCGTGCTCACAGGGTTGTCCTCGTGCGTGCTCCATTCCAAGCTCGCGTCCTCGTCAAAGACTACATTCCGTGTCCGTGCACACGCTTGCAACAGGATCGTAGACACGGTAGCCCTTGGTACCGCTCTCGTAGCCGATGAAGACCATTGGCGTGCTCCGGTCATCCAACTTCTTCAGGTGAGGACGCGCGCTCTTCACATACGTGCGCGACATAGCCGAAGCTCCACAGATACCAAGCCTCATATGGCGTCATGCCGGTGACGCTGCGCATGAACGCTCGGTTCAGGTTCAGCACGTAGACCGCTGTCAGCACGGTCTTGCCCCAGAAGTAATTTGGCATGCCCTTCGCCTTCAGCATGCTTCTGGACACCGCTACGACCGTCAGGTTGCGCCGCGCGATCACCCCGTTCTGCTGGGGTGATTACGGCACCGTGAGGTGGCGCTTGACGCCGGTGTCAGCGCACTGTGCACAGCCAACGTGGCCGACACGTGAACTCACTGAGGCGGTCAGTGCGCAGTACTCGGAGCTTGCGCCCGCTCTCCGCTCGCCGACGCCGGTGTCGGCGAACTGTGCACAACTACTATGCCAAATCATGACATTGATTCTAAGTATAAAAGTGGTATGCCCATAGCATGATGCACACTTGTGCCTCATATATCCAAACATTGCATTGGGCTCTAGACCCATGGCATGATGCATATTCCATATTTCTGGCTAACTTTCTCTCCTTTTATTCTTTCTTACGGTGGGAAAACGTGGCTAAATCAACCAACTAAAACTGCTAAGTGCTAACCTGACGAAACTGAAACTCTGACAGACTAACACCTAAACTGAAGCCGAGCGTGTCGAGCATGGCGTCTAACTTCGCGTTCCAGGCTCTAGCCTCTAGGTGCCTGACGGATTCCGTAGAGGGGCTAGTAAATTCTCAAGGTACACTGTTATTAATCACTGATCTGACTTTCCTTTTCACAGCCTCTAGCTTGTTTCTTCTAGACATAAGAATCGTTGCAACGGTAGGTACTCTTGATTCTTCAATTATTGTCTGTAGTACCATATATAAGAGTTTATAAATTGAATTATAATCATATTGATTTTTGCGACTATACAAAGGAATAGTGTAAGTACCTGATCAATGTTCTTAGTCATACGATCTCCGTCCCAATGCTCTAGACATTGCAATACCCATAATCCGCATGAGTTGTTGCCGTACGATGAAACAAAATTTATTTACGACATCAGTAGTGAGAAAATGATATGATTCACAAGTACTTACCCATCATCTTGCTTTCCAATTTCATATTTTTTAATAGGCCAAGTCTCGACGTCAGGAAATTGTTTGCGTGTAGTTTTGTTTGTCCAATATATGTCTAGTGCAATTTGTCCTTTCTGCAAAAGATTTAGAGTTACTGAAACGCCAAAAGATAACAAGGTTTTGATGAGAAAAGTAGATAATACCAAGTCATCCACAACTGCATGCGAATAGGTTAAACTATACTTAGGATCAAGGACTTGGAACTCCTGCTTGACGTTATGCATTACAACTGTCATATAATGTTCTCCGCGTATATTTAGAGGGAAATATGCCTACAAAATAAGATCACTGGCATGTACTATGTAGGATTCCAAATAGTTAACAACAACATCAACTTTATAAAAAACACTCTTTAACTTGTCACGTGCAAAATATTCATTCAAAACCCTTCCTACATCTCCTGGTCTTGGCACTTCTTCTACGTCAAAAGTTTTCAAGTTTTTTTTCGTTTTTTACAATTTAATGGCTTATTTGATAAGATAGCTTGACCTCAATGGTCCACATATGTGCCGATCATAGTCAAGACGGGGAGCCAGCTCTAGAATGTAGGCATCAAGTATCTGAAAATAATAATCGTACAATGATTGCATGTTCATACTTCTTTGTTGTAAAATAACAATAATAGGTTAGCGAATTACTTATAGCAGTACTAAGCCATTCTTTTATAAGAACATCGTTAAGATCTTTCGAAGACAAGATGGCCTCATCTGAGTTTTTGTATGCCCTTTTTACAACTTCTTTGGGGATCTTCGCCAAAGTTGAAATATATTTGACAGCAGCTTCTATTTCATCTGGTGTTAACATAGTGTAACATTCCCCAATATCATGATGTTCAAATAATATCGCTGCATAACATTTATGAAAACACACAAGTTATCACACTGAACCATTTTGTTTGCTCAATAAAAATAAGTAATGAAATCTATAAAACATTATAACTTTCGTATTTTTGATTTATGTTTTGGTTGTTTCTGTCGCTCAAATAATGGGGAACCATACTTACTTTTAGCCGCGGTAGAAGTCATATCATTGCGTGCATCGATCTCCACGACACCACAAAATATCTCCCCATCTAAATCGTCCATGCTGCATGAATCATTTAGAGAATGTGTTAATGTTTCGCCATCTAAATCTACACGAGTTCCCCAAAAACCTATATGAGCATCTTGTATGCACGACAAACAATCGATGGGACATGGAATCATTACCTCGACGACAGATGAGAAGAGTCGGCGAAGGGTGGCACCAATGAGAGACGGTGAAAGGGAGTCCTGCGAGGATGAAGTGGTGAGAGGCGGCGTCGATCCCTGGAGGACACACGAGAGGGGGTGGAGAAGGGAGGCGGCAATGTGGGACAGCGATGGCGGTTCGTAATGGAGGCAGCGGTGATTGGCGGCCTACCTAGGTTGAGTCGTGGGTTGTGGGACGATCGACGTGTCGATACGCCCTCCGTGATTAACTGCTGGCGTTGGGCCTCGTTATGGGTAGTTAATTGGGCCTATAGGGTTATTACTTTTTAATGTCTTGTTTTTCCTATTTTTTATGCGTCTTTACGTATTCTTAAATGTTTTATTGTACTGTTTAATGTCTTACCATATTTATGGTTTTTCCAAATTTGATATGCACAACACGAACTTTAATTAAATTTAGACAGTATCAACTCCATACGATGGGAGTGTTGCCCCTGTCTTTGGAGAACTTTTAGTATGTACAACGCAACGGATGTGTATGGCGCACACGAATCCACCGAAGGATCATCAATATAAAGAAAGGTTTTGGATAAACCCAGATGCAAAACCAAAACATGTGTTCACGGCGAGAAACACAAATTCCGGATACGCACCCACTTGACCTATGGGAGTTTTCTATGAACACCTTCATCATCTTTGTAGTTGTATGAGTCAACACTTGGTCAACGTGATCCCACCTAGTTGTTACATCAAACTATACAACTACTATGCCAAATCATGACATTGATTCTAAGTATAAAAGTGGTATGCCATGGCATGATGCACACTCGTGCCTCATATATCCAAACATTGCATTGGGCTCTCGACCCATGGCATGATGCATATTCCATATTTCTGGCTTTCTCTCCTTTTATTCTTTCTTACAGTGGGAAAACGTGTCCATGATCCTTGTGTTCGTGCCATCCCACGAACGGATCGTCATCCACGCGACTCGCTCCAGTTTGTAACAGCAGAACCTGAGCTATACCTGTGACTAAATCAACCAACTAAAACGGCGAAGTGCTAACCTGACAAAACTGAAACTCTGACAGACTAACACCTAAACTGAAGCCGAGCACGTCGAACATGCCGTCCAACTTCGCGTTCTAGGCTCTAGCCTCTAGGTTCCTGACGGAGTCCGTAGGGTGGCTTGTGCAGGCGCATCGCCTAGCGCCCCTGGCCAGCAGACCCACCCGCGGTGCGCGACGAGCGCCAGCAGGAGCCGCACAGACTCCAGCCATGCAACAGGCGCAAAGGCGCCCGCGACGTTGATGCCCTGCTGCTTCACATATCCCTTTTGGCGACGAGGCGAGGCGGGTGTTCGGCTGCACGATGCCGTCCATGGTGCGCGCGTGTGGTCTTCGGGTGCGCCTCGCGGCGAGGCAGATGTGATGGCGGCACGGCTTCAGCTTCGGGTGTCGGAGAGGCTAGCTCGATGCGCGAGGATGACGCTGCCGGCGACATGTGCTCTGTGGGAGCTGGTGTCGATGGAGATCTGATGCCGGTGAGTCCTGGCCTGCCACCTCAGGTGTAGCGGTACGCAATGTAGTCGAGTCGAGTGCATGTAGCAGTCCACCGTGAACGCCGTGCTCACAGGGTTGTACTGGCCTGCACAAAGTTCTCTGTGTTGTGTGTGTGGTGCACTCTGTCTTTGGTATGAGCAAAGTTTATGAATTAAGGGCAACGTCTAGTTTTCTGCTACCTCCACATACCTGCATGCATAAAAGTAAGGCGCAGTTAGCTATTGACAATTTCAAAGAAAGTTTTGGTAATGCTTTTTAGTTGTACTCAAGGAATGACTTACTGCGGATGTAGTTTGCATAATTTAGCGTTTCGTCTGTTATGACCAGCAGTATTGCATGTGCTGCATAGGTGGTTCCCCTTCTTCTTCTTCTTCTTCTTCTTCTTCTTCTTCTTCTTCTTCTTCTTTTTTTGTTCATCGTATGATAGTGGTCTGCCATTTTTACTCATGCGTGGATTAGCACCGTCAGCTCCAACTCGTTTGTTTTTCTTAGGCGCGCCTTTGGATTTAACTTTTAGTGGATCACCAACTTGAGGTGCTTTTCCCTTGCTGCTTTGTGCATCTGCATCGAAGTAGCTTGTTTGAATATTGTTGAGTCCCTTTGTCCTTTGCATTATTCGATCCATGAGTTCCTCGTATTCATGACGAGACTGTTCATCATGGCATAACACTACGATAACTTCTTGAGATCGTACATTCAAGTCGAAAAAATTGTCCTCTCGGTTGCACTTGACCATCCATATCCGAACGTATCGCTCGACAATCCAAATCTTGCGTTATTTGAGAAGCGCCGAAGGACACAACAAGTTCATATTTTTTCTAGTCGCAGGTGATCCAATATGTAGAGGATGTGCTTGCAAGGTAGCCCCTTCCTAGCCATTCTTCTACATGAGCACTTTATAGTTTCCTCACTGCCAGGCGTGTAGGTCACGTCAAACTGCCTAGTAGGTTTATCTGCCCATATACTTATTATCACTGGAATCACCTTGCGCACATTCAGCAATCTTGAGTCCATCAACTCTTTTCAGCTTCGATTGCAAGATATAGAAGTTTGCTGCAGTGAATACTTTCATAGCAGCAGACTCAATATCTTTGTATTTACTAACCGACAAAGGTAATGTCTGTGAGTCCTCGCAGTCCTGTCGCGCATCTTCCTGACGGATACGTTTAATGGCGTTATCTTAGTGCACGATCAAATCCACCAGTGTCATTTTAGAGTCAAGGTGAAGGTGTAGGCACGATTTCAAACTCTCGCTCCTCTGATTTCTTTTCATTCCGAGAAAAAAGCCATTGGCTAGATACGCGGCGGCCCACCATCTCTTCTTCTTATACATTCTACTCAGCCACTCTTTGGTTCCCTTTGTCTGCCATTTCTTAATATAGGCGCTCCATCTCTGCTCAAAGATCTCTTCTGAGGTGTTGTAGTATATCAATGACCTGAATTTATTCAGAGAATCATGATTGAGGTGTTTTTTCATATTCTTTTCAACGTGCCACATACATACACGGTGCCACACATCCTTGAAGACAATGCCAATGGCTTTCATCATTTAACCGTCTGCAACAATGATAACCCCTTTTGGCTTCTTTTGACACATAGCTTTCAAAAATGTTTGAAGCAGCCATACACATGTTTCTATTTTATCGTCGGAGACAATTGCGCATGCGAAAACAGTAGTTCTGCGGTGATGGTTCAACCCCACGAAAGGAATGAACGACAGGACAATCATCTGTGGTCCATACTAGAAGTCCTTGATGAGGGTTTATGATATAGGACTTGGAGATGTAGTGCGTTTTGAATATGATGACGACGACCCCCTTGATCATGTTGGTTTCAACTTGACCAACTTATTTCATGTCACTGTTTACTCTAATGGTGAAGAGAAACAGGTTCATGAAGAAACTGGTATTTCCCTTATTTACTATAAATAATTTGCACTTATAGTTTCTCCTTTTCCTACTACTAAATCATCATAATAACATTTTTAATAATTAACATGTATTTCCCCTCATTGATCAGAGGTTGGAGATGTGCCTAGTTCCATCAGAAGCATTCTGCACAGGACCATCTTCTCAGACATAAATGCTGTCACTGAGCAGGAAATGGCTTTCATCTTATTTGCCATTTACAAAGATGTTTATGTCACTGAACATGAGTTTTTTGAAAGTAAAGATGAAAAGCATTTTTGGGTACACAAGATGGATATGGAAAACTATGAACATAATGCTCTGGTTAGTTTCCACATGATTCATTATATGTTATTTTTAGTTTCCACATAGAATTGAATGCATTTGTTAGTTTAGAATGCTTGTTCGAATACTAAGTTTAAACTTAATTGCATTTCATGCCAATTGAGGCTGTAGATGGCTTCAGGTACCCAATTCAGGGCATACCACATCTATACAGGCAGGGACATGATCTTGAAGGAGATGAAGATAATTTCATTGCATGTGCTTATACTCTACAGAGGGACCATGGACATGTCAGCTTCACCACAGGGTGGAATGACTTCACTTTGATGCTGATGTTGGATGGTCGTCTCTACTTCTGATGAAAGTAGAGCATATGCAGGAGCACCTTGGTCTCAACTTTGTTGAGATTACCATGTAGTGTTTCACCTTGGAAGAAGCTTGTTCAGATAGTCATCTTTTTTTGTTTCATCTAGTGTTGAAGTCTAATGTAGTCGTGTTGTTTAGTGAGTTGAACATATTGTATCTAGTGTAATGTGTTACTAAATTTATTCACTATGTTTAGGATGTTGTTTCTACTGTAATGTGTTACTGAATGTAAGTCGAACATGTTGATCATCATGTATGTATTGCATATGTGTATCTTGAATGTTGAATGTATTGCATCTTGGATCATCTTACTGTGATGTACTCACAAGTATACCAGAATATTCAAAAATGCTGGAATCTGTTACAGAAGGAAGTCAAGAGACAACACAGAAGAAGAAGAGGAAACTTGATGACACAGTTCAAGATGTGGTTGCATGAGTCGTCACTTGATAGCATGATCCTACCGAGTTGATAGATCATATTTTGCGTACGGAGTAGATCAAACAAAACATGGAAAATTAACTGAAAATACTAAATATATTACAAACTTCGACCCTATAACCACTTATTTTGAAACAACCCTAAACTACTTGGAATGCCAGTCGAAATCCGACGAGCCCAGAGTCGTCGACGACACCGGAGTGGATGTCCACTCGAAGGAGGAGGAGGTGGAGGAGGAGAGGACGAACGTCGACGGGCCGACGCCATTTTTCTTCTCCTTCGCCTTCCTCGCGGCCTTCTCCTCCCTCTCCTTCTTCCTCATTGCCGACTTCGCCCTTCGCTCCTCGCGATCCGCCTTCTTTGCTGCCGCCTTCTTCTTGTAGAATGCCTCCATCACGACGACATCCTCCGGGAACTGCCGCGCCCACTCGAGGCAGAAGCGCTCATCGAGCTCCGCCTTGATGAGCTGCTGCTCGAGCTCGCGCTGGTGCTGTTGCTGCTCGCGCGTGACGGCCGGAGGCGGCGGCGCGAGTGATTCCGCCTATTCCCGCGTCCACACGTCGTGGAAGTTCATCGTCCGGCGGGAGCGGCCGAGGCGCCAGGCGACCGCGTTGTAGGCGTGCGCCGCCTCGTGCGCTGTCTCGAACGTGCCGAGCCCGATGCGCTCGACGCCGCTGCGGATCTCGGCGTAGAACGTGCCGCTCGGGCGCGCGCGGACGCCTCGGTAGTCGGAGGTCGAGCGGCGACGGGGAGGCATCGTCGGGAGGCGGAGCAAGGTGGGAGGCGGAGCGAGGCGGGGGCTGCGAAGTGACAGGCGGGGGATGTGAAACTTTCAGATAGTTGGGTGCACGCGCGCGCGGCAGTCGACGCGACAAGTTTGGCGCGTAGGATGGCGCAAAAGTGCGCGCGCGGCAAAAAGTTTTCGCGCGTCCGCTAGAGGTTCACGCGGGCTCCCGCGCGCGTCAAATCGGCGGTTGTTGTGTGCATGCGGTCGTTTTGTTTTCACACGCTTCCCTTGGCATTCACAGGCCTTCTTCAATAAATAATCGGTGGTCTGTCTCTAGAACCGCTACCTCTGCCATTCAACGGGACCGAGACCACACGAACACCATCATCCATGGCCGGCAACAAGATGCAGGATTCGCCGTGGGCTGATCTCCCTAAGGGAGTCGTTCAGAAGATAGGTGACATCTTCCTGTCAACGGACGACTTCGACTACTACGCCGCCTTCCGGGCAGTCTGCAGCGCCTGGCGCGACTTCACGGAGGAGCGCTTGATAGCATCCAACTGGATTGTTCTAGAGCACCAGTTGTCGCCGGAGGATGGGGTAGACGACGCCGCCATCACATTGCTGAACGAGAGAACCGACCGCTACCTTGAGAAGAAGATTAGTCAGGTTATTCGCAGGTGCTTTCTTGATATTCATCTGTATATGTGCGATCATTTTTTGCGTTCACCTCCTATACGATATGTTTTTCAAGTTTTGTTTCTCCAACTACTTTTTTTACCTTGATTGAATCTCTGTCTGTTTACCTTGACTGAATCTCTGCTTCTCATCTCTCTCTCTCCCTCTCTGTGTCTCTGGAAGGTACTTTTACGTCGGTAGCACAACCGGCGGCCTCCTTGTGCTTGGACAAAGGGTGCAGCCGTACAAGACACGGTTGTACAACCCTTCTCGGGCGCTATCAAGCGCCTGAGGGTGGAGATACCGACCGAGCAGGTGGCTTCTGTCAGTTTGACGATTTTCCCGTCGTTGATGGTCTTTACATCAAAACTTTGGAACACCATCATTCGGTGGGCGGATGAGGGCATGGAGGAAGGCAGTCGCCTTGTATTTGGTGAAGGGTGGTACACACCGAATGACTTCGCGGAACTCCGGAGCATGACTTCTTACGCCGGTGATGTTTTCTTCGCAGATAGATATGGGTCTGTCTTCTCGACTATGGTTGATGCTGCCCATGGATATGTCCAGATGCAGCACTCCGCACGGACCTTGAAGATGCATGCCACCGTCGAAGGCCCTGTTTCGGGCTTCCGGTACCCGGAGAATCGTTTTTACCTCGTCGATACTGACGGGGAGTTGTTGTTCATTGTGAGTGGACCTATCTACGACGGCAGGCCCGTTGTTTACCGGGTTGATACACAGAACCATGTCCTTCAGCCGGTCAGAGGCATCGGCAACTGTGCTCTCTTCATTGCTGACAATCGGTGCATCTGCATCGACATCGCCAGGGTACCCACAGTGCAGGCCAGCAGCATCTACTATCTGGACCTATCCCATATTAGATCTTACAACTTTGAGGCTCTTGCGTGGGAAGAGGAGCCAAGGGTTGACCATGGGTATGGAGTAGGAGGATTATGGATCAATGACCGTCCTTTCGGACTCGATCGATTGCTGGCGGAGTATTGCAGAACCGTCGAGCATTCAAAACTGCAGATGGTGCCGCCTTATGGTGAATATGGTACCACCCACTATGATTACTATGATGGCTACCCGTCAGATTAGATTTATGGATCATGTTGGTCTGGTCCTATTGTATTCTCTGTCGTATGTGAATTATATGCAAGTGTAAGTTGTATGGTATGCCTGTAATACAATGGATGGTCTATGTTTCAAAAAGATCATGTGTTGTACCTATTTCAATTTCGCTGTTTTCTATGTACATGTAGTAATTCTGATATGTACTCGCTTTGTAAAAATCCATGTCAACAGTGCGTGCGATCTTGACCTATCTTACTTGTCTAGTAAAATCTTGATCATCTTGTTGCTGTATATATGATCCTACGATCTTGATAGATCTAACTACAATTTTGTTATGCCAAACTATGACACACAAGCAAGTTTTTTCATGTAAAACATATTGGAAAAGATATTCAGCAAACAAACAACAAGCTTATATATATATGAGATGGTAAGTAATTAAATTCATGCAGACTTATTAAAAATGCCAAATATTATTGTAGTAGAGAAGAGAATGAAAAAAATATGCCTACATACACATTTCATGCTCAAAATTTTCATGTGTAGTCCAAAAGGAAGACAACTGACATCAATACGTGTCATCGTTGATTTGTTGAGAGAAGCTCGTGCCACATATGAATGCAGGGTATATAAGAAGGTCTAATCGTTTCTCGCTCGGCGATGTGGGACTAAATTCCAACCCGCGTCAGTCCTTCTCGCTATGGTTTTCTATTGGGCTCGAAAGAGCCTATTACTGTTTGATGTCCGGGATTAAGATGGGCCGTCCCAAACTACTTCATGCCCGGACGCAGCCGTGATGCCCGGGATTAAGATGGGCTGTCCCAAACTACTTCACGCCCGGACGCAGCCGTGACGCAGGAGTAGGAGTTAGGCTGGCTTGTTGCCTGCACGCAGAGTCTTACTTTTTTCTTCGATCCTATATTCCTTTTTATTTTCTATTTACAAATTTGAACAAAATAGCTATTTTACAATTTTGAATTTTATAAAATAAATTACATATTCTTGACAGGCACCGTTGGTATAACATGTGCAAAAAATTTGAGATCATTTGATGAACATCGAAAAATTGGGAAATTTACGAACAACCCTTTTGGTCTCACCTAGGCCTCTTTTCCTAGCAATGTGTTTTTTTGATTTTCGTGAAACAACCTGGATTTTTTTACACATGCTAACATACACAAACTAAGACACATGTACAAGGTTTCACACAAATTTGAATGTTTTTGAATTTTTGGTGGCCCGGTCAAATTTAGGCCAAAAATCAAGGTGTCTAGTAAGGATGCCTAGAGGTTAGGCCTTTGTGATGTGATACATGATCCATGCTGAAACATGGCATCCTCTACCTAGAAGAATTTTAAATGTGTCCAAGATTTCACACAATTTTGATATTTTTGTTGGAATTTAGGTGGCCCGGTCAAATTTTGAATTTTTGCATGGGCTTCAAACCTCTCCGGGGTGGCTAGAAACACTTTCACCAACTTGTGGTTGTGTGACTCAGCAGTTGGCCAACATGATCCCACCCACTTGATCATTTTGGCCAGATGATGAGTCACACAACCACAAGTGGATGAGGGAGATTCTAGCCAACCTGAAGAGGTCTAGATCCCATGCAATGTTGGCATCGGCCCACATTTGCAGGGCACAAGTTTCTTGGTGGAGTACGTATTAGAGCATTTGCCCTCCATGCAGGGCACAAATTTCTTCTTAGTGGCCAACATGATCCTACCTACTTGCTATCTCTAGCTATAATTTTGAGTCTACCAAGCCATGACACACACTAGCCTGTGGCAAATGTGGGGCCATGCCAACATTGCATGGGGTCTAGACCTATCTGGGCTGGCTAGAACCACCGTCATCAATTTAGTGGTTGTGTGAGTCACTACACCTGGCCAACATGATCCCACCCACTTGATAGATCTTGCTATAAGAGTACTATGCCAAGACATGACACACACTAGCTTGTGGAAAATATGGGGCCATACCAACATTGCATGCATGGGGTCTAGATACCTCTCTGGGCTAGATAGAAACACCTTCACCAACTTGTTATTGTATATGTCATCACACCTGGCCAACATGATCCTACCTACTTGCTAGATCTAGCTATAATTTTGAGTTTGCCAAGCCATGACACACACTAGCTTGTGGAAAATTAATGTGGTGAATTTTTATGATGTGAAACTAGGTCGATGTTGTAACATGGTATACAACCATAAATTGGTTAAAGTGTTTCTAGCCAGCTAAGAGAGGTCTAGATCTCATGCAATGTTGGCCTGGGTTCACATCTACCACAAGTGTGTGTCATGGCTTGGGATAACACTCTTATGCTTAGATGTATCAACTGGGTGGGATCATGTTAGAGCTTGGTGGGACAAGGTGCAATCAATAACATTTTTGTTAGAGCTTGGTGGGATCTTGCATAGCACACTTCAGTTTGTATCCGTTTTAGCTTCATGCAAGTTTTATGGTTCTCCTGTAGATGTTAATAGTGCCAACCGAATTGTGCCCTCAGTACGAATTTTTGGGTCCTTTATACTTCCTTCGTTTCATAATATAAACCTTTTTAGCAAGCTGTTTTAGTTTGCTAAAAAGCCTTACATTTTGGAACGGAGGTAGTAGTACCTTTTTTGTAGTCGAGTGCGGGGTTCAGCAGCAGTATATACGTCAGCAGCAGGTGCTGCAGAAGATCCTGGCGCTGAAGATTGTAGAGGTGCAGAATATTCCTGGGCACCAGCGCTCGACGACGTGTCGATTGGATCTCCTGGCGAGGCGTCACTCCCGAATCCGTCAGAAGAACCACAGGAAAGAGCTGGGCGGGAGATCCGCGCGTACACGCATTGGTGGGGACCACGGGGAAGACGTGTCGGGCTCCCCATGGCCGCCATAGTTACGCGCAGAACGCGACGCAAGGGAGGGCCCAGACCTTGGGGACGTGGCGTGGGGACTGGCACGGATCGATACGCCCAGGTGACGGCGCGTCAGAGTCTCGAAGCGGATCCGAGGCAGATTTTGCCCCCATATCATGCTCAGAGGACGTGTTTTCTTGGCTTGTAGCGGTGTTTTCTTCAGCCTCATTATCTGATGTGTTGTCATCAGTATTTTCGGCAGAATTTTGCGTGACTAGTTTGGTATAGCTTGTGGGCAGGGTGTTAGCTGTGGTCTGCATAGGATCAACGACAAGAACAATCGGCACATATATATTGGTCATTAGTATGCACACCCCTAGTTGTTTCTACTGAGGAGGCATTGTCTGAAGGAAGCAAAAGAATTTCATCATGGAGACGACGACCCGCAATTTTGATGAAGTGTAGCAAAGGGAAAAACATTTTCATCAAAAACTACATCCCTTGACATGTAGACACGACCAGTAGTACTATCAAGGCATTTTACTCCTTTGTGACGAAGACTATACCAAAGAAATACACATTGTTTTGAGCGAGAGGAGAAACGCTAGTGAAGATGTTTCTAGTCAGCCTAGAGAGGTCTAGATCCCATGCAATATTGGCATGGGCCCACATCTGCCACGAGTGTGTGTCATGGCTTACTCAGATGTATCAACTGGGTTTGATCATTTTGGCCATCTCCAGTGATCAACATATCATCGACATAGAGAAGAAGTAAAGTTCGACCAAAGTAAGATGTATGAGTGAAAAGTGCCGGATCATGCTCACTAGAAGAAAATCCAGTAGCTTGAACCACATAACTGAATCATTCAAACCAAGCATGATGGGCTTGTTTGAGCCCATAGAGAGCCTTTCAGAGACGACAAACATGACCCGATGGGGCCTCAACACCAAGAAGTGGTTACATATAGACTCCCTCATGTAGATAACCATGAAGAAAAGCATTTTTTACATCCATTTGAGATATTTTCCTTGACCGAGCTACAGAAACAGTAATCAGAGTGCGAACATAGGTCATATGAGCAACATGAGCAAAGGTCTCATCATAATCTCTCCCATGAGCTTGCTGAAAGCCTCTAGCAACAAGTTGAGCCTTACGGCACTCCACAGAACCATCTAACTTTGCTTTAACTTTGTATACCCATTTTCATGTGATAGGAACAGTTCGAGGAGGTAATTGAAGGAAATATGCCCTAGAGACAAATATTTAATGGAATATTTCATAAAGTATATGATTAAGTTTTATATCATGCTATAACTGTATTGATTAGGAAACGTCAATACACGTGTGATATACAAACAAACAGTAGTTTCCGGTGAAACTCTAGTCACTCGTACATTGGTCAACGGATGATCAAAGGTTTCCTGATCATGTTGGAGCCTTAGTATTCTTCATTTGTCTCCGTACTTGTTCCTCTTTTGTGTTGAAAGGATTTTCTACTTTGTTGAAGAAATCTTAGGTTGACAATATGAAGGGCTTTCAGTATAGTCTCCCTCGAGGCATCAACGGATAGTCTAAACATACTTAGAGTATTTGAACAGTATGAAGAAGCTTCTGGTCAAAAAGTAAACTTGCAGAAATCTTACATTTTTTTGGTGATGGCCGTAATGAAGAGACTAAGAACAATCTGAAGCTAATTTTGGGTGTGGCGGATGACGCTCTCTCTGAGTGCTATCTTGGTCTACCGACTGTGGTAGGGAGATCGAAAGAGGGCTTCTCTAGAGGTAAGGTTGGGGGAGGGGTGACAAGGTTTATCCAAGCGTGGCAAGGAGACACTGGTCAAATCCATGCTACAGGCCACCCCAACATATTCTATGAGTTGTTTCGATTAAATAAGTGTCAGTGCGAGAAGCTTAGCTCGATCTCTTCAAATTCCTGGTGGAGTGGGTCCGATGGCTCGAGGAAGGTACACTGGATATCTTGGGGGAAAATGTGTCGATCCAAGAGAGAGGGAGGGATGGGGTTCAGAGACTTCATAATATTCATCAACATATTAATACACAAAAGAGTGTTCATTAGATTTTGAAATATGTGCTATGTCTAAAAAGGCCCTTATCTCAAATGATGCTATGTACAACTATGATGATGTTATAATAAGAGTTCAACTGATTACTCTTTCTTCCTCCGGTCCATATTATTGTTCTTAATTTTATCTAAATTTATATGATCTAGTTAAGTATTTATACTAGATGCATCCATATTTAGACAAAGTTGTGAACATTAATATGGACCGGAAGAAGTATTACAACATACCAAAACCTAATCCATGCACTTCCCGAACCTATTTTCTCATGATGTAATCAAATACATGTTCCTATGATGTAGTCAAATACACATTTGTGTCTTGTATGGTTCCTAATTATTTACTACTATTTGTGTACATGTCATCGCAAACTTAGGTTTATTATTTATATGCGGAAGTTAGATAAAGAATTGGGATAATCAAATAGGTGACATAGAGCATTGTGGTAGTAACACGATGCTACTATGATCCTAGACGGGCACAGTCGTGTTATAACACAACTAATGTGTGTGTGTGAAGTGTGGGCATCTGATTGGGCATGGGCAGCTTGACCCGGTCGGGGGCTTGGGCTTATATTCTAGGCCCGATGGTCAGGCTGGTCTGGGTCTGGGCTTTCTAAATGGGCGTTTCATGTAAGCCCTAGCCCAACGGCCCACACGATGGGCATTCAGGCTTTTTGACCGGCCTGGGCCAGGCTGGGGCCTAGTTTATCAGCGTCAGGGTTTTCCTTGCTCAGCCCGAAGCATGTCATGGCCCGAAGGATGCCAATGTACACTCCTACACGAAGGAGTACAAACAAATAAAAATAGAGTAATAAATGATGTGCTAGAACATGATGACATCTTGTTTTGGAGAATTCATAATACTTATTCACACATAATCTAAAATGGTTTATTGTCCTACCATAACATTTGGTGGACAAATTCACTGCGCTTAAGGGAAATGTCAGTTGCATTTGTGAGGGCCACGTGGTATAAAAAATATTTTGTATTGTTTGTTCAGTACGTATGCCTATTTACTGAAAGGCTCGGAACCTAGTTAGCAAAATTACCCCTGTAACCCAAATCCTAAAAGAGAGCCTCTGTAAGATCCAACTAGGGATATGACATCTAGAATGAACTCCACTTATCGAAGGAATAGGAGATCTAGGGAGGGCTGTTTAGATATTATTACAACGCTACGGGATTACAGAAGAATAGTTCCTTCCTTCCTAGCCAAGTTGATCGATACATGCCCATTGTAAATGCCGTAAGTACCAGTTACTCGTGTTAAGCAAAGTCCTCTTCGTCGAACCAGGTTCCAGTAGGCAGGCGGCCGAGTCATTCTCTTGGCTGGCCATCTCTCTCTTAGTCCGTCTCATTCTCCAGCTGGTCACCTTGGCTGTTGGCAGCGCCAGGCGTGGAGGCAAGCCGGGGAGCGGCGCCGCCCAGTGCTGGGCAGCATTTCCTTCCGGGTCCTTTGGCGCCCATCGGGCAGAAAATCCTTACGAGGACGGCCGGACCCGAGGATGACACTCCCATCTGGAAGGCACTCCACTCGCGTCACACGTCGCTCATTTTCCAGCTGTAGGAATCACCCACACACAAAATCAAGATTACGAGCAAGAAAATTTGGTGAAGGGACCATGACCGAGTAATTTCATTTCGTGTTTTCAAGTTTACCTCTCTCAAGAACGAAATTTCTTCCACTTGATTGGCTAGCTCACGCACCTTGCTCACCCAGGTCCTCACCACTAAGTTTTGGACGAGCTTCCCCTTGTCAGCGCTGTAAAGGATCGACCGTATCACCCGGAGCTCGCCGCTCGGTCTGCTACCTCCCTTTGTGTTGGTTGTTTCCTCTGGGGTGCAGCTAGAAGCAGGAGGTAGTGATGTCTGTGATGGAGTCGAGTATATATACACGGAAACTACCTGCAGATGGAGTTTCAAGAAAGCGGAGATAAAAAATCTAGGGAGGGAGCAGCAAGTAAATTTGGGCAATGTTTTAGGATTATGCTTCTCTGTTAGCGAATATATGAAACTACCATACAAAAATAAAAATGTTACAATTATACGGTTTTAACATGTGCAGCAACGAGGAGCTGAAATATCATGCAAGCTTCTAAATATACAGTGAAAACTAGAGTTTCCTCATGTATTTTGAAAACCAGGCTAATCCCATTTTCTATTATTTCGTAACGAAAATACATTATATTCTACAACATGGAAGCAATTAAAAGGAAAGAGAAAGAGAAAAACAAGTTGGTGTATTAGTAGGAAACCGGCTATGAATGCTCGCCCTCGATTACAATCTATGGGGTAGAAACCTATTGACACTAGATCGAAATCCTACACTACCAAGTGGCAACCACGGAATAGTAAAGTTTGGGCAAACTAAGACCAAAACGACTAAATTTAGAGTCATAAATATTAAGAAATAAATATTGACATATTAAGAAACTAAATTTAAAAACATATCTACTGGTACTAATTTAGAGTCATAAATATTGCTACATTTTTCTACAAAGGTAGTCAAACTTTACTAACTTTGACTTATGACAATCCTAGAAGTATACTTATTTGCGGATGGAGGGAGTAGGTCAGATGAGTTTGTAGAATTAAGCATATGCATTAATTAAAACGTGAAGGGGAGATTTCCAGGAAGAGAAAGAGAGCTAAACAGAGTTATTGCTAATTGTGACCAACGTACATAGAATAATCTGGTTTTCATTAGACATCTAATAAACAAGAATGGAGGGAGTAGAATACACATTAATCATGTTTATTAGACAACATTTCTGGTATTTATGTAATTTATTTAAGGCATGATGATTTTAGCATATGTTTAAAGTCAATTTCATTAAAAAGGGGAAACAAAAGAAGTAAAGCAAAACTTTAAGTGTGCCATTAATGCCAATACCTGGTCCAAGGACCCTTGGTCTTCTTTCGTCTCCATCTCATTTAGCTTATCAACAATATCCCCTATGAGTGGCCTTTTGTGCCATTCTTTCTCCACACAACTCAAAGCCATTTCAATACATCTCATTAGTTGTTTAGAATATTGCTCATTTCCGTCCTCTGATGTCGCTTGTAACCTATTCCTCCATCTTTCATGAACCTGTTAGTTCAGAATGCATAATATATATATTAAAAAGGGTAAATAAGTGCTATGCCTGAAAAGATGCAATTGAGCGCGCTTGATAGAAATTCGTCTTACAAGCTCCATAAATTGCTCGGAAGGCATTTCAGCACATTGGGTGTAACCTGTAGCTCCAGCTATTAACTTTATGATGACTACCCCCAAGCTGAATATATCAAATTTATTTGAAATTATATTCCTTTCTATGTATTCTGGTGGTATATATCCTCTGCATAAGACATGCACCATAGATGTTACCGTTATAATAAAATGCAACAATAATTCCTTACGTTATAAATTTCAAAACCACATAATATGGTCAATCTTACAATGTTCCTATACAAGTTACTTTGATTCGTGTCTGTTCTTGTCTGAGAAACCTTGACACGCCAAAATCTGCAAGCTTCGGCATCATGTTGTGATCCAACAATATATTAGCTGGTTTTAAATCCAAATGATAGAGTGGAGGTTCCAATTCCTCGTGAAGGTATTTCAAACCTTCACATATCCCCTTAATTATTGCATAGCGTGTGGGCCAATCATGCCCACTGCATTCATCTGTAGGAGCAAACACATTGTATCAAAATCCAAAATCTAAAAACGAACATTTTCAAGTGTTAGACTAAAGAGAATAAGAGCACTCAATACCAAAAAGATAGTTGTCAAGACTTCCATTTTGCATATATTCGAAGCAAAGCGCCATACACGTGTTGAGTCAGCAAATATCATTGTTCCATTGTGCAGCACAAATTCTCGCCGAGTTTCATGGCAAAACCCGACCAAACGCACAATGTTCTCATGGTGGAGACTTACAACGTTGCGAAACTCCTTCTCAAATTGCGCATCATCAAATCCAGGTTTAGAATGAAGCAACTTAACAGCAATTGTTTCACCACTTTTATGTACTCCCTGCTCAATATCGCACATGCATTCGTTTAGTACTTTATAGTGCAAGTACTGCTATGTAACATGTTCAAAGCAGAAAATTGGTACTGAATATGAGTAAATGTAAGGGAAGGAAACCATGTATGTGCCTTAAACCGTACCTTGTAAACTTTTCCATATGCTGCACCTCTACCAAGTTGTCGGTCCTTAGAGAAACCATCTGTAATCTTTTCCAATAAATGTAGTGGCATAGGTTGTGGATAGGGATGTAGACGGACAGGTAAACGGACAACGTGGACAGTCCGTGTATCTTCTCTATTTGCACCGGCTATACTACACGTATGAATTTTTCTTCTAGTACAATACAAATCGGAATTTAGACGGACTGTCCGTATTGTCTGTTTAACTGTCCGTCTACATCCCTAGTTGTGGAAACACACAGCTTGTATTATTGGGCAAGTTGTTGCTCGCCTTGGATGAATAAAGTAAAGAAGTGCATGCATGTTCATGAACGCCAGGGAGGGGAGAAGGGGCCGTCGGAGTATTCAAAGGATCCTGAGACCCCGGAAACGCAGGCATGGTTGGTGAATCCACTACAAGTCCTTCCAGTACCGATCAAACTGGCTCTGAAAGGCCCATGGCTGCAAATTAATGACGGTGTAAACACAAACGTGTGATGACAATCATCCGGTTCATAAGTCAGTAGATAAGAGATTCAAACCTGGAGAAGACGTGCAATCCAGTCCTTGGGCTAGGTTGCTTGCTCTTGGGCTAGGGTGACTCAAACCTGGAGAAGAGATGTGTTTCAAATTAAGATGCAATAACTTTCAAACGAAAAAGGTGAAAGCTGTAATCTGCATAAGTACTCAGCTGAGTAAGAAATCATCAAGAATACGCACTTGCGCCTCTTGGACAACTGAACATTACAGTAGGCTTATCTCAAAAAAAAAAAAACATTACAGTAGGCATAGGAATGCAAGCGGGATCCCAGAAAATCCCGCTTATAAGTAGGCATGGACTATTAAACATACTGTCCTGAGATCTATAAATTTGTCATCTATCATGTACGCGCTCTTAACACAACAAGAATTCATTCTCATCTGTTACAAACAGATGATAACTTTTTTAGGGAAAATCGGTGATCATTTGTTTGTGTACTATTATCCATCACTCCATCAGTTTATCAAGACTTACTTCAATCTGGTCTATTTTTGTATGTACTCCAATACAGATCTGGTATATGCCTGATATATATTCTCGACTGCCGATATCCTTAAAACTTTATGATTTCAAGCATTATATTAGAACTAAACTATAAATTACTTTCCAATTTAGCTCTTCTCCTCCGCTTTGACCTCTACCAATAGACCACCTAATCGAGCTTGCACAAATCAGAACCATCCATGGAAACAAAACACGGCCAGGCTGAACCCAGCCGCTGATCTGACAGATCAAGGTATGATCTACCGCTAAACATAGATCTGGCACCATACAAAGATTAACCAGCAGGTATTAGAGCATCTCCACTCGTTGGCCGAATCTAGGCCGAAAATTGGTCCGTTTTTCGGCTGGACGGAACTAGTTTTCGGCATGCCCATTTTCCCAATCGCGTACCGGGCCGTGTTCCCAAGTTCGGCTAAAATTCATCAAAGATGGACGAATTTCATTAAGTTGGGCGAATATAGGCGGATTACATCAAATTTAAACTAAACTACTACATAATAAACTTAAAAAAAGCCGCCGCCAACCTACGCCGGTGAACTCGCCGTCCTACATGCCGAAGTTGCTGTAGAACACCGTGTAGTCGGGATCGGCGTGACCGTCATCCTCGTCGCCGTCGTTGTCGTCGTCGCTCGGCGGCTTGTTCTGGCGGGAGCTCCCCTGGCCTTGGTCGCCGCACCTCCAGGGCTGGAAGGACGGGCCTTCGTCGTCGTCGTCGTCGTCGTCAAGAACGTAGAGCGGGGCGCCCTGGTAGGCGAGCTCACGCCCAGACAACGCCCGACACCGGGAGGCCTGCTCCTCGGCCTGCTGCTGCAGGCCGAGGATGCGCTGCCGCTCCGCCCGCTCCCAGTCCTTCCTGGACCACTCCAGGATGTCGGGCGAGGAGGGTTCCACCGGCGGCGGATGCGGCGTCTGCGGCGCGTCTTCGCGGAGCGACTGCTCCAGCGCCATCTTCAACGCGGCGTCTTCGGCCGGCACCGAACCTTCTATCTTGGGGCGGTGTAGGCGTATGTGGCCGGTTGGTGACGCCGTCGCCCGTGGCTCGCGGATGATGATGCTGCGCGAGCGCATCCGCGGCGGCGAGCGCACAGGCGACTCCGCCTCGCGTTTGACTGCCGTCGGCGCGTGCAGCGGCGCCGAGCCGAAGGAGTGGGACGCAGACACGGAGGAGGACGAGCTCATGCTCGCCATCCTCCTCGGCATCCAGTTCGGCGGAGGACGCCGCCCTGTCCTGGCCGCCGGCGTCGGCGTGCGCGGGAAGCCGAGCCGCGGCGTGTTCCCGCGGTTGATGTGCTCCATCACCGTCTCAAGGGTCCGGCCTGGCGCGCTCCACCAACGCCGACTGCCAGCCGAGTTGTTGCGCTTCGGCGGCGACTCGTTCGGCGGACCCTCGTGGTGGGCGAGCTCCTGCTGGCGGCGTTCGGCGAAGAACTGCTCCCAGTGGATGAGGCTGTCGGCGCTCTCGGCTTTGGCGGGGCCGTTCATGCCGTTGATGTACTCCTGCACATCATACGGCAACTCGTCCGGCATCGGCAACGGCGGGACAGGGATGCCGCCGGCAGGCATCCGCATGTCCGGCGGCGCCATATAGCCGGCGTCGTGCAGGAGCCGTGCCTCCCAGGCCTGCAGGGTGCGCCGACAAAAGCCATTCGCCGCAGCTCCATCACCGGGGTACCGTGAGGCCATAGCTAGGAAGGGGAAATCGGTGAGAGAGGGTTCGCCGGAGTTTGTGGGTAGGTGAGCTGTGAGAGAGTGTGGAGATCTCCGGCGAGAGGTACGGCTTATAAAGGCCGAGGTGGGCGGCGAGGGCGGGAGGGGTATAGCGGCGAGGGCGGGAAAAGGGGAAACGGCGTGAAGTTAGTGCCCGCCGGTCCGTCGTCGGGGCCGATGCGGCGACAGTGGCGCCGTAAATCGGCGACGTGTGGCCGACGCGACGGACAATTAATATCCAGCGGTCGCCGCGTGCTTTCAAGGATGACAACGACTCGGCTTCTGTTGCTGACTCGGTGGGTCCACGTGCCGCGTTGTTTTTTTTCCCAGGCATATCCGGAAACCTGGGTTCGGCCTGGGTAGTCCGGACCAAAATTGGCCCAAATTCGGCTGAAAACAGGTTCTTAGTACGCGACTGGGCCAATTTTCAGCGTCCGGACCAAATCCGACGTCCAGATCGGCTTTCTGGGTAGGCGTGTGGAGATGCTCTTAAAGCAGAAGCAGATTTAGGGAGAAGAAGCATTTACCCGGAGAACACCTGTAGTAGCGCAGTGGAAGGAAAGTGAGCAGCTGCCTTGCTTTCCCTTGGGGTGGGCTAGATATATGTATACTACCACAGACCCCACTTAGTGCGGTGCACATGCAGTCGGACTAAACTAATTAACAGCAAGCCACGACCAGTTGCCGATGCAATGAAAAAATTCGAAAAACAAATCCCCTCTTCGCTTTTGAAAACAAGATATGACTAACTGCACTCCTTTTGGACCTTGGTCCTGATAAGTGAGGCCCTAACATAACAATATGTTAGCGATTCTTTTGTTAACACAAGCGTGTGACATCAGCGACCATGACCACAGCTAAGACATGAACATCACCTACATCCAGTGGTGCACGCATGAAAAAACTGGTGGGTGGGCACACTTCAAATAGATTATTTTGCACTAGCTCATGTGTGATAAAAAATTGTCAAATAATAACATAGATATAGAAAATTCACAACATTTTTATTCAAGACATGAACCTTTTTGTTAACAACCATGAAATATTTTTTTTTTGAAGTGTGAATCATTTTTTAAACTTTCATGAAACATTTATTCAAGCGTGAACCATGTTTTAAAGCCATGCATGAACCTTTTTTTGAACATCCACGAATCATTTTTTTTGAACCATAAAGTATTTTTCCAAGACTTCATAAAATGTTTTTTAAGAGACGAATTATTTTCAAGACATGAACCATTTTAACATCCATGATATATATATTTTGGACCGTGAACCATTTTCTGCAAGACATGGACCTTTTCTTTTTGTAATATGACTTTTCTTAAATGTCAATGAAACATTTTTAATACTAGGGGAACCATTATCAGTAGTAAAAGTTATTAAAGTGTTAAGAATAACAGGAAGAATGAATTAACCAAAAGCGACCATTACAACTTTTAGATGGGTTGCTGGGATGTTGGGCAGGAGTAGACTAGTATACACTCCTAGGCTCACTAGAGCCCTTTAATTTGAACATTCAAAATTATATTTTTTAAGTGCCAAGAATTCTTAAAAATATATAAAGATATTGGCCATGATGTATACTTCAAGTGTGCAAAGTTTCAGTCCGAAATATAGTGTATGCTATTGTACATAGAAAGATAAAATTTCCGATCAAGATCTGCGAATAGTACCCGCCTCAAATCTTGTTAGAATTTTCCTTTTTTGTGTAGCCCATTATACAATGTATTTTGGATTAAAAATTGCACACTCCAAGTATATATCATTACTTTAAAATATCAGTTCTAAATTTGGAAAATAAAGGGCTCAAGTGAACTCAAGCTCCAAAAGCATTTTTCGTTCTAGAGGGATGGCCCACCCTCTGGGTTTGCCCATGCCGACATCTCCCTCGAAAAAAATTCAGGTTCGGGCCAAACGCGGATTTCCCCAGCGTAAGTTGGGCCCCGACACCATCTGTGTCGTCCGTTTGTTGGAGATTTGTGCTGAGTCAACTCGGTCATCGTCCGCAGAACATTTGCATTTAGGCCCTTCTGCTATTTTAGATTTAACCCTCCGTCCAGGAGAGAGCATGACCACCGAGCCCCAAACCAAAGTCAACAGGAACACATCGTTCTCCTCCCAATCTGGATCAGGGACCTCTCCACCCTGTCTCCTCCTCCCCAATCTTCCTTCTTGCTGGTGGCCGCCCCAAGACCACGTGCTGCTGCCGCACCATGGCCATGGAGGAACACGTGCGGCCGCAAGCGGCACCCCGACGCGCCTCGTCCTGTGTCGCCTCCTCTCCCGGCTGGCGATGATGACACGCGTCCGCCTACAAGCTGGGGCTGCCGACGAAGACCACCTGGAGCTTGCACCCCTCCCGTTGTGCCTCCTCCTACACCTCTCTGGCTCGACCACAAGTCCTTGTCGCGACCTCTTGCACCCAGCGTCCATGGATCTCCCATGGCCAGGGCACACACGGTGATATGCCCCACCCCCCTTGAATGATCTGGACAAAGACCCCTTGGTTATGGGATTGATTGGGGTGGATCTAGGCATGGAGGGCTTGGATCCGTGGCCTCTTCCATGTATTTTTTTGGGGGATTTTATGTTCGGGATCAATTCCTTTCCAAATTTATTTGTGGATTTGCTTCAATTTTAACAAAAAAAATGGATGTAGGTATGGAACTGTATGAATTCCCATTGAGTTTTGTATGAATCCTATACTAATTAGTCATTTTTGCTTGTGTTTAAATCAGAAATTTCTAGATTTGAGTCATGTATGGATTTGTGAATCCTGTATAAATGTATGAATTTTTGGTACTTATGCCCAGACTTTAATAATTATCACTTGCTACTTTTTATTTCATGTGTATGAAACTTTATAAGTGTATATGAAAGTTCATGTGAATTCTGTGTGAATCTTCTATAGATCTTTGTATGAAACATTATTCAAACATTCTATGTGTATCTTTGTATGAATCTGCTGTGAATATATGTAGGAAACATTAAACCAATTGTCAATCGTGTATGAATCCCCCATGAATTATGTTTGAATCGTTTTTCTATTAGCAGGATTTGCTTGTGTAGGAATCCTGTGCGAATCTTCTAGATTAAAATCCTATACGAATCTTTGAATTCTGTATGTACCGTGTATGAATCTTTTTTATTCGGACATGTTTTCTTGTTCTGTATCAAACAGGGTGTATACTACCTTGTATCTTGTAATTCCATGAAAAGTTCTATGGATCTTGAATGTATCTCTACGTTTCTTTGATAAAATATGAATGATGCATTGTGTATGAATATTGTGTGAATTGTATGTACGAATATTATGTGAATCTGGTGTATGAATATTGTGTGAATCTCCTATGTACGAATATTGTGTGAATCTGATGTTGAGAAATATTGTGTTCCATGATTCTTCTCTGCATCTTAAGTGAATCTTGGTACATTTGAAAAATATTCTGTGGATCTATAAAGAAACTCGATAATTTCTGTGAATAATCTTCTATGAATCTGTAAACAATCTTCTGTGAATCACGGAATATTTCTCACATAATTTTTGTGTGAATCTATATTGTAATTAAAATGGATAATTAATAAATTAAACAAAGAACATTTTATTTGAATAACTTTGGCTTCATCGCAAACAACCTCTGTGTGCAATGTGAAACAGAGAACGCAAAGCTAGTACCAGTACGCTAGGGAAATTCGCTAGAAACAATCACTAGTGCAGAGCCCCCCCTTTAACTCCGGTTGGGAGGGCCCTCTAACAGCGGTTCCTCAACCGCTGTTGAGGGTTCGGTGTTAGAGGGGGGGGGATTTAACACCGGTTCTTATACGAACCGGTGTTAAAGGGTGGCGCACGTGGGGCTGCCGCAGGCCTCAGTCCCCCCCCCCCCCCTTTAACACCGGTTCGGGCTGGAACCGGTGTTAAATTCTTCTGCCATGGCGAAGATTTAGCCGTTTACGCGGCAGGAAAACGGCCTAAATCTCTGCCACGGTAGACTTCTGCCTCTGCCCCGTTCTGGGCGTATTTCTGCGGGAGGGGGGAGGGGGAATCGATCGGGAGCGGTATACACATAAATCGTTATCGGTACATACGAGTACATGAATAATTAAGAAACTATTATTATACACAAACATCGTCATTGGCACATACATCGTCATCGGCACATACATCGTCATCGTTCATTTTGGTGGATATCTAAAGAGTTCTCGCCAGGCGTGACGACCTCATCAAGTATGAACCCCGCCAATTCCTCTGGAATGGCTCGTATGCGTTCAAATGGTAGGAGTTGGTCCCGTATCCGTTCGATCTGAATATATATGAAGAATGGGCCGTCAATATATATATAAGAATAAAACTCAACACAATTGATGGTAATAAAATAATGTTGTGGACTTTGTTTACTTACTCTAAGTTGTTCTAGTGCGGCTTGGCCCGTCGCACATATCGTGTTGCGAATGAACTCGCAAACATAGTACCCACATAAGTTATTGCCGTGTCCCTGATGCGCGCACTTTACGAGAATAGAGAGTTCAATCAAAATAATAATCAATAAAGCATGATATAATGGAATTGGAAGCAGAATCAAAGAGATACGCAGACCTAGCTAGCTAGTATTACTTACATTTTGGTCTACAAATTTTAGTTCTTCTGACCATTCACCCACGGCCCTGCGCGTGAACCTTTTCCAAACCCTGTCCGGCAAAGAAAATGGATAAAGGAGTAATTTATTACTTGTTGTCACGAAAGTTGCCGATCTAGTGCGATAATATGATTGAAACTACCTCTGGAGCATCTCTCTAAAGTCTGCCCATACCTCTTTTTCTTTTCGTAACGAGTCCATGACAAGTACTTTTCCTGAGTCAGGTTGAATGACTAGCAGAATAAAGTGGAACCTACGCACGCATAACTCATCATCAGTTACACTTAACATCAAGTAAGCCGAAATAGAATGTGTGCAAGAGAGAGGGTAACAGTACTCACGAGAAGTTGTAAGGCAATAGTATTTCTCTTTTGGTTTGTTGTCTCAGTAAAGACCTTAGCAAGTAATCTTCTGTTTGCCCGGGTTTGGTTCTTACCACTTCTTCATGAACTCTATTTGGGTCAACAAATCCAATGTCAAAAGGGCCTCCTTTCCTGCATTCCATAACCTTTTTCCTGCATAATAGTATATACATATATGGTGAGCATATATATATACATGCAATTAATGAAGTGAATGAGATGAGATATAAATTACAGAAATAGTACCTACACACAATAAAGGCTGATGGCAGCTTTGTCGAGTTCCTTCTGATTGAATAGAAAATGCAAGTCTTGAATGTTGAAGTCGATCCCGTCGTCTCCGCAGAAGAAAATCTCATCTCTTATATGCGCCGTGATCCATTCTTCTTTTCTAGTCTTGCAGAAATCAAGGTACCACTTGTGCAATTTTCGCATCTTTGTTGGTAGATTCTTGAGCTCCTCTTTCTTGACGAGATTCTTCCCATACTTCCATGGTTGTATGGGGTTGGCATCGCATTTGGGCAAGTTGTCTCCCATGACGTTCAAGTATGCAATGTAAGTCATCCCCATCTCATTGGCCTTTCTTTGTAGCTCGCCGTAATCATTTACGGAGGAGCGTCCGTGTCGAACATTTGGAGCGGGCGCATGATTATTTTCCTGCTCCGAGCATGGGAACTGTTTTCAGGGTGCCTCACGACTGCTACTTTCAGTCTCCCTACGGCGCCTTGCATCCGCCTTCAAAATCTGGCGCTCGTAGTCCGGCACAAGTGGGGTTTCAGGTTTCAAAAGATTTTTGTAAAACTTCTCCACCACCGCCGGATCTATTTTATCCTTTGGCTCGGCCCGTCTAGGTGCAAAGAATTTCTTGACCTGTTCTTCCGAGATCCTATTGGTCTCCTCGTCGCTGTGATTCCACGGTAAAACCGGCAATGGCTTGGCGGAAGGCTGCGGGACGTAGTTTTTTGAACTCTTTGGCGTACGGTTTCCTGCGGATTTCTTTGTGGCAGTGCTACTGATGCTCTTCGTGGCAGTGCTCTTCCGCTTACGCTGAGGAGATGGCTGAAGGGCCGGAGATGGCTGCCGCGCAGGAGATGGCTGAAGCGCCGGAGATGGCTGTCGCGCAGGAGATAGCTGAAGCGGCTCGATCACGACGCTGGAGGAGGCAATGGGTGCTGACCTCCAATTTGGAAGCACAATGTGTTCCTTCTTCCAAAGAATGGTTGTTTTCACTGCAAATTTGAGTTGAGTTTCCCCTTCACCTGTAGCATGGTCAAGCTGTGCTTCCTCATATTCCTTCACAACCTCATCCACCCCGACAATAGCATAGCCATCTGGAATCGGTCGGCAGTGGTAAGTTCCACCAGCTACAGGAGGTAAGGCATAGCCGACAGCCACCTTAATGGATAAGCCCATTAATCTCACATGCAGCTCAGCGTGTTCGCTCTCCGTGATCTCATCCACGGGGTATCGAGGACCCGCCATTTCAAGCGGTTTACGTTCTCCGTGGAAGCCACACTGCTTCCGCAGATGCAGCCGGCAGCTTCCAATGCAGGCTCTTCGTGCCGCTGAGATGGGCTGGTAGCTTGATGGTTTCATAGCATTCACTTGCGCTGCAGCGCCGCAAGTGCATGTTCTATCTGTCATCCGCTCAGACGCTCTTTTTCTTTTCTGTCGTGCCATCTGTAAGAGTCGCTCCAGTCGGCAAACCCATCCTTCCACGTCATACCCCTGTGCCTCGTGCATGTCCAGGGTGTTCTTTTTTACCGATGGCGCGTGTGAGCTGGTCATTCTCTCTGTCGGGATGGAAGGTCCTGGCGGATGTTTCCTCGTATGCCGTGATGAGTTCAGTGACGGGTTTGGCAAGGAGGGTTGGGAAGATACACAATCCTGTTTCTGGGTCCAACCTTGCCCCGATTCCGTAGAACCAAGTCTTTGCACGTAGGTCCCACCCATCTGTCTGGGGTGTGATCCCTCTAGCGCGCAGGGCCTTCTCAGCTTCCTCCCACTTAGGCCTCTGAGATATGTAGCCACCTGACCCCGTCCTCTGGTGATATTCCTTCTTCAGGGCATTAAGCGTATTGGTTTCGGCCTCTTTTAGCTATAGCACTTTTTTATATGTCTCAAATTCGGTCCAGTGAGGTCTTATCTTCGTATAATATGCGTCTTCGAAATTTGGAGTCTCGCCAGCTTTGACAAATTTGTTCAATTTTGTCTTCCGATTCTTGGAAAGCGTCACCATCTTCTTTAGAGTCCACTCTTTGACCTTTTCCTTTATAACCGGGTTGTTTTCATCCTCCTCTGGCGGAAGGGTGAAATTTACCAACAACGAATTTCAAAGCGTTTCTTTGGATCTGTCATCGACAAAGGTATCGTCGCCCTTTCTTGGCTTATTCCAATTTTCAATTATGATTGGGATTTGGTCCCTAACAAGAACTCCAGCCTGACGTACAAATTTGTCTGCGGCCTTCTTGGGCTCCATCGGCCTGCCATCAACACGGACTGCTTCGATCGTGAACTTTGCACGATCTTTCAACGGCTCCGCCTCGCTTGCTCTTTTCGTAGAAGAAGATGGTTGCTGGCTGGTCGATCTAGAGGGCTAAAAGAAGAAAGAAGCGTTAATTAATACATGTAGAAGATTGTTGGTGGAAGTCGTGAGGCTTAATCAATGCATATACCTCGCCGGACTTTGTAACCACTAAATTGCGTTCACCGGAGTCTTCATCTTCTCCATGACTAGTACTTGAGCTGTCGTCATCATGTCCCTCCAAGTTCAGATATTGTGAGGTGTCCTCATCAATAATGTTCTCCATTATTTCTTCTTCTTCAAGGTTTCTACTAAGTGGATCCATAGTTTCTAAAACAATAATATTATCTAGAGTAAGAGTGTAAACATTCAAGTGGACTTGGATTCATACACAAATATACATATTATTCATACAAAAATACACAAATGAAATTAAAACCCTAAGGATGCTTGATCATTTTAAACGAGTTCCGAGGGGTCGAAACCCTAATCAGGATGAGTCAGAGGTCCAATTTGTATACAAGTTTTAATCTATGCATGTAGTACAATTTATATTAGCCGGTGAAACTATGTTGCCCGCGAACCCGCCCCGCTTGACACCCTATCTATACTACTACTCCCTCCATAATTGCATGCCATCTTAGTTTCGAGTTTCCCTCCAACACTAAGTAAACAATATTATCGATGTTACAACATCAGAAACTTTACTCAAATATGAATACACGACTACATCTTTTATATATCACACATATTCCCCACATTGTTCACACAAATATGTACCATCACTCTCATTTTGGCTAAGCACATC
The DNA here is from genome assembly GCA_023614405.1 of Avena insularis. Classification (NCBI taxonomy): domain Eukaryota; kingdom Viridiplantae; phylum Streptophyta; class Magnoliopsida; order Poales; family Poaceae; genus Avena; species Avena insularis. The sequence goes on from CM042684.1 coordinate 19,715,269, forward strand.
TACCAACGGTGGTTCATCTACAAGGAAAGCCCTACCTCATAATAGGACATAGCATAGCGATAGTATTATCCTACACATGCATCTACAAAATACACGACAATGCATTGAAAATAGTAGGATAACATCATGAACAAGGTAGCATCTACTTGGCTTTATAGTTGTTGGAATCGTTCAAGCACTCGTAGCAATCACACACGTTGCACTCCTCGCAATCTATCGAGCAAACAATTTCATACAACATAAACAATAACACATAGAGATCAAACAAATGCAACAAATGCATGCATGGCAATTTAATAAGTCACAATGGTTGTTACTTTAGTTCTCTAAACAATACTAAAGTATATGATGCATGCAAGAGGCCAATTAATGCAATGGAGTATTTGTTATTAATAATTACTTGCCAATATAGGGTTTTTAATAGTTCTGTTGTAACGCCTGTTCTAACTATCGAATTAAATTTGTTTCTTGGGTTTACTGGATAGAGGACATTAATATGAACCATTAGGCATTGGATTCACCCTAATCAGAGTTACAAATCTTTTCTTATGATTTAAATAGTGTTTAATGGGTTTTAAATCATTTAAATAGTTTCTGTTGTCTAAAAATCAAACTAAAATCAGATATATAATCCCCACGAGGTTGTGATTCCAGGGACATATTATTTGTAATTTTCTGAACATTATTTATTTTCTTATGAATTTATTACTCTAAATAAGCCATTATACCATTTATTTAATTGCTGAAAAACCTTATATTATTTGGCTTAACCATTTGCATATTGATGATCTACACACAATTGTGAATCCATAGGTATATTATTTGTGATTTTTGGACCAGTAGATATTTTACTATGAATTTATTAACCTAAAAGACCATTAAAACTAATTAAATTATGACAGTAAACACGTACTGTAAAAGTTAAATCGAACTTGATATTAATAATCTACTCAATTTTCTGAATTCATTGATACATAATTTGCTATTTTTGGATCTACGAATCTTTTTATATGATTTTTGCAAGATTATACAATTTTCTGCAATTTTTATCTTTTCTTCTATTTTTCAGGAGAGTCAACGTTGACTGGCACTGTGTCATCGCTGACACGGCAAGTGCATTCTGGTTTGCTGGTACCCTTCGACGACTGGGACAGATGGTGGCCGTCGGATCTTAGATTGATCGGACGGTGCAGGGCGTCCGAGGCGAGACTCACCGGTGGGGTGACGTGGAGGCGGCGGGCTCGTCGGGCGGCGGTGCTAGTGGTGGATGCGGTGGTCTCCGGCGATGTCGAGGTGGCCTACGAGAGGCAGGGTACTATGGCGAGAAGTTTGGTGGCCTCGGCGCGGTGGATTGCTTCCTCGGGCGACAGAGGCAAACGGCTGGAGACGGGCGGCATCGGCGGTGCTCCGGCGAGGAATTGGGCGCGGTCGGCTAATCCTGCACGGGGAAGAGGTGGTCAGGGCGATGCGGTCAAGTGAGAGGAAGAGGTCATACGGAAAAGAGAGGGTCGGGGGGCGACTGCCTCGTCGAGGACCTCGAGCTCCGAAGCTCGACAATGGAGGCGGCGGCGAGATTCGTGGCGGCGAGAGAGGTGGGTGACAGGGCCGACGATTCAGGGCACCCACGGACGATTCCTCCCTCACTCCGAGGGCGGTGGCTTCTCTCTGCTCCGATGGGCGGTGGCGATAGCGGCGCTTCTCTCTGCTCCGATGGCGCGCGCGTGGTGGCGGTTCGATCTGGCTCTAGGGGGAAGAAAGGAAGGGGAAGGCGAATTTAATACCCCCCCTTTAACACCGGTTCGTGGCTGGAACCGGTGTTAAAGGGATTCCGTTGCGCAAGATTTACCCTTTAACACCGTTCCAGCCACAAACCCGGTGTTAAAGAGAGACGAGCAAAACGAATAAATCGCTTCTTTAACACCGGTTCGTGTCTGGAACCGGTGTTAAAGGGGGCATTTATTTCATGCATTAAAGGGGCATTTTTAATTCAAAAAATATGATATGAATTTAGAAAATTCATATCTTTTTCATTTCAAATCAGAAAAATATGAATAATATATCATAATTTTCAGAAAAAATAATATCTATCCATTCATGTAAATCATTTTATATTTACTTTACATGAAAATTTTCAAAATAATTAAAACACTTACATATAAATTTTGATTATTCAATTCAAACAAAAATAAATTGTTAAATCCTAAAACTTTGAACATAAGAAATATTAAGCATCTAAAAATAAATCTAACCCTATTTTATTAGATCAAATCATATTTTAATGCCGCATCTTTTGTATTAACATTTTTGAATTGATTGGATATTTAAATGTCGCATCTTTTGTATACACTTGAATCTCACCAAGCCTCGCTTAACTTGCATTGTTTTTTTGATAAAATAGCATATTATGAACCTAAAAATGATTTTTGTAAAAAATCATGAGCATCGTATCATGTACCTGTAGTTCATATCTGACCCACTTCCTACCGATTCGGTAGGAATTTGTCTTCACCGAGGTGGACGGAAAGGTTTCAGATCCTCTGTTGGTACATTGTGCATATAAGGTGGTCTAGTATTTTGTAAAATGTGTTGGTGGTTTTTGAATTAGCCATTTGGTGGTTGCTTCACAAAACCGTCTGCTTTTATGCTCGGAAAATGGAAAATGCCTTTTGGTGCGATAAAAGGAAAACTTCCTCTTGCAACATTGTTTGCCATGCCATGATGCACATGTATGCACAATATGGCCATATTATCACAAACTATGCCTTGATTCTAGCCATAGCATTGGTCATTTGACCCGAAAGCCAAGAAACCTCGAATGAGATAGGTCATTTTGTGAAGGTTTTTTCGAGACATAATCAATATACCAAGTTTGAGATTTTTCCTTCTAACTATGTCACATAATATAACACCACGTGAAGGTTTCGCACTGTTTCGATCTTTTTTTATTTTTTTATCCCCGTTTTAAACTATCGACAAACTTTGTCGAACAACGGGCATGATGATTCTTAGCTCGGGGACAAGCCTCGCTCAACTTGCATTTTTTTTTGATAAAATAGCATATTGTCAACCTCGAATGAGAATGCAACTAATAGTAAGTTACATAAAGCCGAACTGGAACTGAAAATTAAGATACATAAAAGAACTGAAAATTAAGATACATGGCCAGATTAAGTAACAATCGGCCGAACTTGTTTCAGAATGTTGGAGTGATTCAGTCATGCTCCTGCCTACACCTGTAATACTCGCCACTGTAGTAGTCGTACTCACCGCCGCCGTCATCGCTGTCATCGTCGGGGTCGCCGTAATTGAACCTCTGGAGAGTACGCGTGGGTTGGACTTGAGGGTAGCGCGTGGGCTGGACTTGAGGGTAGCGCAGACGGGGGTTAGAGTCGGCGGCAGTGTCATAGGCCATGACGCTCTGGAGAGTCCGACCGCGCCACCATAGCCGACGACCGGCCTCGTTGAAGTTAGGAGGAGGTGGGCCGTCCTCCTCGTGCCTGGCGAGCGCCCTCTCACGCCGATCCACGAAGAAGGCTTCCCAAGTAGGAAAATAGTCGGGATGCCATCTGGGATTCCGCTCGGCGTGATCTCAAGTAGTAGTGGTTCGTGATGGCCATCCGTGCCACACCTAGAGGGACAGGAGGAACTGCACGCCTCGGCGCCAAGATCCAGCCGACGGGACACAGAGCCTGAGCGGGGTAGTTCGAGGAAAGCGCCTCCGCCACCTGGGGTTAGTGCTATGGTGGAAGCCATGGGAAAGAGTGATGAGGTTGCGGTATGAGTCTAGAGATGTGCAATGACAATGGAGGCCAACCCATATATATATAGTGAACTAGAGGAAGAACTGGAGGGAAGAATGGCGGGAAGAAAAATGGCGGGAAGAAAATGGAGGAAGAAGAATGGCGGGAAGAAAAATGACGGGAAGAAAAATGGCGGGAAAAATGGCGGGATGAACCTTTAGTCGGTTGGAGACACCAACCGGGACTAAAGATGAACTTAGTCCCGGTTGGAGACACCAACCGGGACAAAACACGAGTCATCACTAATAATAGGGGTGAGTGTCGACATTATTTCGTAAGTGTCGACACTATGTCGAGCTGCTTGTACTATAAATAGGCATCCTTGTGAGTCTAGTCCTCCAGCCAGTTTGAGGCTATGCCTTACCTCCTTTCGAGAGCAGGGACACCACTACGGCCTTTGGAGATGCCGACGGAGCCCAGTCCTCCGGCATCTCCGAGAAACTGGTCATAGAGGCACTCCCTAATATGTGAAATTAGTTAGCTCCCAGGTGTATTGATCTAGTTAGAGAAGTTACAAAGATACAAGATGGTTTTCGAGAGCAGGGACACCACTACGGCCAGTTTCAGGGAGATGCCGACGGAGCCTAGTCCTCCGGCATCTCCAAGAAACTAGTCATAGAGGCACTCCCTAATATGTGACCGCGCATGTTTGGAGATCAGATCTTAATGGTAAGTACGAATCGGTACAACTTTTTCTCATAGTCCCGGTCCATCCACAAAACATGACTAACACTCAAGACATGTATTAATATTAAAAACATGAACTAGAGTTACATAATATGAGCATGAACTTATTGGCATATGTCCTTCCTTATGATCGCTTCAGACGTAACCATGGAGCATCTTCTTTACTTAACGGAATGCTTGGGTCAGTTTTCACTGTGAAGGACGGAATTTCATCAAACTTATTATAATCTTCTGACATGTCTGTCTTGTCCTCGATTCCCACGATGTTTCTTTTCCCTGAAAGAACTATGTGACGCTTTGGCTCATCATATGATGTATTCGTTTGCATATTTTTTCTTTTTTTTTGGTCTGGAGGACATGTCCTTCACATACAAAACCTGAGCCACATCATTGGCTAGGACGAATGGTTCGTCTAAGTTCTTGTCTACCTTCATAAGATTGTTGAGATCCACCGTTGTCATTCCGTACTTCTTGTCTACCTCAACCCCTCCCGTTAGCTTGACCCATTTGCATCGAAACAAGGGACCTTAAAATTAGGTCCATAGTCAAGTTCCCATATCTCCTCTATGAACCCATAATACGTGGTCTTTTGCCCATTGTCTTCTTGCATCAGCGGACACCACTGTTTTGGTTGGTGCTCTTTTATCTTGGCCTATCGTGTAAAATGTATTCCCATTTATCTCGCCCTTGGAAAGTACATACACGAAGATGGTGTCCTGGCCAACAAGTACAGCTGATCCCCAACAGTGGTGTTATTCGTGAGAAGTCTTTGCACCAGCCGCCAAAACTCGCCATGTGTTCACTTATAATCCATTCATCGACCGTGCCGGTGTTTGAGGCGTATTAAATTCTTGTGTTCATTGATATACGGGGTAACCAAGATAGATCTTTGTAAAACTGTGTAGTGTGCTTGATTGAGAGAATGCCCGTCCCTACATATCATTGCTTTACATCCTAGGGTGACTTTTCCACGCAGTCTCCCCTCTTGTCGTGATTCTGGAACACCAATCGCCTTAAGGTCAGGAATAAAATCAACACAGAACTCAATGACCTCCTCTGTTACATAGCCCTTGGAGATGCTTCCTTCTGGCCTAGCACGGTTATGAACATATTTCTTTAAGACTCCCATGTACCTCTCAAAGGGGAACATATTGTGTAGAAATACAGGACCGAGAATGGCAATCTCTTCTACTAGGTGAACCAGGAGATGCGTCATAATATTGAAGAAGGATGGTGGGAACACCAACTCAAAGCTGACAAGACATTGGTCCACATCTGTTTGTAACCCTGGTAGGCTTTCTGGATCGATTACCTTCTGAGATATTGCATTGAGGAATGCACATAGCTTCACAATGGGTACTCGAACATTTTCAGGTAGAAGCCCCCTCAATGCAATCGGAAGCAATTGTGTCATAATCACGTGGCAGTCATGAGACTTCAGGTTTTGGAATTTTTTCTCTGCCATATTTATTATTCCCTTTATATTCGATGAGAAGCCGACGGACCTTGATAACGCTTTAGACATTCAAAAAATATTTCCTTCTCTGCTTTGGTAAGAGCGTAGCTGGCAGAAGTTAAGTGGCATCGTTTACCCTTCTCGTTCTCGGGATGCATAGGCTCTTCAGGGGCTTTCAGACGTTGCTGGTCCTGCCGTGCTTTCGGTGTATCTTTTGTCTTCCCATACACTCCTAGAAAGCCTAGCAGGTTCACGCAAACATTCTTCGTCACGTGCATCACGTCGATTGAAGAGTAGACCTCTAAGACTTTCCAATAGGGTAGGTCCCAAAATATAGATTGCTTCTTCACATGGGCGCGTGTCCGGCATCGTCATTCGGAACAGATAGACTGCCAGGACCTTTTCGAAAGATTACTTCTAGGTCCTTGACCATACCAAATACCTCCTCACCGGTACGGAGGACAGGCTTCCTCCGGGGTTCTGCCAGACGTTTGAAATGCTTGCCTTTCTTCTTGGATCTGAGTTCGGAAGAAATCGGCGATACCCTAGATACACAACCTTCTTACATTTATCCAAATATACACTTTCAGTATCATCTAAACAGTGTGTGCATGCATTGTATCCCTTGTTTGTCTGCCCTGAAATGTTACTAAGAGCAGGCCAATCATTGATGGTTACGAAAAGCAATGCTCGTAGGTCAAATGGCTCCCCTTTGTGCTCATCCCACATACGTACACCTGGTTTGGCCCACATCTGTAAAAGTTCTTCAACTAATGGCCTTAGGTACACATCAATGTCGTTGCCGGGTTGCCTCGGGCCTTGGATGAGCACTGTCATCATAATGAACTTCCTCTTCATACACAACCAAGGAGGAAGGTTATAGATACATAGGGTCACAGGCCAGGATCTTTGGGCAGCTCTGCTCACCAAAAGGATTCATGTCGTCTGTACTTAGACCAAACCTTAAGTTCCTTGCGTCACGTGCGAAGTCCGGGTACTCTCGCTCGACTTTTCTCCACTTTGACCCATCAGCGGGGTGTCCCGACATCGCGTCTTTCTTACGGTCTTCCATGTGCCATCGCAACAACTTGGCATGCTCTTTATTTCTGAAGAGACATTTTAACCGTGGTATTATAGGAGCATACCACATAACCTTGGCGGGAACCTTCTTCCTAGGGCCTCGCCTCAACATCACCAGGATCGTCCTGCCTCGATCTTATATCATGGCAGTGCATACCGGGCATGCATCCAAATTCTCGTACTTCTCACCGCGGTAGAGGATGCAGTCATTAATGCAGGCATGTATCTTCTGCACGTCTAATCCTAGAGGGCAGACAACCTTCTTTGCTTGGTATGTACTATCGGTCAACTCATTATTTCTTGGAAGAAGATTCTTCATTTTTACCAACAACTTTGAAAATGCGATGTCAGTCACACCATTCTCTGCCTTCCATTGCAGCAAATCCAGTGTGGCACCTAGCTTTTTGTGGCCATCTTCGCAAGTTGGATACAATAATGTTTTGTGATCCTTTAACATCTGCTCCAGCTTCTCCTTCTCCTTTTCAGTTTCACATTCTTCCTTTGCATCGATGGCCCGACCAAGATCGTCATCAGCCGGGCCCATCCGCTCCCTCTTGATCTTCATTATCTACCCCGTTGCATTATCATCATATTCAGGATACATATTATGATAGTTGTCATCATCCTCTTCTTCGTTGTCTTCCATCACAACCCCTTTTTCTCCGTGCTTGGTCCAACAATTATAGCTGGGCATGAAACCGGATCGAAGCAGGTGGGCGTGAATGGTTCTGGTATTTGAGTAGTCTTTCTTGTTCTGACAGTGAACACACGGACAACACATAAAACCATTGTGACCACGGTTTGCATTAGCCACAACGATGAAATTTTGGAGGCCCGTAATGTACTAGGAAGTGCGGCGGTCACCGTACATCCATTGTCGGTTCATCTGCATTAATATGTAGTATATATCATAAAATAATAGGGAGATGACCATTTATATATATAGTACATCAATGACACATGAAAGGATAGTTGCCGACCTCGACCGAGACGGAAAGAGCAACAAGAAAACTTATTTTGAGCTCTCGGGCATTTCACCGAACACCTCTTGTGCATATGAAAAAAAACTAGCACTCTTTACACCCTCTTGCTAGGCTCCAAAATGTGAAAGAATGGAAGAGTGGGGTGTGTGTGGGCTGGGGTGGTGTCTTATATAGCCCCCCCTTTAACACCGGTTCATGCCACGAACCGGTGTTAAAGGGGGGGCTGCGCGGGCCACTGTTGCAGGGTCCTTTAACACCGGTTCGTGGCATGAACCGGTGTTAAAGGGGGGCTCCTTTTTTGCCGCAGGGGCCACGCTGGTACGGCCCCCCCTTTAACACCAGTTCGTAGAAGAACCGGTGTTAAAGCCCTTTTTCGGGATCAACAAAAGACCTCGTTTCCACTAGTGAATATCTGTCACATGTACAAAAGTCTGAAAACATAGTTGGCGCGTTGCAAAAACAATGGACTCAAGTTACAGAGGTGGGAGGGGAGATTTGCAAAGTGCATAGCATGAATCTCCAAGCAATGGACGTCACGGATGGTGCCGGGGCCCAACTTACAAGGAGAATTGTATTTCCCGGTTCGGGCACAGTTTCTTCGGACCTTTGTGGCTCCATGTTTCATCTCATGGCATCTTCCCTTAATGTGGCCATCTCCAAATTCAATTTTGCTAGCTTGGCAAGCTCGCTGACCTGTAAAACTCGGCAACCTGTCAAAAAGCCCGTACAGTTTGAGACTCTGTAAGTTCTGTGAAGGCAGGCAGATGTCATCCACACAACCTTGGCTTTCTTTGTCAAGACACACTGCCAAGTATCCCAAATGTCCATGACTAGATCGATGTTGCAGAGGAAAACGCCTCACTCACTACAGGAAATGCTAAATAGGTCGACGGCTGGACCCCGTCGGCGTAGGCCATGTTCCCCGTCGGCGTAGGCTTGCCCTTGTGGCTGCCTACGAGCGCGGATACGCCGATGGCCTGGCCATCGACCCTACAGCACTGACGCCGACAGCAATGCCGTCGGGCAAAGGTTGCTCTCTGGGACACACGCGTACTGACGCCGACGGGTATGCCGTCGGGCAAACTAATTACGTGCCATATGGTCTGGTCTACGCCGACGGTTTTTCTTCGCCGACGGCTACCGTCAGGAGGCTTCCGTTTGACGCCGACGGTTTTTCTTCGCCGACGGCTACCGTCGGCGCTTCTCTCCCTACGCCGACGGCAAGTGTACGCCGGCGGCTGGCTGGCCCAGCTGACGAACCCGGGGAAGTGGGCCGACGGGCCCGACCTTTCCCCGTCGGCGTATACATACACCGTCGGCGTCTACCTTATTTCCTGTAGTGACTTTTTGCTGTTGACGCCAAACACTGCCAACTTGCACCATCGTGAAGGAATCGCTTGATGGAAACCAACCTAGTGACGGAGACAGCAGGGAGGTGACGATGAAGAAGGGGATCGGCGAGAGCGGCAAAGCGGAGGAGGGTTGTGTGCGGACAGCCAGGAGTTCGTAAGGCACGCGGTATACTCTCGGGTTGGGGTAGGTCCCGGAATCAATGGCAACGTCGGGTCTCATCTATCATAAACCTTCCCCTGCAGAGACCCAGATCCGGAGACCGCGCACGTAACGCGCGATGGACGATCATATGCTGCTCGCCGCCGGACAGGGGCGCGACGACCGCCTGAGCGGGCTCGGGGACGGCGTGCTCGGCCACATCCTCTCTTTCCTCGACGCAAAGGAGGCCGCGCGCGCCGCCACGCTCTCGTCGCCGTGGCGGGACGTCTTCGCCAGCGTCCACACCGTCTCCATCCAGCTTGACGGGCATCTGCTGCTCGCCGACCCTGCCGCCGCCATGGCCACGACCTGCCAAATCCTCCGGCGAGCCCCTGGCCTCGAGGTCCTGACCCTAATCTTGGTACCAGCACCTCTTGGGTCGTCCCGCGATGGCCCAGAATGTTGTTACCGACGCCGCAAGGAGGGGGATCTCCTCGATGCGCACTATCTCCACTACAACCAGCACGAGAACCTCGACTACGAGACGGCGGCGATCCCGCCGTGCCTGGGGAGCCGGCTGAGGCAGATCAACCTGGTGCACTACCAAGGCGGCGAGGCAGAGAGGACGCTGGCCAGGTTCTTGCTCCGCAACGCTCGGGTTCTTGAGGAGCTCTACTGCGTATTCGCCCCGGGACCGCTATGGCTTCAGACGAAACTGATGCGGGAGATGGAAGGATGGGTGGTGAACGACGCGGCCAGCACGGAGTTCCAATGATTGATGCGTACGTGGTGTGCTTATCGAATTGCAATCTTAGCTTTTGAATTGTGGTAATTCTTTTACGGGACTTTTTAATTTGGCTCTCTTAGGCCCATTCGGTTCACCAGAGAAGTGAAGGAATTTTGCAGGATCTTTTTACCATTGTTCTATCTTTTTGTCAGTCGAGCCTAATTTTGGTCTTCCGGTTGTTTCTTTCTTTGTAGTTACCTAGAAACTCATATCTACACACAAGTGAGTCAAATAATTATGAACAGCGAATAATAAACCGAGAGGGTAGAAAAATCATGATCAGCGGGATATATAGGCTGATAGGCATATAGCTAGCTAGCAGACCTAAAGCTATTAAACTTAGGTATGATCACTCAGCGGCAGAGCCCGGATATTTATTCGCTGGGTGTTCAAACTCATCAAAAAAAATTAAACAATTATATATCATACAATGAAGTTTCAAAAAACTACACGTGTATATAGCCAATATACTCACACCACAATAAGTTGAGGAAATAAGTTAAACCAGCAGAATTACATCAGGAAACCACGGGGCGCGGGCAACCGAGCTCAAGGAGTGAGCGTGATGTGCGCTATCGCGGTTCCATCCCCTCCGCCTATCCGTGTGAAGCCGCCTGTTCGCCGTGCCTTCTGTCTTTGTGGCTCATACTGTTTGCTAAGGTTAAGAGTAGAGAAAATATGATGAGAGTGAGAGAGAGAGGCAGCTATATATTCCTGTTCAATTTTCTCCAATAGCGGCTTGATTTCACTAGGCAGTCTACTCTTAAAATTTGGACAAGACATGTCCTTAATTGTTTGGGTGTAAGTTATATTTTCTTTTTTGAGAATGTGCTGACATTTTATTCCTCAATAATGTTTAAAGGAATATAATGACCATAGGGGCTGTAGGAGCCAAACCTGGCGTCCAAAACTACTGAAACTGCACTACACTTGCCACCAAATGTGCTTCTGAGTTTGATAAACGATTTTCACATCTGAACAAGACTTTAGTAAAATCTTGCTTCGCCACCTTGATCTGCTAGAGAACCATAGAGTATGTTCCCCCATAGGTGCGCTCCATGTTGTTAATGACCTCTAGACAATCTGTTGACACTACAAAGTTATGGATATGAAGTTCTGACATGGTTTCTAGAACAACGGGGTCGCAATCCAATCAACGATCAACATCACGGCACCTAGTCGCTCGGCAAACAACACCCATAGATCCACCATTGCCAGCCCGTGACACGGCAGCATCTACATTGATCTTCACACACCGCGAAGGAGGAGGGATCCATTTAGGATAGGTCGAAATGAGGCCCCCTTCCCTTGTGGATACCTCAGGTTCATATGGCGAGGTCTCTGAGATAACTGTCAATTAATGGATGCATCCATCGACATGGGACTTTGAAACTCGTTATCAAAAATATCTTTTCGTTTCCATACCAAATGGCCCAAAGGGTAACGAAAACTCAAGCAAAATCTTCCTTGTATAATGTCTCCATCATGGTGAAAAGCCATAGCTTCGACGATTGATTCTTTGTCCTGTCCGGCATACATGGTCCGTTATGAGCTCATCAGTTATAGGAGAAGCTGAATACGCCGATGGCCGAGTCCCGTCGGCGTAGTCCCTAAATATCGTCGGCGTAGGCTGGCCCGACGGCTGCCGTCGGCGTACAGCCCCGTAGGCGTAGCCCCTTCTCCCGTCGGCGTAGAAAAGCCGTCGGCGTATCGGCGTAGACCATATGGGGCCCACCTAGATGACTAACGGCGTAGACCATATGCTTTACCGTCGGCCTAGATTTTTCCAAAAAAAATTCAATTCTTTTTTCATTTTTCTAATTTTTTTTTCATTTTTTTTTTCATTTTTGAATTGTTTAACTTGTTAATCTCACGTGGACATTTTTAATTCTAAGTATATTTAGTCTCAAGTCAAATTGCATAATTAGTCAAACTTTCCAACCGGTTACCCATCCTAATACTACTCTAGCCCCAGCACCACGTTTAACTTCTTCATTCCTTCCACATGAGCTTCCAACAAAAAAACTAGAACTTGTTGTGAATATTATCATATCAAACCTATTAACCATTACACTATAATGTTAGACATTTTTTTTACATTCCATACAATTATTTGAGTAAACAACAATGAATAAGTAATAATAATCTTGAATTCAAATAAAAATAAAATAAATTTTATTTATTTTGCTTTTTTCATTTAAATTTGAATAATTCATATATACAAATCCGTAAATCACAATTCGACAAATAATATATCCAAATCGATCAGAAAAATGATAGGAATCCAAATATGACATCCCTATCATCTATTTAATTATATATCATAACTTTTAAATATTAGACCAACTGAAACTATGTCAAGATTCATGAAACACCCCGTTTTTGGCATTCGAAAAATAAAAAAATGGCTTTTTGGTGCGACGAAAAGGAAAACTTCCTCCTGCAACATTGTTCGCCATCCCATGATATATACGAGTGCACAATATTGGCACATTAGCGCAAACTATATCACGATTCTAGCAATAACATTGGTCATTTGACCTGAAATCGAGAAAACCTCGATTGAGATAGGTCATTTTGTGAAGGTTTTTTTGAAACACAATCAATATACCAAGTTTGGTATTTTTCCATGCAACTATGTCATATAATATGACACCACGCGAAAGTTTTGCATTGTTTCGATCGTTTTTGAATTTTTTATGCCCATTTCAAACTATCGTCAAACTTCCTAAATCGAGGGGCATGATGATTCTTAGCTCGGGGCTGAGCCTCACTAAACTTGCATTATATCTCTGATGAAATAGCATATTGTGAACCTAAAAATGATTTTTGCAAAAAATCATGAGCAATATATCATGTACCTGTAGTTCAAATCTAACCCATTTCCTACCGATTCGGCAGGAATTTGTCTTTTTTACGAGAGGTGACCGGAAAGGTTTAAGATATCTAGGTTGGGAAATTGTCCATTCAATATGGTATAGTATTTTTAAAAAATGTTTTATTATCATTTTGAAACTTTTATTTGGTGGTTGCTTCACAAAAACACCCCATTTTTGCACTCGGAAAATGAAAAATGGCTTTTCGGTACGACGAAAAGGAAAACTTTCTCCTGCAACATTGTTCACCATCCCATGATACACATGTGTGCACAATATGAACACATTATGGCAAACTATACCGCGATTCTCGCAATAACATTGGTCATTTGACCTGAAATCTAGAAAACCTCGATTGAGATATGTCATTTTGTGATGGTTTTTTTAGACTCAATGAATATACCCAGTCTGGTATTTTTCCAATGCAACTATGTCATATAATATGACACCACATGAAGGTTTTGCATTGTTTCGATCATTTTTGAATTTTTTATGCCCATTTCAAACTATCGTCAAACTTTCTAAATCGAGGGGCATGAAGATTCTTAGATCAGGGCTGATGCTCACTAAACTTGTATTATATCTCTGATGAAATAGCATATTGTGAACCTAAAAATGATTTTTGAAAAAAATCATGAGCAATATATCATGTACCTATAGTTCAAATCTAACACATTTCCTACCGATTCGGCAGGAATTTGTCTTTTTTACGAGAGGTGAACGGAAAGGTTTGAGATATCCAGGTTGGAAAATTGTCCATTCAATATGGTCTAGTATTTTTAAAAAATATGGTATTATCATTTTGAAACTTTCATTTGGTGGTTGCTTCACAAAAACACCCCGTTTTTTGCACTCGGAAAATGAAAAATAGCTTTTCGGTGCGAAGAAAAGGAAAACTTCCTCTTGCAACATTGTTCACCATCCCATGATACACATGTGTGCACAATATGGACACATTATCGTAAACTATACCGCGATTCTCGCAATAACATTGGTCATTTGACCTGAAATCTAGAAAACCTCGATTGAGATAGGTCATTTTGTGAAGTTTTTTTGAGACTCAATGAATATACCAAGTCTGGTATTTTTCCATGCAACTATGTCATATAATATGACACCACGCGAAGGTTTTATATTGTTTCGATCGTATTTGAATTTTTTATGCCCATTTCAAACTATCGTCAAACTTTCTAAATCGAGGGGCATGAAGATTCTTAGATCGGGGCTGAGCCTCACTGAACTTGTATTATATCTATGATGAAATAGCATATTGTGAACCTAAAAATGATTTTTGCAAAAAATCATGAGCAATATATCATGTACCTGTAGTTCAAATCTAACTCATTTCCTACCGATTCGGCAGGAATTTGTCTTTTTTACGAGAGGTGACCGGAAAGGTTTAAGATATCTAGGTTGGGAAATTGTCCATTCAATATGGTATAGTATTTTTAAAAAATATGGTATTATTATTTTGAAACTTTCATTTGGTGGTTGCTTCATAAAAACACCCCGTTTTTTGCACTCGGAATATAAAAAATGGCTTTTCGGTGCGAAGAAAAACTTTCTCCTGCAACATTGTTCACCATCCCATGACATACATGTGTGCACAATATGGACACATTATCGCAAACTATACCGTAATTCTCGCAATAACATTGCTCATTTGACCTGAAATCTAGAAAACCTCGATTGAGATAGGTCATTTTTTGAAGGTTTTTTTGAGACTCAATGAATATACCAAGTCTGGTATTTTTCCATGCAACTATGTCATATAATATGACACCACGCGAAGGTTTTGCATTGTTTCGATCGTTTTTGAATTTTTTATGCCCATTTCAAACTATCGTCAAACTTTCTAAATCGAGGGGCATGAAGATTCTTAGATCAGGGCTGATTCTCACTAAACTTGTATTATATCTCTGATGAAATAGCATATTGTGAACCTAAAAATGATTTTTGCAAAAAATCATGAGCAACATATCATGTACCTGTAGTTCAAATCTAACTCATTTCCTACCGATTCGGCAGGAATTTGTCTTTTTCACGAGAGGTGAACGGAAAGGTTTGAGATTCCTAGGTTGGAAAATTGTCCATTCAATATGGTCTACTATTTTTGAAAAATGTGGTATTTTTATTTTGAAACTTTCTTTTGGTGGTTGCTTCACAAAACTCCCCTTTTTTGCACTCGGAAAATAAAAAATATGTTATACGAAAGTATTTGTATTTTTTATATATTTTTTGAATAAAAACATATAATATTTGAGTTTATATAGATAGATCTTATTTTTTTGCAAATTTTGATATATTATATGTATTTTTATGAATTTAAATGATTTAGTTATGTTTTTTTAAGATTAATGTGGAAAAAAAGAAAAATAGCTACGCCGACGGCAAAGCTGTCGGCATAGGTCTGAAACCTATCGTCGGCGTAGACTTGACACCGTTGCTCTGCCGTTAGCCCAATGGGCTACGCCGACGGTCCTGTTTACACCGACGACGACCGTCGGCCTATTTATTCTATGCCGACGGCAAAACTGGGCCGACGGCCCGTCAAGCTACGCCGACGGCCCCGACATTTTGCCATTGGCGTATAAAAAGGCCGTCGGCCTATTTGGTTAGTCCCGTAGCAAAGCCCACACGCACCTCGCAAAGTACAATTTATCGGTGAGTTCCTCCACGGATCCGGCTCTCTCCAAACTGAGCATGATGCCGTATCAGACATATGAAGATGGTGTCTCACATCGTTACCGACTCCGGAAGGAGGGGGATCTCCTCGATACGCACAATCTCCACTACAGCCAGCACGAGAGCCTCGACTACGAGGCGGCGGGATCGATCCCGTCGTGCCTGGGGAGCCGGCTGAGGCAGATCAACCTGGTGCACTACCAAGGCGGCAGGGCAGAGAGGAGGTTGGCCAGGTTCTTGCTCGGCAACGCTCGGGTTCTTGAGGAGCTCTACTGCGTATTCGCCCCGGGACCGCTATGGCTTCAGACGAAACTGATGCGGGAGATGGAGGGATGGGTGGTGAACGACGCGGCAGCACGGAGTTCCAATGATTGATGCGTGGTGTGCTTATGGAATTGCAATCTTAGCTTTTGAATTGTGGTTATTCTTTTACAGGACTTTTTGGCTCTTTTTGGCCCATTGGGTTCACCAGAGAAGTAAAGGAAATTTGCAGGATCTTTTTACCATTGTTCTATCTTTTTGTTAGTGGAGACTAATTTTGGTCTAGGTTGTTTCTTTCTTTGTACTAGTTATTACTCAGGTTTCCCTAGAAACTTATATCTACACACAAGTGAGTCAAATAAACCAAGGGTAGAAAAATCATGATCGGGATATAGCAGACCTAGAGCTATTAAACCTAGCTATGCTCACTCAGCTGCGGAGCTAGGATTTATTGGTGTTCAAACTCACCGAAAAAACTAAACGACTATATATATCATACAATGAAGTTTGGAAAAACTTACTACCGGAAAAAATATCGCTGCCATGTAGACACGACTTTGCCATATGTCAAATAAATCGAAACACGGCAAAGTTTGTCTTTGTCATATGTAACCAAAAAAGCACACGGCAAAGTACGTGAGCACGGAAAATTTCTAAAAAAGAACACAACAAAGAAATATACACGTCAAAGACCCACAAAAGAACACGGCAAAGAAAACACACTCGGCAAAATCGACACCGGCACACGGCATATGTGTCTTCACGGCAACGAGATGGTACTCGCGACCCCACAGGTCCACTTGCCGGGGAGGAGCTAACGGCTACAGTCGATGGCCTCTTTGCCGTGTGCCCTCGCCGGTCCTTTGCCGTGCGTATTCCGTATTATACACGGAAAAAGGTCTTTGCCGCGTGTATTCCGTAGTACACGCGCAGCAAAGTTCTTTTTTTCTTTTTCCCCTTTTATCACATTACTTTTAGGAAAATCATAAAAAAAAATCTAATTTAGAAAAATACAAATAATATATTAAAATTTATCTGCACTCAAAAATTAGATATTTATGTTGAATAAGAATCTCTATGCTCGACGTTTTGACCATAGTTTAAAATGAGTATAAAAAATTCAAAAATGATCAAAACAATGCGAAACTTTCGCGTGGTGTCATATTATATGACATAATTGGAATGAAAATATTAAACTTGGTATATTGATTATGTCTCAAAAAATATTCACAAAATGACCTATCTCATTCAAGGTTTTCTAGTTTTCGGGTCAAATGACCAATGTTATGGCTAAAATTAAGACATAGTTTATGATAATGTGACTATATTGTGCATGCATGGGTATCATGGGATGGAGAACAATGTTGCAGGAGAAAGTTTTCCTTTTCGTCGTACCAAAAAGCCATTTTCTATTTTCCGAGCACAAAATAGGGGGTTTTATAAAGCAAACCACCAAATGGCTAATTCAAAATGCTACCACCCCAGATGAAAAATACTAGAGCACCTTATATGAACAATGTCCCAACAGGGGAATCTTAAACCTTTCCATCCACCCCAGATGAAAAAGACAAATTCCTGTCGAATCAGTAGGAAGTGGGTTAGATATGAACTAATGGTACATGATCTGATGCTCATGATTTTTACAAAAATCATTTGTAGGGTCACAATATATTATTTTATCAGAGATCCAATGCTAGTTTAGAGAGGCTCAGCCCCGATCTAAGAATCTTGATACCCGTCGTTCGATAAAGTTTGTCGATAGTTTAAAATGGGCATTAAATTTTTAAAAATGATCGAAACAATGCGAAACCTTCGCGTGGTGTCATATTATGTGATATAGTTGGAAGAAAAAATATCAAACTTGATATATTGATTATGTCTCAAAAACCTTCACAAAATGACCTATCTCATTTGAGGTTTCATGACTTTCGGGTCAAATGACCATGTTAATGGCTTGAATTAATGCATAGTTTGTGATAATGTCCCAATATTATGCATCATGGGATGGCGAACAATGTTCATGAGGAACTTTTCCTTTTTGTTGCACCAAATAGCCATTTTCCATTTTCCGAGCGCAAAAAAGGATGGTTTTGTGAAACAACCAACAAATGGCTAATTCAAAATGCTATCACCCCCGTTTTGAAAATTCAACCAACAAGATTTTCTTTGAAAAATGTGGTGGTAGCATTTTGACTTAGCCATTTGGTGGTTGCTTTAGAAAACCGCCCTTTTTTTACACTCGGAAAATGGGAAATGGTTTTTTGATGCGACGAAAAGGAAAACTTCCTCCTAAAACATTATTTGCCATCTCATGATGCACATGTATGCACAATATGGACACATTATCATAAACTATGTCTTTATTCTATCCATAACATTGGTCATTTGACCCGGAAGGCAGAAAACCTCGAATGAGATAGATCATTTTGTGAAGATTTTTTGAGACATAATCAATATACCAAGTTTGATATTTTTCCTTCTAACTATGTCACATAATATGACACCACACGAAGGTTTCGTATTGTTTGGATCTTTTTGAATTTCTTATGTCAGTCTTAAACTATCGCCAAACTTTGTCAAACAGCGGGCATGAAGATTCTTAGCTCGGGGCTGACACTCGCTAAACTTGAAGTGGATGTTTGATAAAATAGCATATTTAACCTAAAAATTATATTTGTAAATAATCATGAGCATCAGATCATGTATCTGTAGTTTATATCTGACCCACTTCATGCCGATTCGGCATGAATTTATCTTTTTCACCAGGTGACATGGATATGTCCTACGGGTACCTGATGTTAGCCTACCTGGTCCAGCTCGACGGAAGGCCCACTCGATGACCTACCAGGTCCATAACGCCTATGATGTTTTGGCTGCTATGAAGCCCATATGGACACGGACTCCAAGAGCACAAGACAAGGAAACCACAAGACTAGAGTTTGAATACAACTTGTAACCTACTCGTATCGGTACCTGAGACCTAGACTCCCCATATATAAAGGCTAGGAGGGTCCAACAAGGAGGACAGGTTACGATACAATAGACTAGACCACAACAAATTTACAGGTCTAGATCCTCAACCATCACCGCATACACACCTCCACGCCAGATTGCATTTGCGCATCCCTGTAATCTTCGGTTTCGCTGTAATCAAGAGCAGACAAGCAGGAGTAGGGTTTTTCCTCCGGGGGCCTGAACCTGGGTAAATCTCGTGTCCCGTGTTGCTTGTCTGTTAACCGTTCCGTGATCTCCAGCATCCTCATCTTCTCCAAAACCCAAGTCCATAACAATGGATATTGACGAAATCAACCCTCGTCAATTGGCGCCGTCTGTGAGAAATGGGGACGCGGATCGTGCGCTCGTGACGGTTCCATCACCAATAATCTACAATTCGTTGGTATCAAGAGAGCAGATCTACTTTGCTTCAAGTCGGCTTCTGGACGAGATCCATCAACATCTTCTGCCGCGACGGTCGTCACCGGCATCGCCGTGATCCACCTCGTCCTCACCACGGATGCGCGAACTCGAAAATTTTTTACAACACCAGATGAGATAAGCCGCACGGAGTACATGGCTCTCTTGTACGAGCGTGCAGTAACAGATATCAAGGGGATCGAATGATTCCAACACAACCAGGAAGCACGAGCACGCCCTTGCAGCAGATCAAGTCCAGGCAGTGCGAGCGCGCGCGTGGCGTGTCTGAACCTATTTTTCTATTTGGTGATGATCAATCCGATCGTGACTACTGATCCAACCTAGCAGCAGATTAAGTCGCAAGACAGAGAAGAAAAAGAGTATACGTGTCCATGCCGACCTAGCAGCAGATTAGGTCCTAGGGCACAAATAAATCTAGACCAGGAAAAAATAAGAAAACAATCAATTAAGTCGACGGGACAAGCATATGAAAGGTCAACCTGATTTCCAAAGAGTTGTTCAGCTAGCAGCATGGGAAATTAATCTTTTAAGAAATTGCAAGAAATTAGTACAAATAGATACAAGCGGGGAAGACGCGGAGACGAGCCCGCTATGCAAAATGTCAGGCAGATTCAGCCGCACATACATCCATGTCAACCCTGTTTGCTGCACAACTCTCGATCGTCATGTTGACTACTAGTCCATCACGTCAGGTGCGTATCCGCTACATCAACTTCGTCCAACAAATATTTGACGGCTTCGCCGTGCGACCCGCTGAACCTTCGGATGCGGTGACCTGTCACGTCTTTCGGCTGCGATGGCCTGCCACGTCCTTCGGATGTGGCAGCCTGCTGCGGTCTTCGACTGTGGCAATCTCCGGATGCGGCAACTCATCATCACCATACGACTCCGGTCCGCCGCGTCGACTACGTCTGTAGCGTGACCCTCTGCCATGTCAATTACGTGTCCACTGCACAACTCTCGACCGCCATGTTAACTACTCATCTGGCGTCGATCTCGTGACCCGCTGTAGTCTTCGACTCCGGTGATCCGCTACGATTTTCGGCTCCAACGATTCGGGGGCTCCCTCCGCTTCGGTGACACGTCGCGGTCTTCGACTTCGATGACCCGCTGCATTCTTTGAATGTGGTGACCCGCTGCATTATTCGGATGAGACGACCTAATATGGTCTTCGATTGCGACAATCTTCAGATGAGAAACTCGCTGTCGCTATCGATCCCAGGAACTCGTCGCTGCTATGACTGTGGTTCGCCGCGTCGACTATGTCCGTCGCATGACCCGCTACCGCATCAACTTCGCCACGACAACCAACAAAGCTAAGTTTTCCTCTACTTAGAGCTGATTTTCTTTTTTAACTTGCACTCAAAACACTCGGGGGTTGCGCCCTCTTCGAGTAACCTAATGTGCCATCGGCTCCACGCACTCGAGGTATGCGACAGACCGAGTAGATAATTCTGCCTGATCGTCGAATCCTTGAACTTCGAGTGCCTCGGCAAGGTACTAAGACTAAGGGTAATCAGACTAACGAAAAGGCCTAGCAAACAGTATAAAAGTGTCGACTTGATTGGCACCAGCATTTTACTTTACAAGCCGTCAGGCAAATATTCTTTACAAGATACAAGTACTTCACAATTCTTTATGTTTTCTGCAGCCTACAAGGACGCCGGACTACATCGTGATATTGTATTAGGTCCTCCAATGGAGTCAACTAACGCCAAGACCTGAGTCGACGCATTCCTCGGATGACCACACCAATCATCGACAAAAGCGGCATTGGGCGCACACCCGACAGAAGAAACGGCGTCAACTTCATCCGCAACGTCGAGTCCTTCCGTCTAAACGCCGCACGACTCCGCCACGTCAACTCCGACTGCATCATCAATTCTTGGTTCCTTATGCTTGAGACGCTGACTCGATGCACTTCCGGGTCAGTAGTTTCTCCTCGCATGAGTCTTCACTCGAGTCTGCGACTTGACTAGACATTCGGGGGCTACTTCTATCAGGAGCGCTGGTTGCGCACCTGATTTACTTCCGGATTAGCGGTACGCCCACGAGATTTTCGACTACAACTGCATGATACAAGAGTCGAGTCTATGCCCGAGTCTACGACTTCGCCAAACACTCGGGGGCTACTCCAAACTGTAGCGTTGGTCGCACACACAGAAGATCTTCAAGTGGCACGCTTCGATTCCTCACTCGAATCAACGATTCGATCGAGGATTCGGGGGCTACTCCCATAGGGAGTGTTGGTCGCTCATTCGAAAAAATGAAGGCATTCAGGGCATCTGCAAGGTCATCCGAAGAACTTCCGGATCACCATATTGTGTGACCGACGACTATAAGTCTCTGCTCGAGTCTACGACTCGAACAAACACTCGGGGGCTACTCCCATAGGGAGCGCTGGCGTGCACCCTATAGTCCACTGTGTTGACTACGTCCATAATGTCGACTCCTTTACAACAACCGAACAAATTTGGCTGACCCGACGAACTTTGGGGTGAAGTGCTTCGCACTCGACACAACTTGCGACTCCGACATCCAAATGCAAGGTCTAAGACAACTAAGTCTCCACCTGAATCTATGTTTCGGATAGACACTCAGGGTGATACTGACATGGATATGTCCTACGGGTACCCGATGTTAGCCTACCTGGTCCAGATCGATGGAAGGCCCACTCGACGACCTACCAGGGTCCATGACGCCTATGACGTTTTGGCTGCTATGAAGCTCATATGGACACAAACTCCCAAGAGCACAAGACAAAGAAACCACAATACAGCTTGTAACCTACTTGTATCGGTACCTGAGACCTAGCATCCCATATATAAAGTCTAGGAGGGTCCAATGAGGTGGACAGATTACGATATAATAGACTAGACCACAACAGATCTACAGATCTAGATCCTCAACCATCACCGCATACACACCTCCACGCCAGATTGCATCTGCGCACCCCTGTTGCGGTGACCCAACATACCACTGCAGGATGTAGTACACTATAGTCGTTGACATAAAACTAATGAAACACCGTTCACTAGTATTACATCCCTCAGAGTGGTACAACAGAAACACAACAGGTCCAAGACATGACTGTAGGTTACAACTCAACTCTTTACACAAGATCCAGAGAACACTCTAGGTTAAAGAGAGAGAAAGAAACTTCATACAAAGAAGAATCAGAAATAAATAACTCAAAAACTATCATACTATTAAGACTAGTATCTTAATTAATGGTTTGGCATTGCTGCTATCGCAATACACTACAGAAAAAGGTTCTATGGCTAGAGATTATATTCCTATCTAATCAGTAACTTCGTCTTCACTTGAGTTGGTGTATATGTTGACTTTGTTGACTTTGTTGACTTCATTGAAGAGCTTTAGTTTTTGATGATGATTCCTGGAGCATGACTTTGATGTAGACGTCGTCTTAATGGCTTCAGAATCTATCAAGGGTTAAGAAGATACGTTGAGTACGAGCGTAATCAGCAAGTTCACTAGAAAAGGAGTGTTTGATGCACTATATGACCATAGGCCGTAGGCAATGCAAGTTTTCGTGAACATTTCTTCAAAGGTTGCTTTTATTCTGAAAAGCTATGTCCGTCAGCCTTCACGGGTTTACCAGAACTTTCATGGAGTTCCTTTCCCGCCGCGTTCACAGCTCCTTCACGGAACAGGGAATAACAAGTTACAGTTCTTACACTCTGCAGAGGTGCGTTACTTTACCCATGAGAGATCTTAGCTTTGTTGCACATCCGGGCCGCGAACCCGTTCATACTTCCTTCGTATGAGGCCCAGACTAAGATCCAAGCCAATCACTTCCCTCTCCGCGACCTCATATATCTGCACGATCCTTCCGGGCCGGCTCACCTCTGTTAAGCCTCCTTTCGGGCAGGCTAAAACCCTGATGAGTTCCCGAAAACTCTATGACCTGGTGATGCCCGTATGAGTACCATTTAAATGGACTATATCCCTAAACACCATTCATAGATAATCTAGACACCAAAAGTGTGGGGCGTAACAGTGCCCACCCATATGTTGGATCTGCACAAGGAATCGCAACGTCACGTTAAGTTCGCCTTGCCTCCATACGAGAGGAAAAGGATACAGCTGACTTCTCCGTCCAATTCCAAATGTCATGGTTAACGCGTGATATACGGTGCAAGAATCATTGACGACATTGGTTGTTAAGTCCTAGATAATATGTTCCTTTACCACCGGAACTTTCATAGCAGGTTATTACCTCATGGTAAATAACCTATGATCATATTATTATGAAAATAGTGTTTTCTGACCTTTTTCAAATGCAGGTGATGACAACACTGGATTTGCAAAATACTTTATAGAAAATAATCAAAGGACATGAGCAAGTGTGAACTTGCCTTTTGTGATTGCAAGATTATGCACTCACGGTCTTCGAGACAATTTAAAAGATCCAATATCTGAAATCAACATCATTGGTCCGGTAAGGGATGCTATTATGCATAAATAATGTAATGCAATTTTGTAAACTCGAATCCCAGGGATAATGTTGTTCTAGGGTTTGAATACTGGAATTGGTTTCTTTGGAATGTGTTGTTCTTTTAGATAAGTTTCACACTTGTGCTTCTTATTAGGGCTCGTGAATGTGGGTGAAACAATATGTAATTATAATATCATACAATAATAAGATACAAAGTTGTGGAATGTTATTCAAAGATTACTTATATGAGAATTATCTTATCTTCAAGTTTTACTTTGCAAGTAATGGCATTTATAAGGAACTTAAGTATTAACAATCTTAATATACAAGTAAAGTATAAACTAATATGATTATGATTAATTGTTATCTGTTGATTATGATGAGAGTCCTTGAATTTAATTTGTTATGAGTTGGAAATATTATTATAAGGTTTGTTGATTGAAGTAGCAAAACGGATAACTTTTGAAGAAAAGATTCCTTTTCTAAGGTCTAAACCATCTTTGTGATTAATCAAATATGGTCAAGGTTGTTTGTGCTTGCTTGAATAGTTTGAACTTGAGATGCTTTATGACTTAACTATAACAGACAAAAGTTAACTATAAAGCATATAATAAAGTCTTTAACATTATATTTAAAGTCTTGTAGACTAAAGTTAACTTTAAAGACATAGATGGACTTAAGGTGTAATGCTTATGTTATTTGTACCTTGTGTACTTTTTAATGTTTCCTTAAAGTGACTTAAGAATGGTTATACTTTTATTTGGTAGGGGTTTCTTTACATTATAAATGTATAAATGGATTTATCTCCCTATAAGGGTGTGGTTATGGTTTGTGAATAAGTAAACAATATTATTAACTACTTATGAATTATCTTTTTATTTATCCCATTACAAAGTTGTGAATGAAATAATGGTTAAAGATTTTATTTGGTTGAAAATACCATTCTTGAGTATTTTTATAATTCATAAGGACCTTTTTAGAAAATAATCTACACTTATGGTGGAATGATAATTCAATAAAATTGCATTTAAAATGTGTTGAACTATTTTGACTTTATAATATCAATATTTAGGACTAATACTATTTATTAGACTCAATTGGATAATTTTTAGAAATATTAGCAATTTTTATTTACCCTAATATGAATTATTAACTAAAGAAATAGGTTCAAATTCAAATTATTAGGGTATTAAGTTTTTATTTACTTTAAAAATGGAATGTTATATTTTTAATATGTAGGTATTATTTTTGTGATCATTTTGGTATATTACATTTATTTTTGTGATTTATAAATAATAAGATATGATTTTTATAAGATTTATTACTTTATAAATACTTAATAAATAATAAATGTTTAATTAAGTGAAATAATAATGCATGATTATAGTTTTAAATTATAGTTCTTATTTTTCTAAGATTTTTGGTATTTTATTTATATTTTTAACATATACCATTATTAAAATATGAACTATCAAAGTTTTATTACTTATAAAATCTTTATTAAACAATAATTATTTAAATTGCTAACATAATAATGTTTGATAATAGTTTTAAGTTATAGATTTTATTTTTCTACAAATTTTCATATATTACATGTATTTTTCTGAATTATACTACAAAAGTTATTAACTTAACAAGATTTATTTATTTTATTTAATTTCTGGAATTTATTTATTTTTAATGTATATTGTTTTGTTTATTTTTTAAACAGACATAGAACTTTTACACCGCACATACAGCTAGCCCTAGTCACTGACCAGTGGGTCCTATGCCACGTCATTACAGATCAATTAAATAAACCAATAAGAGGTGTTATGACATGAGCACGATGTCATGCTGACATCACCTGGGACCGATCCTCTCAGATCGATTTTCAATCGAGTGATTGGGTGCACGCGTGCGGCCAAGGCTGGGCTTCCTGGAAAGAGGTGGCTATGGCGAACCTAATAGTGGCGGCGCAGCTAGTTTTTGGTCATCGGAGTGCAGTGCACGGCGACGACTGGCGGCGGTGCACAACAACTCGTGGTGGTGGCTCAGTTTAGGAAGCAAACAAACCAACAGAGGATAGTAGCATGATCAGCAGCTCACTAGGAAGCTCGTGGAAGGCTGGGTGAAGGAAACCGTGACCGGAATCGACGGGAACGGCGTCGACTGACAACGGAACATTGGTGATGGCGAGCTCGATTTAGGTCAAACGGCTTCGATTCCTCTAGGGAGATGAATGAGTCGAGCATGGCAAGTTCACTGGCAGGCTCAGATGGCAAAGGGGTGGTCTCTAGCGGCCACGACAAACACCCCTGGCGAACTAGGGTTTCGGTGTTCTTGCGGAAAAAGAAGAGAGAGGTTGTGAGGAGATGAGGATGAGAGAGGGAACTCTGGCGGTTCTTATCCTCTCTTCCGAAGCTCTGCGGCGGCAGGAATCGCAGCAGACGATCGACGGTGGCCGGCGCGACAGACAGCAGCTTCCGCCGTCGAGGAAGACGACGACCAATAGAAGGCCAAAACTGTACGGGCTGGCGCTGGGCCGCGCATGGGCCAACTTGGGCTCCAGCAGGATTTGCTAGATGGGCTGCTATGGCTGCTCGTGGGCGACGGATAAGGAAGGAAGGAAATGGGCCATGGGCTAGTACTGCTCGATTAGTCTTTTCCTTTTATCTTTTCTGTTTTTGTTTCCAGATTTGAATTTTCATAATTGATTTAAGTTTTATTTATGGAATTTATTTGCTGGATAATTGTAGTAATACTAAAATGTATTTAGTATCATTTTGTGAACTTTTATTATACATTATTATATTTCTTTATTTTCTTTATATGAACCCTTTTTATATTTTGGAAAGGACTTTGTTATTAACTTTCTTTCTATAATAAACTATGGATTTATTATATGATATTTTCTTATTTATTATAGAACTTAGTTCTAGTTAACTTACAGTTTGGAGGGAAATGTATATATATGGTGATCCTTTTCTTATTATATGATACATAAAGTTCTAGGGAATTAGTAGTATTCTCATGAATTTAGGGAATAGCAATGTATATATTTATTACAATTAACATATGAGTTAAGGTTTGAATTAAAAATGCTTACCATAAGTTCTTAGGAGATTTAATATTCTCATATTTGTTTTATTTATATGAATAAATATTATTGGTTAAGACATATTGTCTTTATGTTGGTGATCAAGAATGATATCACCATTTAAAGTAAAATAGTGGAATTGTTTTCTAGGCTAACTTATGAGAAAGAATTGATAAATATAGTTCTTAAGCATCTAGGATAATGATGGTTGAGAATGACAAAGATGTGCTTAAGTGATTTGATATAGGAAATTATTCCTATCAGCCATTGTGGAAATAAGATGATTGATCCAACAGATGGGATGGATGTTAAGCTCGATTATAGATTAGGGTTTAATGTTTACCCAGAATTCCTATCTTCCATAATTCACAATCCTGGACTTATAATTAAGGAATTCCTTTCCTAGATATATTACTTCTTTATATCCATCATCATGTGCTAACATGATGAGCTTTGCTTTAGAGAAATATTCTTATCCACCTTTTATTCTTCTTAATCCATTTATAAATACAATGAGCTTGACACTAAAGCTTTTCATAATCTTCTCATATCTATACTTGGTTATATCAACTACTTTACTGCTGATAACCTCCAATCCAACAAGTAGTTACTAATAACTCCATTCATACTCTTCCTTAATCATCCACCTTAATATTACTCCAATAGATGTATGCATCAAACTACTTCACCTCAAGTGCATACTATTCTTTAAGACGAATATTATTACTTCAATAACTTCATGCTACTCTAGCTTCATCTTAGTCATACTATCTTATATCTACTTAACTCCAATATCTTATATTCAAACTTCACATCATATCATGGTGAGTTAGCATGGCTCACCTAGAATAACATATCTATACTAGGGTTCAATCATGTTCTATCCACCAATGTCACTTATACATGATATAAGCATTCAATCTTGGTGACAAAAGCATGATCATTAGAATCCTTTGATCATTTATGGCTTAGGTTTCCAGTTGTCTAATCAAGGCCTTGATCAATACAACACTACAGTTGTATTATAATTATCTTCTCAATATCAATTACTGAGAAGAAGATATTATTTATTGACTATGCCTACTTAATCCAATAGGATTACTCCTTGGTAACTATCTTCAATATTCATCCTTGTAATCCTCTTTGTTACCACATATATCTTTATTTCAAATAACTCTTCTTTCCATTCAAGAGTGAGTTAACTTCATCAATTATCATATTGATTTAATTCTCTTCCAACACTCCCATCATATAGATGATATTTAAATCTAGCATTACCACCTATCTCTTTTAACTTCTTTCTCTAACGGTTTTAGAATGGACGCTATGATAAGGACAAGAGTTGATAGATCAAGAATTGATAGTTTAAGAATTTGTGAATCAATAGTTGATTACTCAACATTGATGAACAACAGATATTAAGATAGGATTCCGTATGGATGACATGGAAATAAAGATATATGGTGAATGATCTTGACTTGATTCCTTTCCTACTCAAACTCACTAAAGAGTTAAGATTGTATTACCATGATGTTCATGGTATAAATAGATGAGATTAAGATTTACTTGTTACATTCCTATTACTTAAGTTATGTTTATAACTTGGTATTCATGAGTTGTGTAATGAATACTAGGAGATGATTACTTAAGGATAAAATGTAAATCATTAAGTAATGTATTAGAGTTTAACTTTTATTACATTTGATCTACCCTTAGATCAAATCATGTTTACCCAAAATCAAGTTTTAGCAAAGCTCATATTGAAACTTATCACAGTCAACTTGATGATCTACTTCAATTCCAGCAAGTTGAGAGAAACTTCCATCACTTTGACAAGTTTTGTTCAAAAGCGCGAAAATTATTCGGATTTTCTATGCATGAATGCAATGCACACATCTGGGTTCAGCTTATTTCTAAGCTCTAATGCTGGGATGTTACACTTGTAATCTTCAGTTTCGTCGTAATCAAGAGCAGACAAGAAGGAGTAGGGTTTTCCCTCCAGGGTCATGAACCTAGGTAAATCTCGTGTCCCGTGTTACTTGTCTGTTAACCGTTGCGCGATCTCCATCATCCCCATCTTCTCTAAACCCATGTCCATAACAATGGGCATTGACGAGATCGAACCTCGTCACCAGGGATAGACAAGAAGGTTTGAGATCCCATGTTAGGACATTGTCTATGTAAGGTGGTCTAGTATATTTGAAAAATGTGGTGGTACCATTTTGAATTAGCCATTTGGTGGTTGCATCACAAAACCGTCCATTTTTTATACTTGAAAAATAGAAAAATGGATTTTTGGTGCGATGAAAAGGAAAATTTTCTCCTGAAAGATTGTTCACCATCCCATGATGCACATGTATGCACAATATGGACACATTATCACCAACTATGCCTTTATTCTAACCATAACATTGGTCATTGGACCCGAAAGGCATGAAACCTGATAGGTCATTTTGTGAAGGTTTTTTGAGACATAATCAATATACCAAGTTTGATATTTTTCCTTTTAACTATGTCACACAATATGATACCACGCGAAAGTTTTTCATTGTTTGGATCGTTTTTGAATTTCTTATGCCCGTTTAAACTATATCGTTAAACTTTGTCGAATGACCGGCATGAAGATTCTTAGCTCGGGGCTGAGACTCGCTAAACTTGAAGTGTATCTCTGATGAAATAGCATATTTTGAACATAAAAATGATTTTTGTAAAAAACCATGAGCATCAGATCATGTACCTATAGTTCATATCTGACCCACTTCCTACCGATTCGGCAGGAATTTGTCTTTTTCACCAGGGATAGACGGAAAGGTTTTAGACTCCCCTGTTAGGACAATATCCATGTAAGGTGTTCTAGTATTTTTTTTAAAATGTGGTGGTAGAATTTTGAATTAGCCATTTGGTGGTTGCTTCATAAAATCGTCCTTTTTTGCACTCGGAAAATAGAAATGGTTTTTTGGTGCGATGAAAAGAAAAACTTGCTCCTCAAACATTGTTCGTCATCCCATGATGCATATGTATGCACAATATGGACACATTATCATAAACTATGCCTCCATTCTAGCCATAACATTGGTCATTTGACCCGAAAGGCAGGAAACCTTGAATGAGATAGGTCATTTTATGAAGTTTATTTTTAAACATAATTAATATACCAAGTTTGATATTTTCCTTCTAAATATGTCACATAATATGACACCACGCAAATATTTCCTATTGTTTGGATCATTTTTGAATTTCTTATGCCCGTTTTAAACTATATATAATGTTTTATGTTTTATTTACTTTTTATTTATAAATATGTAATATTTGAGTGCAGATAGATAGATCTTATTTTTCTGCAATTTTTGATATATCATTTCTATTTTTTTGAATTAGAATGATTTAGTTATGATTTTTCAAAAATTAATAAGATAAAAGGAAAAAATAGCTATGGCTAAAATTAAATGGAAAAAAAATCTGAAGGCCTACGCCGACGGCTCGTCGGCACAGACCAACTAATTTCTTTCAAAGAGCTATGCCAACGACCAGGCCGTCGGTACAGCCTGGGCTTTCTAACGTCGTTCTCGCCGCCGTGTCGAAACTGGTGCTACGCCGAGGGCCACCGTTGACACAACCTTATCTGCTACGCCGACGGCCGGGCTTCGCCAAGGGCTACCCTCGACACCTTCCTCTACGCCTACGACCGGCCCTACGCTGATGGCCGGGCTAGGCGGCTGTCCGGGGAGGTCGCTACGCTTTTTTTGAAAGGAACTTGCTATGTTTATTAATACTGCTCGGATAAATCCGACGCGAGGTAGCACACGATACACTCAGGTGGAAACTGAAACCAAACCTTACATAACTTAAGTCCGCAGCCATCCTTAGCTAAAATATGAGCAGTGCTATTAGCAGAACGCCTAGCCCATTTGATCTCATGATCAATAAACGATCGAAGCAGCACCTTCACTTCTTCAATCAGAGGACCCACAACCAATCTATCTTGATCATTACTCACCAGCTTGGACACTAGACCTTTGCAATCCGTCTCTAAGATGATCCTCGGCAGGTTAAGCTCTCGAGCCAACTCCAACGCCCTCCTACAGACCCTCACTTCGGCCTCCTCCGGACTTGCTAGAGAGGGGAAGAAATGGCAGGTTCCAGCAATGAAACCCCCATGGTGGTCGCGAGCCCCCCTCTGCCACTACCACCTTCCTTTTCCACCGCCCCGTCAGCATTGACCTTGTGCCATCCCATCCCAGGCGGGAGCCAGTGCTCCTTGGGTGTCACCCGAGCCCACGGTGCTGGAGCTTGTAAAGCACGCCACTCCTTTGTAAGACGGCGAGCCCTAGAAGCCACCAGCTTCGGGTCCTCAATCACCTTCGTGTCCTTCGCCGCATTCCGGGCTAACCAAATGTGGTATATGGTCATCATCGTGATATCCAGCTCCTGGTCCTTCACCGTCCCAAGCCACTCGAGCAACCACTGAGTCAGTTCCCATTGGGTGCCTACATTCTCAGGTAAAGTCGCAGGCTGAAACTGTTCCCCCTCCGAAACGCACTGCCAGATACCTTGGGAATGAGGGCAGGTCCAGAATCTATGAACCATTGTCTCGTCTCTGTTACACGCAATGCATCTGACCCCATCCTTTATGTGTTGCCTGGCCAACTCAGTCCCCACGGCAATCCCATTTTTCATCATTCTCCATACGTGGACTTTCACCTTGCCGGGGACCGGTGCCCCCCACAAAGCAAGCCACCCCTTATGGACAGCACCCAACCTAGAAGAACTACATCTTTTAGCCAGTCCTCTCTTGAGCTGCATACCAAAGTGGTATGCGGATCGAACAGTGAATTGACCATCTTTGGTGTGATTCCATGCATGGTAATCCTCCCTGCCTCTGCCCCCAATAGCGACCGCCTTTATGTCCTCCACATCAAAACCATGGAAAATCCGGTTCAGTTTTGGCATATTCCAACCCGTTCCATGTTCATCCAGTAGCTCTGCCACCATGGTTACCTGATCGTTAGGATCATCACTCTTGCAGCCCAGTGGCCGGGGCATGTTCGCCCTGGGGATCCAATTGCTATTCCAGACTTCGACTGTGCTGCCATCCCCCACTCTCCAAATTAGCCCTTTAACAAGGAGATCCTGGCCATGTAATATGCTTCGCCACGTAAAGGACCCACTTGCAGGACATCTGACTGTTGTAATATCCGAGCTCCTAAAGTATCTTGCCTTCAAAACTCTCACACAGAGGGATGAAGGAACCTTCAGAATTCTCCAAGCTTAATTAGCCAGGGCTTGGTTAAAAACTTCGTTGTTTCGGAATCCCATGCCCCCCTCTCGTTTCGAGTTGCACATCTTCTCCGAGGAGATCCAGTGAACTCTTTGGGAGCCGTCAGCTTCCCCCCACCAGAAATTAGAAGCAATCGAACTAAGCTTTTTGCATTGTCTCTTGTTTAGCTTAAAGCAACTCATAGGAAACGTCGATGTCGACTGGAGAACCGACTTGATCAAAACAGTCTTCCCCTCCTTTGAGAGCCCCTGCCCTTTCCAGCCTCCCACTTTGGAGCTCGAGCGCTCATACAGATATTTAAAAGTGCCCTCTTTTGACCTGCCAACCACTGTCGGCAGACCCAGGTAGCGCTCAGCAAGTGCCTCTTCCGAAACACCCAGCCTATGCATAAGGTTCTCCTTCAGCTCTTCGCCACAACCCTTGCCCAAAAACATGGAAGATTTGTGGAGGTTTACCCTTTGGCCAGAAGCTTCTTCATACCGCATAAGCACCTATTTCAGTGTGGTCATACTCTCCACCGTGGCCTCCAGGAAGACAATGCTGTCGTCTGCAAATAGTAGATGGGTAATATGAGGCCCATTCGTTCCAAACTTAACGCCCTTTAGCATATGGTCGTCTTATGCCCTCTTCAGCAAGGTAGAGAACCCTTCCATATAGAACAGGAACAAATATGGAGAAAGGGGGTCACCCTGACGTAACCCTCTTGATGGAATAAAGGAGTCAAAAACGCCTCCATTGAGCTTGACAGAGAAACTGACAGTACACACACATCTCATCACCATGTCCACCCATCCCTGCGAGAAACCCATCCGCAACATCATTTGTTCCAGAAAGATCCATTCCACTTGGTCATACGCTTTTATCATATCAAGCTTGACCGCACATAGAGGCTTCTTCTTCTTCCTGGTCCTAATTGAGTGCACACTCATA
Organism: Avena insularis; assembly: GCA_023614405.1. Classification (NCBI taxonomy): domain Eukaryota; kingdom Viridiplantae; phylum Streptophyta; class Magnoliopsida; order Poales; family Poaceae; genus Avena; species Avena insularis. The sequence goes on from CM042684.1 coordinate 19,748,556, forward strand.
GGCCACAAACACATTATCCGTAATGAGTAGGGCTGGAATTCGAGCCGAACCGAGCCAACTCGGCTCGACTCGCTAAAGCTCGTTCAACTAACGAGTTAGCTTGACTCGGCTCGACTCGGTAAACTCACGAGTATCTCACGAGCAGCTCGTTTAGATTGTTATAAGTTATGAATATGAGCACATATAAGAAAAATTAGTAATTATTCTAGTAATTTGAAACTAGAACAACAATAGTACTTCCATAATAACACGAAGCAAGATCAATAAAAAAATATAGTAGCTCTACACCATTACAGGTTCAAGGAACATTCATAGTATGGCACTTATCTATAAAAAATTTCAAACTCTATATTTAAACGAGTTTAACGAGCTAAATGAGTAGCTCGCGAGTAGCTCATTTAGCTTGGGTGAACAAACAAGCTCAAATCAAAAACTTGGCTCGACTCGTTAGACACCGAGTTCGAGCCGAGTCGAGCTGTGTCACGAGTTACTCATTTAGCTCGCGAGTTTCGAGTTATAATTCCAGCCCTAGTAATGAGCCTACCCGGCACAAAGGCACTCTGCTCCTCAGATATCAGAATTGGTAGTATGCCTTTGAGCCTATTCGTCAATACCTTCGAGGCAATTTTGTAGAGAAGTTGCACAAGTTGATTGGTCGGAATTGGGTCAGAAGCTCATGTGAGGAAGTTTTCGGGATAAGAACAATAACGGTGTCATTGAAATCGGCGGGAATCTCATGCCCGCTCAGAAAATCTCGCACAGCCCGACACACCTCCTCCTTAACCAGCACCCAGTGCTGCTGGTAAAATAAAGCCAGCAGCCCATCTGGCCCCGGCGCCTTGGTAGGCCCCATCTGGAAGAGAGCGAACTCAATCTCTTCATCGGTGATAGACCGGCCTAACTTGGAATTCATCTACTCCGAGACCGCAGAATTTGTGTGCTCCAAAATGGCCTCCATATTTTGGGCACCCTCCGTTGTGTATAAATGCAAAGAACCCCCGAGCCAGTGCTCGCATTTCCTCATAAGTTCTGACCACCACGCCATATGTGCGACGAAGGAGCTTGATGGTATTCTTCTTCCTTCTATACGAGGCCCGGTTCTGAAAAAACGAGTATTTCTGTCCCCCTCCTCCAGCCATTGGACGCGGGACCTCTGTTTGTACATGATTTCTTCACGTTCGTACAATTCGTGCAGCTCAGCTTCAATCATGTGGACCTCTAGTGAGGACCCAGACTGAATAGACGCCTCTCTCGCCCTCTCAAGCTTGTCCCTCAATCTCTTTATATCCCGCTGAACCGACCCAAAAATAGACTTGCTCCATTGCTTGATATCACATGTGACCCTCTTCAGCCTGTGCCAAAGGGCCTTCGACCCCCGCTCCCCAATATCTTCCTCCTCCCAGCACCGCTCAATCATATTCTGATAATCATCATGGCGAGTCCATATCTGTTCAAAACGGAAACCCCTATCAACTCTCCTGCTCTGCTCCGGAAACGAGTCAGCTACTCTCACAAGAAGAGCAAGATGATCAGACTCCTCCGTGCAAATATGTTCTACTGACGTCGCCGGAAACATCTTCATGAAGCTATTATTGCAAGTACCTCTATCCAACCTGGCTTGAACATTAGCTACCCCTTCCTCCGATCAGTGGCGGAGGACGGAAAAAATTTGAGGTAGGGCGAACTCCAATAAAAGTAAATACAACTCGTTTTTGATGATTTTTGCCATTGACAAAACCCTTTCAACTGTTTTCGCTATGAGTAAAAGCAATGCCAACTCAAGAAGGCGATAAAGGATACGAAGCATGATGTATCATTCAAATATTAACATAATCTCCAAACTCTTTAATTCTTCGCATATGCATAACGAATATCTTAAGGTTATCTTATATAGGCTTATGCTTATAATAAGATAAATCTCCGTGAGCTGAGAAATCTCATTCACATTGAAACTATAAAATGAGTTACTTGAGTCAAAACAAAAAGTTCTGAAGAAACTCTAGCGACAACTCATCAAAGCAACGGTCAAAATCGGTTGTAATAGATTCTACAGAATAATAGAAAGTGTACATACTCCAAAATAATCAATAGTGACCCAGTGCCTTCTCACTTTTAATGACTTTTTACTCATTTTGTTACCATTTCATCCATACTTAGGATTATGATATCATTTTTGCGCGAATTCACATCTTTCAGGAGGGATTTAAACTATAATTTCTTCAATTGAGACAGAATGTCAATTAGAATTTTAGATCAATAATATATACAAGCCAAAATAGAAACATAAAAAATAAACCATCATATAATTAGAGTTGGTTCTGGCCATATGCCATAAGGTGGCCAAACTACTCTTGGATCCTCCTTAGATACCCCATCTAGGACATTGTTTAGAGTCTAATTTTATTATATTGAGAATTAGATGTTGCAAAGAGAAAGAATTGGTTTAAGTCTATATATATATAGACCTTATTTCACTCCAGAATCAGTTTTACGCAGTGTTCACTAAAACAAGTATAACTTTCTCATACGAAATCCGTTTTCAGCGTATGACCACTCAAAATGTTCAGAAAACACATACGCATCTAAATCTTCTTACCAAAAATCAAGGTAGGACGGCTGCCCTACCTTGACCTACCAGGAGCTTCGCCCCTGCCTCCGATTATTCCAGGTAAACGCATAGCCACTAAACCCCAGATCAGCCAAGCCGCAGTCAGCAAGACAATCGCTAAACCTTTCCATTTGAGCCATGCTGCGAGCGTTGCCCCCCATTTGATCCTCTTGTTTGAGAATCTCATTAAAGTCCCCAACACACAGCCAGGGGAGACCATCTTGTCTACGTAGGTACCTCAACACGTCCCATGTTTTCTGCCTCAGCTCTTCACGTGGTTTGCCATAGATTCCAGTGAATCTCCAAACTCTGTCTCCCTGCTTAATCACAACATCAATATAATACTGCGACCATGGCCGAACTGAGACATCAATGCAATCCTTCCACCACAGAGACAGACCACCACTCTTCCCATTGCAATCAACCGAGACCCCATGTATAAACCCTAAGCACCAGCGAACTCTGTCCATAGCAGCCTTTTTCATCTTGGTCTCGCTCAAAAAAACCAAGTCAGGATTGTAGGACCTTGTCAGGTCCCGCAGCTCCCCCACTGCCGCAGCCAATCCCAATCCGCGGCAGTTTAGGGAGAAGGAATTCATTGGGCCCGGTGGCCCCGGGACCCAGGGCTCGCCGTTGTGACATTTAGATCGATAATCCTGTCAAAAATAGAAGTTGTCTTCTGTTTTTTGCAGCCTGCCACTGAATCCTCCCCCTCAGCCTGATTCACCTCCCCTACGCGCATCCAGACCTGCCTGTTTCTTCTTCTTGCATGATTGGGGCTAGATTGCTGTCCACCTCCCCTACCAACAGGCCCTTGTACACTACCCGTCCTGGGTCGACGCACATAAGTCTTATAGTGCTTCTGCTCCACCGGTGCTGACTTCCAGCTCTTCCCCTCATCCCTTCCTCTAAAATTCTTGGCTGGGCTCATGACCTCTCGATCTTGCCCACGAGAATCGTGATGCCACCGCTGGCCATTCTCACCAGTGTGAGAGTACCCCGAATCTTCATGCCCCCTGAACAAGCTGTGCTTCGGAGGCAGATCCCTAACCGATAACCGTGGTTGATCCGCAACAACACCCTCAAAGGACCGACTACAGAAGCTGTCAGACGACGCCGAGGGTCTCTGCTTGGGAGGGGGTTTCTTGTTACGCCTAGGGGATGCACGCAGCCAACCCCCCCATTGCTGCACTTCCTCCTTCCCCCTGCACATCCATCCAGAGGGTGCACCAACAGACCACAATCAAAACAGAAATGTGGGATTTTTTCATATTTCAAATCAAACCAGCTCCCCACCTTCTTCTTGGAGCCCCCTGCCTGCGTTGGGGCCCCAATATCCACTGCTGCGGGCTCTATAAGATTCACACCCCGGAGAAGGGGTGAATCCACATTGATCTGGACCCTTATCCTTAGGTCCTCCCCCCACGCCGTGCCATCTTCTTCCACATCCACAGCAAGAAACTTGCCAATCCAGTTCCCGATCAGCTCCCCATAGGCTCTGTTCATCATATCAAGCGGGAGATCGATCACCCGAATCCAAACATCTAATTTCCGAAACACCATATCCAAGGGCCTAACGGAGCCATCATACTCCTCCAGCAGGAGAGCACATAAATCAAACTGCCAGGGGCCATTGCGTAGAACATGTTTGAAATCTCCCTCTGATCCAAAGCGGACAACAAACCGATTGTCACCGATATCCTTGAACTGGGCTGGGCGATGGAGACCCCAGGCGTGCTGCATGGCTCGCTCCAGAGCATCCAAGATCAGCTTACGCGGTGAACACGACTTGCCCACCATCACCCACCTTAGCATCGGGATCTGGGTTGTCCCAAGATCCTTGATGCACAAACCTTCAGCCTCCTTCTTAGTCAGAATCATATCCCCAAGTTGTGCCGATAGAGAGGCCGAGATCCCCTCATCTCCTTTCGCCGGCGACTCAGAAGTCGCCCTAGGCCTGCTTGGTGCCGAGACCCTGGACCCCTTTTCCTTCGACGAAGACGATGCCGAAGCCATGGACAACTCCCACACCCGCACGCCCTGCGATGTAGAAGTCCCTGAAACCCCTCTCGGCCAGAGAGATGAGCTCGCGCCGCCGCGATCTACCCTGCTGCCGGACTCCAACCGCCCCCGAGACGCAAAACCCTAGTCGCCAATACGATCGCCCTAGCGTAACTTATGCTCGTGGTGGACCCTCCATCCGTGGAGCAAGATGTTAATTGTTAAAAGATAACTCCTCCAATGGAGGCCGCTACGTTGATGGCCCCGACATTTGGCCGTCGGCGGCATCTCCAATTTCTCTTGTAGTGTGTAAAGCAGGTACACAGAGGACAGGAAGACACTATCCGCTGATCAAGCCAGTCGGCCCAGACCAAAAAAAACTTACCCCAGATGGATGGATTTCAAGTATAATCATGAAGGGTTAGTGGAAATTCTAACTAGTAATCGCTTGATGGAAATAAACCTAGTGGTGGAGACAGCAGGGAGGTGGGCACCGCTAGGAATCGGATGCCAATATTGGCTTGAGATCGGACTAATGCATGGCCGTAGATTGCATGCAGGTTGACCATTGATTTGCAACCAGACCCGCGCTTCTGTTACAGGGAATCAAAGACTGATTTGCATGCTTCCATAAAAACCTATCCCTTAATTAATTCACGTCCGGTAGGTAACTACTCATCGTTCCTTATTTGTAGGAAACTAATTTAGTTTCAATGAAAATGATAATTTTAGCAAAATTATTCTCCTAAAATCTGATTTACTTCCTTATAGAACAATTTTCTTTTGCAATACTATGTATATTTGCTTCCCATGTGATCAAACTCTGTGTTTCCAATGCTATTAAAATTTGCTTCCATCCATGAAAATAGTTGCCAACGACTTGCTTTCAAAATATTAAATCATGCTACTACATATATTTGTTTCCAACGTGATCTAAATTTGTGTTTCCAATGCTAATAAAACTTGGTTCTAATGGTATTAAATTTTGCTTCGATATGAAAATAGTTAGAATGGCTTGTTTCAAAAATATCAAACCATGCTTATGTCGACGGGTATTTTCCTCATCACTGAATTTGCTTCAGTTTGAGCGTATGTGGTGGATCGAGGTGTAGCGGACAAACTGATAATCATACAAACGAGGAGGCAGTGATGATTTTGTGGGAGAAGGACACCGATATTATGGGAGTCACCATGTGAAATTGTCGGCCTGTTTTTTTCTTGAGAGGATAACTGGCTATTGCGGGCCGTGCGATGCAGGTAATATATTTGCTTGCTTCGACCAGATCATTTGCTTCCATGGCAACCAAAAATTGTTTCAGTATAAAATATGAAAGAAATGTCCAATGTAACTGTATATTATTGATGCCACAATGCTTCGTACATCCATATTACATGTTTCCCAGTAACCAAAACATTTTATTCCTTTCAGTCGCCAATACTATAGAGCTTCATATGTTCATAACACATGCTTCCTATTGGCTAAATCTATGTTTCCATCCACTAGTCAGTATGCTTTCTTACATGTTTCATATGTTGACTAACGATATGTTACAAACACTCAAGACCTTTGTGTGAATGGCAAGTCATGCTGGTCACGCCACTACGCATGATGCCGGTGTACACAAGGCGGGAGGACAGGAAAAGAACTTGATGGCAGCTCTCACGACGGACTTGTGGTGGTCGTAGGCGAGCCGAGACCCGCGGCAAAGTCGAACTTCTTCATGCCACGACAAAGCTACCAAGCGAGGCTAGGCGCCGTGTTGAAGCCAAGAGATGCACATGACCATGTTAGTAGTCACAACTAATATTCAAAACCAATGATAAACTTTGAAGCATTGTTGGCATAAACTAGAAAAGGATAATACAACCAGCTTAAAACAACAATGGGAAATATAAGCAGCACAAACTGATATTGCCTGATGAAAAAATTAAAAGAAACAAGTATAGATTCTAATGGTTGAAGCAAAGTTCAATTGTTTTAGAAACAAATATCACAAGGAAAGGAAACATGTAGAGGTATCAAACGCATATAGTGTGCTAGTACATCAGAACACATATGAGGGCACATAGATCGTAGACATGCATCGGTAAAAAATCGAGTTCACGAATTTGATAGCTTGCCACCAGGATTGGGGAACAAATATTAGCGCTTATATATGTGAAATTTGATCTTTCATATAGACAGTATAGCGAGAGAAGAAATCAATTAGAAAGAAAAGGAATTGGACTTATCCTAGGCTCATAGTTGTAGCTACCTTTGTTTCAAGATCGGCAGTGTGCATGACGCAGCGGAGGCCAGTCGCCGCAGTGGCCACACATACGGAAAGACAAGGTCCCATTGATGCTTCCCTCCAGGAAGTAAGCTGTTACTAGGTGTGAGAATAGCAGAAGACACGGAGGAGCTAGGCGCCAGCCAGTGATACTTCGACGATGTCTCCCCGCGGCAGAGCATCATGCGTGCTGTCGACGCATGAGACGAACCAAGTGGAGGTGACGACCTAGAGGGGAGGAAGCAGCACGGTGGGAGAGATTGGGCGATGGAGAAGAGCCGGGAGCGTGATTTGGGGATCGGTCGCAGAGGCGAGGAGAAACGCCAGGATGCGTTAATGACCAGAAATTTCGTGTGATTTTGGTCAGCACGTAGTTAACGGGGACAGTTTTTGGAGGTGGAACTGGAACCCAGTCCATTCGATCGCACCAAGATGGACGTCGTTGGAGAGGCCCGACAAATCGTTTCCCATCGGGATGTGATAGATAGTATTTACCTAAGCTAAATGAGATGGAGACGAAAGAAGACCAAGGGTCCTTGGACCAGGTATTGTCATTAATGGCACACTTCAAGTTTTGCTTTACTTCTTTTGTTTCCCCTTTTTAATGAAATTGACTTTAAACATATGCTAAAATCATCATGCCTTAAATAAATTACATAAATACCAGAAATGTTGTCTAATAAACACGATTAATGTGTATTCTACTCCCTCCATTCTTTTTTATTAGGTGTCTAATGAAAACCAGATTATTCTGTGTACGTTGGTCACAATTAGCAATAACTCTGTTTTAGTAGCCCTCTTCTCTTCCTGGAAATCCCCCCTTCACATTTTTATTAATACATGAGCTTAATTCTACAAACTCATCTGACCTATCTTGTGCTGTAAAATAAATAAGGAAATGTTGAAGTTGTAGTCGTTTTGGTCTTAGTTTGCCCAAACTTTACTATTCCGTGGTTGCCACTTTGGTAGTGTAGGATTTCGATCTAGTGTCAATAGGTTTCTACCCCATAGATTGTAATCGAGGGCGAGCATTCATAGCCGGTTTCCTACCAATGCACCAACTTGCTTTTCTATTTCTCTTTCCTTTTAATTGCTTTCATGTTGTAGAATATGATGTATTCTCGTTACGAAATTAATAGAAAATGGGATTAGCCTGGTTTTTAAAATACACGAGGAAACTCTAATTTTCACCGTATATTTAGAAGCTTGCAGGATATTTCAGCTCCTCGTTGCTCCACATGTTAAAACCCTATAATTGTAACATTTTTATTTTTTTATCTCGAATCAGGCTTTCGCCCCGTTTTATAAATAAAGCAACATCCGTTCGGTCGGTACACCAAATAAGACGGCCACAGCCAAAGGGACAAAGAAAACAGGTAGTACAACACCGCTGGGGCAACAACACAAAAGCGCCCAAGAGAAAAGACAAAAGAAGGCCCAGAGGCAAGAACGAGCGCTAACGACCACCAGGCAACACGTGCGACAGCGAAGGGGGGGGCGCCGAGAAGGGAAGCGACGCCGACCGCAGAGCCCGAAGAGCGTCGTCGAAGTCGGGCCGATCACGCTGGCGCACCAGAGGAGACCACTGCTGAATGAAAGCAAGTAAAGCAAAAATAGAGTCAGAAGCGCGCGTGGGGTAGATCTTCTCAATCACCATCTTGTTCCGGACATTTCAGAGAGTCCAAGAGATGGCCGCAAACACAAGCCAAAAGAGGCGGCGGCCGCGCCCGGCCCTATTGGCCTGGGACTGGAGGAACTCCCCCAGATCCTGAGCCTGCCAGGCCGGCCCCAGGGCCTCCCGGACAAAGCTCCAAAGGAACTGGGCCGCCGAGCACGAGAAGAAAATGTGGGCGCACGTCTCCGGGGTCCCACATAGGGGGCACCGGCCTGTGCCGGGGCCATTGCGCTTGGCCACCTCCACGCCGGAAGGCAACCGGTCGTGCAGCAACTACAAAACGAAGATGCGAATACTAAGGGGGAGGGGGATTTCCAGAAGGGGGCCGTCCACCTCAGCTCCGGGCCCTGGAATAGGGCCCAGTAAGCCGAGCCGACCGAGAACTCGCCGGAGGGGAGGAGCCTCCAGGAGACCGCGTCGATCGGGGGCGCCTGCCAGAGCAATGGGGAGAGAAGCCATAAGCTGCCAGAACTCCGCTGCCTCAGTCGAGTTGAAGGCACGGCGGAAAAGGAGGTTCCAGCGATCCCCGCTGAAAGCCTCGGCCGTAAGGGCCGACGGGGCAGCGGAGATAGCAAATATGGCAGGGAACCGGACCCCCAACGGGATCTGGGAAAGCCACGGGTCCAGCCAGAAGCGGCATCCCTGACCATTCCCGACGGTGAAGTCAATGCCCAACCCAATGAAATGCTTGATCTCCTAGATGGCACGCCAGAATTGGGAGCCCTCCCGGCGATCGCAAGCCAAGAGTGGACGGCCACGGAGGTACTTGGCCTTAATGAGTTGCAGCCAAAGGCCCCCCTCGTCTCTAAGAATGCGCCAGACCCACTTCAGCATCAGGGCGAGATTGAAGCAGCGAGAGTCCAGGATACCAATGCCCCCAAGGGATTTGGGGGCGCAGACATCCGCCCATTTCACCATATGGTACTTCTGGTGGCCATCCCTAGCTGCCCAAAAGAACTTAGACAACTCCTTGGCGAAGTCGGCATGGGTCCCCTCGGGGAGTAAGTACAACCCCATCTGGTACATAGGTAGGCTCGAGAGACAGGAGTTGATTAGAACCGTCTTGCTTCCCTTAGTCGTGAGTCGCGCTCGCCAGGGTTCCGCCTTCGAGCGCACCCTCGTGACCAAGGGTGACAGGTCCCGAATCAGCACTCGCGTCTCCCGAATGGGCATCCCCAAATAAGAGATGGGGAAATCGGCCAGCCTGCAGTTGAGGTTGTCAGCAATCCGCTGGCGCTCCTCATCCGAGTACCCCAGAACAACCACTTCACTCTTGTCAAAGTTGATCTTTAACCCTGACATGTCTTCAAAGCAGAGGAGAAGGAATTTAAGGTTGATGATGTCCAGATCTGATCCCTGCACCATGATCATCGTGTCGTCCGCATATTGGAGGTGGGAGACGCCCCCTCCAGGAATAAGGTGCCCTACCACACCAGAGATGTGGCCAGCGGTCTTGGCTCTATCCAAGATCTCTGCCAGGGCATCAACTGCAGTGTTAAACAGGAGAGGGGAGATCGGGTCCCCTTGTCGAACCCCGCAAGAGGGGACAAAAAAGGGGCCAATCTCGCCATTGATGTTGATCGCTGTCCTCCCGCTCATCACGAATTGCATGATCCAGCATATAGTGCTTCTACCCGTCCTGGGTCGACGCACATAAGTCTTATAGTGCTTCTGCTCCACCGGTGCTGACTTCCAGCTCTTCCCCTCATCCCTTCCTCTAAAATTCTTGGCTGAGCTCATGACCTCTCGATCTTGCCCACGAGAATCGTGATGCCACCGCTGGCCATTCTCACCAGTGTGTGGAGTACCCCGAATCTTCATGCCCCCTGAACAAGTTGTGCTTCGGAGGCAGATCCCTAACCGATACCCGTGGTTGATCCGCAACAACACCCTCAAAGGACCGACTACAGAAGCTGTCAGACGACGCCGAGGGTCTCTGCTTGGGAGGGGGTTTCTTGTTACGCCTAGGGGATGCACGCAGCCAACCCCCCATTGCTGCACTTCCTCCTTCCCCCTGCACATCCATCCAGAGGGTGCACCAACAGACCACAATCAAAACAGAAATGTGGGAATTTTTCATATTTCAAATCAAACCAGCTCCCCACCTTCTTCTTGGAGCCCCCTGCCTGCGTTGGGGCCCCAATATCCACTGCTGCGGGCTCTATAAGATTCACACCCCGGAGAAGGGGTGAATCCACATTGATCTGGACCCTTATCCTTAGGTCCTCCCCCCACGCCATGCCATCTTCTTCCACATCCACAGCAAGAAACTTGCCAATCCAGTTCCCGATCAGCTCCCCATAGGCTCTGTTCATCATATCAAGCGGGAGATCGATCACCCGAATCCAAACATCTAATTTCCGAAACACCATATCCAAGGGCCTAACGGAGCCATCATACTCCTCCAGCAGGAGAGCACAGAGATCAAACTTCCAGGGGCCATTGCGTAGAACATGTTTGAAATCTCCCTCTGATCCAAAGCGGACAACAAACCGATTGTCACCGATATCCTTGAACTGGGCTGGGCGATGGAGACCCCAGGCGTGCTGCATGGCTCGCTCCAGAGCATCCAAGATCAGCTTACGCGGTGAACACGACTTGCCCACCATCACCCACCTTAGCATCGGGATCTGGGCTGTCCCAAGATCCTTGATGCACAAACCTTCAGCCTCCTTCTCAGTCAGAATCATATCCCCAAGTTGTGCCGATAGAGAGGCCGAGATCCCCTCATCTCCTTTCGCCGGCGACTCAGAAGTCGCCCTAGGCCTGCTTGGTGCCGAGACCCTGAACCCCTTTTCCTTCGACGAAGACGATGCCGAAGCCATGGACAACTCCCACACCCGCATGCGCTGCGATGTAGAAGTCCCTGAAACCCCTCTCGGCCAGAGAGATGAGCTCGCGCCGCCGCGATCTACCCTGCTGCCGGACTCCAACCGCCCCCGAGACGCAAAACCCTAGTCGCCAATACGATCGCCCTAGCGTAACTTACGCTCGTGGTGGACCCTCCATCCGTGGAGCAAGATGTTAATTGTTAAAAGATAACTCCTCCAATGGAGGCCGCTACGTTGATGGCCCCGACATTTGGCCGTCGGCGGCATCTCCAATTTCTCTTGTAGTGTGTAAAGCAGGTACACAGAGGACAGGAAGACACTATCCGCTGATCAAGCCAGTCGGCCCAGACCAAAAAGAAACTTACCCCAGATGGATGGATTTCAAGTATAATCATGAAGGGTTAGTGGAAATTGTAACTAGTAATCGCTTGATGGAAATAAACCTAGTGGTGGAGACAGCAGGGAGGTCACGATCGGCGAGAGCAGCGAGGCGGAGGATAGGACGGGTCGGTTATGTGGGGACGGGAGTTTGTAAGCCACGCGGTGGTACGTACACTCCGATCCAGAGATGGATCGGAGATGGTCTCGATCAGGTTGGGGTTGGGTAGGGTAGATCCGGAATTCGCGACTCACGTCCGGCCGGAATCCAAAGCCAACGTCGGTTCTCATCTAATCGTAAACGTCGGTTATCCCGCAGACGACCTAACACGAAACGATACGCGCGATGGATCCTACGCTGATCGCCGCCGGACGGGGCCGCGATGACCGCCTGAGCCGGCTCGGCGACGGCGTGCTCGGCCACATCCTCTCCTTCCTCGACGCCAAGGAGGCCGCGCGCGCCGCCACGCTCTCCTCGCGCTGGCGGGACGTCTTCGCCAGCGTACACACCGTCTCCATCAAGGAGTCGGAAGCTCCAATCCCCAACTACGATGACAACGAGCACCGGTACGGCCGCCGCGATCCCGACACCACGGTGCCCTTTACCGCCGTCGTCACCGCGGCCCTCTTCTCCCGCACCCGCCGACCGGCCCCGGCCGCCGCACCCCCGCCGCTGCGCGCGCTCCGCGTCGCCATGGAGAGCTTCCGCGGCCTCGACGCCTTCACGGTGGACCAGTGGGTCACGTACGCCATGAAGCACGCCGCCCCCGTCCTCGAGCTCGACCTCCGCGTCTGCCGCGTCTCCATCTGCTATCGCCCATTCCGCTACCCTCGCGCCGCCGCTGGCTCGGGCAAGGACGTTACCGTTTACGCCACCGAGGAAGACGACGACGATACTGTCGTCTCCTCCAGATCCAGAGCCTCCAGCACCGACGAGACGGCTTCTAGGATTTGGGGTCCGCCGCCTACAGAGTACACCATCGCCAGGCGGCTCTTCTCATGCGCGGCGCTGCGATCGCTGCGGCTCGGCTCCTGCAGGCTCTCCCCGCCGGCGGTCATCAGCCTCCCGTCGCTCGAGGCGCTCCACCTCACCCGTGTCCCCGACGAGGAGGAGCATGTTCAAAGGCTCATCTCCGAAATCCCGCGCCTCGCCGACCTAACCCTCGAGGGCTGCGCCACGGTGACAACGCTGTCGCTCCTCGACAACAGGTGCCTCCGCCGGCTCGTCGTCCTGTGTTGCCACAATCTCGCCACCGTCACCATCGAGAAGCTCCACTCGTTCGAGTACCGTGGCGCCGTCCCGGGCAACTCGTTCCTCGCCGTCCGTGGCCACGGCGCCGGATTACCATCCATCATGTCGTGCAAGATCGACGTCTGCGCGGTCTGCCTCGAGAAGGAGGCCACGTCGGAAGAGGAGCTCGCCGTGCTCGGTGCGTTCCTGCAGCCATTCGCGTCCACCACGAAACACCTGCACCTCCGCGCCGCTCGCATGGGCTCTTGCTTCGTGGCCCTGCCAGCGTTCCCAGCACTCCGTCACATGGAGCTGGACGGGTATGTGCTGCCCGCCGACCCTACCGCAGCCATGACCACGACGTGCACAATCCTCCGGCGAGCTCCTGCCCTTGAGCTCCTGACACTAATCTTGGAACCACCACCTCTTGGGTCGTCTCACGAGGGCCTAGGCTGTTACCGTCGCCGCAAGGAGGGGGGTCTCCTTGATGTGCACCATCTCCAATACAACCAGTACGAGACCCTTGACTACGAGACGGCGGCGATCCCGCCGTGCCTTGAGAGCCGGCTGAGGCGGATCTGCATGGTGCACTACCAAGGCGGCAGGGCGCAGAGGACGCTGGCCAGGTTCTTGCTCCACAACGCTAGGCGTCTTGAGAAGCTCTACTGCGAATTCGCCGAGGGACCGCTGTGGGTTCAGAAGGAACTGATGCGTGAGATGGAAGGATGGGTGGTGAACGACGGGGCCAGCAAGGAGTTCCATTGATGCGTAGTGTGCTTATGGAATTACAATCTTTTGATTTTAGATTTGTGTGGTGATGTTTTTTAGGAGACTTTTTGGCTTTTCTAGAGCATCTCCACTCGTTTGGGCGAATCCAGGACTAAATGCGGACCAAATTTTGGCCAGACAAAACTCGTTTTCGGTCTGGGAATGCGGAGTTTCCCACTCGCGTTCCCAGGCCGAGTTTCCACGTTCGGCTAAATTTCAGCCGAGTTTGGTAAATTTAGGCGGATTTAATTAAAGATGGACGAATATAGGCGGATTACATCGAATTTAAACTAAAGTAGTAGATAGTAAACTAAAAAAACATTATAAAGGTCGTCGCCTTCTCCTCGGCATCCAGTTGGCCGGAGGGCGCCGCCCCGACCTGACCATCGGCGTGGGGTTGCGGGGCAAGGAGAGGCGGGGCTCGTTGCCGTTGTGGATGTGCTCCAGCACGGCGGCGAGTATGCGCCCGGGAGAGCTCCAAAAGCGGCGGTGCCCAGCCGTGTTGTTCCTCTTCGGCGGCGAGCCCGGCGGCCCCTCGTGGCGGGCGAGCGCCTGCTCCCGCCGATCGGCGAGGTACTATTCCCAGAACACGTAGTTGCCCGGATCCTCGGAGAGGTCAGGGTCGTCCATGGCGGCGATGGCCGCCGCTATCTCGTCGTCGAGCTCCTCGGGCTTCGGTTCCGGCGGGATAGGGATCCCACCGGCGCTGAGCCTCCAGCCGCCTGGGAGGCGGATGTCCGGCGGCGCCATGTAGCCCGCCTCATACAACATCCGCGCCTCCCAAGACTGGAGGGTGCGGCGGCCGAAGCCATTCGCCGCGGTCGGATCGTCGGGTTACCTTTCGCCCATGGTTCGCCTGAAAAGAGAACTCGAAGTTCGCCGGAGCTGTGGAGGAGGGGAAGTGGAGGAGCGTTGGAGGTGAGTGAAATGAGCCGCCGATGACGCCTGATTATATAGGCCGAGAGGGGCGGCGAGGGCGGGAGCGGTGTAGCGGAGAGAGCGGGAAAAGGGAAATGGCGGGAAGTTAGTGCCTGCTGGTCCTTCGCGGGAGGCGAGGCGGCGGCGGTGCCGCCGTACTTCGTTGACGCGTAGCCGAAGCGACAGGCAGTTATTGTCCAACGGTCGCCGCGTGGTTCCGAGGAGGACGACGACTCGACTTCCGTCGCTGACTCGGCGGGTCCACACGCCGCTTCGTTTTTTTTCACCGAGCGTTGCGTCCGGCGTTCCCAGGACGTACCCGGAATCCTGGGAATGGCCTGGGTAGTCCGGCCAAAGTTGGCCCAAATCCGGACGAAAACAGGTCCCTGGGTACGCGACTGGGCCGATTTTCGCGTCCGGACCTAAATTCGGCGTCCGAATCGGCGTCCTAGGTAGGCGAGTGGAGATGCTCTTAGGCCCCGTTCGGTTCATGGGACTAGGTTCGTTTTACCTTGTTCCGTCAATTATGGGATTCACACAATCCTAATATTAGAGCCTAATTTTGGTGTATCGATTATTGTTTATTTCGAAATTATAAACTATTTTCCATAAGATTGCATCTGATATCCATATATTTTCGGTGCCCCCAAGTGAAGGAGGAAGGACCACATGTGTATCGTGTATGCAGTTCTGTGGATAAGCTGCAAGAAAGTAATAAAAGATTAAGGGACTGTCTATTGAACAGGCAGCTGTTTCTTAATTCGAAAACAGACACTTTTCTAAGTCCAATGAAACGTTGAGAGTTGTCCCTCTATAACTCAATTTCAAAAGTGCAGACTCATTAATGTGTATGTTCATGCTTTTTCCCGAACAAACACATTCGGCCTCTCTGTTATGGGCTTCTTGTTGATTGAGTTTCCCTTGAGTAATACATCTGCCCATCTAATCTACAAAAGCCCATCTAAGGCAAAAAAAAAAACCCAGCAAACACCCCACCAGGGGACACTACTCAACAGGGAACACTACTCAACCCAAAAAAGCCCAGTGCAGAAAAGGGTATCTTCTTCTCCAGCAAGTAAACAACGATGTACTCCATCGCCCACCAGATCAAGCTCGACTGCAAAGAAAACGGATCCCCAGAAGAAGAAGATTCACAAAAAAGGATCAACCCCCTTCAGTCTGGAACAGAGGGGAGTCAACCTTCAGGCTAGAACAGAGAGGGGAATCAGACCCTAGGGATGGAACAAGGAGAGAATAGGAGAGACAACAATGAATTGATCTGTCACATACCTGGCGGTGAAGATTTGATGGAGTCCCAGGTAATCTCCATTTTGTAGTTCCTCCATAAGATTTCCTAAGTTTTACACTTTATATACTGAAAAAGAACAAAAAATTCAGAGAATACTCTGTCAGCACTTTATAGACTGGAAAAAGAATTCATATGCAAAAAATACACAGAATTAGAAGAATACGTGAATGAAACGTTGTAAGCACAATTTGTCACACGCATGAGAGCTACCCAGAGACGATAATGAATACTCTATCTTAGTTCATGCTAATTCTAAAAAAGTACAAATTTCCTGACACACAACACACACAAAAAGAGACCAGATCCATCTTAGATCAGAACATTACAAAAACAGACAAACAAACAAAAAATGTAGCAACAACGGAACGGATTGATGAAGGAAATAATAGACATGCTGATGCCGGTAACTATCTGAGAACAAACAGAAAACTCAATACCTATTTGCAAACAAATGTTGACCCTTATTTATTATGTGAAAAGTGAATATGTAATGCATTTTATAAACCACGTGTAAGCAAAAAAATTCTTACATGGCGTTGCTGCGAGGGGATATCGACAGTATCTACTCATCATCAAACAAGGACACATTGTCTTCAGGTGCCAAGGGAATAAATGAGATTGAAACAAGCAGCCACACCCAAGCTAAACAAGTATAAGACAAAACAAAGGTACAAAGAAAACTCTGATACAACACATACACTGACAAAAATGATAAAATCATAAAACATTGCTTACAACTACTGCCATCTTAGCAGGTCAACAAGAACAGGAGTGATGATATTCCATCTTATTCAGCTTCATCGTACCCTGAAATTCAAAGATACAAACTTCAGGTACAAATTATATATTGCAATAACACATATTCAGACACAATTGTTTACTGTAAAAACATTATATTGAAAATGAAAAAAATCAGCAGGAACAAAACATTGGATGTGAGGATATTAACTACAATCCATGGGACACAGATTTGTTTGATGATATGATACTTGAAGAGGTTAGTTCTGAAACCATCTCTTATAACTGATAAGATAAGAAACAAAATCAGAATAAATAAAGATAATAATGTTTCCTTCCCCTTCCACCTGTTAGGTTGCTGAAGACGACAGTACAAGAGGTGATGTAAATGGCAATGCATTTTACCATACCTGGAATTTGGATGAGAAAAATGCTGAGAAGAATTCAGATGATGACAATAATGAAGAAGAAACTGAATCACTTCATTTTCTGAAGATATAGAAAATGAGACGATAAATGAAGATGTTAAAATTTTTCTGCAAAATGAGCAACAAGAGAGTGAGCAAACTAACAAAGGAGTAAGCACTGAGCTATTCCCGGAGAAGGGCATGGAGTTCAAATCTAGAGAAGAAGATCATCAATTTCTAAACATGTATGTATTTGTTGCTGGGTTTTCAATTGCTGTTGTCTCCATTTATCGCACAACAAGTAAGAAAAGGAATAATGAAATTACAAGGGCAACTATGAAGTGCAACAAACATGGCCATAACACGGAAGCTGAAAAAGAGCAGCTAATTGCACAGAGACAAACCACAGTGTTTGTTAGAACAGATTGCAAAGTGGAGATGGTGATCAATGAGAAAAATGGACTGTGGCGGATCACTAACCTCATGCTAGAACACAACCATCCACTCGAGCCAGGGAATAGGTTTTTCAGATCCCATGTCTGCATGACACAAGAAGAACAAGCAATCATAAAAACCATGAAGCAATGTAACATACCAACTAGAAACATAGTTTCAGTTCTAGCACACATGAGAGGAGGAATGGAGCAACTTCCATACAACAAAAGAAAAGTCTGCAACTATGGTACAAAGGTGAACAGAGAATTGAAAAACAGTGATCTTCAGGAAGTTCTTGCCTGGTTTAACAAGAAACAAGCTGCTGAACCTGGATTTTACTACTCGCTGGAATTGGATGCACAAAATAAGGTTCGCATTGTATTTTGGTCTGATGCAAGTGAAGGGTTTCGCAGCATAGTAAATCAAAAAAATTCTACGGATGCGAACGGGAAAGCCAAGATCTAATCTAGGAGATGCAAACAACGAGAGGGATTAGATGAGATCTTCATACCCTTGAAGATTCGCACAGCGAAACGTTCGTCGGAACGTGGGTGATGTAGTCGTACTCGCTTCTCCTCCTCGCGATCCGCTCCGATCTAACACCGCAAGTGGCGATGCCTCCGAGAGATGCACACGTGCGGCACCTCGACGTCTCCTCCTTCCTCGGTCCAGCAATTATGGTGGAGAGACGGATTGGATCTACAACGCGACGGCGCGGTGCAAGTGGTGGAGAGTTTCTGTAGCAGGGCTTCGCCTACGTGCAGTCGGGAGGGAGAGAGAGGGCAAGAGGCGGCTAGGGCTTGAGGAGGAGGTGTGGGGGGGGGGGTGGTGCGCCCCCAGCCCTCTTTATATAGAGGGGTGGGAGCCAACCCTAGCCCCTCCCCCAAGCCTAGGACGGCGGCCAAGGAGGGAAGAGTGGGGGGCAAGTTTCCCCCTTCTTCTAGAAGCTCCCCTAGGGTTTCCCCTAGGTTTGGCCGGCTGGGCCCTATGGGGCCTTGTGCCCCTGGCCCAATGCGGCCAGGGCACTCCCTCATAGGACCATGCCCCCTCCCGACAGGTGGGGCCACGTTGGTCCCCCTCCGGAAGGTTCTAGAAGCTTCTGGTACAATACCGATTAACCCGAAACAATTCCGAACTCCAAAAACTGCATTGCCTTATATGAATCTTATTCTCCGGACCATTCCGGAACCTCTCGTGATGTCCTGGATCCCATCCGAGACTCCGAACAAAAACTCATAAACCAATTATCCAATCTATCCTAGCGTCAAGACATGTTAAGTGTGTGACCCTTCGGGTTCGAGAACATGCAGACATGATCTTATATCAATAATCAACAACGGGGACTGGAAACCAATATTGACTCCCACACATTCATCGATGATCATATCGGATGAACCACGATGCCAGGATTCAATCAATCCCATATTTATATTCCCTTCGTCTCGCGATATTTTACTTGCCCGAGATTTGATCGTCGGTACCGTCATACCTAGTTCAATCTCGTTCACAGCAAGTACTTTACTCGTTCCGTAATCCGATATCACTTTGCGATTAACTCCTTAACCACATGCTTACAAGCGGTGTTGATATCGATTACCGAGTGGGCCCGAAGTATATCTCTCCAACTTGGGAGGGACAAATCCCATCTCGATACATACAACCCAATAGGTACTTTACGATCACCTGAGAGACACCTTTATGATCACCCTCTCATAGGATGACGTTTGATGACCTCAAAGCTTTCTTCCGATACCAGGGAGTTGTATTATCTCATGGTCTAAGGAATACAATATTTGACATAAGAAAAGCTTCGCAAAGATGAATACGATGACACGATCTAATTGCTTCGCTTAGTTTGGGTCTGTCCATCATATCATTCTCCCAATGATATGATCTCATTATCAATCGATAACTCATGTCTATGGTTAGGAAACTTTAACCATCATTAATCAATGAGCTAGTCCATAGAGGCATACTAGGGACACGGTGTTGTTCACAAACCACACAAGTATTAATGTTTCCGCTTAATACAATTCTAGCATGGAATATAAACTTTATCATGAACAAGAATTATAATAATAACATCTTTATTATTTCCTCTAGGGCATAATTCCAACAGTAAGATCAAGGCAGTACTATGATCTATATGGAGATTGTATCAGCTTTGATACTACATTTCTAACGAACAAATACAACTTACCATTTGCTCCTTTTGTTGGAATTTCACCCCATGGGAAAACATACTTGTTTGCTTGTGCTTTCATCGTGAATGAAACAGCAAAAACTTTTGAGTGGATGTTTAGGGAGTTTGTAACAGCAAATGGTGGCAAACATCCACAAACTATAATAACTGATCAAGACAGAGGCATGGAAAAAGCAATCAATGGTGTTTTTCCAAATACAATACATAGGACATGCTTGTTCCATGTGAAGAAAAAGTGCGAAGACAAAAATGGAACAACATTCCAAGCAAATGAGGGACTATATGAAGAGATGCAAGATATAATAGACAATTCATTGACAGAACTAGAGTTTGAAACATTGTGGATGGCTATGATTCAAGAACATAAGGTTGTTGGGGTGAAATTCTTTGATGACATGTGGAAGTAGAGGAAGAAGTATGTTCCAGTATACTTCAAAACAAAATTCTTCCCATTCCTACAAACAACAGCAAGAAGTGAAGGAACAAATGCATTGTTCAAGAAAGGCGTTGGCGCACAATTCAGCATCACTAGCTTCCTTAGAGAGTATCAACGTATTTTGGATACAATACATACAAGGGAAGATGAATGCGACCACATTGCAGGGAACAAAACAGTACCACCAACAAAATTCTTGACCAAGTACTATATAGAAACACAAGCTCATGAACTATACAATTTGGCAATATTCAGAAAATTCCAACAGACACTGAATGATGTTACAAGGCTACACATCAGGGAAAGAGAAAAGAACAAGATTTATGTTCTATATCAGGCACCCAACTATCCCATTAAAGAGCACATGCAAAGGGACTACATAGTTCAAGTTAACTTGGAAACTGAAGAATATTCATACGTATGCTACAAATTTTTCAAAGATGGTATACTGTGCTCTCATATTTTGAAAGTGATGCTACATCTAGAATTGGACAAGATACCAGAGAAGTACATCATTGAAAGATGGAGAAAGAAAACAAAGAAGCTAAACTACATTGTCCCTGCCCCCCAGGAAATAGATAATGATAGTCTGAGATATAATCTACTATCAAGAAGATTGGCACAAACAACCTCCAAAGGTTCGAAGAGCAGAGAACTACAAGAAGCACAAAGAATAGAGGAACAAATGGAAACAATGCACAAGGTTACTGAAGACATTGATGAGACACATTCAACTGCTCAGGCAACAACAAGGACAGTCTCGAACTTGTTTAATGCATCAGTGCAGGAAGGGGCCAGCTCTACAATTGAGATTCTTGACCCAAATCATGCTCACACAAAAGGGCGTCCAAGGATGCTCACGATAAAAGAGAATATCAAGGCAAATAAGTTCTATAAGTGTAGCCATTGTGGAGGCACAAATCACACAAAGAGAAACTGTACCAACAAGGATATCATCTACAACCTACCTAAATAAAAAAGGACCAGGAAATCAAAACCTAAAGGAGCAGGTAGGAAAACTACACAGAACAAACATCTTATCTGAATATCATGAAACCATCTTGATACTATTTTGCTTGCAGGGATAGACTCTCCAGCTAAAAAATCAACAAAGAAGGGGAAAACAGATAAGGATGTAGCTCAAGAAGACAACGCAATTCCAATAGAACATGAAGCAATTCCACGAAGTGAAACGGCATCAACATCAAGCGTAGAAGACTGAAAAACAAATGAAGTTGGTGATGGAATACGATACCTAGAATGTTGTAATGTGTACTACCTTATTTATTTTGTGCAATGTGAAAGACTAAACCCTAAAAACAACAAGATATATGTGTTGCACGATGAGTATGAAGCGAGCGGGTATATGTGATAACATCAAAATTATTCCCATGCATACTCAATTTGCACTAACTGCTGTGCCACAGCGCCCATGACTCGCTCCGGCAAAAACATTGCCTCACTGCGCTAACTTTTTTACATGAAGCCTACTTTCCAACTGAGACTGCTTCACTCCATGTACTCACTAAAAAGTATAGCTGAACCACATGCTCTTTACATGCAAATAAAGAAGCAGTAGAGGTAAATGGAATGCTCAACTACAAGTACTTCAAGTCTTACAAGAAAAAAGCGAATCTCGAACAGATATGAATGATCATACAAGTGGTCTGATGCTCCCTATACCATAGAAGATGAGTACACGTGGCCTGACTATTGGTCAACAATGAATAAAGATGATAAGAGACAAAAGATAAAACTTCCTGTGCACTGATGCATTAAACTTTCTACACTGATGCTCCCTGTACCATACCATATGTTGTTGTTCTGAACCCATTGCAAATTCAGAAATAGAATGTCAAAAAAGCCGATAATAGTACAAGACAACACACCTCTTTTTAGTGCATCGGCATGTTTAGATACCAAGAGATTGAAAATACGACTGATAATATTTGCTAAACTGAGAGACTAAGAAACGTAAGAACGAGACTACGATAAACTAAAGAAATAAGACATAAATTTAGTTACTGAGCTACTGGAATGAGAAACTTAAAAAATAATGAAAAGTCAATAACTGAATAACTAAAACACTAACTATGACTGAAACTACACATGCCTAAGCTAATAAGATATACTTAGAAAGGACCGAGCAAATAAAGATTGAATGTGCAAATTAAGATGGATCAAAGACCACAAAACTGCAAATTGATGGAATGAAAACAAAGAATGGAAGACTAACTATGCGCTGAAAAAGTGACTAACTAACTAACTAAAGAAAAAATGAATGACTAACCGGGTACTGAAGAAAGGGAGACTAATGAAATCAATAACAGAAGAATAAAACAATGAAGAGAAAGAGAAAAAAATGAAGAAAACAAAACACAAAACACAAAAACTGACAGGAGGAAACAAAACACAAGCATGAAGACTGAGGAAAAAAGATAAATTGAATGCAATGATTAAATGAGAAATATAGATACTCAAACAATGAAAGAAGGAAGATAAATCAGTAAGACAGAGAAACAAATTTTCATAAAATGAAGAAAATTAGAGAAAGACATGCTGAACACTAAGAAAAACAGAATAAGGAACAAATAACTAACACACTAAATGAAGCAAACAAGAGATAAATTAAGGACTAGGAACTAAGCAGAATGAAAAAAATCGGAAGAATAAAAACTAAGCAAAAAGAAAAACTAAAAGAATAAAAAATGCGAAAATAAGCATACTGAAACTAAGCTAACAAGAGGATGAATAAAATAATGAGACACTAAGCTAAATAAATAAAATTAGACAAAAAAACATAATCAAGAAAATACAGATAATGGAAAACTAAAAGAAAAAGAACTGACAAAATAAGCAAAATGAAACTAAGCAAAAAAAGTGGTCCCTCCTCCTTTACCCGGGCTTGGAACCGGCTATCCTATTTAAAAAATGAAAGGATAGGCGGAGTTCCCCACAAAAAACCCTAACCCCAAGAACAAAAAAATCAAAAACAAAAGAAAATAAAAAAATAGAGAAATATCAAATAGAAAAAAAGATAAAACAACAAACCAAGGAAAATAAAAACAATGACATAAACAGATAAAAATAAACTAAAAACTGAATAATAAAGAAAACACATATACAATATAGTTTCAATGATGTAACATACAAAACATAAGAGTCCATAAAAAATAGCTAAGGATAATAGCAGTTCAAACTTCCCTAATGAATACAATGCAGCATCACTATACAATATATTGGACATACGAAACAACATCCTAGATATTCGACACCAAAAAGGCGTATATCAAACATCAATGTTTAGCATCAGCATCGGTCTAGCACAAACAAAAACACTTTAATAGGCGCAGATCATCTCATAAACCAAAACCATCTGTGGAGCAAGGATAAAAACCATCCAAGATACAATCTGATTTTTTTTAAAAAAAAGATAAAACAAGTTCATTAACTAAATTTAAAAAAAACATAAAACAATAAAATAAATGAGAATATACCTAGGAAACATAATCAAGGACCAGGGACTTATCAGCATTGTTCCTTTTGCATAAGAAAAGCTTATTTGCGAACTGAATTCTGATATTAACAATATCAACTTTGCTAAAAAACCGATGCATATTCAGCTCAGGCTTAAAAATCTCCATAAATTTCATTGTGAAAACACCACAATCATCACTACAAAATTATTAAAAACAAATACATTTATATAAAAATAGAAAAAAATGCAAGAAAACATCTATGAAAGACAACATGACAAACTAAAACAGCTTACGCATTGTCTTGCTTTGGAACATTGGCATACATCACTCCAAAATCCTTAAGCATATTCTCTTTTGTTCTGAATATTATCTTCCATAGTTTGATGAAGTTCTTGATCTAAAATGAATAAAACAAACAATAGCAAAAACTATTAATAAAGAACAACAAAGAAAGTAATACATTCATGAGAAAACTTACATATAATCATAGAACAAAAGAACTCACGAGGCGTTTCTTTATAGAAGAATGAAAATCATCATCCTTATTGAAGAGAGAATCGAGAAAGATGAAAGCTTTGCACTTGAAGTCAATAAAGAAAGTAAACCAATGACGCATACGACAAATCGGGAAAAACAACTGACAAAAGTAGGAAGAGTACAAAATATGTTATAAGTACAAAATAATGCAGAAGAAAAGAATAGAAGGAAAATACAAAAACAAATTAGAATTATACCCTGTTACATAATTCCAAACGCTTGCCTTTGCTAGCAGATGCAGCACCTAAGAAAGCCTTTTGAACAAATGAAAGTGGAGCATCATTTTCGTAATCAAGGATGGACTCCTAAAACAAAAAAAAAGGAGAAAATCAAACAAAAACCAAACAAAGAAAAACAAAATGAATATATACATATAGAAAAACAAGTGAGTAGCAACTTACACCAACAAGAGAGAAGAAATGGTGTCTGCCAGATTTGCTTGGATGGTTATCCTCAAAAAGTTTCCGACAGAAAACAGGAATCAAGAAATTATCAATATGCCCTCCAACCATTAAAGATTGACCTAAAGATATGTAGCTGCAATGAACCTTAGGATACTTCATAGCATAGGTCCTACATAAAAACAGAAGGAAAAAAGCCATAAAACACAAAAACCTAATGAATAGAGAAAAAGGAACATAACATAAATGCAGCACATAAGAAAACAAAAGAAAGGAACTATACTTTTGAACTCCTTTGGTGTACACCAAATCTACAATTGCACAAAAGTGTTTGTTATCCAAATGTGACACAGGGAATCTACCATTCTGAATCAATGGTAGAGCCAAAGATTTTTTAGGCTGAAGAATAACTAAATCATCCTTCTCGACCTATCTTCGAAAGCATGTTGAGACAAATCTACATACTCTCCCTCACTCTTCTCAATATCAAGTTTGCTGCCTGCTGGTTCAATTTCCTGCATAACTGCATCGTTAACCATGTTGTTATATAAATGGTCCACATTGTTAGCTAACTCAGCTTGTCTAAAACTGAAACTGCTTGGGCCAGTAGCATGCACATCAGGAGGTTGAACAACCTGCAGCGACAAAAATGGGAATATGATACTATATACATGTATATACAAATAATGTAGAACAAGAACTAAAAAGACAACAGATAAACTACATAGAAAAAAGATAAGACAATAATAGTTCATAAAAACTTACAAGCTTAGGGATAGGAGAGGAATCATCGACTGCAATAGGAGCGTACTTAGAACCATTAACATTCAATTTTCTGCCATGATCATTGTTCGATACATTCTCTACTTTGGAAATACAAGGAGCATTGAAGCCAACATAAAATAATCATTGAAAATATTAAAAATATATAGAAATGGAGACAATCAAATACATGATGGTTAACACGGGGAATCAAAATATCAAAAAGATGACTACACACCTTATCATTCAGAGGAGGAGAGAAATTAATCCGAGAAATAGGTGAGCTCATATACAAAGAAGACCTCGAATCTTTCACACCAGATGGGTGAGTGTGCAAAGATGGTAAACCTTGCTCTTCAGGTATAGAGATTGGCAGTCTCGATCTAACTTTATGCATTGGTTGAATTGCAGGAGCTAAATAAAAAGAAAAATATTAGAAATAAAAAAACTAAAAATGATACAAAAGATATACAAGATAAAAACACGGCCAAAAGTGCACTACCTGTATTGAAAGTGCCAAAAGCAGCAGCTTTGCATGACACAAAATCAGGACTTGCTGGAAAAAACAGACTATCAAAAAATAATGTACAACTATATACAACAATATTAAATAGATAAAAAACTTAAGAAAATTAAACTAAATAAAAGAAGCATACAAATGAGAAATATATACCAGGATTATGAATAAATGTGTTCCCAACATTGCTTCTAGGTGTAATTTTGGAGAAAACATTTGGACTGACCAAAACGAGTTTGCTTGCAACATCACTCTGCTATACACAATTAAAAACACAAAATAAAACATGTCAAAATGAGACTAATAAGCAAAACAAAAATTAAACTATAGACTTTATGTACAATAGAAACTAAAAAAGTAAACTGCCACACAGAAACATGGACAAAACCTCAGTAAAAACATGGTCAGAGGTGCACTTATCTCGGCCTACGAGAAAAAGTATATAAGAGAAATAAAGCAACAATAAACAGAGAATAAAATACAAAAGGCATAGGAGAAATAGAGATGCAAGAAATAAACTAAAATACCTAAAACATTGTGAGATTTGTCATCATCAAATTTACAACCCATCAGAACATTAAGAACATTAGTAACCAATAACTGGCACTTCTCAATAGATTGGAGTTTTGCTAGTTGAGCAGAGCGGACAGATTCGACAATGCCATCGATAATCTAAATACAAAAAAGTATGAAAAATAATGTAAAGCATATGAACTAAAATTCACACAACTAAAAATGCATCACAAACATGTGTGAGAAACAATACCTTAGATTCAATAGATTTGCCAAACCTCTTGTGCAAACTATGCTTGAAACCAGCCGAAAAAAAGGACTCAGGTTGCTCGGCAGGATCATTTTCACTTTTACAATCTCCAACATCACCAAACTAGAAAAAAGAACAAAATAAATAAATCAATAAGAGACAAAAGAACAAAAACGTACATAAAAAAATAACAGCAACAAAACCTCTCTATAGCAAGGTGCAAGCTTCTTCTTCAGCTGCCTCTTCCCAAACAGATTATTCTTCTTGTGGTCGAGATCAGATAAAATTTGATCAAATTCCCCTTCCAAACAGAAATCCTAGGTACACTCGGATCAACCATTCTAGCCCCAAAATCCAAAGAATCGAGGTAATACACCTAGAAAAATCAAATAAATAGGAGTGGTTACTTAATATAGACAAACTCAAAACATCAGCGGGGACACATCAAAAAACAAAAAACAATAGATACAAAGAACTCACTGCAAGAGCACAACTGCAGAACTCAAAGGCTTTAGGCTTCCTTCCATTGAATTTACAAATCTTACTGAATTTGGATAATCCAGAAATGAGATGCTCATACACAAGCAAGCAAAAATCAACGCCAATGGCGGAAGCAGGTTCTTGAAGAATGGACAAGAAATCAGTGTTTGGATAGTCATTGAATGTGGGAAGAAGGAAACACTTGAATGCAACCACCATGAAACAAACGAATACTTCTTTATCAGTTAACACTTCTTTGGATTTCAGCTTATTCCCAAAGAAAGTGATGTGGGGCAACTCGGTCAAACCAAACATCGACATGATGAACTTAGCTCCACCATCACTATCTGGCATGGGGACATAGCCATTGTTTGGCAGTCCAATGACATGATGTACACAATCCTTTGAAAGTGGAATAATTTTGCATTCATCAACAATGATTTGAGAAAAAACAGTATCAACACAGCTAGCAAGCCAACGAATAAAAGCAGAAGGGATTTCACATTTCTCAAAAGACAAAAGGCAGCCAAACCCAAAATTCCTAATAACTTCTTTGCGACGATTGGATAAAGAATTCAGAATCTCCCAGAAGTACTTGGTAGAATAACAAATAAAATCATCTCTGCCAATAGCATGACCATTAAGCCTCCTAATCTGAAAACAATTACAACAAAAACAAAAATTCAATAACTAAAAAGATTGAGAACATACTCAATAGAAATAAAAATCATGAGAAACACATAAAGGAAAGGAAGGAAAAGAAACAAAGCGAACAAACCTTTGCCCACTCTTCATTATGGTGACAGAAGTTGGAGAAGTTATTCTTCAAACTTTTCACAGTCTAAAAAAGCATAATCAAAAGCATAAGCATACAAAAACTCATAATTTATAATAATAACAAAACCTCGTAGAACATAAAAACCTGTTTGCGGAAGAACTCGAACAGAGCATCATCCAAATGTCTTTTCCTTCCAGTGTTTACATTTTCCTGTACAAAAGCAAAACACAAACCATGAACAAACCTATACATTACAAAAAAGCAGAGAAGCAAAAACCATAAATGAAACAACAAAACACAAAACAGAAGAAAGATGAATACAATATCATACTTTGTCACTTGATGAGAAACTGTACTCAAGACTGTCAATATCACAATCAGGATCATAATTAGGGGAACGAGCAAATCTTGAATTTCCTATGGGAAAATTGTCACCAAACTTCCTGTTATTAGCAACTCTGCAAAATAACAAATAGTGAACGCACAAGTTATGAACAGACAACCTAAAAAACACATACAGTACAATTTATGCAACCATAGATAAACAGAAAACAAAAATGCAACAAACTCATAATGCAAGCATAGCAATTGATGGCAACCGAAACATATGATGTAATAAAACAAAACAATACACCTTATACATAACTAACAAATTCTAGAGCTATTCAATCAAAATTACCCCAAAAAGTCATCAACCTAGCCTGGGATATTAACTAAGAAACACATAGATTACTGAACAAAAAGCTTCAACCCATACATAATTGGACACATGACCTGCTTCAACATGTTCCTAGACAATGATATAATATATACAGAGCTTAAAGTATGTGCAAATATGCTTACAAAGTGGAAAAAATTACATCGAAAAAGTTTGCTACAAATAAAAAAAATCACAATCAGACCAATACTAAACCCAAAAACTAAGGTCAGGAAGCACATCCTGCTTCGACAACAACAAGCTGCAACTAAAAGGTCAGTTTCCACAACCAGAAACCGTACAACTACAAGCAATACGAAAAGCCTAGCTTCGACAACGAGGAGCTACAAGTTGGAAACGAACAACCTACACCAACAACAGAACAACCAAACCACACATCGCGCGTGCAATAGCACACAACAGCAACAACAAGCCACAAGCAACAACCAGAGGCACGCACTATAGAGCTAAAAATTAGAACAAATATGAACAGACAGAGCACTACAAGAGAGCCACCTACACCAAACAACAGACCAACCAATACACACATCTGCTAATGTTTGAATTTAAAATTTTAAAATTAAAATTTAAACTGATCTAGACTTTGTGAAATCAAATTAAATTTGGACAGATTTCAAATCATTTGAGTTGGACATGGTGAGCATGAGCATCCCCATGGCGGAGCCCTCGCCCCCGCTCTGCAGGTTCGAGACCCCCTGCTCCAGTATCCGCATCACCTCCTCTGACGGCCGATGATACATTGTGATGTCAGGGACATGCTAGTGTTTACCATTGTAGAATGCTCCAGATGGAGCGAGTTGATGGTCATGGAAAGTCCTACCAGGCTTTGGCACGGAAATCACTGGGTGCTCTTCTTTTCAGTGCATTCACACAATAGGAAAGCAGGCCACAAGCAACAACATCAATGGTCCTAGGAGTTTCTAGCTGACGGCTGCGCGCAACATCACACAATAGGACAGCAGGCCACAACCAACAACCAGAGCCAACAGATATAGAGCAAAATAGCTAAAAATTCGAACAAAACTAAACAAACAGAGCACTAGAAGCGACCCAGATGCATACCTATCTCGACGGGGACGCATATGCCCAACGCGCTCACGAATCAATGACTTGGTTTCCGATGAACGGAAGCGGATACGAGCAGCTGATGGATCCTTCCCCACTATCGGCGAGTTCGGCTTCTTCCCTCTATCCATGGAGTGAATCTCCACCTCGCGAATCCCAATCCCCTCTGGTGCCGGTGGAGATAGATGCGCCGTCGCCGCTGCAATCTCTGCCATGCTCTCTCTCTGTCTCTACAGGAACACGAACAGATAAGGGGAGCGAGCACAAAATGAAATTCAAAGAAAGAAAACAAAGAGACCGAGGGGAAAAGGAGGGGGAAAAGGAGGGGAAAAAGGAAGAGACCGACAAGGGAAAAAAAGGACGCGCTGAGATTCGGGACAGACATCAGACGGCCCAAAAAACTGTTTGTTTCCCAATTTTAAAACAGTCAGCTGTTTTTTAGGAAAAGTGAAGATTAATGTTTGTTAAGAACAACAATATTTCAACAATTCTGTATTTTGCCTATTAATGGCACAAACACCCACACCAGCTTTTGTATTCTTATCTACTCCCTCTGATCCATATTAATTGACTTTGATTTGTCAAAATTTAGATGAATGTATATACTAAATAGTGTCTAGATTTATTTAAATCTAGACAAATTTGAGTCAATTAATATGGACCGGAGGGAGTATTACATTTATTCAATTCCCAAACATATTAAATTGGTGAGGAATGTTAAGATTAAAGCGAACAACACTCAAGATTACCATAGCCACGAGCAAAAACCCTAGGAAGGCTCTTCTTCATTCATCAATACAAGTACGTCTGTACAATACAACAACTAGCAGCAATGCTTACTTACATAAGCATATAGAAAATCACAAGTTACACTTACACCTACAGCTACAGCGCTTCCAATCTGCCTAATATTTTAGTTTACAACACTCTCAGCAATTATCTCGCTAAACTTCACACATCAAATCACCCAGCTACAATGCTTTTTTTGGCTGAATTTCACACATCGTACTCGGTTCATCCCCATCTTCAGTTCATTGCAGAGAAGGTGGGGCGCTGGTGTTGTGGTCCTTCTCGGGGGACTCGAGGGTTCGACCCAGCATTCATCGCGCAGGTAGCTGCCGCGCTGGAACAACTCTAGGACGCCAAGGCCGCTGCGATGGAGCAGCTCCAGGACGCCGAGGACGCCGCCGGGGCGGGGTGGAGCAGGGGAAGGCGGGTGAGACTACGGCAGCGCTGCTTTGGGGAGGAACGGGCGAGCCAGATAGTGCGAGCGGCGCTGCCGCGCTGGGGAGATAAGGGGTGGCAGCGGTAGGACTGCAGGGCGGCATGGCGAAGACCGGGTTCGGGCACCGGAGGGAACGACTGCGGCGGCTTCGTGGCTATGGTGTGGCGAGAGGAAACATGAGGAAGAAGGTTGTTTGCTGCGTGGAGATAAGCATGTGGGGCAAGAGCAATTTCGTCCATGGAAAAATACAGTATGAATACGTAAGCATTTTTTCTACCAAAAGTGAGTCCAAATGGCTGGAGTGGCATATATAGATGTATGCGAGAATTGCAGTGGCATATATCAAAGTTTGATAATTGGAGTGGCATTTTTCAAATACGCATGAATTGGAGTGGCATGTATCTAATTATCCCATAGAAGAAAGTTCCACGATGAATTTGGCTGAGTCCTAGAGTTAAAGACATTGTGTTGGATACCACAACAAAGGATGAGTATATGATTGCTTTAGGGTGTGTTTGGTAGGCCGGGCCAACTCAGAATCCCCATCTTCCCTCATACGTGCTACCTCTAGACAAGCTCAGCTCAGATTTTCTCACTTGTTTGGTAGCCCGGGTTTGCTGAAACAAGCTCGGCTCAGATGTTGTTTGGTGGGTTGTGTGAGTTAAAACAAGTTGCACTCGGAATTTTTACACAGAGGTCCTTAGGAAGAAAATAAAAAAGCAATCAGGTCCAGTGTTCATGGAAGCGAGGTGCCCAGCCGGAGCTTTGGCAGATGGGTGGTGATGCGACGAGGTGGCCCACTTGCCGGAGCTTGGGCGGCTGGGTGTAAAGCGACAAGGTGGCTTTCTGCAGAGCTCGCTTCATGCAGTCTGGCCGGCTCGAGGTCGTCTGAAGCGTATGGCGAGAGCAATGACAGTGGCGCAGTCGAGGAGCAGGCAGGCAATGGCCTTGACAGGAGCAGGAGGCAGGCGGCGGCGGCCGAAACAGATCTGGTGAGGCGGTCTGCTGCCAAGTCAAGGACGGGGATGACGAAGGAGCTGCGACCGCCCGATTTTCCATGGCCCCCGAGCTCTCCATGGCGGCGATGTCGAGCTCCCGCCGAACCACGGAGGGCAGCGCCAAGGGGACGATGCATGGGGGTGATTTCAGCACAGAGAGAAGGGCGGGGAGCCTCACCGGCGACGAGATCTGGGGGCGAGTGGGATGGCGGCGGTGGGAATTGGAGGTGAGAGAGGAGGGAAAAGAAGAAAAGGGAGGCCGCTCGGGTTCGGGTCGGGGTTTGGGGGTCGTGGGGTGGCTTCAGTGAGGGCCAGGTGGACGTCAGGAATAATTTTTCGGGGACGGTAGCAGGGTTGAGATCTGGCTTCGTTTTCACTTCATGGAGGCAGTGCCCAGAGGCCTTTTACGTATCGATTGGGCAGTGCCCAGACCATGGAACCGAGCTAACAAACAGCGAAAATCGAGATGTGGTGGAAGATTCTGGGGTGAGCTGGTCTACCAAACACGCCCTTAGTATTAGCAAAGTAGGGTATTTGTATTAAGAAGTTTATTATCAAACTAGGTGTAGTTCCAAGCAGGCTAATACTATAAAGATCTATTATACAACAATAGTATCAACATGTTTTAACCTCAAAGAACTAAGGTCTTACTAAAGAACCAAATTTATATAATATCATCTCATTTGAGGATGAGTGATGTGTAGAGACGAAAAGACATGCAAATACACACCATACCTATAAGCATAAGATCTAGAGATTAAGTTTACCACAAGCAATGCGTCTGAATAACACCAAAAAGCCATAGGTGTTAAATATGCAATTATCAACTAGATTATTGACTCTAGTGCAAGTGAGAGACTCGAGGGAATATGTCCAAGAGGCAATAATAAAATGGTTTTTATCTTATTCAACATTTATGATAAATTTTTATTTCTCATTCTAGAATTGTATTAATCGAAAATATTAATACATGTTTGTTTAGTAAACGAACCAAAGACGTCGGTGAATCGGATAGTTTGGAGCTAATAAACGCATGCAAGGGAGAAATCGAGATCTGGAGTCCTTATACGGCCATTCTAGCTGACTGTTTTCAGATTGCACAGCGCATGGTGAACATCACTTTTCTGCATTGCCCGAGAGAGACAAACAAAGTGACGCATAATTTAGCTAGACTAGCTTATGATTCTGATTCTGTAATAGGTTGGGATGGTGATCCACCTTTCTCAATTTTAGCAGATGCTTTGAACGATGTAACTTTTGAATAATTATGGGGCTGCAAGTTTTAAACGCACTATTTTTCCTTACCAGGGTACCTAAGGGGACTGGAAGGTTTTAATGAGACGGCTTGCATGCGTAATATATTATGGTTTAAAAAAAACCAAAGACGTCGGCGTAGAATGCCGTCGGCATAGCTATTTTTCCTTTTTACCACATTAATCTTAAAAAAATCATAACTAAACCATTTCAATTCAAAAAAATACATATAATATATCAAAATTTGCAGAAAAATAAGATCTATCTATATAAACTCAAATATTACATATTTTTGATCAAAATAATATAAAAAGTACAAATACTTTCATATAACATATTTTCCATTTTTTGAGTGCCCAAACGGCGTGTTTTGTGAAGCAACCACCAAATGAAAGTTTCAAAATGGTACCATCCATTTTTTTAAAAATAGTAGACCATCTTTCATGGACAATGTCTCAACCGAGGTATCTCAAATCTTTCTGTCCACCCCTCATAAAAAAGAAAAATGCCTACTGAATCGGCAGGAACTGAGTTAGATTTGAACTACATGTACATGATCTGATGTTCATGATTTTTTAGAAAAATCATATTTAGGTTCCAAACAATGATCGAAATAATACAAAACCTTCGCGTGGTGTCATAATGTGACATAGTTGCAAGTAAAAATACCAAACTTGGTATATTGATTGTGTCTCAAAAAAACCTTCATAAAATGACCTATCTCACTACGCGTCCCCCAGGGGATTTGTGTTTTTTATCCCCCGGGTCCCCAGCCAAACACGTGTCCTCTTTTTTGGGTCAAAATCCTGCTTTTGCTACAGACATACTCGTTTTTGCTATAAATAGTCCCACTTTTGCTACAACGTAGCAAAAAAACCCAGAAAATAAAAAAAATAGACTGGACCTCGTCGGAGAGTTCGCCGGAGACATCGCCGGCGACCATGTAGCAAAAAAGTTGTGCTAATGTAGCAAACCCGATCTCGCCGGAGATCTCACCGGAGACTTTCGCCGGAGACCTCGCCGGAGACCGTGTAGCAAAAATTTTATGCTATTGTAAGAGTACAAAATGTATGTAGCAAAAAAATGTCATATTGTAGCAACGGTGAGCCTCGCGTGTAGCATCGGCAGAGCAACCGTCTCCCTTGTCGTCTCCCTTGTAGCAGAGCGTCGCCGCTGTTGTAGCAGGGCGTCGCCGCCCTTGTAGCAGATGCCTCCGCCACTAGTAGCGGAGCATCGTCTCCCTTGTAGTAGAGTGTCGTTGTCGTTGTAGCAGACGCCATGGCCGCTCGTAGCAGAGTGTCGCCGCCCTTGTAGCAGATGCCGCCGCACCTAGTAGATGAGCGTCGTTGCCCTTGTAGCAGAGTAGGACTGGCATTGTAGCAGAGTGTCACCGCTGTTGTAGCGAAGCCATGGCCGCTTGTAGCAAAAGCGTCGCCGCCCCTGTAGAAAGTGTGCGAGGAAGGCCATGGCGACGACGCTCTGCGAGAGGAAGGCCATGGAGACACAGGGCCTGTGCATGGAGCACCCGCATGAGGAAGGACATGGAAATGGCGGAGCCGGTGGCAAAGCACCCTTACGAGGTAGCGAGGGATGCGGGCAGCCTAATGAGTGTGTGGTGACTGGTTAGGGGGAAGCAGGGGTGGTGTGCCAGGGAGAAGGGGCGGCGCAGCGGGAGGGAAGGGAGCAGGGGCGGCGTGCGCAAGGAGCATAAGAAAGCGCCATGGATTTAGGAATTAAGGACGAGGAGAACCTGTGGAATAGAGACTCACGCGTGGAGATAACGTGCTCGTGGTGGACCCACACCAGTCGTGACTCACCCTGAGCAGGACACGCATCACCGCTAGGACCCGGGGGACGCGAGCCGCGCGATCCACCGGGGAACAGTATCATTTTCCTATCTCAATCGAGGTTTCATGGCTTTCAGGTCAAATGACCAATGTTATGGCCAGAATAGCGGCATAGTTTGTGATAATATGCTCATATTGTGCATGCATGTGCATCATGGGATGGTGAACAATGTGGCAGGAGAAAGTTTTCCTTTTCGTCGCACCAAAAAGCCATTTTTTTATTTTCCGTGTGCAAAAAACGGGGTGTTTTGTGAAGCAACCACCAAATAAAAGTTTCAAAATGGAGCCTCCCATTTTTCAAAAATACTAGACCATCTTGCATGGACAATGTTCCAATCAGGATATCTCAAATCTTTCAATCCACCCCTCGTGAAAAAGACAAATTTCTGCTAAATCAGTAGGAAGTGAGTCAGATTTGAACTACAGGTACATGATCTGATGCTTATAATTTTTTACAAAAATAAATTTTATGTCTTAATATGTTATTTCATCAGATCCAATGCAAGGTTTCTTTTTTATCACACCAAAAAGCCTTTTTCTATTTTTCGAGTGCAAAAAACGAGGTGTTTCATGAATCCTAACATAGTTTCAGTTGGTCTAGTGTTAAAAAGATATGATACATAATTAATTAGATGATAGGGATGTCATATTTGGATTCTCTCATTTTTCTAATTGATTTGGATATATTACTTGTCGAATTACGATTTACGAATTTGTAGATATGAATTATTCAATATTAAATGGAAAAAGGCAAAATAAATAAAATTTATTTTATTTTTATTTGAATTCAAGATTATTATTACTTATTCATTGTTGTTTACTTAAATAATTATATGAAATGTAAAAAATAAAGACCTCTAACATTATAGTCCAATGGTTAATAGGATTAATATCATAGTATTGACAACAAGTTTTAAATTCTTTGTCAGAAGCTCATGTGTAAGGAACGGAGAAGTTAATTATGCCGGGGCTAGAGTAGTGTTAGGATGGGTGACTGATCGGGAAGTTTGACTACGAGTACAATTTAACTTGAGATTAAGTATATTTAGAATTATAAAAATGTTCCTATGAGATTAACGATTTAAACATTCAAAAAAGTTAAATAAAGTTCGAAAAAACATTTGGAAGAAAATATGAAAAATAATTGAAAAAAAATTGAAATAATTTAGGCCGACGGCGTAGCCAAACGACCGTTAGTCATCTAGTTGGGACCCATATAGTCTCGGCGTAGCTATATATACCGATGACTTTTTTACACCGACGGGTAGAGGGACTACGCCTACGGCCTGATACGCCGACGCCTATACGCCGACGGAAATCTAGGGCTATGCCGACGGGGCCTAGCCATCGATCGGCTCTAGGCTCGTTTCCTGTAGTGATTCCTCTATCTACGGGCTCCTTTGGTTTGAAGGAAATATGAAGGAAACATGGAGGGTTAGGAAATTTTCCTAAGATGCTATTGTTCACATGTTTGATTCACAGGAATTGCAGAAGGGAAACCAAAGGAATTTTTTCTACATGTCTCAGTTTTAAGGGAAAAAGTAAAGGAAACAAAAAAAATCCACTCGGACCTCATGTTTTTATTCCTTTGCACAAGAAACAAGGCATGTTTTATACGTGCCATCCTATCTCATTCCTATGTCTTTCCAATTCCTTTGATTTTTCTATGGCCCACATAAGGTCCTCTACAGTCGACACTCAAGGCCGCTGTAGCTGCTGAAATTGAGTGAAGTGGGCCCACTGTCATTAAATCTTTTATAGTACTATCAATGAAGCTAACATGGACCAGCTAGCACAGCCTAGCCTGAAATTCACCTCTAGAAAATAATAATATCTTAAAAAAAACGTTAGCTGAAAAGGAGTATATATACATCAAAATTACCGTACTACTACCTCTTAAGAGGCAAGAGAACAAAGCTTGTCGCCCCTGAATTTTTTCTTTGTGATGAATTGGAGAGCCATCTTTGGATCTCAGGATTCACGTGCTCATCCAACTTCCTGTTTCCTGCGTCGATATGCATTTCTTCGAGAACCATTGCATTTTCAGCGAAGAACTTTATGAGCTTGACCCCAAGACAATGGGAGCCCTCTAGCCGGAATTGCAAGCCCACTCTCGTGAGAGAGTTCTGCAAGCATTCGAACAAGTGGCACTGACTCAAGGTAGGGATTTCACAAACCTGGTCGTACTTGCCACCGTCGTCATAATAATCACCTTCCTTCGAAATTGTGGTTGACTCGGAGCAACAACGGTCGAGATGATCAATGGACTTGTCGAAATCGGATCTGAATTTCCTTTTGAGGAATTCTTCTGCCCAGCGGTAGTCTTTGGAGATGGTGTGGTGCTGTGCGGTGAGGTTGATCCGGAGGGCAGAGAGTACCGGGCAGCAGCGCAGCAGGTTCCCGATCGCGGCTCCCGCGGTCTTGCCCCTCGTCCTGTGCGCTCCTTGGAGCTCGACGCGCCGGAGGCGGCGGAATGTCGGCAGGAGCTCGGTCTGCCGTGCGTCGCTGAGGACAGCGATGTCCTCGAGGTGATTCACCCTCAGCCTCATCTCCTTGGTGCTGGTGAAGCTCCCAGCGAATTGCCAGAAAGTTGCTAAGTCACTGTTTCGATCGTTGGCTCTGTTGTTGTACTTGTCGCGAGAAAATTGCAGGTCAACTTGTTCCAACTCCGGCGGCGATGGACTGAAGGATATGGGCCGGAGTAGCCCCTTGTACTTGAAGCGACGCAGCCTCGGCGCATGGATCACAATATCAATAGCACCATACGGGTTCTTCTCCTTCCACTTGCAGCTGTCGAGCACGAGTACGGTGGCCACCGGGCATCGGAGGCCACGGAGCGCGGCTTCTTTGGGCGCTGGAGGGGAAGCATCTTCGTCGTTGTCGTAGTCTTCTTCCTCCTCACCATCGTCGTGGTGCTCCCCCAGATTGTTGTAGCCATAGCCATAGACACTGTTGTAGCTATTGTTGTTGCGATACCTCCCGTACCCCCGCGGCCTATACCGGTCATCCTGCCTGTACGCCCTGCCGTGTTTGTTTTGTGACGGTTCATCCTCGGTTGCGTCGATGATGACAGACTCGAGGCGGAGGACGGCGAGCGCGGGGGCAGCGTCGATGACGCGCTGGAGATCGCCTAGGTGCTGGGCGCAGTGGCGCAGCCGTAGAGACCACAACTGCGGGAGCACGACCGTATGGGCCTCCCGCTGGCAGAGGTCACTGCAGTTGGTGAGCTCCAGCACGCGGAGGGTCTCCCACGGCAGCGCGTCGAGGGTGACCGCGTACAGGCCTACCCGATTCTGGAAAGTCTCTCCGTCGTAGTCCTCGTCGCTGCTCCACTCCTCGGCAACCATGTGGAGCCGGAGCTCCTCGACGCGGCGCGCCGCCCCGTGGGAGAGCACGACGTCGACCAGGTCATCCTCGCCGTAGCGGTTCACGAAAGAGCTGATCCATTCGTGGCTGTCAGACTCGAGGCGTAACGTGAGCCTCCGGACGTGGTCGTCGTCAGCGGCGGCGGCGGCGTCGAGCGCCGCTACGGCCGCGGAGATGAAGGCGGTGCGCCGGGAGGAGAAGCCGGCCTCGTCTCCTAGGCGGCTACCGCTGTAGCAGTCGTTGGTCTCCACGCGCGTGACGCGCGTCTCGAGGTTTACGGCGCCAGAGGAGAGCCAGAGCGGCGCGCGCCATCGCCGCGAGAGTGCGGTCGTGGAGGCGGCCTCCTTGAGTGGGGCGAAGTGGAGGACGCGGCGGAGGAGGTCATCGGGGAGTTCGGAGAGGCGATCGTCGCCACCGGCCATCGTGTCTACGTCGGCGGCGGGATCGAGATCGAGGATAATAAGATGCGATCTCGGTCTCTATAGATTCATGGGTATATACGTACGTACATGAGTCGGTTAGAGTCTTCAATGTATACACGAGAAGAGCTGATCGAGCTGCAAACTGATCGGGTGTTTTTTTTTTGGAAGGGACTGAGCGTCCATCGGAGGATACTAGCGATTCCAGACTTCCGCTGCCGACACCTGTCCAAAAGTCCACTTTTGTTTCTATGTAGCAAAAAATCATTCCACTTTTGCTGTGTGTAGCAAAAAAAAAGTTTGTCTAAAAAACGTAAGAGAAGGCTGACTTTGCCGGACCTCCCCGGAA
The DNA here is from genome assembly GCA_023614405.1 of Avena insularis. Taxonomy (NCBI): domain Eukaryota; kingdom Viridiplantae; phylum Streptophyta; class Magnoliopsida; order Poales; family Poaceae; genus Avena; species Avena insularis. Next base: position 19,787,722 of record CM042684.1, read on the forward strand.
ACTTCACCGAAATCCTTGTAGCAAAAAAAATTTGCTAATTTAGCAAAATTACTAGACGGATGTAGTAAAAAAGTACACCGGAGACATTGACGGAGACCTCGCCGGAGATCATGTAGCAATTTTTTCTTTCTAATGATACAACTTCAAAGACTTTATGAGCAAAAAATTTGTAAATTTGTAGCAAAACCGACCTTGCTCGCTGGAGACTTCACCGGAAATCCTGTAGAAAAAAAAGAAATGTTTTATTGTAGCAAAACCGACCTCTCATCAGACTCTCACCGGAGACTACGTAGCAAAAGTATTGTACTAATATAACAACACCGCGTAACGGTTGTAGCAAAAATATTCTTCGTACGATGCAAATCCACAAATCGTATGGTGAAAAACAACAGTTGATTGTGTTGGAATTTGGTGTATATTGGATTGTTGGCTCATTAGACAAATTCTGAAATTCTCTTTGGCCCACTTGTATATGGTAGCATATGGGGTGCTAAAGTTTAGTCCCACATTGCTAGTTGAAGGGGAGTTGGACCACCTTATATAGTAGAGTGTTGCACCACTCACTAAGGTGTGACAAGAAGAGTAGCCCTCGCGCACTCCTCCGACGTCGCCCGCCTCGCCTCGTCACGACGCGCGCGCCGCGGGTTGCGGGAATCTCGCCGAGCCGAGCTTTATTTTGCTGGTTGGGAAAACTGATTACGTTAATTACAGCCGTTTCCAGTTTTTATGGACATGGCTGTTACCGACTTGGACGTGGGCTGAGCCCACAATCCTCCTAACCTGCACTATATAAGCGTCCGGGCTAAACCTAATCGGCACCGAGTCAATCCACACACGCGCCTACCTCCAGAACCTTGCGTCGCCGCTTTCGTCTTCCTCATCCCGGCTTGCGGCGTGCACCGCAAATCGGGACAGTAGGCCTCCGAAACCCCGCCTCTCGTGAACCTGTACGGGTGAGGGGCGATCAGGTTTTTGGGGAGCGCTCAAGCGCGACTCGGCAACTGACGTCGTCCGACGGCGAGTTCCCGAACAACGACTTCTTCCCGGACGTGAGCGACCTCTTCGACAACCTCAACATGGGCGACGCTGCTGCAACCGCTGCGGCTGCTATTCAGCCTACATCGTATGTGATCTCGATTTCTCTCTTTCGGATTATGCTAGAGTTCTTTGTTCTAGAGTTTGGTGTAGATGTGATAGGTTTATCTCCTATAGATGTAATCTGTTCATCTACTTTGTTGATCTGCATGATTGGTTTTAGTACCGTTTGTATGATCATGATTTATCAGTTTATTATTCGGATTGAATTATATGGATTATTGCTTATATTTCCAACATTCCAAAAACCTGTTTATAGGCAACTGAATTCCACTGGTGTAGCCGCGGCTACTAGGCCGCCTCCTTTTGATGGCATGCACTATAAGAGATGGCGCAAGAGAGCAGTTCTCTGGTTTGAAAACCTAAACTGCTATAGCGCCACTCTTGGCAAGCCTGAAGGAGATCTTTCTGCTGAGCAGGAAGCGAACTTTAAGAAAGCCGATACCATGTTTATGGCGGCTTTGTTCAGTGTTCTTGGGGACAACATTGTTGACCCTTATATGTCATTTGATAATGGCAAGGACGCGTGGGAAGCGCTCGAGGCCAAGTTTGGGGTCTCGGACGGCAAGCCTTGTATGTCATGGAGCAATTCTATGACTACAGGATGGTTGATGAGCGCTCCGTCGTTGAGCAAGCTCATGAGATACAATCACTTGCCAAAGAACTTGAGAAGTTCAAGTGTTCCTTACCGGAAAAATTTGTGGCTGGTGGCATTATTGCCAAGCTTCCTCCTTCGTGGAGGAACTTTGCTACTTCTCTGAAACATAAGAGACAAGAGTTTTCCGTTACGGATATCATTGGGTCTCTTCATGTGGAAGAGAAGGCGAGAGCAAAGGACAAAACTGCTCGAGGACTTGAGGGAAGTTCTACTTCCAATTTAGTGCAGAGGAAAAACTTCCAATCCCACAAGTTCAAGAATAAGAACAAAACTGAAGGAAAGGGGAAGTTTGATGACAAGAACAAGGTCACGCACTCAACCAACTTCAAGAAGAAAAATGATAAGAGGAAAGGCTCTTGCCACGTCTGTGGTGATCCTGGTCATTGGGCTCCTAGCTACCCTAATCGCTTTGACAAGCGTCAACATGGGAACAGCGGCAATGCCGCTAATGTTGTTATTAGCGATACTGAGATGAAGGATGCTGGCTATCCTTTCAGTATGTCATTCTCCTGATTGGTGGATAGACACGGGTGCTAATACACATGTATGTTCTGATATTTCCATGTTTTCCTCTTATCATGTCTCAAGGACCTTTTCCATGCTGATGGGAAACGGCTCACGTGTTTCTGTTCATGGTGTTGGTACGGTAAATCTGAAGTTTACTTCGAGGAAGACCGTACAGCTGAAGAATGTGCAGCATGTTCCCTTTATCAATAAGAATCTCGTCAGTGGATCGCTTTTATGTCGAGATGGCCTTAAGTTGGTTTTTGAGTCCAATAAAGTTGTAGTTTCTAAGTATGTACAATTTGTTGGAAAGGGTTATGAGTGTGGAGGTCTGTTCCGCTTGTCTTTGTCAGACGCATGTACTAAAGTTATTAATCATGTTTTCAATGATAATGAGTCCAATGTTTGGCATTCACGACTCTGTCATATTAACTTTGGTTGCATGACGCGACTAGACAATATGAGTTTAATTCCAAAATTTACCACTGTCAAAGGTTCTAAGTGCCAAGTTTGTGTGCAAGCAAAGCAACCCTGCAAGTCTCATACAGCTGCGGAACCGAGAAACTTAGCACCGCTAGAACTTATACATTCAGATCTTTGTGAGATGAATGGTGTGTTGACAAAAGGTGGAAAAAGATACTTTATGACGTTGATTGATGACTCCACTAGATACTGCTATGTTTATCTTCTGAAATCTAAAGATGAAGCTTTGAACTACTTCAAAATCTATAAAGCTAAGGAAGAAAACCAACTTGATCTTAAAATTAAGCGACTAAGGTCGGATCATGGTGGAGAGTACTTTTCAAATGAATTTGATTTATTCTGTCTAGAACACGGTATTATACATGAGAGGACGCCTCCCTACTCGCCTCAGTCAAATGGGGTGGCCGAAAGAAAGAACCGCACTCTAACTGATTTGGTTAATGCCGTGTTAGATACATCGGGTCTTTCCAAGGAATGGTGGGGGGAGGCGCTAATGACTGCGTGTCATGTCCTAAACCGTGTTCCTGTAAAGGATAAAACCATGACTCCATTTGAGGAATGGGAAAAGAGAAAAGTCTTAAACTCTCTTACTTACGAACTTGGGGTTGTTTGGCGAAAGTCAATATTCCAATACCCAAGAAGCGAAAGCTTGGACCAAAAACCGTTGATTGTGTTTTCTGGGATATGCTTTTCATAACATTGGCTATAGATTTTTGATAGTAAAATATGAGGTATCCGACATGCATGTTGGTACAATTATGGAGTCGAATGATGCGACTTTCTTTGAGAACATCTTTCCTATGAAAGGTATGTCTAGCTCATCAAATCAGGAGATGACTAGTTCATCTAGTCAGGAATTTTCTATAATTCCTGAACCCACTATGCCGATAGAACACTCTGATGATCCTGTGGAGGATGACAATGAAGCTCCCAAAAGGAGCAAGAGACAAAGGACTGCAAAGTCATTTGGTGATGATTTCATTGTGTACCTTGTGGATGATACTCCCGCTTCTATTTCAGAAGCCTATGCATCTCAAGATCTTGACCTCGGAAGGAAGCTCCAAGCGAGATGGACTCCATCTTAGCTAATGGTACTTGGGAAATCACGGATCGTCCTTATGGGTGTAAACCTGTAGGATGTAAATGGGTGTTCAAGAAAAAGCTTAGACCTGATGGTACTATTGAAAAGTACAAGGCACGTCTTGTGGCTAAGGGTTATACCCAAAAGGAAGGTGAAGACTTCTTCGATACCTACTCACCTGTAGCCAGATTGACCACTATTCGAGTACTACTTTCCTTGGCTGCCTCACATGGTCTTCTCGTTCATCAAATGGACGTTAAGACATCTTTTTTAAATGGAGAGCTAGATGAGGAAATTTATATGGAGCAGCCTGACGGATTTGTAGTAGATGATCAAGAAGAAAAGGTGTGTAAGTTAGTGAAGTATTTGTATGGTCTTAAGCAAACTCCTAAACAGTGGCACGAGAAGTTTGAAAGAACTTTAACTGCTGAAGGCTTTGTTGTAAATGAAGCTGACAAATGTGTGTACTATCGCCATGGTGGGGGCGAGGGAGTTATTATGTGTCTCTACGTTGATGACATATTAATATTTGGGACCAACCTCGCTATTATCGAGGAGGTCAAAGAGTTCCTATCTTGTTGCTTTGAGATGAAGGACTTGGGAGTGGCTGATGTAATATTAAACATCAAGCTACTAAAGGGTGATAATGGTGGGATTACACTGCTTCAGTCTCACTATGTGGAAAAGATATTGAGTCGCTTCGGGTATAGCGACTGCAATTCTTCTCCAACGTCTTATCATCCGAGTGTGCTACTTCGAAAGAATCGAAGGAATGCTAAAGATCAATTGAGATATTCTCAAATTATTGGTTCGCACATGTATTTAGCCAGCGCTACTAGACCTGACATCTCATTTGCTGTAAGCAAACTGAGTCGATTTGTGTCAAATCCTGGAGATGATCATTGGCATGCTCTTGAAAGAGTTTTGCGCTATTTGAAAGGCACTGCGAGTTATGGTATTCACTATACTGGGTATCCACGGGTACTTGAGGGTTATAGTGATTCAAACTGGATATCTGATGCTGATGAAATTAAGGCCACAAGTGGTTATTTGTTTACACTTGGTGGTGGCGCTGTTTCCAGGAAGTCTTGCAAGCATACCATCTTAACGAGGTCAACAATGGAAGCAGAACTCACAGCGTTGAACCGCCAACGTTGTGTTGAGCGAGTGGCTTCGTGAGCTCTTGATGGACTTACCTATGGTTGAAAAACCAATACCCGCCATCCCGATAAACTGTGATCGTCAAAGTAAACAGTTCTAAGGATAATATGAAGTCATCAAGGCATGTGAAGAGGAGATTGAAATCTGTCAGAAAACTGAGAAACTCCGGAGTTATTGCGTTGGATTATATCCAAACATCTAAGAATCTGGCAGATCCGGTTTATCACGCAATGTGATAGATAATGCATCGAGGGAGATGGGTTTGAGACCCACGCTATGAGTTGATCCCAGTGGCAACCCACTCTATGTGATCGGAGATCCCATGAATTAGAGTTGGGAGACAAGCTGTTGGTCAGCTGAGAGGAGAGTATCCCCATATTATATTTACATCTCCATAAAGATGCAATACTCTCTTAATCTGCATGGCAGGTTCATATTTATCTTAATGTGTTCCAAGTGGCTTTTTATAAGCGGAGATGTTGTCTTGCAGAACATCGCTTGAGGAACACACCTATATGAGTCTGACTGTTAAACGTCGCAGTCCGTGAGAGTTGGGTGCTCTCTAATAAACTCATGAAAGGCCCTGGAGTATAACGCATGAGCTCCAAACCGCGGGAAAGACGACGGTAGCCCTGTACTGGTCTAGATTTTGTGTGAAACTAGCGCGCAGAAAACTTGTAGTTCAAGGCATAGTCCACTATTCAAGTTGCTAGCTAGTGTAGCATGAAGTTTAACGTAACAGTCTCCACTACACACCGGTATATAAAACAATGTTCTGAAAGAAAAGTGTTGTGATGTGCCAATGAGACTTTGTGGGGGATTGTTGGAATTGGTGTATATTGGGTTGTTGGCCCATTAGACAAATTCTGAAATTCTCTCTGGCCCACTTGTATATGGCAGCATATGGCTGTGCTAGTGGTGCTAAAGTTTAATCCCACATTGCTAGTTGAAGGGGAGTTGGACCACCTTATATAGTAGAGTGTTGCACCACTCACTAAGGTGTGACAAGAAGAGTAGCCCTCGCGCAGTCCTCCTCCGACGCCGCCCGCCACGCCTCGCCTCGCCTCGCCTCGTCACGAGACGCGCGCGCCGCGGGTTACGAAAATCTCGCCGAGCCGAGCTTTATTTTGCTGGTTGGGAAAACTGATTATGAGTCATTAACATACGTGTTAATTACAGCCGTTTCCAGGTTTGATGGACGTGGCTATTACCGACTCGGAACCTGCACTATATAAGCGTCCGGGCTAAACCTAATCGGCACCAAGTCAATCCACACACGCTCCTATCTCCAGAACCTTGCGCCGCCGCTTTCGTTTCCTCATCCCGGCTTGCGGCGTGCACCGCAGATCGGGACAGTAGGCCTCCGGAACCCCGCCTCTCGTGAACCTGTACGGGTGAGGGGCGATCAGGTTTTTGGGGAACGCTCAAGCGCGACTACTGGCAACCACGGCGTCGTCCGACGGCGAGTTCCCGAACGACGACTTCTTCCCGGACGTGAGCGACCTCTTCGACAACCTCAACATGGGCGACGCTGCTGCAACCGCTGCGGCTGCTATTCATCCTACATCGTATGTGATCTCGATTTCTCTCTTTCGGATTATGCTAGAGTTCTTTGTTCTAGCGTTTGGTATAGATGTGATAGGTTTATCTCCTATAGATGTAATCTGTTCATCTACTTTGTTGATCCGCATGATTGGTTTTAGTACCGTTTGTATGATCATGATTTATCAGTTTATTATTCGGATTAAATCATATGGATTATTGTTTATATTTCCAACAGATTGCAGTAGCAAAAAAAATCAGTAGCAAATTCCCCTTTGGATGATGCAAAATCAAAAAACCTGTCGTAGCAGATTCCTTCTTCATGTGATGCAAATTGAAAGAACTGACATAGCAAACTACTCCTTCCTAGGATGCAAATCGAAATAACAGTAATAGTAAATTCCTCCTTCCTATCATGCAAAACGAAAAAACCGTGGTAGCAAATTTTCCTTCATATGATCCAAAAGAAAAGAACGGCAGTAGCAAAATCCCTTCCAATGATTATCCATGGTTGCACCGCATGCTCCTTGAAGCTCTGCCGGCCACTGTTCAGCACCGCTCTTTACATCAGAGAAATTAGCCCTTGTAGCACAGCTGTGGCGCCGGCGCACGCGGTGAGCGGGCGGGATTGGACAGCGAAGCGTAGGCGGAAGAGAACGTAAGGGAAGAGAATGGCGGCGGCGCAAAGCGAGACGTCGGCGGCGAGCTTGCCTCACGCGAGAGAGAAAAGAGCAACCAGATAAGAGAGAAACTAGCGGAGAGAAAAATACCAGGTGAGGAAATAAGGTTTGAAGTGGGCCCCACATGCGTGGTTTCTCTCCAAGCGGCAGGACACGCGTCGCTCGCTCGAATCCGGAGGATTTGTAGCCTGCTATCCTCCGGATGAAACGTATCCTTTTCCTTTTTTTCGTTTTGTAGAAAATCTTCTTTTCGGCCCTGGTGCTTGTAATGTTTTTGGAAAACAATTTCTTTTCAGACATGTTTTCTCTTGTTTGAGAGCAACTAGTATATGTGAGTTAATGAAAGAGTGATTTGTAAAGAGCAGAGCTGCTTCTTCTCAGCGCAGGGGACCCTCCTTCTCTTCCGCCTCTCAGGTTGAGGGTGTCACCGGTAACCCGACGAGCAGAATCACCGGAGATTTCAGATCGAGACTCGGATGATTTAGACTGGTTCAGGATTATTGAGGTCAAAGCTATTCGGTTAGCTGTGTTTTTTTATCGCAGAGCTAAGTGGGCTAGAAATGGCTCGTCGATGGCGCTCTTCCCTTCTCGCTCTTCGGTGCGACCTGCGCGAGAATCATGGAATGACATCACCCTCACTACAAGTATTTTTGTTTCGATTCGGACTTTGGGCCGCCATGGGCCGGCTGGATACACCAAAACCATAGGCTCACGAGAGGTGCATGTGCATGAGATCGTGATGGAGATAGCAACAACGCCTCTACCTAAATCAAGAGGGGGCGCACGGTGCTATCGCATCTCGAGTCGCTGTTCAACCACTTGTTGGTTTCTAGTGGCAGGGCTAGCCACAGGGACACGATGGTGGAGATCGAAGATGAGATGGGGGATCGATTTGGAACTGACTGAAGGGGAAAGTACTACAATGCCGGCTTCCACCAACCCTATCACCTACACCTTGACCCCATCCAACTCGCCAATTTCAGGGATACAATATTCTATCACCCAAAAAATTTCTTTCCTAAAAGGTTTTCCAAAACCCTTCTGATTGTTTCATTATTCATTTTGAGGCCAATTTAAATCCATTTTCTTCTTCACACACCTTTTAAAATCTCAAGCATGGCCAACCTTGGGAATTTTTCTCATGAACCCATATCCACAGTTGGCATCATACCATGAGATGATCTACCATCAACCTTTCCAAAACCAAAACCCTCCATGAACATCTTCGTTTTCTATTATAAGAAAATCCACTAAAACCCACTTTCCAAAGCAACCATGTTGTATATGCTTCTGAAAATTTCCACGGAAAATGTGAGTGATCCTTAGATCATATCTAAGTCAAATATAAAAAAACTATTTCCCATGTACCTTGGACCAAGTCACCCTACAACCCTAATCTATTCTTTGTCCGAAATCCTATCTTTCTTAATTCATTTCCACAAGATTTTTCCTGGATGATCTAGTACCCCTAGTAGGTTCCCAAGAATGCACAATCAACATACCAGAATAAGATCATGATCACATAAAAAACCACCAAAAGGTTCCAAAACCATTTCTTCATGCTTTGAATTTTCAAAATTTTACATATATCAAGTTTGCAATCTTGAAATTTTTTAAAAGATAAAAGTTGGGCATTAGAAAGATACATCCACTAGCATAAACCCGATCTATTTTGGATCTGTACAACTCCCATAATCCCTTTCTGAATATTTTATGGCCTAGTGTCAAAATTCAGCAAAATCACTGTTAGCTAACTTTTTTCAGTTAATTGTTGAGGGGCCACCTGTTCTGCACCAAGTACCCTACACCGCGCCATTACTGCCCTAGCCACGTTGTCGTTCTTATCCGCTCGGCCACCCACCCACGGCTTCACGTCGTGCCCCAATAAAACGAGCACCCCATCTCTAGCCCTCGATGCCCTCTCTACCTCTCAATCATGTTTTGACTTTTCCAACAGTCACGGGAAGCCACGCATCACCGTCGGCGAGCTTGTCCTCAAGCGCACCCCCTAGAAATACTCCCTTCCTAGAGACGGTCATAAGCGTTTAATCAAACTCATGACCTCTCTGGCCTCACGAGCTTGTTGCCGTGCTCGCTGTGACAAATGGAGCATGGTATCGACAGAGATGTCGACCTCCCGATCGAGACCACAGCCGCCGGAGACATAGGACTAGCTCCTTCCTTTCCTCGCCTTGGTCCAATACCACCCGTGTTCGATGTGCCTTCATCTCCCGTTCTCCCTGCATCCTAGTATATCCCATAACTACCGCAATCCCTGACGGGTTTCCTCCTGGTCAATTGGGTTTGGGGTACAAAAGCATTTAGCGAAATTTCTTTCCTATCGTGCTTTCATCGAGTCTCACGCAACGCATGTTAACGCTCATCTCGATTGGCATTGAGGGTACAGAGGTGACATGTTTTTGTGCGAACATACATATACATTCAAAAACATTTTTCAAGATTACTTGTGTGAGATCCTGGCGCATGGCTTAATAGGATTGATAGTATACTTATACCAACAAGTTGCAACTTCTTTTCTGGAAGAAGCTCATCCAAAAAGATTTCTCAGGTTAAGCGTGCTTGACATAGAGCAATTTTAGGATGGGTGACCGACCAAAAAGTGGGTACCGGCTGCACACGAGTGAGGATAAAATACATAAAAAATACTAGTGTTGGTTTATGGGACCAGTTTAGAGGTCCTATTGAGTTTCCAGAAGTGACAACCGCTGGTCCGGAGAGTCCGGGGCGTTACAAGTGGTATAAGAGGCAACCCTCAAGATTACACGGGCGTGTGCGGGTCGGCGGACATGTAGAGCATGACGTTTGTCCCCTAGAATGGACACGGCATGACACATGTGCCTGCATTGGACGCACAGAGGTACGCCAAGAGTGGGCGTTCTTAACTTGTGGTTGATCGATGATTGCTTCAATCTTTTAAGGGTAGGTGTATGTGAGACCCTGGTGCCTGGCTTAATATGATTGATAGTATACCTATTCCAACAAGTTGCAACTTTTTTTCCGGAAGCTCGTCTAAAAAGAACTCTGGGGTTAAACGTGTTTTACCTAGAGAAATATGAGGATGGGTGACCGACCAAAAGTGGGTATCGATGCGCACGAGTGAGGACAAAATACAGATAAAAGACGAGTATTGGTCTGTTGGCTAGTCTAGAGATTCTATTGAGCCGCCAGAAGTGACAACCGCTGGTCCGGAGAGGCCAGGCTGCTACAACTTGTTAGATAATAAACTTTAAAGTTTTCTTCCAAGATATTTAAGCATACTATAATGGACATATACATATATACATACACATAGACGCCACAAATTTATAAGTGGGGATGTGAGCTATATCTTTATAACTATCCTTCAAGGATAATTCGATTAAATGAAAGGTTGGTAAGTGAAGGGTTTCGCGGCATAGTAAATGAAAATTTTCTACGGATGCGAACGAGAGAAAGCCAAGATCTAATCTAGGAGATGCAAACAATGAGAGGGATTAGATGAGATCTTCATACCCTTGAAGATTCGCACAGCGGAACGTTCGTCGGAACGTGGGTGATGTAGTCGTACTCGCTTCTGCTCCTCGCGATCCGATCCGATCTAACACCGCAAGTGGCGATGCCTCCGAGAGATGCACACGTGTGGCACCTCGACGTCTCCTCCTTCCTCGGTCCAGCAAGTATGGTGGAGAGACGGATTGGATCTACAACGCAACGGCGCGGTGCAAGTGGTGGAGAGTTTCTGCAGCAGGGCTTCGCCTACGCAGAGTTTGGAGGGAGAGAGAGGAGGGCAGCAGGGCGGCTAGGGTTGAGGAGGAGGTGTAGGGGGGTGGTGCGCCCCAGCCCTCTATATATAGAGGGGTGGGCGCCTGCCCTAACCCCTCCCCCAAGCCCTAGGCCGGCGGCCAAGGAGGAAGGAGTGGGGGGCAAGTAATCCCCCCCTTCTAGAAGCTCTAGTTAGGGTTTTGCCCTTGCTGGCCGGCTGGGACCTATGGGGCCTTGTGCCCCTGGCCCAATGCGGCCAGGGCACTCCCTCATAGGCCCATGCCCCCTCCCGACAGGTGGGACCACGTTGGTCCCCTTCCGGAAGGTTCTAGAAGCTTCCGGTACAATACCGATTAACCCGGAACAATTCCGAACTCCAAAAACGGCACTGCCTTATATGAATCTTATTCTCCGGACCATCCCGGAACCTCTCGCGATGTCCCGGATCCCATCCGAGACTCCGAACAAAAACTCATTAACCAATTATCCAATCTATCCTAGCATCGAGACACGTTAAGTGTGTGACCCTTCGGGTTCGAGAATATGCAGACATGATCTTATATCAATAATCAATAGCGGGGTCTGGAAACCCATATTGACTCCCACACATTCATCGATGATCATATCGGATGAACCACGATGCCAGGATTCAATCAATCCCATATATATATTCCCTTTGTCTCGCGATATTTTACTTGCCCGAGATTCGATCGTCGGTACCGTCATACCTAGTTCAATCTCGTTCACAGCAAGTACTTTACTCGTTCCGTAATCCGATATCACTTTGTGATTAACTCCTTAACCACATGCTTGCAAGCGGTGTTGATATCGATTACTGAGTGGGCCCGAAGTATATCTCTCCGACTTAGGAGGGACAAATCCCATCTCGATACATACAACCCAACAGGTACTTTCCGATCACCTGAGAGACACCTTTATGATCACCCTCTCATAGGATGACGTTTGATGACCTCAAAGCTTTCTTCAGATACCAGGGAGTTGTATTATCTCATGGTCTAAGGAATACAATATTTGACATAAGAAAAGCTTTGCAAAGATGAACACGATGACACGATCTAATTGCTCTGCTTAGTTTGGGTCTGTCCATTATATCATTCTCCCAATGATATGATCTCATTATCAATTGACAACTCATGTCTATGGTTAGGAAACCTTAACCATCATTGATCAATGAGCTAGTCCATAGAGGCATACTAGGGACACGGTGTTGTTCACAAACCACACAAGTATTAAAGTTTCCGTTTAATACAATTCTAGCATGGAATATAAACTTTATCATGAACAAGAATTATAATAATAACATCTTTATTATTGCCTCTAGGGCATAATTCCAACAGTAAGAGCCAACATACACGGGAAAATTCCTAAGAACAATGTTTATTATTTTAAAACTATTTTCCATATACTTGAAACAATCGATGGAAATGTATAGAAAAAGATTATGTTAAATTTAACAACAATATTATGCTTTAAATTTCGTTAAGTGTAATAGGAACTATAGTAGTAATTCTTTAGTCTAGATGGTGCATAATTGAAGTATTCAGCGGTGATTTTGTACACCGAATAATTGACTCCTCATGTTTATTTACATAATCTTGTATGTCCATCTAAAATCAATCTTTAAGAGCGGATACTTTCTCTGCAAAGAGTCTGACACGGTAACCAATGAATCACCCCTTAAAACAGGTTTGTCCACTATCCACTAAAGCAATATATGTAACCATCGTAAAATGCCATTCGGTTGTAGCAATTTCGGTAAGTTTTTTTTTACACACGGTAAGTTTCTTTTAAAGAACATTTTTTCTATGTCTTGTCTATGGCGATTTTTTATGTCTTTGCACGTCAAGTCTTTAATTTTCTTTTGTTTTCTTCCTTTTTGATAAATATTTATGCGTGCATCCTCGAAGTCTCAATCTCGTGGTATTAGTTTGATTTGTTGCAACGGCCGGCTATAATTTGAGATCATAATATTAATATATTGCCCTTTGTCAAGAAATGCACACCTTAGGTAGCATCTAAGATCTAATTCGCCTAGTTCTTCATCTTTGCAATCACGCGATAATCAAGCTCAAGACGATGGCATGGATTCAAACAAGTCTCATCGGTGGCGGTACATTGTAATTGCACTTTGTTGTGTGCAAGAGTGCCATTTTGCAGGCTATGCCCTGGTTATGTGAACTATTTCCTGAACTGCTAAATGGGCCTACTCCATAAAAAAATAAGTGTATTTTTTATCTTTTACCCTAAATCAAGTTTATTGATATTTTGCCAAATTTATTAAAAAAAGTAGCAACATTTAGAACACTAAATTAGTATCATTCATTAGTGCACACACAGGCCTCTAACACTGGTTTGGACCAGCCTCTAATAGCGGTTGTAGAACCGCTGTTGGCGGTTCGGTGTTAGAGCCCTCCTTTAACAACGGTTCTTATACGAACTGCTGTTAAAGGGTGGCGCACGTGGGGCTGCCGCAGCGCTCAGGGCCCCCCTTTAACACCGGTTTGTAACACGAACTGGTGTTAAATGTTCTCTGCCGCGGCAGGAAAACGGCATAAATCTCTGCCGCGACAGAGTTCTGCCGCTGCCCCGTTCTGGGCTGCGGTGCGGCGGGGACGAGGGGAGGGGGATCAATCGGGAGAGGTATACACATATATCGTCGGTACATACGAGTACACGAATAATTAAGCAACTATTATTATACACAAACATCGTCATTGTGGTATTCTCAGTAAACGTTGAAGCATCAAGTACAAGACAAACACGTTCAAGCATATATACAATATAACATCTTCGTACACGTTCATTTTGGTGGATATCTAAAGAGTTCTCCGCCAGGCGTGACGACCTCATCAAGTATAAACCCCGCCAATTCCTCTTGAATAGCTCGTATGCGGTCAAATGGTAGGAGTTGGTCCCGCATTCGTTCGATCAAAATATATATGAAGAATGGGGTCAATATATATAAGAATAAAACTCAACACAATTGATGGTAATAAAATAATATTGTGTACTTTGTTTACTTACTCTAAGTTGTTCTAGTGCGGCTTGGCCCGTCGCACATATCGTGTTGCAAATAAACTCGCAAACATAATATCCACATAAGTTATTGCCGGGTCCCGATGCGCGCACTTTACGAGAATAAAGAGTTCAATCAAAATAATAATCAATAAACATGATATAATGGAATTGAAAACAGAATCAAAGAGATGCGCAGACCTAGCTAGCTAGTATTACTTACATTTTGGTCTATAAATTTTAGTTCTTCTGACCATTCACCCACGGTCCTGCCCGTGAACCTTTTCCAAACCCTGTCCGGCAAAGAAAATGGATAAAACGAGTACTTAGTTACTTGTTGTCACGAAAGTTGCCGATCTAGTGCGATAATATGATTGAAATTACCTCTGGAGCATCTCTTTAAAGTTTGCCCATAGCTCTTGGTCTTTTCGTAACGAGTCCATGACAAGGACTTTTCCTGAGTCAACTTGAATGACTAGCAGAATAAAGTGGAACCTGCGCAAGCATAACTCATCATCAGTTACACTTAACATCGAGTAAGCCGAAATAGAATGTGTACAAGAGAGGGTAACACTCACGAGAAGTTGTAAGGCAATAGTATTTCCCTTTTGGTTTGTTGTCTCAGTAAAGACGTTAGCAAGAAATCTTCTGTTTGCCCGGGTTTGAGTTTTACCACTTCTTCATGAACTCTATTTGGATCAACGAACCCAATGTCAAAAGGGCCTCCTTTCATGCATTCCATAACCTTTTTCCTACATAATAGTATATACATATATGGTGAGCATATATATATATACATGTAATTAATGAATTGAATGAGATGATATAGAAATTACAGAAATAGTACTTACACACAATAAAGGCTGATGGCAGCTTTGTCGAGTTCTTTCTGATTGAATAGAAAATGCAAGTCTTGAATGTTGAAGCTGATCTCGTCATCTTCGCACAAGAAAATCTGATCTCTTATATGTGCCATGATCCATTCTTCCTTTCTCGTCTTGCAGAAATCAAGATACCACTTATGCAATCTTCGCATCTTTGTTGGTAGATTCTTGAGCTCCTCTTTTTTGACGAGATTCTTCCCATACTTCCATGGCTGTATGGGGTTGACATCGCCTTTGGGCAAGTTGTCTCCCATGATGTTCAAGTATGCAATGTAAGTCATCCACATCTCATTGGCCTTTCTTTGTAGCTCTGCCTCGTAATCATTTATAGGAGGAGCTATCCGTGTGTCAAACACTTGGAGCGGGGCGCATGATTGGTTTTCCTGCTCTCCGAGCATGGGAACTGTTTTCTGGGATGCCGCATGACTGCTACTTTCAGACTCCCTCCGCCTTGCATCCCCCTTCATAATCTGGCGCTCGTAGTCCGACACAAGTGGGGTTTCAGGTTTCAAAATATTATTGTAAAACTTCTCCACCACCGCCAGATCTAGTTTCTCCTTTGGCTCGGCCCGTCTAGGTGCAAAGAATTTCTTGACCTCTTCTTCCGAGATCCTCTTGGTCTCCTCGTCGCTGCGATTCCACGGTAATACTTGCAATGGATTGGCGGAAGGCCGCGAGATGTAGTTTCTTGAACTCTTTGGCGTACGGTTTCCTGCGGATTTCTTCGTGGCAGTGCTAGTGATACTCTTCATGGCAGTGCTCTTCCGCTTATGCTGAGGAGATGGCTGAAGCGCCGGAGATGGCTGACGCGCAGGAGATGGTTGGCACGCCAAAGATGTCTAACGCGTAGGAGATGGCTTACGCGCCGGAGATGGCTGCCGTGCAGGAGATGGCTGAAGTGCCGGAGACGACAGAGGAGTATTCTGATGACTTGTAGATGGCTGAGGCGGCTCAGACTGCTGACGCTGCGGAGACGGCGGGGGTGCCAGTGGCGTCCAATTTGGAAGAAGGATGTGTTCCTTCTTCCAAAGAATGGTTGTATTCACTGCAAATTTGAGTTGAGTTTCCCCTTCACCTGTAGCATGGTCAAGATATGCTTCCTCATATTCCTTCACAACCTCATCCACCCCGACAATAGCATAGCCATCTGGAATCGGTCGGCAGTGGTAAGTTCCACTAGCTACAGGAGGTAAGGCATAGCCGACCGCCACCTTAATGAATAAGCCCATTAATCTCGCATGCAGCTCAGCGTGTTCGCTCTCTGTGATCTCATCCACGGGGTATCGAGGACCCGTCATTTCAAGCGTGGGCTGCACGTTCTCCGTGGAAGCCACGCTGCTTTTCCGTCTTGATCTGGCCACCGCGGCTTTTCCAATGCAGGCTCTTCGTGCCGCTGAGATGGGCCGGTAGCTTGCTGGCTCTTTTGTGCATTCACTTGCGCCTGCAGCGCCACAAGTGGATGTTCTATCTGTGTCATCCGCTCTGTATGCTCTTTTTCTTTTCTGCCGCGCCATCTGTAAGAGTCGCCCCACTCGGCAAACTCATCCTTCCACATCATACCCCCTGTGCCTCGTGCAAGTCCAGGCTGTTCTTTTTTACCGATGGCGCGTGTCAGCTGGTCATTCTCTCTGTCGGGATGGAAGGTCCTGGCGGCTGTTTCCTCGTATGCCGTGATGAGTTCAGTGACGGGTTTGGCAAGGAGGGTTGGGAAGATACACAATCCCGTTTCTGGGTCCAACCTTGCCCCGATTCCGTAGAACCAAGTCTTTGCACATAGGTCCCACCCATTTGTCTGGGGTGTGATCCCTCTATTGCGCAGGGCCTTCTCAGCTTCCTCCCACTTAGGCCTCTGAGATATGTAGCCACCTGACCCCGTTCTCTGGTGATATTCCTTCTTCTGGGAATTTAGCGTATTGGTTTCTAACCTCTTTGTGGCTATAGCACCTTCCTTGTATGCCACAAATTCGAGCCAGTGAGGTCTTATCTTCGCATAATATGCGTCTTCGAAATCTGGAGTCTCGCGAGCTTTGACAAATTTGTTCAATTTTGTCTTCCAGTTGCGGAAAGCGTCAGCCATGTTCTTTAGAGTCCACTCTTTGACCTTTTCCTTTATAACCGGTTTATTTTCATCCTCCTCTGGCGGTAGGGTGAAATTTACCAACAGCGAATTCCAAAGCGTTTCTTTGGATCTTTCATCAACAAAGGTACCGTCGCCCTTCTTTGGCTTATTCCAATATTCAATTATGATTGGGATTTGGTCCCTAACAAGAACTCCAGCCTGACGTATAAATTTGTGTACGGCCTTCTTGGGCTCCATCGGCCTGCCATCAACACGGACTGCTTCGATCATGAACTTTGCACGATCTTTCAACCGATGGCTTGCACCTCGCTTGCTCTTTTTCATAGAAAAAGATTGTTGCTGGCTGGTTGATCCGGAGGGCTAAAAGAAGAAAGAAGCGTTAATATATACAAATCAATCGGTGCAAGTCAGCAGAGGCTTAATCCATGCATATATATACCTCTACGGACTTTGTAATCACTAAAGTGCATTCACTGGAGTCGTCATCTTCTCCATGACTACTTGAGTTATCATCATGTCCCTCCAAGTTCAGATATAGTGAGGTGTTCTCGTGGATCATGTTCTCCATTATTTCTTCCTCTTCAAGGTTTCTACTGAGTGGATCCATAGTTCCTAAAACAATAATATTATCTAGAGTAAGAGAGTAAATATTCAAGTGGACTTGGATTCATACACAAATATACATATTATTCATAAAAATATACACAAATATTATTTAGAGTAAGAGAGCGACCTAGGGCGCGCGAGCAAGCGCGTTCGGCTCAGCGCGATGCGGCCTACCTAAAACGGGCGGCGCCGCTACCTAGGGGTCACTAGAGCGACGGCAACAACGACGGCCAGTGGCGGCGCTTGCAGAGCAGCGAGGCGACGACGGCTCCGAGCGAGACATTTATAATTTTAAACCCTAACTTCTATGCAAGTTATAACAAACTTTTTATCTTGATATCACTTAAGCTCATGGGAATAATATTAACCATCTTAATTCCTTAGAATGTTATGTGTCATATAATAATGAAGGATCGCCATATAAAAATTTCTTAATAGGAAAAGGACCTATATATATAAAGAAACTATAATACATACACTTTCATATGTATACATACACTTTCTTATATAATACATACACTTTCTTATGTATATATAGGAAAAGGACCTATATAAAGAAAATATACATACCCTTTATTTTTGCACAAATATATGCACCATTTATACACAACATTTATATATGCACTTTCATACATAAATAACATTATTCATACACAAATATACACAAATACACACACAAAATATACACTTTCATACACAACATTTATATACAAACAACATTTATTCATACAACATTTATAAACAAACAACATTTATATAAACAACATTTATATACAAACAACATTTATTCATACAAACAGTATATACAAATTATAGTAATTATAATTAAGGAGCTCGGGGAGTGGCGGCACCGGTTGCGGCGGGGAGTGGCGGCACCGGTTATGGACGGCGGGGTCGGTGGTGAGTGGTAGCGCGCAGCGGCGAAGGCTCCGAGAGTTGGCGGCGGCGGCTCCACGAGTGCACAGGGGTGGCGGGCCAAGACGGCGCATGGTGAGCCAGCTTTGCGCGCCCGGCAGTGGGTCTCTATCTCTATCTCTGTTCATTGATATACGGGGCAACCAAGATAGATCTTTGTAAAACCGTGTAGTGTGCTTGATTGAGAGAATGCCCGTTCCTACATATCATTGCTTTACATCCTAGGGTGCCTTTTCCAAGTAGTCTCCCCTCATGTCGTGATTCTGGTGTAGGGGTTCGTAGCATGGAAAACAAAAAATTTCTACCGCATACAAACAAACAAGCCAAGATCTATCTACTAGATTGTAGCAACGAGTCGATGGAGTAACTCACCCTCAAAGATTCCAAAGTGTTTAACAAGAGCAGATTCTTGTGGGTGATGTAGTCGTACTCTTGCCGATCTCAAGATCGTGTAGACGATCCTTCCGGCGCTGCGTTCGGTACTCGACGAAGACCTTCCTCTTCCTTGTTCCAGCAGGCAGCGGAGGTTGTAGCACTCTCCTCGCGATTCCGGCAGCACGACGGCGTGGTACCGGAAGTAGAGGGGAGATCTCGCAGGGCTTCGCCTTAAGCCGGAGCGAGTATGGTGGACTATGAGAGAGGCTTGGAGATCTAGGGTTTAGAGGCACAAAGTAGAGGGATCTAGGCTGGCGGCTAGGGCAAGTAGAAGCCCCAACTCGGCGGCTTGGGAGAAACCCTAGGACGGCGGCTATGGTGACCGGCGGCGGCTAGGGTTAGGATTTAGAGGAGCAAGGTGTAGGTCTAGGAGGGGAGCCCTGCCCCTCCTTATATAGGTGGAGGGGGCGCGCCAGGGGAGGGGAGTACCTCCCCAACTCGGCCTCCTTGGCCGGCGGTGGAGGGAGAGGGACTTCCTCCCCAAGTAGGTTTCCTACTCTCCCTCCACCAAACAAAACAGCCGTTTGACTTTTCAAATTGACGTTTGACTTTTCAAACTAGGATTTGATTTATCCCTTTATTTTTTTCAGAGATGACACCTAGTACATGATGCAATCATTCCAACTTGTTATGACACATTCATGTACCCTTCCCCTCCGAAGTGCCGGACATTCCGGAACCTTCTAGAACATTCCCGATGAAAACACCGGAACCATTCTCCAACCCCTAAACAGGACTTTCCTTATATGAATCTTATTCTCCGGACCATTCCGGATCTCCTCGTGATATCTCGGATCCCATTCGAGACTCCGAACAACATTCGCTCTCTTGCACATCATTCCATAACTACTCAACAATGTCGAATCCTTAAGTGTGTCTCCCTACGGTTCGTGAATTATGCGGACATGATCGAGACACTTCTCCGAACAATAACCAATAGAGGAATCTGGAAATTCATATGGCTCCTACATATTTCTACGATTACTTTGCGATCGAATGAACCACTTACATACGATACCAATTTCCCTTTCTCTCACGATAGTTTACTTATCCGAGGTTTTGATCGTCGGTATCTCTGCATACCTAGTTCAACCTCGTTACTGATAAGTACTATTTTATCGTTCCCGTGATATGTGATCCCTTGTGAGCCAGTCACATGCTTGCAAGCCAATTGGATGACATTCCACCGAGAGGTCCCAGAGTATATCTATCCGTCATATGGATGGACAAATCCCACTCTTGATCCATGTGTCTCAACCAATACTTCCCGAACACTCAATGCCACATTTATAGCCACCCAGTTACGGTGTGGTGTTTGATGTCATCAAAGCATCCTTCCGGTGATGGTGATATGCATGATCTCATGGTCGAAGGAATTAGGTTACTATGTATCAGAAAGCATATAGCAATTGAACTATTAAAATGACTTAATCTTTATGCTACGCTTGTCTATAGGAGTATGTCCATCATATCATTCTCCTAATGTATGATCTTGTTGTTAATAACATCTCAATGTTCATGATAGGGAAACCTCAATCATTTATTAACCAACAAGCTAGTATTATGAAGAGGCTTTACTAGGGACTTCAATTTAAGTTTACAAATCACACAAGTATTAATGTTTCCTTGTTAATACTATTATAGCATGAATGTAAACATTTATCATAAACACAAAGATATAATAATAACTACATTTATTATTGCCTCTAGGGCATATCTCCAACAGTATCCCACTTGCACTAGAGTCAACTAATCTAGATTACATGGTAATATACCGAACACCCATGGCAGTTTGGTGTTGGTCATGTTTTGCCCTCGGGAGAGGTTTAGTCAACGGATCCGCCACATTCAGATCTGTGTGTACTTTGCAAATCTTTATGTCACCATCTTGGACATGTTCTCGAATAGCGTGAAAACGTAGCTTGATATGCTTCAGCTTCTTGTGTGACCTTGGTTCTTGCGCATTGGCTATGGCTCCCATGTTATCACAGTAGATAGACATTGGGTCCAGCGCACTTGGAACCACACCGAGCTCTGTAATGAACTCCTTCATCCATATCGCTTCTTGTGAAGCCTCTGAAGCAGCTATGTATTCCGATTCAGTTGAAGATCTCGCCACAACGCTTTGCTTTGCACTCCTCCAGCTAACTGCTGCACCATTCAAAGTAAATACGTATCCAGATTGTGATTTAGAATCATACGGATCGGTGTTCCAACTAGCATCGGTGTAACCATTAACAACGAGTTGTTCATCACCTCCATAAGAAAGTACCATATCCTTAGTTCTTGTCAAGTACTTAAGGATGTTTTTGACACGTCAATGATCCACTCTGGATCACTTTGATATCTGCTAGTTAAACTAACAGCATATGCAATGTCGGGTCTAGTACATAGCATGGCATACATTAGAGATCCTATGGCTGAGGCATAGGGAGTCTTACTCATCCTTTCTCTATCTTCTGTCGTTGCTGGACTTTGAGTTTTACTCAAGGTCGTATTGGGCAACATGGGCAATAACCCTTTCTTGCTATCTTCCATTCCAAACCTCTTTAGAACTTTGTCCAAATATGTACTTTGTGACAATGATATTAGGCGCCTCGATCTATCTCTATAAATCTTTATGCCCAATATGTAAGCTGCTTCGCCAAGATCTTTCATTCAAAAACTATTATTCAAATATTGCTTGACACTATTAAGAAGGTCTACATCATTCCCAATCAACAATATGTCATCTACATATAGTATTAAGAATGCTACAGAGCTCCCACTCACTTTCTTGTAAATACAAGCTTCTCCATAAGTTTGTATAAAACCAAAACTTTTGATCACCTTATCAAAACGTTGATTCCAACTTCGGGATGCTTGCTTCAATCCATAAATGGACCTTTGAAGTTTGCATACCTTGTTAGCATCTTTAGGATCGACAAAACCTTTGGGTTGCATCATATACAACTCTTCATCAATGTCTCCATGGAGGAACGCTGTTTTGACATCCATCTGCCATATTTCATAATCGTAATATGCAGCGATTGCTAACATAATCCTCACAGACTTTAGCTTCGCTACTGGTGATAAGGTATCATCGTAGTCAACTCCTTGAATTTGTCGAAACCCTTTTGCGACAAGTCGAGCTTTATAGACAGTAACATTACCATCAGCATCTGTTTTCTTCTTGAAAATCCATTTGTTCTCGACAGCCTTCCGGCCATCCGGTAAGTCCACCAAAGTCCATACTTGGTTTTCGTACATGGATCCAATCTCGGATTTCATGGCTTCTTGCCATTTATTGGAATCTGGGCTCATCATCGCTTCCTCATATGTCGCAGGGTCATCGGTGTTGTCCACCAACATGACACTTATAACGGGGTCATACCAATCAGGAGTGGTACGAGTTCTCGTTGACCTGCGAGGCTCTGTAGCAACTTCAACCGAAGTTTCATGATCATCATCATTAGATTCCTCTCTTATTGGTGCAGGCACCACAGGAACTTCTTCTGGTGCTGCGCTACTCGCAAGTTCGAGAGAAGGTTCGACAACCTCGTCGAGTTCTACTTTCCTTCCAGTCACTTCTTTCGAGAGAAATTCCTTCTCTAGAAAGGATCCATTCTTGGTAACGAAGATTTTGCCTTCGGATCTATGATAGAAGCTATACCCAATAGTTTCCTTTGGGTATCCTATGAAAACGCATTTTTCCGCTTTGGGTTCAAGCTTGTCCAGCTGTAACTTCTTTACATAGGCTTCACAACCCCAAACTTTAAGGAACGACAATTTAGGTTTCTTCCCAAACCATAATTCATACGGTGTCGTTTCAACGGATTTAGATGGTGCCCTATTTAAAGTGAATGCGGCTGTTTCCAATGCATAACCCCAAAATGATAGTGGTAAATCTGTAAGTGACATCATAGAACGAACCATATCTAAGAGAGTTCGATTACGACGTTCGGACACACCATTACGCTGTGGTGTTCCCGGCGGTGTCAATTGTGAAAGTATTCCGCATTTCTTCAAATGCTTGCCAAACTCGTAACTTAGGTATTCACCTCCATGATCAGAGCGTAGAAATTTAATCTTCTTGTTATGTTGATTCTCAACCTCACTTTGAAATTCCTTAAACTTCTTGAAAGTTTCGGACTTATGTTTCATGAAATAGATATACCCATATCTACTCAAGTCATCCGTGAAGGTAAGAACATAACGATAACCACCGCGCGATGCTACACTCATTGGACCACACACATCGGTATGTATGATTTCCAATAAGTCTGTAGCTCGGTCCATCATACCAGAAAATGGAGTCTTAGTCATTTTACCCACCACACATGCTTCGCATCTTTCAAGTGATTCAAAATCAAGTGATTCAAGAAGTCCATCGGAATGGAGTTTCTTCATACGCTTCACTCGAATGTGACCAAGACGACAGTGCCACATATAGGTCGAGTTATCGCTCGATTTCAAACGTTTAGCTTCAATGTTATTAATATGTGTATTTCCACTATCGAGATTCAATAAGAATAGACCATCTATCAAAGGTGCATGTGCATAAAACATATTACTCATATAAATCGAATAACCATTATTGTCGGACTTAAACAAGTAACCGTCTCGCAATAAACAAGATCCCGATATAATGTTCATGCTTAACGCAGGCACCAAATAACAATTATTTAAGTATAAAACTAATCCCGATGGTAGATGAAGAGGTAGCGTGCCGACCGCGATCACATCAACCTTTGATCCATTTCCCACGTGCATCGTCACCTCGTTCTTCGCTAGCTTCCGTTTATTCTGCAGCACCTGTTTTGAGTTACAAATATGAGCAACCGGACCAGTATCAAATACCCAGGCACTACTACGAGTACTAGTGAGATACACATCAATAACATGTATATCGGATATACCTTTCTTCTTGATGTTGCCGTTCTTCAAATCCGCCAAGTACTTTGGACAATTCCGCTTCCAGTGACCTTCTCCCTTGCAGTAAAAGCACTCTGTATCAGGCTTAGGTCCAGCCTTGGTCTTCTTCGTCGGTGCGGTAACTTTCTTACCACCCTTCTTGAAGTGTCCCTTTTGTTTAGACTTGCCTTTCTTGAATTTGGTGGTCTTATTGACCATCAACACTTGGTGCTCTTTCTTGATCTCCACTTCTGCAGATTTTAACATGGAGAAGAGTTCTGGCAACTGCTTGTTCATGCTTTGCATATTGTAGTTCATCACAAAGTTCTTGTAACTTGGTGGTAGTGATTGGAGGACACGGTAAATCCCCAAAGCATTAGGAATCACTATACCCAAGCTTTGGAGTTTGTTTGCGTGCCCAGACATCTTAAGCACATGCTCACTGACGGAGCTGCCCTCTTCCATCTTGCAGTTAAAGAACTTTTCAGAAGCCTCATAGCTCTCAACTGCCGCGTGAGTCTCAAAGATCAATTTGAGTTCACGGACAATATCATGTGGGTCTGAATTCTCAAACCTTTTCTGAAGCTCCGATTCTAAACCATATAAGATAGCACACTGAATTGTGGAGTACTGAGTCTTCCGAGCGAGGTAAACATTCTTTACTTCATCGGTAGCAGTAGCTGCAGGCGGGTCACCCAGCGGTGCATCCAGCACATAGGTCAAATTACCAGCATTGAGGACAATCCTCAAATTACGGAACCAATCCGCGAAGTTGCTTCCATTGTTTTTCAACTTTTCTTTCTCTAGGAACGCATTAAAATTGATGGTAGGGGCCGCCATTGATCTACAACATATTTGCAATAGTTTAGACTAAGTTTATGACAAATTGAGTTCTAATTAATAGTTAAATTAATCTAGGTGAACTCCCACTCAAAACAATATCCCTCACATTGTTTTAGTGATCACACGAACCAAATCCACCACATCAAAACCGATCATCACGAGAGTTGATGTAGCTTCAATGGCGAACAATCGACATGTTCATCATATCTACTATATGATTCATGCTTTACCTTTCGGTGATTCGTGTTCCGAGACCATGTTTGTACATGCTAGGCTCGTCAAGATCAAACCTTATCTTCCGCATGAGCAAATCTGGCTTGCTCACGTTGTATACACTTGCAAAATCTAACACACCCGATTATCACGTGGTGCTTCGAAACAACAAGCTTTAGCAATGGTGCTTACTAAGGATGAACACTTTAGAACTTGAAATTTATGTGCATGAGGGATCATCTTATAATGCTACCGTCGTTAACTAAGCAATACAAGATGCATAAAGGATTAACATCACATGCAATTCATAATATGTGATACGATATGGCCTTTCTTCTTTGTGCTTCCGATCTCCATCTTCAAGCACGAACATGATCTCCATCATCACCGGCATTGCATCAAGGTCAATGATGCCACTCCATGGTTGTTGTCCACCAGCTTCAACTATTATAACTACTTCGAATAGACACGCGGGTCTTAACAGAAATTAAAGACAACCATATGGCTCCTGCCGGTTGCCAACTTACAATAAGGAACATTGCATACATCAAATATAATCACAATCATGGCCATATCACATCACAGCACACCCCTGCAAAACAAAGTTAGACGCCTCTAATTTCTTTGCATATTTTACGTGGTTTGGGGCTTTCAATAAGTGTCGATCTAACTTACGAACAAGAACCACAACGTTGATGTTTGAACTATCAAGTGCCTGTTGTAAATTGGATCTATACTATAATGGGAGAGACAGACACCCGCAAAGCCACTTATGCAATACAAGTTGCATGTTGAGCATGGAGAAAGTCTCATGAACGATGTCATGTAAGGTTAGCCTAGGCCGCTTCATCCCATCATACCGCAAGATGCAAAGTACACAAGAAGCAATTGATAATAAAAGCACCACCGCCCACAATGACCATTGTGTTCTACTCGTGCAACAGATCTACATATAGACACGACTCTGATACCACTGTAGGGGTTCGTAGCATGGAAAACAAAAAAATTCTACCGCATACAAACAAACAAGCCAAGATCTATCTACTAGATTGTAGCAACGATTCGATGGAGTAACTCACCCTCAAAGATTCCAAAGTGTTTAACAAGAGCAGATTCTTGTGGGTGATGTAGTCGTACTCTTGCCAATCTCAAGATCGTGTAGACGATCCTTCCGGCCATGCTAAGCGCTTCCATGATCATCGCTCGGTACTGATGAAGACCTTCCTCTTCCTTGTTCCAGAAAGCAATGGAGGTTGTAGCACTCTCCTCGCGATTCGGCAAGACGACGTGGTACCCAAGTAGAGGAGATCTTCTGAGCTTCGCCTTAAGCCGGAGCGAGTATGGTGGACTATGAGAGAGGCTTGGAGATCTAGGGTTTAGAGGCACAAAGTAGAGGGATCTAGGATGGCGGCTAGGGCAAGTAGAAGCCCCAACTCGGCGGCTTGGGAGAAACCCTAGGACGGCGGCTATGGTGACCGGCGGCGGCTAGGGTTAGGATTTAGAGGGGCAAGGTGTAGGTCTAGGAGGGGAGCCCTGCCCCTCCTTATATAGGTGGAGGGGGCGCGCCAGGGGAGGGGAGTACCTCCCCAACTCGGCCTCCTTGGCCGGCGGTGGAGGGAGAGGGACTTCCTCCCCAAGTAGGTTTCCTACTCTCCCTCCACCAAACAAAACAGTCGTTTGACTTTTCAAATTGGCGTTTGACTTTCCAAACTAGGATTTGATTTATCCCTTTATTTTTTTCAGCGATGACACCTAGTACATGATGCAATCATTCCAACTTGTTATGACACATTCATGTACCCTTCCCTCCAGTGCGGACATTCCGGAACCTTCTAGAACATTCCCGATGAAAACACCGGAACCATTCTCCAACCGCGAAACAGGACTTTCCTTATATGAATCTTGTTCTCCGGACCATTCCGGATCTCCTCGTGATATCCCGGATCCCATTCGAGACTCCGAACAACATTCGCTCTCTTGCACATCATTCCATAACTACTCAACAATGTCGAATCCTTAAGTGTGTCTCCCTACGGTTCGTGAATTATGCGGACATGATCGAGACACTTCTCCGAACAATAACCATTAGAGGAATCTGGAAATTCATATGGCTCCTACATATTTCTATGATTACTTTGCGATCGAATGAACTACTTACATACGATACCAATTTCCCTTTGTCTCACGATAGTTTACTTATCCGAGGTTTTGATCGTCGGTATCTCTGCATACCTAGTTCAACCTTGTTACTAATAAGTACTATTTTATCGTTCCCGTGATATGTGATCCCTTGTGAGCCAGTCACATGCTTGCAAGCCAATTGGATGACATTCCACCGAGAGGGCCCAGAGTATATCTATCCATCATATGGATGGACAAATCCCACTCTTGATCCATGTGTCTCAACCAATACTTCCCGAACACTCAATGCCACATTTATAGCCACCCAGTTATGGTGTGGTGTTTGATGTCATCAAAGCATCCTTCCGGTGATGGTGATATGCATGATCTCATGGTCGAAGGAATTAGGTTACTATGTATCAGAAAGCATATAGCAATTGAACTATTAAAATGACTTGATCTTTATGCTACGCTTGTCTATAGGAGTATGTCCATCATATCATTCTCCTATCGATATGATCTTGTTGTTAATAACGTCTCAATGTTCATGATAGGGAAACCTCAATCATTTATTAACCAACAAGCTAGTATTATGAAGAGGCTTTACTAGGGACTTCAATTTAAGTTTACAAATCACACAAGTATTAATGTTTCCTTGTTAATACTATTATAGCATGAATGTAAACATTTATCATAAACACAAAGATATTATAATAACTACATTTATTATTGCCTCTAGGGCATATCTCCAACATCTGGAACACCAATCGCCTTAAGGTCAGGAATAAAATCAACACAGAACTCAATGACCTCCTCTGTTACATAGCCCTTGGAGATGCTTCCTTCTGGCCTAGCACGGTTATGAACATATTTTTTTAAGACTCCCATGTACCTATCAAAGGAGAACATATTGTGTAGAAATACAGGACCGAGAATGGCAATCTCCTCTACTAGGTGAACCAGGAGATGCGTCATAATATTGAAAAAGGATGGTGGGAACACCAACTCAAAGCTGACAAGACATTGGGCCACATTTGTCTGTAACCTGGTAGGCTTTGTGGATCGATTACCTTCTGAGATATTGCATTGAGGAATGCACATAGCTTCACAATGGGTACTCAAACATTTTCAGGTAGAAGCCCCCTCAATGCAATCGAAAGCAATTGCGTCATAATCACGTGGCAGTCACGAGACTTCAGGTTTTGGAATTTTTTCTCTGCCATATTTATTATTCCCTTTATATTCCACGAGAAGCCAGACGGGACATTGATACTGCTCAGGCATTCAAAAAAGATTTCCTTCTCTGCTTTGGTAAGAGCATAGCTGGCAGGAGTTAAGTGGCATCGTTTATCCTTCTCGTTCTCAGAATGCATAGGCTCTTCAGGGTCTTTCATATGTTGTTGGTCATGCCGTGCTTTCGGTGTATCTTTTGTCTTCTCATACACTCCTAGGAAGCCTAGCAGGTTCATGCAAACATTCTTCGCCACATGCATCACGTCGATTGAAGAGCGGACCTCTAGGACTTTCCAATAGGGTAGGTCCCAAAATATAGATTGCTTCTTCCACATTGGCGCGTGTCTAGCATCGTCATTCGGAACAGATAGACTGCCAGGACCTTTTTAAAAGATTACTTCTAGGTCCTTGACCATACCAAATACCTCCTCACCGGTACGGAGGACAGGCTTCCTCCGGGGTTCTGCCAGACGTTTGAAATGCTTGCCTTTCTTTCTTACGGGATGCAGGTTCGGAAGAAATCGACGACACCCTAGGTACACAACCTTCTTACATTTATCCAAATATACACTTTCAGTCTTATCTAAATAGTGTGTACATGCATTGTATCCCTTGTTTGTCTGCCCTAAAATGTTACTAAGAGCAGGCCAATCATTGATGGTTACGAAAAGCAACGCTCGTAGGTCAAATGGATCCCCTTTGTGCTCATCCCACATACGTACACCTGGTTTGGCCCACAGCTGTAAAAGTTCTTCAACTAATGGCCTTAGGTACACATCAATGTAGTTGCCGGGTTGCCTCAGGCCTTGGATGAGCACTGGCATCATAATGAACTTCCTCTTCATGCACAACCAAGGAGGAAGGTTATAGATACATAGAGTCACAGGCCAGGTGCTGTTACTGCAGCTCTGCTCACCAAAAGGATTCATGCCATCTGTATTTAAACCAAACCTTAAGTTCCTTGCGTCACGAGCGAAGTCCGGGTACTCTCGCTCGACTTTTCTCCACTGTAACCCATCAGCGGGGTGTATCAACATCACGTCTTTCTTACGGTCTTCCATGTGCCATCGCAACAATTTGACATGCTCTTTATTTCTGAAGAGACGTTTTAACCGTGGTATTATAGGAGCATACCACATAACCTTGGCAGGAACCTTCTTCCTAGGGGCCTCGCCCTGAACATCGCCAGGATCGTCTTGTCTGATCTTATACCGCAGTGCAGTGCATACCGGGCATGCATACAAATTCTCGTACTTCTCACCGCGGTAGAGGATGCAGTCATTAATGCAAGCATGTATCTTCCGCACGTCTAATCCTAGAGGGCAGACAATCTTCTTTGCTTGGTATGTACTGTCGGGCAACTCATTATTTCTTGGAAGCAGATTTTTCATTTTTACCAACAACTTTGAAAATGCGCTGTCAGTCACACCGTTCTCTGCCTTTCATTGCAGCAAATCCAGTATGGTACCTAGATTTTTATGGCCATCTTCGCAAGTTGGGTAGAATAATGTTTTGTGATCCTTTAACATCTGCTCCAGCTTCTCCTTCTCCTTTTCAGTTTCACATTCTTCCTTTGCATCAGTAATGGCCCGACCAAGATCGTCATCAACGGGCCCATCTGCTGCCTCTTGATCTTCATTATCTACCCCCGTTGCAGTATCATCGTATTCAAGATACATATTATGATAGTTGTCATCATCCTTTTCTTCTTTGTTGTCTTCCATCACAACCCCTTTTTCTTCGTGCTTGGTCCAACAATTATAGCTGGGCATGAAATCGGATCGAAGCAGGTGGGCGTGAATGGTTCTGGTATTTGAGTAGTCTTTCTTGTTCTGACAGTGAACACACGGACAACACATAAAACCATTGTGACCACGGTTTGCATTAGCCACAATGATGAAATTTTGGAGGCCCGTAATATACTCGAAAGTGCGTCGGTCACCGTACATCCATTGCCGGTTCATCTGCATTAATATATAGTATATCAAAAATTAATAGGGAGATGACCATTTATATAGTACATCAATGACACATGAAAGGATAAAGTTGCCGACCTCGACCGAGAAAGAAAGAGCAACGAGAAAACTTATTTCGAGCTTTCGGACATTTCACCGAACACCTCTTGTGCATAGGAAAAAAACTAGCACACCTCTCACCCTCTTGCTATGCTCCAAAATGAGAGAGTGAAAA
The DNA here is from genome assembly GCA_023614405.1 of Avena insularis. Taxonomy (NCBI): domain Eukaryota; kingdom Viridiplantae; phylum Streptophyta; class Magnoliopsida; order Poales; family Poaceae; genus Avena; species Avena insularis. Next base: position 19,818,137 of record CM042684.1, read on the forward strand.
AAATAAAAGATAGGGGTGTGGGCTGCGGTGTGTTATATAGACGCACCCCCTTTAACACCGATTCAAGCCACGAACCGGTGTTAATGGGGGGGGGGGGGGCTGCGCGGGCCACTGGTGCAGGGCCTTTAACACCGGTTCGTGGCACGAACCGGTGTTAAAGGGTGTGCTCCTTTTTGCTTTCTGGACCACGCTGGTACGGGCGCTCTCTTTAACACCGGTTACGAACCGGTGTTAAATCCCATTTCCGACCTCAACCAAAGGCCTCGTTTCCACTAGTGATTAGATCCGTTTTGATGTATAGTTTCGTATCGATTTGATGTCATAAATGTTACTAATTTTTTTCTGTAAAGTTGGGTCAAAATTTAAAATATTTAACTCAGAACAACAAGCATACAAGTACACTTATTTGTCTCACTAGCCTGCCGATGGCGAGTTAGGGATCGTGGTGGAGAAAGCTAGCACGGCAGCACGAACACCCCCGCGTCGTGTTGCTCCGCGCCCCTTCTTCCGCAGACTGCTTCTTGTTCTCGATCGGATCGGTTCTGGCATCCGCATGCATGGCTGAATGTGCATCCGTCCAGTCAGCGCTCCACAATGGGAGGACGCATGCACGGAGCTCGCCGCGTATGCAAGAAAGAAAGAAAGAAAGAACCAGTCCCTCGGTGCGCCGCCGTTTGTGCTGCCAGAGAACAGCGGCGCTGCCCGCATGCTGCTCCTCGATCCTTCTCTTCGCCATCTATATATAGATAGATAGCCGCCGTCCCAGATGGAACACCACTGACCTACAGTTCAGCAGCACACCTCGGCTCTGATCTCCATCGATCATGGAGCTCCTCCTCCGCGCTCTGGTCTTCCTGTTAATGGCGGCGCTGGTGGCCCACGGCCGGGACACCGACCTCAGCCGGGACAGCTTCCCCAAGGGCATGGTCTTCGGCACCGCGTCGTCGGCGTACCAGGTGGAGGGCAACTCCCTCAAGTACGGCCGAGGGCCCTGCATCTGGGACACCTTCCTCAAATTCCCAGGTCAGTCACAACTCAGAACTAATGATCTCCACCTCTCCCATCGCTCGATCGGATGCTGAAATGGAAGTACATCCTACATGTGAACTGAGATGTTCTGAATGTGTTCTAGGTGCTACTCCTGACAACTCGACCGCCAACGTGACCGTGGACGAGTACCATCGCTACATGGACGACGTGGACGCCATGGTGAGGGTGGGCTTCGACGCATACCGCTTCTCCATCTCCTGGTCGCGCATCTTCCCCAGTACGTCCGCCTCTCCAAACACAATGCCCGATCGAGTCGAGACTGTGTATTTCACTATTTCTTCAGAATCTGAATCTCTGCAAACGAAACTTTTTTTGCAGATGGCATTGGGAGGGTGAACAAAGACGGCGTGGATTACTACCACAGGCTCCTCGACTACATGCTCGCCAACAGTACGATCGCTGAAATTCCTCTGAACTATCATCTATCTCTGCTGGACAGAATATGACATTTTTTCTCTCTATATATATATAATAACATCAGAGATCATTCCATACGTGGTGCTCTACCACTACGACCTGCCCGAGGTCCTCAACAACCAGTACAACGGCTGGCTAAGCCCCAGGGTCGTGTAAGTTCTCCCCCTGCTTGTTTCCAAAATGGAAAATATATATGTGTGATGATCGACGTACGTCTGCTGACATCGTCTATCGAACTCGTTTAATTAATTAATCTCCAGGCCGGACTTCGCGGCCTTCGCCGACTTCTGCTTCAAGACGTACGGCGACAAAGTGAAGAACTGGTTCACCATCAACGAGCCCCGGATGATGGCCTGGCACGGCTACGGCGACGGCTTCTTCGCCCCCGGCCGGTGCACGGGGTGCCGCTTCGGGGGCAACTCCGCCACGGAGCCCTACATCGCCGCCCACCACCTCCTCCTCGCCCACGCCGCCGCCGTCAAGGTGTACCGCGACAGGTACCAGCCCGCCCAGAAAGGGACGATCGGCATCCTGCTGGACTTCGTGTGGTACGAGCCGCTGACCTACACGACCGAGGACGAGTTCGCGGCGCACAGGGCCAGGGAGTTCACCCTGGGATGGTTCATGCACCCCATCACCTTCGGCCACTACCCGGAGACGATGATGAAGTTCGTCGGGGAGAGGCTGCCCAGGTTCACCGAGGAGCAGACCAGGCTAGTGCAGGGCTCCGCGGACGTCATCGGGGTCAACCACTACACCACATACTACGTCAGGAACTACGACAACCTCACACAAATGAGCTATGCCAACGACTGGCATGCCCAGCTCGTATGTACGTACGCTTATAACTCTAAAAACTGCATACACAATCGATCAGTCAAAAACATATCATATACTTGATCGTTTATTTATGCATCGGCCCTGTACGTCGTCTAACACATTTGATCATCATTTCTGTTACAGATGAACGCAATGGCGTGCCGATCGGAAAGCAGGTACTCATCATTTTCGACGATTATCAAATGAAATTTTATAATGATTCAACATGTGATTTATCAACATATGTGTATATACTCAGGCGTACTCAAAGTGGCTCTACGTCGTTCCATGGGGGTTCTACAAGGCCGTGATGCACGTCAAGGAAAAGTACAGAAACCCTGTCATAATCATCGGCGAAAACGGTACGTGTCTCGCCCTAGCAACCACCACTGTCAGAGATGCAAACGGCAGCACCACCACACCAATAATCTTGTTGCACAAATCTGACAACTAGTGGGACTCCTTCTGTGCACAGGCATCGACCAGGCCGGCGGCGACCAGCTCCCTCACGCGCTCTACGACACTTTCAGGATCGACTACTTCGACCAGTACCTCCACGAGCTGAAGCGCGCCACCGACGACGGCGCGAGGGTCACGGGCTACTTCGCGTGGTCACTGCTCGACAACTTCGAGTGGCGGATGGGGTTCACCTCCAAGTTTGGGCTTGTCTATGTCGACAGGAAGACCTTCACCCGTTACCCCAAGGACTCCACGCGGTGGTTCCGGAAGGTGATTAAGAACGAAGAATGAGCCAAGCGAGTCATTCATCCTAGGTAGCGGATGGTTTTGCTCGAGTGCCGTTTCTTACATTTAGTTTTGGTTGGAGGAATAACTTGTCTAGTAGTTGAGGATCTTCAGATAAAAGAGAGTTTGTTTTGTTTTATATTATATATATAGGTTGTTGCAACTTTCAGATGGGGTTGAATTTTGGATGTATTTTAACCGCTTTAACTAGTGCTATGCATTCAGTTTTCTGAGATGTTGCTGATAACACAGGAAGTTCTAGAGACGACTCCCAGATACAATTCAAATAATTATTTTTCTTAAACTTTTTAGAACAAACTACTTTTAGAATTATATTATTGAAGTAATATACTACCCAGTAAAACGTATGCCATATCATCAAAATACATTGGCTATGAGAGGTAGTCACCTGGCCTCTCTAGCGTCTTCGGTGACAACATGATGTTTTCAAAACAATGACCAAAGTGCGCTTAGAGATGCTCTTGCAACACATGTTGGAGTACCGTAGATGCATTGTACTCCACTCAGGGCTAATTACCTGGATTTGTTGTCAAATTCCAAAATAAATCAAATATTTACAAGACAACCGAGAAAATATTTGTATTAAACTGTACCATAAAGAATGCTAATTTTAATCCTGGTCAACATTCTAATATCTTATATTCACTAATTGGATACTCCTTTTGACTCTCCACATTAATCATAGAAAAAACACCTACTTGTTCTTCTCATGTCCCAGTTTAAGGTGCCGATTGCTGTTTTTCATAATACACCTAAACTTTCTGCGGACTGATAAAAAAAACCTTTAAAATAGTATACACATTACTTTGTCTAATAAATTATTCCCTGCAGCCTTGCTTGGATTCACTAACTGGATAATCCTTGTGAGTTGTGACTCTCCCCACTAATCATAGAAACCACACCTAACTATTTGTCCGACATCTCAAATTATGTTATCATTACCCGTTTTCCATATCACACCTCCAAAACTCTCCTGCATACTGATGCCAAACAAATAAAAGCTTTTAATTCACAATTGTATGCACCATTATTTTCCTAATACTACATTATTCCGTAAAGCATTATTTGGTAGTACCAACAGTTTATACACTTGTAAACAAATTATAAGGTGATTTTACTGACCACCAAAAATTCTGAAATCGAAGGTTTGGAATACCATTTGGATGAAAGGTATTGCACCAATGGATTAAAATTAATGGATAATCAAGCGTGTGCAACCCAAAAAAAATATTGGAACTTGCACCAATAGAGGGGGTGATGGTGCTTATCTCCTTTTCCATATATCTTCTTATTACAAGAGATTGATATGTAATAGCGGTATAAAGCTCGATAGATATAAGTTAAGGTGAGAGTTAGCGGTCAGGGATGTGTACCTTCTTGGTTCTGATGTTGAAGAGTCAATGTTGGAGAAGTAAGTTGGCATAGGGACTCGAATGAGAGGTGAAGGAGTAAAGCTTCGGCAAAGAGAACTTGGGGTTGGACGAGGCTGAGGACACACGGCGACCAGTCGCATCAAGGAAGACTAGAGTGATGAGGGTCAGAATCTCCCTCATCGCGACATGCTTCATGACGCGTCTCTCTTGCCAAACCTAGAGATACCTCACTTCACCTCCGCCTCGTAGAGTTGGAGAGGTCGTATCTAAAAACATATCTTTGGACATGTTTCTATATTTCTTGTTGTAATGGGAGAAGCCACCGGGCCTTAGTAGATGAAAGTAGGCTTTGAAGCGCAATTTTTTTGATACTAACTTATGGGCTTGAAAGTTAATTCAGTATCGCATCTGGTATCGGGCTTACAAACACACCCCAATATGATTATTTTCCAATAAAGTACAATATAATATTTTGAATTTATGCATTCTTCTAATATTGTTTGAAACAAATCATACGCTTCAACCAAATGCAAAATATTATTTGCCTATAATTCCTGATATTTTCGGTATTATGATATATATTTTAACCCATTGACTATATGATCTTATTTGTAATGTGGTATCATATATTCGAAAAATAGAAATAAATAAATAATTGTTACAACATATTACACTGGGTTAGTACTCAATATTGAACTCTGATAATTTCTCAAAGTTTAGTAGACCGTCATATAAATTTGTTATCCTCTTTAGGTTTGCATTTTCCCTTTTAACCTGAAGGGAACCTTCTAGTAACGCAATGTTGCAAAATATGGTGCATCACAACACTAATCCAATGGCGAGTGGAACTTAGATCTGCGGCCTCTCCACCATTACATGTAACAAAGTGAATGGGAAATATTTTAATTTATTTTACATTATTTAGTACTGTAGTGTGTATGTATGATTGCATGTTAAACCAATCTATGGATTGTGTAATTTTTTTTGTTTGATAAGGTTATAGAGTAAAAGTCTAAAAACATATTTAATACATTAATGTCCAAATGAAATAGAAACATGTACATATTGATAATAAGACTATTTTAATGTATATCACTAAAATTCCAAATTGACTTATTTTTTTAAAAGAGATAACAATTTTGTATTGTATATTTACTAATTAGAGAGTCGTTGTGAGGCTCCACATTTATCTTACAAACGTTACCTAAATATCTATCCAATTTGCTAATTTACGGTGTTGTCTCTAGTTTTCAATCATCGACCTTGTTAATTCTAAAACAGGATAATGCCAAAGAGTGCAATTTTATAACTAAAAATAGTGCACAATTTAATTCTCTTATACTAAAATAATCGATAAGATGATTATTTCAAAACAAAATACAAGAATAACTTTTAGATCTTTTACATTATTTGATTTTTTTAATATAATTCAAAACTTTGTAGCTCTAGCAAAATATTATTTGCATCTCGTCGTGATTATTTTATAAAATAGGAACGGATGAATAAATGTTATGGTACACTATATCAATTTGCTACTCCATTTACATCTCGAAGTTAAGTAGACTATAGATTTGTTGTCCTCTTGGAGTGGCATTTTACTTTGTAACGTGAAGTGAACCCTCTAGAAACAGAACGTTGTAGAATAAAGTGCACCGCGACAGAGATCGAAATGCGAGCAAAACTCGGATTTGCCACCTCCCTACCATAAGATGTAACAAGTTAATCATGACATGTTTGAGGTTATTCATATACTATATAGTTGTTGAAACATCCCAAATGAGATATAATGTTGAAGCTGATAATTGGTTATGAATAATCTAGCTACTCACCTATACCTTTTAACCAAGAAAAAGTTGTTAGAGCATATCCATATGAATTGTGAAAATGTATACTTAATTTAATTAATGATATTGATTTTGTGCCGTAGGTATTATATTGGTTTCCTTAATATTTCTAGAAACCTGGTTAAACTTTACATTGTGTTTTGAGAAACAGAGATGTAGCACTAAGGAATCAATATATTGAGCGGCAGATTCAGCAAAATAATTCAGTCTTGCGGAAATGAATTCTAAGACTCAAGATAGCTCTCCGACCGCTGAAATGAATCACCGATTTGAGGTCCTTGGCCACACCCTAACACCATGGCCGTCGATGTTAACATCGGCGAGATCAATGTGCCAAGTGCGAGCAAGGCAACAATTCTTTCATTCAGTTATCTTGAGAAATGGACGTTGCAACAACCACTGTGTATCCCTCGACCCCGCGCACATGCCACGCGAGACTGAGAGACGTTGGTGTGATCGCTGGTGATCCCCTTCCTGGATAGGTATGAAAGAACAGGATTCTCTTCCCGTAACAACCGGCTCCACCTACGTGCATGTAAGGTCCGTGTCAGATTCCAAAAATGGCAAGGCAAATGTAGCATAGTCATCCAGGAGTGCACGGGGTGGTGTGGCTTCAGCCTAGCTTGAACTGTTCATTGCCCTGCCCGGCCGGTTCTTGCTTCAGCTATAGCTTGCCACACATACAACGCAGAAGAAATTTCTGGCAAGTTTCCGGATGGACCAGCAAAAGGATTTCTGTTGGAGCGCCTGATTTCTCCATGGCCTACTGCTGAATCTGCTCTCACAATTGTAGAATGAATGAGACGACACTGCCACGGTTGGCCAGGTTTCTGTTTCGGACCTGCTAATTAATCGTTCTAGCCAGGCCAGGACTTCGTTAATTCCGGGAATAAAACGAACTAACTAACTAACAGCTAGAGCAGAATGGATGACGGCAATTAAGCAACAGGATTAGCAAGCAAAGCAGCTGGCCTCCTTTCCCTGGAACTGACAGCTAGCTCTGGCATGGAATGAATGAACGAAAGGATGAAGCGAACGATGGCAACTTCCAACTGCCACGGCTAACGCCAGTTATTGTGGAAACATTCGACAACCAATTTCAGTACTCCTCCTATATTAGTTGACTTGTATTTATCTATATTCGGATATATCTAGCATTACAACTTGGTTAGATACACCGTATTTAGATAAATCTAAGTAAATTAATATGGATTGGAGAGAGCACGTATGTTGGTACATCACGGGTATTTGTGGTGGCTGCAAGAATTTAATCACTGTTAATTATTCAGTGAGTGTTGCGTAAGCTGCAACCCAGGTGAAGATGACAAAAAGTTGGCCCCGTTGCCTGTGCCGTGCGGTGTACGGGGACGGGCCCATGTCGGATACGGCCCAACGGACGACGCCGAGCACGAACAGAGAGTATGCAACGGCCGTCTTTCGAACGTCACCATCCAGCTCCAATATAGTACTTTGACTAAAAAAAAGCTCCAATATAGTCCCTGTATCGACCAAGGATTCGTGCGAAATAAGCTGTACGCACCTTACGGGCTTGTTCGATTAATCCCCTTCCCAAGTGGATTGGGGTGGATCAGAGTGGAATTAAAGGGATTTTGATCTTGAAGGGAACTAATACACGTCGATCTCCGTCAATCCCATTCAATTCCCGTGAAACCGAACAAGGCCTATAGGAATCCGCGAATAATATACCAACGGCCATTTATCGGAGCCGTCCATATGGGCCCTAGATGGCTACGGGGTGGAAAACCGTAAGCATACCTCGGTCGTCAGCATATCTAGAGCTCACTGGAGCTATGCTGAGCTCGGCCATCAGCTAAGATTGTAGACACGTGGCGCTGACGGTCCACCGGTTGACGCACGCATGGCCATGCCACCCAGATAGTTATTTTTTCTTTTTTTCATATAATATTTTTATTTTCTATGATTTAGTTATGATTGCATTTATTTTTTTGGCATGATTCATTTACTTTCTAGTAATATATCACATAAATTGAAACAATATATAGGTATTGATCTTTTAAAAAAATAGCAATCATGCCCGTGCATTGCAACGGGAAAGAAAAAACCCTCCTTTTAAACAAAAAACGTTGAAGTCATATAAATTGTGTCCAAAGACGAACGACCATCTTTTGTAGCCTTAGTTTCCCCTTTCGTCTTAACCTTTAATTGTGCCCAAAGTACTAGATCTATTTCGTAATATAGGCTAAAGTAGCCGACCAAAGCATCTTATTTTGTGAAACAAAGTTAGTGATGCATGAGCGAAAATTCTAGTATAAAATATTTAGTAATCGTCTTTTCAACAATTCTATTTCTTCACTTGTATGCAAAAGTTGACAAAAATATACATATACATGACTCCTTTACTTTCAAGAAATATATCACATAAAATAAAATGGAACAATATAACGGTTTTGATTCTTTTTAAATTTCTTATGATCACATATGACCTCACATAAAATGATATACCGAGAGACTCCCACGTCGGGTCAACTAGCGGGAATACTTTAAAATGTTGGGTTGAAACTTGTTTTCCATTTTTATATGTTTTAACATATCCAAAATAAAAATAAAAATCCATTGAGAAAACGTTATTTGAAGTCGGTCAAAGAGGAGATCAGTTGGGCCCTCTAGCTAGGGTTTCATTGGATACCAAGCACCATAAGGCTGGAATTTCTTAAAACTTGCATGTGACCCTAGCATATGCATACAAGTGACGTGAGATGTTAAAATACGCGAAATCTATACCCCGGGAAGAGTTTCGAGTCCAGAGTAATGTTTTGCATACCATGAAAACAAATTAATACAAGGTTTATTCCTAATGCTAAGTTCAGCAAGTGAGCTTTATAGTAGACTTATTGAAGAGATTATTTAGTTGTTAGCTTCTATAGTTAGGTGTAATTCTATTCATTCTCATATTTTATGAAAATACTCGATAAGATGTTTATTTCAAAACAAAATAGAAGACAAACTTTTAATTTTTGTGCATTATTTGTATTTTTCTTGATATAAATCATATAATTGTATCTCATTCAAATTAAGGATTATGTGTCTATCATTATAATTTTGTACGCATGAGGATATGTTTTAAATCATTGACCATATCATATTTTATTTTTAAATGGGGAATCACATTAGGTACTCTATATTGTTATAGTACCTAATGAACAATTGTTATAGTATTTTTAAATGATTTTTAAATCATCGACCATATTTTATTTTTAAAAAAGGAAATAAATGAACAATTGTTATAGTACACTATATTAGTTTAGTACTCAATATTGAACTCTGATTGCATCTCCAAGTTAGGTAGACCATCATATAAATATGTTATTCTCTTTGGAGTGTGGTTTTACTTTTTTGTAACATGAAGGAATTATCTAGAAATGGTATGTTGCAAATAAAGTGTGCCGTAACATTGATCCAAAGGTGAGCACAACTCAGATCTGCCACTTCGCTTACCATTAGATGTAACAATTGTGAAAGCACTTGTTGCAATGAACTCAATTGTGAAAGTGGATTAGAAGTCAAGCCATTAGAAACTAAAACATTTGAATGTCAAGTATAGGAGAAAATATTTGCCCACTGTACGCACGCATACAATGAAGTGGGACATAGGAAAAGGTCAGGCGATTGGAGAAAAGCGTCGACATTCAGCGTACAGGCTCTTGATTAATTTCCTAGACGGCCGGCCGAGAGCAATGTGCCATGCAAGTCTGGCATTGTTAGGCAGCTTTAATGGCAATTTCTTAGCTTGTTTGATTTTTCCCCCTCAAGATACCTCGCTAGCCAGTAGCTTACTCCGGTTAGGCAGTGGAGTCAAAGCATCTCGATGCCAATCATGGCCTCTCTGACCGCCAAGTGGGGCAACAGTCTGCCATTGCGGTTTCACTGACCACCGCCAACAGTCTAGCTGGCCGCGGGCGACCATAGTAGCATCTATGTCAAGTGGGATCCTACCTAAATTTTATCGTAGCAAGTTCCACATGGCCGATCCTACCGTCCAACACACCATGGCCATTGTCATTAACATCGGCGAGATTGAGATGTAGATACATTCATTTTACAAATTTATATGTGTAGATACATTCATTTCACAAATCTAAAATGTGTTGTATTTCTAAGAGGAGGGAGTACGTGACCCCGTGCCAGAATAGTCTAACGTCCCCGTGGCCATTAACATCGGCGAGATCGACTGATCGATGCGCAAGTGCGGCCAACAGAAATTCGTTCATTTTCGTTCTCTTTGGAAATAGATGTTGCAACAACCCCTGTATCCATCAATCCGCACGCATAGGAGATATATTGGTGTGATGGCCGATGATCTTCTCCTGGCTACGGAGCTACCAGCACCGTCCTATCGGATTCCCTTGATTCCGTCCAGCAACAACCAGCTCCACCTACGTGTACTAGATCACAAAATTTCTATGGCAAATGTAGCTGCCAGCAAGAAATTCCGGGCAAGTTCCCGAACGGACCAGTGAAAGGTTTTTGTCAGAACACCTATTGTCTCCACTGCCGGATTAGTCATTTTTTCCTTCAAGAATGAAACTACCCGGGTCGGCCAGGTTTCTGTTTCCAAGCTGCCAAATTAGTCATCGTTAATTCGGGAAAGAAAACAAACCACTATGGAAAGAAACAAGACGCCGACGGCCAGCTTCTACGCCAACGGCTATTTGTCGGAGCCGTCGGCATAGGCCCTGAGACACGCAACCGAGCAAACCGGCTGTTGGCCTAGGTTGGCCGTCGGCGTAGGATGGAACTGACAGCGGCAGCCGTCGCCGTAGACAAATATTACATATTTTTGTTGAATAAAATATAAAAATATTACATATATTTCCGTATAACATATTTTCTATTTTTCTAGTGCCACAAACGGATCGTTTTGTGAAGCAACCATCAAAGACATACTTCAAAATGCTACATTTTAAAAATACTAGACCACCTTACATGGATAATAAACCAACCGAGGTATCTCAAATCTTTCCATCCACCCTTGTTAAAAAACGATAAATATCTGCTGAATCGGTAGAAAGTGTGTGTGGTTTGAATTATAGGAACATGATCTAATGATCATGATTTTTTGCAAAAAAAAATTAGACTCGCAATATGATGTTTATTTAGAGATCCAATGCAAGTTTAGCGAGGCTTATCCCCTACGTAAGAATCTTCATGCTTGCCGTTTAAACCATAGTTTGAAATGGGCATAATAAATTCAAAAAGGTCCGAACAATATAAAAGATTCGCGTGATGTCATATTATGTGACATAGTTTCAAGGAAAACTACCAAACTTGGTATATTTGTTGCATCTTAAAAAAACCTTTTCAAAATGAGCTATCATATTTGAGGTTTCATAGCTTCTGGGCCAAATAACCAATATTATGGCCAGAATTGCTGCAAAGTTTGTGATAGTGTGTCCATATTGTGCATGCATGTGTATCTTAGGATGACGAACAATATTGCAGGAGGAAGGTTTCCTTTTCATCGCACGAAAAAGGCATTTTCCATTTTCCAAGTGCCAAAAAACGGGGCGTTTTGTGAAACAACCACCAAAGGAATAATTTAAAATGCCACCACCCCATTTTTCAAAAAAATCATTTTTAGACTCACAATATGATGTTTTTCAGAGATCCAATGCAATTTTAGCGAGGCTCGGCCCCAAGCTAAGGATTTTTTTAGAATCCTCAAATTTAAAAGAGAAATTTTGATATGATTTTTTGAAGATTTGAACATTATTAAATAAATTTTATTTAAAAAGACATGATACATGATTAAAAAGATGATAGGGATGTCATGTTTTGGATTCTTCTCATTTTTCTAATTGATTTATACATTTTATTTTTCAAATTTTGATTTACGGATTTAAAGATATGAATTATTCTATATTAAATAGAAAAGTCAAAAAAATATTTATTTTATTGTTATTTGAATTCAAGATTATTATTAGTTATTCATTTTTGTATACTTAAATAATTGTTTGATTTAAAAAACAAAGGCATGTGACACTATGGTCCAAGGGTTAATATGATTGATATGATTGTATTATCAACAAGGTCTAATTTTTTTATCGGGAGTTCTTTTAAAAGGAACACAGAACTTAAGCGTCCTGGGGGCTGAAGTAGTGTAAGAATGGGTGACCCATTGAGAAGTTTAACCATAAGTGCAATTTAATCAAGGATTAAGCGTACTTAGATTGAAAAAATGTTTGTGAGATTAACGAGTCAAATAATTCAAAAAAACAATTTTTTTAAAAAAAATTGAAACAAAAACCAAAAAAAACTAGGCCGACAGCTAAGCCATCTAGGTAGGATCCATCTGGACTATGCCTAGATAAATTAATCTAGGCCGACGTTGTACTACGCCGATGAGAATTTGGCCTATGCCGACGGCCCGTCGTTGTAGTGATGCCTTCCTGTAGTGAACGCCCAACTGAACAGGAATGAATGATGGCGACAACAGGAAGGAAGGAAGGAATAGAAGGAAGGAATGTCGATTTTTTGGATCCCGGTGCTTCACCGAATCCAAACTTGGATAATTCCACCCATGCATTGGATCTCTAGCACCTCAAAGACATGTTCAGTTATGCCTGATGGGTGTAAGGATTAAATGAAACTGACAACCGATCGCTCTTTCTTGCGTCCTAAAAATTGTTCCATGGATAGAGTGGAGATAATTTTTTTCCAGACCAACTCAGTTGAAGACGATGGGATAGGCTATGCTAATAATCCAGTCTGGGTGTAAACAAAGACAACAAAAGTGGAAAAAAATCTCGCCAGGCTGGATAACCTTGGATCAAGCCTTAATCCAGTCCAATCCAAGCCTATAAGGGATTAAACGAACGAGCCCTAAGGCGGAAACGTACGACAAACTATGAATAGTTGTACTAATAGTTCACTAGCGTCTAGCGCAAGCAATTACACGGTTTGCTCGGTTTTGAGTGATTTCCTTAATGGTTTTTGCGAGTATAAAATTGCCTAGTTCTTACTCTCGATCAACATCATCGACAGCCTAAAGCACGCGGCGTAACGGTTCTCGCTGAATTTTTGTGAACAAAAGACACAATCGACGGGCGGCGGCTAAGGTGGTCAACTGAGAATCAAGAAAACAAAACCAACAATTGACTTTAAACAAAACCAATGTGTGAAACTTTGGGCTGCAATTGTATGTCCGGATCACAATCTGTTACTGCCGCAACAATTCACTTGGCCATGTGACTCCTATAGAAATTTTTCGACAAAATAAATATACAAAACGCTTTGCCAAGGTGGTGTACGATGTGCTGTATTTGACTGTACTTTGAAGGCTTGCGCACCCCTCAACTATAAGATATACATATGAAATGATTTAGTATGGCATATTGACTTTATATCGGAGAGCCATACATGAGTTGAAGGACGAACTGAGCACCTGTTATACATGACTTTAAGAGGAGGATACTCAAGATTTCATTCTCTTTTTTAAATTTGTGTTTATAAAGTTTTGTACATTGATTTTCAATATTTTTATCTCACGTATAGCATCCTTAAAATAAGCTTGCTATTAGAAATACGGAGACCAAATTAATTAGTGGATGTTAGTGATACAGTTGAGGTTAACTATGTAGTAAGAGAGTACACAACGTTTTAGTAGGAGTTAAGCTGGTATAAATTTTCACAGTTTTTTACAATTCATTATATTTTTATCGAATTATATAAAAATATGATATGTCTTCGTGTACACTAAACAAAATATTCGTTAAGATGTTTATTTCAAAACAAAATACAAAACAAACTTCTGTTTTTATACATTATTTGAATATTTTATATAATCATAGAATTGCATCTCTTTGAGTTACATTATGATATATGTTTTTAATCATAGATTATATAATCTTTTGTTTTTAAATGTGGCACCATATATTGAAAAATGAAAAAAATGCCTAATTACTATAGCATACTTCATCAATTTAGTACTCAATATTGAACTCTGATACATCTCAAAGTTAAGTAGACCATCATATAAATGTGTTATCCTTTTTGGAGTTGCATTTCTTTTACATAAAGGGAATCATGTAGAAATGCAATGTTGTGGAACCGCAACGATGATCCAAAGGTGAGTATTACTCATATCTGCCACCTCCCTACCATTAGATGTAATAAATTGAATGGGTCGTATTTAAAGTTATTTGTGCACTCTATAGTAGTAATATTTATGATAACTGATTATGAATTGTATGGTAGCATATCAATGAAGACTCTAGATGTGAAGCACTTGTTGTGGTGGACTAAGTTCTGAAAACGCACCGGCTGTGCCATTAGAACGTTAAATCTTTTGAACTTTCGGTATAGGAGAAATCCTTTGCCGACAACACTCATTTCGTCATGTACGAACGTATACGATGAAATGGAGGTGGGCAAAAGTCAAGCCTTTGGAGAAAAAGAGTTGACATTCTACAAATACAGGTCGTGACTAATTTCCCAGACGACCGACCGGCCAAAGATGTGAATAATGTGGCATGCAAGTCTGGTATTGTTAGGCTCCTTAATGGCAATTTCTTAGCTGGTTTGATTTTTCTTCCCTCAAGATTAAGATGCCTCTCTACTCGGTAGCTTCCTCCGGTTAGATAGTCGTGTCAAAGCCTCTCGATGTGAATCTTGGCCTCTCTAACCGACAGGTGCAGACACACTGACCATGAACACTTCACCGGAACTCTCTGCGTAGCTGTTAGCATATACTCCAAGCCATGCACAACATCATTCTCAGTGCCACCATCTCCGACGCCAGCTCTCCTCTCCCTTCCCCATTTGAGAGTCGCAGAAGAGCGGTGAGCTCTCATCCAACCCAAATCCAGCAGTGCCGCCATCTGGAGAAGGATAGGAGGAGATGCTCGCCATGTCCCTTGTAGTGGTAGGTTCGGCATTAGGCCGGTGTTGGGCAGTTTGCCCGTGTTGTGGAGTTGTGCCCCAGTTCTGTGCAGCCATATCTCAAGGCTCCTAGGGTTCCTCCCTCTCCTGCTTCTCTTCGTGAGGTGCGAGTGGAATACGACGGGGAGAGCCGCTGTCTCCGTTAATAAAGTTGTGTCCTATGATGCACCCAAGATCTTGATGTTGGCGTTCCTTGCTTTGGTAGGCCATGCCGGCGAGGGAAGTTGGCGATGTACCGCTGTTTTTGAAGGGTTTCGCTGCATAGTAAATCAAAATTTTCTACGGATGCGAACAGAGGGAAAGCCAAGATCTAATCTAGGAGATGCAAACAACGAGAGAGATTGGATTAGATCTTCATACCCTTGAAGATTCGCACAGCGGAATGTTCGTCGGAACGTGGGTGATGTAGTCGTACTCGCTTCTCCTCCTCGCGATCCGATCCGATCTAGCACCACAAGTGGCGGTGCCTCCATGAGATGCACACGTGCAGCACCTTGACGTCTCCTCCTTCCTCGGACCAGCAAGTATGGTGGAGAAATGGATTGGATCTACAACACGACGGCGTGGTGTATATGGTGGAGAATTTCTGCAGCAGGGCTTCGCCTACAAACAGTCGGGAGGGAGAGAGGAAGGGCAGCAGGGCGGCTAGGGTTGGAGGGGAAGGTGTGGGGGGTGGTGCGCCCCCAGCCCTCTTTATATAGAGGGGTGGGGAGGCAACCCTAGCCCCCTCCCCCAAGCCAAGGCCGGCGGCCAAGGAGGAGGAGTGGGGGCAAGGAAACCCCCCCTTCTAGAAGCTCTATCTAGAGTTTAAACCCTCTTGGCCGGCTAGGCCCTATGGGGCCTTGTGCCCCTGGCCCAATGCGGCCAGGGCACTCCCTCATAGGCCCATGCCCCCTCCCGGAAGGTGGGGCCACGTTGGTCCCCTTCCGGAAGGTTCTAGAAGCTTCCGGTACAATACCGATTAACCCGGAACAATTCCGAACTCCAAAAACTGCACTGCCTTATATGAATCTTATTCTCCGGACCACTCCGGAACCTCTCGTGATGTCCCGGATCCCATCCAAGACTCCGAACAAAAACTCATAAACCAATTATCCAATCTATCCTAGCGTCAAGACATGTTAAGTGTGTGACCCTGCGGGTTCGAGAATATGCAGACATGATCTTCTATCAATAATCAACAGCGGGGTCTGGAAACCCATATTGACTCCCACACATTCATCGATGATCATATAGGATGAACCACGATGCCAGGATTCAATCAATCCCATATATATATTCCCTTCGTCTCGCGATATTTTACTTGCCCGAGATTCGATCGTCGATGCATCATACCTAGTTCAATCTCGTTCACGGAAGTACTTTACTACTCGTTCCGTAATCCGATATCACTTTGTGATTAACTCCTTAACCACATGCTTGCAAGCGTTGTTGATATCGATTACCGAGTGGGCCCAGTATATCTCTCCGACTTGGGAGGACAAATCCCATCTCGATACAACCCAGCAGATACTTTCCGATCACGAGAGACACCTTTATGATCACCCTCTCATAGGATGGCGTTTGATGACCTCAAAGCTTTCTTCGATACCGGGAGTTGTATTATCTCATGGTCTAAGGAATACAATATTTGACATAAGAAAAGCTTCGCAAAGACGAACACGATGACACGATCTAATTGCTTCGCTTAGTTTGGTCATCCACCATATCATTCTCCCAATGATATGATCTCATTATTAATTGACAACTCATGTCCATGGTTAGGAAACCTTAACCATCATTAATCAATGAGCTAGTCCTTAGAGGCGTACTAGGGACCGGTGTTGTTCACAAACCACACAAGTATTAAAGTTTCCGCAATACAATTCTAGCATGGAATATAAACATTATCATGAACAAGAATTATAATAATAACATCTTTATTATTGCCTCTAGGGCATAATTCCAACAGTCTCCTACTTGCACTAGAGTCAATAATCTAGTTTACATCGGCAACAATCTCACACCCATGGCACCGAGGTGCTGATCATATTTTACCGTGGAAGAGGTTTAGTCAATGGATCTGCGACATTCAGATCTGTATGTACTTTGCTAATCTTCGATCTCCATCTGCTATATAATCTCGGATTATATGAAACTTGCAGTTGATATGCTTGGTCTTTGGATGATATCTTGGTTCCTTAGCGAGTGCTATGGCGCGGTGTTGTCACACAATATCTCCGATGGGTCCAATGCACTTGGAACCACGCCAAGCTCGATGATGAAGTTCTGATCTAAACTCCTTCACTTGGCCTTCTGCGGCAGCCATGTATTCGCTTCTCTTTGTAGATCCCGCGATCACGCTTTGCTTGCAGCTTCTCCAGCTCACAGCTCCTCCATTCAAAATATACACGTATCACATGTCGAGATTTAGAATCATCCTTGTCGATTGTCGAAACTAGCGTCGATGTAACCTTTTACGACGAGCTGTTCATCACCCCCATAGACTAAGAACATTTCTTTAGTTCTATTTAGGTACTTTAGGATGTTCTTCACGGCTGTCCAGTGTTCCATTCCTGGATCACTTTGATACCTTTCGTCAAACTAAGAGCATTGGACACATCCGGTCTAGTACACGATGGCATACATGATCGAACCTATGGCGAGGCATAAGGCACTTTGCTCATAGCTTCCCTATCATTTACCGTATGGACCTTTGAGCCTTGCTCAATATCTTACACGACAACATAGGCCTTTGAACCTTTCTTTGCCTTGTCCATTCTGAACCTTTTGAACTTTGTCTAGGTATGTACTCGCTTAAAGCTATCGAGCGTCTTTGTCTATCTCTATAGATTTTGATGCCCAATATATAAGCAGCTTCACCTAGGTCTTTCATTGAAAAACACTTGTTCAAATAACTCTTCACATCGTTAAGCATGTTGATGTCATTTCCAATAATCAATATGTCATCCACATATAGTACCAGAAACGTCACCGAGCTCCCACTCACTTTCTTGTAGATGCAAGCTTCAGCAATTTGGAACAAATCCAAAGCTCTTGATCACTTGATCAAAGAAGGTTCCAACTCCGAGATGCTTGCTTGATCCATAAATGGAACGCTGAAGTTTCCATACTTTATCGACATCCTTAGGATCGACAAAACCTTCGGGTTGCATCATATACAACTCTTCATCAATGTTGCCATTGAGGAAAGCAGTCTTGACATCCATCTGCCATATTTCATAATCATGAAACGCAGCAATTGCTAATAAATCCGAATGGACTTAACATCGCTACGGGAGAGAAAGTCTCATCGTAGTCAACACCTTGAACTTGTCGAAAACCTTTCGCGACAAGTCGTGCTTTATAGACGGTAACATTACCATCCGCGTCCGTTTTCTTCTTGAAGATCCACTTGCACTCAACGGCCTTTCGGTCGCTAGGAGGGTCCACCAAAGTCCATACTTGGTTTTCGCTCATGGATCCCAATTCGGATTTCATGGCTTCTAGCCATTTCTCAGAGTCTGGGCTCATCATCGCTTCCTCATAGTTCGTAGGTTCACTGTCTTCTACTAACAAGACAGTCAAGACAGGGTTGCCGTACCACTCAGGAGGGGCACGCGACCTTGTCGACCTGCGACGTTCAGTAGCAGCATCGTCCGAAGCTTCATGATCCTTGTCATTAGCTTCCTCTATCGTTGGTGCAGGCGGCACTGGAACAATTTCAGGTGCTGCGCTACTCTCCAACTCAAGAGAAGGTTCAATAACCTCGTCTAGCTCTACTTTCCTCCCACTTACTTCTTTCGAGAGAAACTCCTTCTCAAGAAAGGAACCGTTCTTTGCGACAAACACTTTGCCTTCGGTTCTGTGATAGAAGGTATACCCAATAGTTTCCTTAGGGTATCCTATGAAGACGCATTTCTCCGCTTTGGGTTCGAGCTTGTCCAGCATCAACTTCTTGACGTAAAGCATCCCCAAACTTTAAGAAACGACAACTTAGGTTTAGCACCAAACCACAGTTCATACGGTGTCGTCTCAACGGATTTAGATGGTGCCCTATTTAAAGTGAATGCAGCGGTTTCTAATGCATAACCCCAAAATGATAACGGCAAATCAGTAAGAGACATCATCGATCGGACCATATCTAATAGGGTTCGGTTCCGGCGTTCAGACACACCATTGCGTTGTGGTGTTCCGGGTGGCGTGAGTTGCGAAACAATTCCGCTTGTTTTAAGATGCGTGAGAAAATCATAACTCAAATATTCGCCCCCACGATCGGATCGTAGAAACTTAATTTTTCTGTTACGATGGTTCTCCACTTCATTCTGAAATTCCTTGAACTTTTCAAATGTTTCAGATTTATGTTTCATTAAATAGATATACCCATATCTACTTAAGTCATCGGTAAAAGTGAGAAAATAGCGATATCCACCGCGTGAAACACTCATCGGTCCGCATACATCGGTATGTATGATTTCCAACAAGTCTGTTGCTCGCTCCATCATACCGGAGAACGGGGTTTTGATCATCTTGCCCATGAGGCATGGTTCGCATGTGTCAAATGATTCAAAATCAAGAGAATCCAAAAGTCCATCAGAATGGAGTTTCTTCATGCGCTTTACACCAATATGACCTAGATGACAGTGCCACAAATAAGTAGTATTATCACTATCTACTTTGCATCTCTTAGCCTCAATGTTATGGATGTGTGTTTCATCCCTTTCGAGATTTAGAAGAAATAAACCATTCACAATAGGTGCATGACCATAAAAGATGTTACTCATATAAATAGAACAACCATTATTCTCCGATTTAAATGAATAACCGTCTTGCAATAAACAAGATCCAGAAATAATGTTCATGCTCAACGCAGGCACATAATAACATTTATTGAGGTTTAAAACTAATCCCGAAGGTAAAACTAAGGAGAGCGTCTTGCGATGGCCATCACATCAACTCTTGATCCGTTGCCAGCAGCGCATCGTCACCTCATCCCTAAAGCCGTCTTCCGCAGCTCTGTTTGAGTTACAAATATTAGCAACTGAACCGTATCAAATACCCAGCACTACAATGAGGGCTAGTAAGGAAAACATCAATAACATGTATATCAAATATACCTTTGATGGTGCCAGCCTTCTTGTCCGCTAAGTACTTGAAACGATTCTTGCGCTTCGGTGACCCTTGTCCTTGCAATAGAAGCACTAATTATGCATCTTAGGACCGGACTTGAGCTTCTTCTCAGCGAGGCGATGCGCTTGCCGCCTTCTTGAAGGGCTTCTTTGCTCCTTACCTTTCTTGAAGGTGGGCTTGTTGACCATCAACACATGATTATCCTTTTGATGTCCACTTCATGCCTTCACTTTGCGAAGAGCTCGGTGATCGTATCGATGGAACCAATCTAATTATGAGTCACTACAAAACTTTTGTAGGCTGGGAGGAGTGATTGCAGAACCACATCGAGATTGAGCTCCTCTAGAATCGTGCATTCCAGGTTGCTCAAAGGCGTTGAGTGTAGCCCGTCATCTTAATGGCGTGCTCACTAACGGAACTCCCTTTCTCCATCTTGCGGTTAAAGAACTTCTCGAGATCTCATATCTCTCGAGCGGGCCTGGTGCGAAACATGGTTTTCAGCTCTTCGAGAATCTCAAAGGGCCCGGGATAGTCTTCAAAACGATTTTGAAGTTCCGGTTCCATAGCAAACAACATGGTGCTCTTAATCACACCATAATCATCTTTGTGCGACTGATAGACAGCTTTCTCATCAGCCGGCGCAGTTGCAGCAGGGGGGTCACCTAACGCTTTCCCAAGGACATAGTCTTTTTGACCGTCAGAGAGAATGATTCTTAGATTGCGAAACCAATTGGTGAAGTTAGACCCATTGTTTCTAAGCTTTTCCTTCTCAGCAAAAACGTTGAAGTTGAAGTTGGACTTAGCCATTTGATCTACAATATTTGCAAGTACAAATTAGACTATGTTCATGATAACTAGTTCAACTTTTAATCAAATTACTAGATGAACTCCCACTAAATTCAACATCCCTCAAGTTGTTTAGTGAACACGATCCAAATTCACCACACCTAATCCGATCTTCACGAGAAGAGATGTGGTTTCAATGGTGGACAACGAAGTGTCGATCATATCATTCATATGACTCATGCTTAACCTTTCGGTTCATGTGTTCGAGGCCATGTGCATACATGCTAGGCTCGTCAAGTTAGACCCAAGTATTTCCGCGTGTGCAAAACTGGCTTGCACCCGTTGTATGTGAGCGTAGAGTCTATAGCACCCGATCATCACGTGATGCTTGGACACGAAGAACTTTCGCAACGGTGCATACTTGGGGAGAACACAGTTTTTATCTTGATCTTTAATCGAGGAATCATCTTATAATGCTACCATCGCGATCTAAGCATAATAAGATACATAAAAGGATAAACATCACATGCATATAACTTTATGTGACATGGTATAGCCAATCTTCGCGCAATGATCTCCATCTTGTGCTTTCCGGCATGATCTCCATCACTCCACCATGATTGCCTCCACCACGAATAGCAACTACAACTATTGCTAACTACTTAGCGATAAAGTGAAACTATTATATGGCGCATAAGAAGTTGACACACAGGTCATACACAATTATAAAGACAACCATATGGCTCCTGCCGGTTGTATACTCATCGACATGCAAGTCGTGAAACATTACAAAACATGATCATCGCATACATTATACACATCACATCTTGGGCCATACCATATCACAGAAAACACTCCCTGCAAAAATAAGTTAGACGCCTCTACTTTGTTGTTGCATGTTTTACGTGGCTTATGGGAGTAGATGCTAAGAACGATTCTTACCTACGGAAAGCCACAACGGTGATATTATGGTTGCCAAACTCCGGTGTTAATCCCATGAAAACTATAGTGAAAGCGACATCCACCGGCCGCATGTGTGGAACAAGCCACACGTCAAGTGCGGAGCGGTCTCATGACGACGTCGCGTAAGGTTGTCCTGGACTGCTTCAATCTCACTATCCCGCGTCATAAGAAGAACACAAACAAGAGGCTTGCAACAGAAAACATCAACGCCCGCAACAACCATGTTGCGTTCTACTCGTGAAACACATCTACGCATAGATCTAGCTCTGATACCACTGAAGGGTTTCGCTGCATAGTAAATCAAAATTTTCTACGGATGCGAACAGAGGGAAAGCCAAGATCTAATATAGGAGATGCAAACAACGAGAGAGATTGGATTAGATCTTCATACCCTTGAAGATTATTCGCTGCAGGAACGTTAAATGAGCGTGGGTGATGTAGTCGTACTCGCTTCTCCTCCTCGCGATCCGATCCGATCTAGCACCACAAATGGCGGTGCCTCCGTGAGATGCACACGTGCAGCACCTCTACGTCTCCTCCTTCCTCGGACCAGCAAGTATGGTGGAGAGATGGATTGGATCTACAACACGACGGCGTGGTGTATATGGTGGAGAATTTCTGCGCAAGGCTTCGCCTACAAGCAATCGGGAGGAGAGAGAGGAAGGCAGCAGCGGCTAGGGTTGGAGGGAAGGTGTGGGGTGTGTGGCGCCTCAGCCCTCTTTATATAGAGGTGGGGGCAACCTAGCCCTCCCCAAGCCAAGGCCAGCGGCCAAGGGAGGAGTGGGGGCAAGGAACCCCTTCTAGAAGCTCTATCTAGAGTTTAAACCCTCTTGGCGGCTAGGCCCTATGGAGGCCTTGTGCCCTGGCCCAATGCGGCCAGGGCACTCCCTCATAGGCCCATGCCCCTCCCGGAAGATGGGGCCACGTTGGTCCCCTTCCGAAGGTTCTAGAAGCTTCGGTACAATACCGATTAACGGAACAATTCCGAACTCCAAAACTGCACTGCCTTATATGAATCTTATTCTCCGGACCACTCCGGAACCTCGTGATGTCCGGATCCCATCCGAGACTCTGAACAAAAACTCATAAACCAATTATCCAATCTAACATAGCGTCGAGACACGTTAAGTCTGTGACCCAGCGGTTTCGAGAATATGAAGACATGATCTTCTATCAATAATAAAAAGCGGGGTATGGAAACCCATATAGACTCCCACATTCATCGATGATCATATAGGATGAACCACGATGCCAGGATTCAATCAATCCCATATATATATTCCTTCGTCTCGCGATATTTTACTTGCGAGATTCGATCGTCGATGCAGTCATACCTAGTTCAATCTCGTTCATAGCAAGTACTTTACGTTCCGTAATCCGATATCACTTTGTGATTAACTCCTTAACACATGCTTGCAAGCGGTGTTGATATCGATTACGAAGCGGGCCAAGTATATCTCTCCGACTTGGGAGGACAAATCCCATCTCGATACATACAACCCAATGATACTTTCCGATCACCTGAGAGACACCTTTATGATCACCCTCTCATAGGATGACGTTTGATGACCTCAAAGCTTTCTTCCGATACCAGGGAGTTGTATTATCTCATGGTCTAAGGAATACAATATTTGACATAAGAAAAGCTTCGCAAAGACGAACACGATGACACGATCTAATTGCTTCGCTTAGTTTTGGTCTGTCCACCATATCATTCTCCCAATGATATGATCTCATTATTAATTGACAACTCATGTCCATGGTTAGGAAACCTTAACCATCATTAATCAATGAGCTAGTCCTTAGACGCGTACTAGGGACACGGTGTTGTTCACAAACCACACAAGTATTAAAGTTTCCGCTTAATACAATTCTAGCATGGAATATAAACATTATCATGAACAAGAATTATAATAATAACATCTTTATTATTGCCTCTAGGGCATAATTCCAACAGTTCCCCCCCTCTCTCTGGTCGACCGTGGTGGCGGGGGGAGAAGGTGGGATGCTGCAGGAGAAGGGGTGGTATCAGCGGGAAGGTGTGGGTGCTATGGAGGTCAATGGAGCTTAGTGGAGGGTCGTTTCCCTTGTGTTGGTCACACTGGTGGCTGGCGGTGGCGGGGACGGCAAGATCTGATGCTCCTACGGCAGTTCTTGAAACTTCAATCGGCGAAGGGCATCAGCAACAGCGACGATGCAGCGATGCTTCATCGGGCCAATGGAGCCACTTTGCATCTTGGAGCACGACGCTCCGATGGATCTTCTTCCTCCATGCCATTGAGCCAAATTGGAGGATCTTCTTCAACCTCAGCACGGGGTCCATCATCGAGCGCATCCCAAGTGGTCACGTCCACACGGTGACATGCCTGGTGGGCGGAGATCGAAGGTTCGGCGTCGTCAGTGGAGAAAGAGGGCTCGATTGATTTTCCATTTTCTTTCTAGGGTCTTTCTTGCAAACTATGAGGGCATAGTTATACTTGTTTTCTCTCTTGGGGTTCTCACCATAATTTGTACCCACCGCTTGGAATGAAGCTTCTAGGTCCTTTTGGACTCTCGCCATGTGCAAAAAAAGAAAAAAAAACCGTGCACGCTGATAGTAGAAACAACAAACAAGTTCCACATGGCCGCTGCTACCGCCGACAAGGCGTGTACACATGTACATATATGACCCCGCACCGGAAGAGTCCAACGCCGTGCCCATCACCATTAACATCCAACGAGACCGATCGATCGATGAGCAAAAGTTGGACCAAGACCCAAATCGTCCTTTCATTCCACTTCGGAAATGGATGTTGCAACAACCACTGTATCCATCGATCCGCACACGTCCAGAGCGAGACGGCACATACTGGTGGTGTGATGGCCCATAATGTTCTCCTGGCTACGGAGCTATCCGCACCGACCTATCAGATTCCCTTCATTCCGTCCATTGTATGGCCGTGTCGATTCTAAAATTGGTATGGCAAACATGTTTTTTTTAGAAAAGAGTATATATTAATACCATTGGGATATCAATTACACTCAGCCTCTGCAATAACGTATGTCCCAGCGGCCTCATGGATGCACACAACCTAGAAAAAAAAAAGAATTACAAAAAAGAAGAATCCCGCTACAGATAACTAATCTTCAAAGCAATAACAATGACACCATCAGAACAACACCGGTAGTCTCTCACTCCAATAACAACTTACTACTCCAATAACAACGCCTTCAAGAAGGAACCAGTGCCTAAGCGTCGTCGTTGCCCAATCAAAGATCATAGGTTTTCACCCTGGAGAAAGTCCTTACTCACAAAACAATGCCTTCAACAATGTCATTGTCAGGCACAACCAGTTAAGGTCAGACCTTGAATTTTAACCCAGCAAGATGAGACTGAGAACTCTCCATGTGTTGTCTTCCCGCACCAACAGTCGCTGCAACGAGTCCTAGATCACGCAGCCAGATCTCCGTCGTCACAAGAACAAAAATCACCATCGCTACTCTCATATTTCCGCTTTTCTGACATTCTCCATATCTGACTTCACCATGGCTCTAAGAATAGCACTTGGTGGGAGCAAACAACACAGCTTCGCAACGCTCCCGCTGAAACCAAACGGCCAGAAAAACAAGGTGTGCACGACCGAATACCTTCCGATCCAGCAATCTCCAGGCATGATACGCCCATGAGAGTTCGTCGGCGGAGCCTTCCGAAACCCTCCTCTCCAGACCAGATCAACGAGGGCAGACATCAATCAGATATTCGTCTTCGTGCGAAAGAAACCAAATGACCAACACCTTTATTAGATCTGACACAGCGACCCCCACACCGTCGGCCGGTTTCCGGAGAACGGATCGAACAGGCAATTAGGGAAAGAGAGGCGATCTAGGTCTTGAAACCCATCGCCGGCACCTCCTCCACCAGATCGCCCCACTCCGCCGCCCTGGTGGAACGAACAAGCAGCACGGGAGACGAGCGGCCGCTGCGCGCCAGCACTCCTGCAGTCGTGCTGCCGTGCCACCTTCTCCACACCGCCGCAGCCATCCCCGCCAAGGCTCGCCGCCACTCCATGCCTAGGCCACGCGCCGGCGAGGCAACCGAGGCCCCGCACCATATCCCGGACCTCCACCCTCACAACCCCTGAGACGAACCACCTACGCACGAAGGGGCCCTCTCGAGGCGCCTCGCCTCGCCGACGGGCAAGGCGCCGCCATCACGCCAGCCGGTGGCATCGGCCAGGAGAGAGGAGATCGCGGCGCCGCATTTTCCTAGGGTTCGGTGCCTCCGGAGCCGCCCCGCGCGAGGCGACCCGGGAGTCTGTTCTCCATGGCAAACGTACCTACCAGCAAGAACAAGTTTCTGAACGGACCCGCGAAAGGTTTCTGTCGGAACACCTCTTATCTCCATTGCTGGCTTAGGCGCCCTTTGGTATCAAAGTATTAAAGGAATACTTTGGTTTTAAAAAAACTGAAATATTAAATACTTTGAGGTGTTTGGAGTCAACAAATAATATGCTTTTAAAACTGAAGTATTCTCCAAAACTATGGTTTTTTCGAAGTATTTGAGAAAAAGGTTAGGGCTCTGTTTGACGGCTTAATTTTTGTAAAACCAAAGTATTCTAATACCATGGTATTGCTACTTCTGGCAATGAGAAACTTTAGTTTTAGAAAAACCAGAGTATTTGGAAAAAAAAATGTCTAGGGCCCTGTTTGGCTTCAAAGTATTTTTAAAGTATTGAGAGAATACTTTAGTTTCTAAAAAAACTGAAGTATTAAATACTTTGAGGTGTTTGGATATAACAAATAATATGGTTCTAAAACTGAAGTATTCTCCAAAACTATGGTTGTTTTGAAGTATTTCAGAAAGAGGCTAGACCCTCTTTTTTTAAAACTAAGAAAAAGGAAAAACTGAAGTATTACTTTGCTAGGCACTAAAATACTATAGTATTGATATACTTCAGTTTTAGAAAAACTTTGTTGCCAAACTAGGCCGACCTCTTCCTTTAGTAAAACTTTGTTGCCAAACTAGGCCGACCTCTTTCTTTAGTAAGGAAAAAATAACAAAGTTTTTGCTATACCACAGTTTCAAAACTACGGTATTTTATTGTGGCCAAACAGGTCAAAATATTGCAAACTATGGTATTTTAATAAACTGTGATATCTTTCAAATACCGAGAAAAAATTGTGTTACCAAACAGACCCTAGACCTCTTTTTTCTAAAACTGAGAAAAGAAAAAAAATCTAGTTTGGCTACAAAGTTTTTCTAAAACTAAAGTATATCAATACCATAGTATTCTAGTGCCTAGCAAAGCAATACTTCAGTTTTTCTCTTTTCTCAGTTTTAGAAAAAAGAGGGTCTGACTTTTTTCTTAAATACTTCAAAAAAACCGTAGTTTTGTAGAATACTTCGGTTTATAAACCATATTATTTGTTGAATCCAAACACCTCATAGTATTTAATATTTTAGTTTTTTCATAAACCAAAGTATTTCCTCAATACTTTAAAAATACTTTGATGCTAAACGGGGCCTAAAATATTGATTTGTTAGGCACTAAAATACTATAATATTGATATCCTTCAGGTTTTGAAAAACTGAGAATGAAACTGCCCGGTTTGCCAGGTTTATGTCTCCAAGCTGCCAAATCAGTCCATCTTTAATTCGGGAAAGAAGACAAACGCCCAACTGAAGAGGAACGAATGATGGCGATTAAGCAACAGGATTTAATTAGCAAGCTGAGCGTCTGGCCTCCTTTCCCTCGTCTGGCCTCCTAGCCAAGAAAGGAATTAGGGTAGCGGTCGATAGCAACCGCTAACTGCCTCTTAATTAATGCGGAAACATAGGACAAACTGGAGCTATAATACTCACTCAGACACAAATTAGGTGTCTCAGATTTGCCTAGATACGTTCATAAGTTGTTTACATGAACGAGCAAAAAAAAAAATTTGACAGAACATGAACGAGCAATTACGCGCTCTGTCCCAGTTAATTTGCTTAACGGTTTTTGCGAGTATGCAATGCAATCATCTGATCTCAGTCAGCATCGTTGACATCTAAAGTGGTACGTGTTACAATTTTCACCGACTTCGTGATGAAACATTAACCGATGGGCGATGGCTATGGTGGTCGATCGAGAATTAAGAGAAAAAAAATCAGTCAATTGACTTTCAACATGGACTTTCGTTTAAAAAAAGGATAACTCCAACCGCCTTATCAAGGTAATCGATCACAACAGACGAGCGACGACTAAGAGAAAGTATAATAGGAGAGCCCCTTGTTCTAGCTCATGTGCCGGTGAAGAATGGGATTTTCACTCTCAAGAGCGTGTACTAGTTGGCGGCGGTTGAACGCCAACGGCCTTTCATAGGTTCTACGAGTAGGAAACCTGATAGACATCGTGCCATCTGGAATGCATTATGGGGATTCCCTCTAAAGTTACGCATTTTTGCATTAAAACTCGCTAATAATGCCCTTGCAACTTGGGACACCAAATGCAAACATAATTTGGAAATATCTAACATGTGTGTACTCTGACAAAGCATTCTACGGCTGTCCACGATCAACCTTTGGCAAGCGATGTCAGAGGTCTGGATGCTGCATGATCCATCACGGGTCCTCAACACCGATAAGGAGTGCATGTTACACCTACTGGAAGGGAAGACGGAGCTAGAGCGGACGAGGATCCTCATGCTTCTCTAGAGTATATGGCACGTGCGGAACGAGATGATCCATTATAAGCCAGCACCTCATGTTGAATAGTTCCTTTGTATTCAACTTGTCTTCGATCAGGAGCCGCAAAAAGAACTTATGCTTTGGTAGAGAGGATGATTTCCAAATCCATTTATATGGAGTGGGGGCTTATACTTATTTGCCTTATACTTATTTCAAATCCATCCATTTTCCTGATTTACGGTGTTGTTCCAAACCCATGGGAAAATAACAAGAAGTAGAACTTTATAACACAAAATAGTTTAATATACCATTCTTGTCTACTAAAATATTCCTTAAGATGTTTATTACAATACAAAATACAAGACAAACTTTTGAATTTTACATTATTTGATTTTTTTGATATATATATTATATTTGTATCTCTAGCTAAATAATATTTGCATGTCACCATGATTCTTTTGTATTAGGGTATATGTATTCATCATTGATTATATTATCTTTTATTTTTTAATAGGGCAGGATATTAAAAATAGACATAGCTAAATTTGTATTATGGTATACTATATCAGTTTAGTACTCAATAAGGAAATCGATTTACATCTCCAAGTTAAGTAGATTACAAATTGTTTGTCCTCTTGGAGTGGCATTTTAGATTTTAACGTGAAGTGAATCATCTAGAAACACATGTTGCATAATATGCACTACGACAATGATCCAAGGCGCCAGCGACATTGGGATCTACTGCCACTTCCCTACAACTAGATGAAACAAGTTAAACATGACATAATAGTTATTCATACGCATTATAATTGTTGAAATTTCCCAAAGATATGATGTTGATGCCGATAACTGATTACTGGTTATGAATAGTCCAGCTACTCACATATACATATAGAGTCACTTTTAACCAGGAAAAAGTTATTTGAACATATCCATCGGTAATGTGAAATTGTATTTTTTTTGCAGGTAATGTGAAATTGTATTTAATGATACTGATTTTGTATTATATATATTTTTCCTTAATTTATATAGTGTGAAAAGTTTCCTTATTTTTTCTAGAAACCTAGTTAAATTTTATATTATATTTTGAGAAACGGAGATATGTAGCACGTGGGAATCAACATATTTAGCGGCAGATTCAGAAAAATAATTCACTCTTTGGGAAATCAATTCTAAGACTCAAGACATCTCTTGAAAGTCGGTTTGAGCGTCTTGGCCATACTCTAATGCCACATGGCCACGTTAACATCGGTGAGATCGATGCGCAAGTGCGAGCAAATACACCGATTCTTTCATTTTGTTATCTCTACTAGAAATGGACGTTGCAACAACGACTGTATCCATCGACCCCGCACACATGCCACACGAAACGAGACATGTTGGTGTGATCGGTGGTGATCTCCTCCTGGCTAAGTATAGCCACCCGCACACCGACCTGATATGATTCTCTTCCAGCAACAACAGGCTCCATCTATGGTGTATGTATGGTCAGTATCAGATCCCAAAAATCGCAAGGCAAATGTAGCATAGCCATCCAGAATCGCATGGAGTGGAGTGGCTATGTACAGGTGTATTTGGTAGGTTGTATGGGTTTTTTGGCCCAGTTCAATAGTGCTGAGATGGGCAATACCATGCTGAGACAGCCTCTGGGCCAGCTTTTGCAGAACATTTGGTAGCCTGCATACACATTTTTGCATGAGTGGAGAACAATGGCCCATCTTTTTGGTAGTCTGCATCGGCCCACTGAGAACACAAACACATATGTTTGGTTGCAAACTATGCATACACTATGGTAACCTCTCATATTGAAGTGGTGAGCATACCCACAGACAGTTTATCACAATCACAACACACAAAATCAGTTCATCCTATCAGATGACACACATGCAGTTAAGCAGAAGAAGATAACACGGAAGTAGTTCATCATAAGCGGTTCATCATTGGAGGGGCTACTATGTACCATCTTCGACCACAGTTTGATCAACCCTAGCTAATGGAGAGGGTGTTTCACCACCTCCCAAAATATATACAGTTTGTGTTCAGTCAGATCATCAGCACCATCATCATAGAGCTAAGATAGGTAAGTAGTACGAGTAACAAAGAAGCATAGGCAGGCCCTCCTCCCAGACGTAGTTCCTACGAA
This sequence comes from Avena insularis, assembly GCA_023614405.1. Classification (NCBI taxonomy): domain Eukaryota; kingdom Viridiplantae; phylum Streptophyta; class Magnoliopsida; order Poales; family Poaceae; genus Avena; species Avena insularis. The sequence continues at coordinate 19,848,971 of CM042684.1, forward strand.
GGCAGCACCTCAGCCATTCCCTCTTGTCACGTATAGGCATCGAAGCGTACAACCAACCTTGTATATATCTTGTTATCAGCAAGGTGGTCCATAGCCAGATCAACTGTTGGCTGGTGTACAGATGCTTCTCAATGAGAGGCTTGAGTGTGAATATGAACTCCATCTGAGCATAATTCTCCACTTGATTATAAAGGATATCCACAGGGAAAGTCTGAAAGAAACATGATTCCAATGATGATTCACCAATAGACTTGGATTGTGAGAACAGGATTCTAATGATGATTCACTGGAATTCGGTCAAAGGGGAGTTCTGCTGGGCCCTCTATCTAGGGTTTCATTGCATACCGAGCACCATAAGGCCGAAATCCCTTAAAAGTTTGCATTTGACCCTAGCATATGTATACAGGTGTGGTGAGATGTTAAAATACACAAAACCCATACCCCGAGAAGGGTTTGGACTCTATAGTAATGCTAAGTTTTGCATACTATGAAAACAAATTAATGTAAGGTTTATTTCCAATGCTAAGCTCAGCAAGTGATCTTTATAGTAGACTTATTGAAGAGATTAGTTAGTTGTTGTTAGCTTATATAGCTAGGTGTAATTCTATTCAAAGTTGTTTGCATTTTTTATTTTTATCTCATATTTTATGAAAATACTCGATAAGATGTTTACTTCAAAACAAAATAGAAGACAAACTTTTGATTTTTTTTTTGCATTATTTGCATTTTTCTTGATATAAATCGTATAATTGTATCTCTTAGAAATTAAGGATTATGTGTCTATCATTAAAATTTTGTATGCATGAGGATATGTTTTAAATCATCGACCATGTCATATTTTATTTTTAAATGGGGAATCATATTTTCAAAAAAGAAAATAAATGAATAATTGTTATAGTACACTTTATTAATTTAGTACTCAATATTGAACTCTGATTACATCTCCAAATTAAGTAGACCGTCATATAATATGCTATTCTCTTGGGAGTGTCATTTTACTTTTTTAACATGAAGAAATTCTCTAGAAATGGTATGTTGCAAATAAAGTGTGCCGCAACAATGATCCAAAGGTGAGCATCACTCAGATCCGCCACCTCACTTACCATTTGATGTAACAAATTAAACAGGTCAAATGAAGTTATTCATACGCTTTACAATTGTCGGGACCCTAACATATCACTGCATGATAACTTATAATCTTGAAAACAATTGTCCGAGCATATCCATATAGGATCTAGAAATGATTTGTTGCAACGAACTCAATTGTGAAAACGTATTAAAAATTAAACACGCAACCGAAGAGGAAGAATGATGGCGACTATGCAACATTATTTAATTAGCAAGAAAAGCATCTAGCCTTTTTCCCTAGGACTGACCGCTCGATCAAGGAAGGAATGAGGGTAGCGGTCTATGGCAACTTCTAAATGCCACTTAATGCGGAAACATACGACAAACAATAAATATTTATACTAATAGTTCACTCGCGCCAGCAATTACGTGTTTACTCTAAGTTGATTGATTTTCTTAATAGTTTTCCCGAGTATAAAATCGTCAGGTTCTTACTCTCGATCAACATCGTCAACAGCTTAAAGCGCGCAAAGGGAACGATTCTTGCTGAATTTGTGAACAAACGACACAACCGATGGGGCGATGACTAAGATGGTCGGTTGAGAATCAAGATAACAAAACCAGTGGTTGACTTTAAACAGAACCGTTGTGTAATACATTGGGATGCAACTACACATGATCATAATCTGTTACTGTCGGACCAATTCACTTGGCCATGTGACTCATAGACACGGTTTTCTACAAAATTGACATGCAAAATCCTTTGCCAAGGTGGTGTATGATGTGCTGCATTTGACTATACCTTCAATGCTTGGGCATGCCTCAATTGTAAGATATCCATATGGCAAGTGATTCAGTATATCATATAGACTTCAGATCGGAGAGCGATACATAAGTTGTGGGACAAAGTCGAAGATAGTAGGCAAGGGTTTAGTAGGTGTTGAGCTTCTATGAATGTTCACTGTTCTTTGCATCTCATTATATTTTTATTGTTTTCTATGAAAATATGATATGTGCCCATGTATTCTTAAAAAAAATCGCTAAGATGTTTATTTGAAAACAAAATATAAGGCAAACTTCTGTTTTTACAGTTTATTTAGATTTTTTATATAATCATAGAATTGTATCTCTTTCAGAATATAATTTTTCTATCATTAATTATGATTTTATTTTACATTATGATATATGTTTTCAATCATCGATTATATGATCTTTTATTTTTATATATGGCGCCATATACTAAAAATGGAAATAAATGACTAATTGTTACAACATATTGTATCAGTTTAGTACTCAGTATTGAGCGCTGATACATCTCAAAGTTAAGTAGACCATCATATAAATTTGTTATCCTTTTAGAGTGTCATTTCTATTTTTTGCTTGATGTAAAGGGAATCATCTAGAAATGCAACGTTGCAGAATTCTGTGCACGTCAACACTGATCCAAAGGTGATCATTTCTCATATAAGCCACCTCCCTACTGTTAGATGTAATAAATTGAATGGGTTCATATTTCAAATTATTCATGCACTTATTGTTGTCCAAGCATTGCAAATCAGATATAATATTTGAACCGATAACTAATCATGAGCAGTCTGGCAGCATATCCATATAGGACCTAGATTTGAAGCACTTATCGCGATGAACTCAATTATTAAGCCGGATCTGAGGTCGGCTGTGCCATTATAGAAAGATAAAACATTTGCATTTTTGGTATATGAGAAAACCTTTTGCAGACATATTTCGTCATTGACACAAGTAATACGATGAAATGGGAGATGGGCAAAGGTCAAGCGCCTGGAGAAAAGAGTTGGCATTCTACAATACAGGTGTTTGGCTAATTTTCTGGACGGCCGGCCGAAGATGTGAATAATGTGCATGCAAGTCTGGCATTGTTAGGCTCCTTAACGCTAGTTTCTTAGCTTGTTTGAATTTTCTTCCTTCAAGTCGAGCTTCCTTCGGCTATGCAGTGGATTCAAAGCGTCTCAACGCCTTGGGCTCTCTGACCGACGAGTCCGGTCACAGCCAGTCAGTGACACTGACCATCACCAACAGCCACGCTGGCCGCAGGCTCCGATAGTAGCAACAAACTCTACACGGCCACTGCCACCGTCGACAAGACGTGTACGCACCTAGGTGACACCGCGCCGGAACATGGTCCAACGCCGTGGCCGTCGTCATTAACATCGTCAGGATCGCACCGATCGATGCGCAAGTGCGGCCAACACAAATTCGTTCATTTCGTTCTCTTCAGAAATGGATGTTGCAACAACCCCTGTATACATCAATCCGCACGCAGCCAGACAGACTAGACATACTTAAGCCGCTTACCGGTTTGGGCTAGTTATAAAATTTATACTTCCTCCGGTCCATATTAATTGACTCATATTTGTTTAGATTTCAATAAATCTAAACACTATTTAGTATATATAGGTTCATTCAAATTTTAATAAATCAAAGTTAATTAATACTCCCTCTGTTTCAAATTACTCCGCATGCACGCTTACCTAGGTGGTCTAGTATTCTCTCGTTTTTCATCAAAAAATTCTTAGAATTTTTGGTATACGTAGTACATATTTCATACTATCTATTTCAAAAATTCAAGAATTTTTTTGAATGAAAAATGAGGGAGTACTAGTTCACCTATATAAGTGCGCCGACGGAGTAATTTGAAACAGAGGGAGTATGGACTAACTTCTGGGTTTAGATTTTATTTGTGAAGAAAAATAAACTAGAGTGCAACTAGCCGGTTTAGCTGGTTTGGTCGGTTTCACTTTTTACACACCCTTGGACATACTGGTGTGATGGCCGGATAATTTTCTCCTGGCTACGGAGCTACCCGTACCGACCTATCCTGGCTACGCAGACGAGATCACAAAATTGCTATGGCAAATGTAGCTGCGAGCAAGAAATTCCGGGCAAGTTTCCGAACGGACCTTTGAAAGGTTTCTGTAGGAACACATGTTATCTCTACTGCCGGATTAGTCCTTCTTTTTCCCTTGGACAATGAAACTGCCCGGTTGGCCAGGTTTCTGTCTCCAAGCTGCCAAGTAAGGCCATCGTTAATTCCGGAAAGAAAACAAACGCCCAACTGAAGAGGAACGAATGATGGAGATTAAGCAACACGATTGACATTAGCGAGCCAAGCAACTGGCCTTCCTTTCCTTGGGACTGACCGCTCGGTCAAGGAAGGAATGAGGGTAGCGGTCGATGGCAACTGCTAACCGCCACCTAATACGGAAGCATACGACGGACTATAAATAGTTGAGCCAATAGTTCACTAGCGTCTAGCCCCAGCAGTTACACGATTTGCTCGGTTTTGACTGATTTGCTTAACTGTTTTTGCGAGTATAAAATCACCTGGTTCTTACTCTCTATCAACATCATCAACAGCCTGAAGCGTGCTGCGTAATGATTCTCGTTGAATTTGTGAACAAACAATACACCCGACGGCGGCGGGCGAGGACTAAGGTCGTCGGTCGATAATCGATGGAAAAAAACAAAACCACTGCGTGAGACTTTGGGCTGCAATTGTGGTATGTATCAGTCTGTTACTGTCAGACCAATTCACATGGTCATGTGACTCTTAGAGACGGTTTTTGACAAAATTAATAAATAAAATGTTTTGCTAAGGTGGTGTAGGGTGTGCTGCATTTGACTGTACCTTTATGAATTAAGCACTCTCAAGTGTAAGGTATCCATATGGCAAACGATTAAGTATAGCATATGGAATTCAGATCGGAGAGCGATAGATGAGCCGCCGGACAAACTGAGCACCTAATATACATGCCCTCAAAATAGGAATACTGGAGATTACATCATTTTTCTTTGCATTTACGCTTGAAAATTTTGGTACATTCATTTCCAATATTTTGATTTCATGTATTGCACCGTCAAAGTGAGCTTGCTAGTAGAATTATGGAGGCCAACTTAGTTAGTGGGTGTTAGTTAATGTAGACGGGTGTAACTCTGTAGTGAGATAGCATGTAATGGTTTAGTACGAATTTAGCTTATATGGATGGTCATAATTCTTTATAGTTTATTTGTATTTTTTGTATCTTCTATAAAAATATGATATACTTTGGTGCACCGTTAAAAACTATTCACTAAGATGTTTATTTCAAAACAAAATAACATGCATATTTCTGAATTTTATACATTATTTGAATTTTTATATAATAATAGAATTTTATATCTTTCAGAATATATTGTTGTCATTCTATCATTTTATATCCTAGGCCTTCTACGTCCATATGCAGATCGGGCAAGGGTCACAATCAAACATGGATAAACATGTATAGGTTCCGCATGTTCTCATGCCTTCATTTTATTGCTTCCAGAATTTTGCAACGGATGTATGTTTTTTTCTACAAAAGAAGGCGCTCCCGCATGTACTAATTTAGTTGCACGTAATGTATCCAAGCTCCGCTAGATTGCCTTAAAGATGCTTTAGTTGTTTCAAGGTTGTTGGTATGTGGCTACATATGTTTGTGAAAGTACAAGGTTGAGAACACCGTGCGCAACAATATCCAGCATATGTTCATCCAGTTATATAAAGATACCACACATGAAATAACTCATCTTCAACCATTTTAACGAAAAAGGCACCAACCAAAATCACAATGGATAGAGCTCTCTTACATGTCACTTGGTAAACATGTAATCCTTATATAATTACAATATTTACATCTTATCTTGCATAAGTACTCTAGACAAAACATGCTATCATCTATCATATCGTGAGCACACTTTTCTTCACATTTTCTGTTAATTTCCGTAGCAATCGCGCGGGGTATCAACTAGTTTCATCTATAACATTCTTAAATTGAGCTTGCTAGTGGAATTATGTAGGCCAACTTAGTTAGTGGGTGTTAGCTAATGTAGTCAGATGTAACTCTAGAGTGAGATAGCACGTAAGGGTTTAATACGAGTTTATTAACTTCAATACATGCTCATAATTTTTTATATTTTGTTTGTATTTTTCTTCTATTTTATAAAAATATGATATGTCTTTGTATAACTTTAAAAACTGTTTGCTAAGATGTTTATTTCAAAACAAAATAAAAGACATATTTCTAATTTTATACATTATTTATGTTATTTATATAATCATAGAATTGTATCTCTTTCAGAATGTTTTTATCATTCTGTCTTTTTGCATTATAATATATGTTTTGAATCATTGATTATATGATCTTTTATTTTAAATGTGGCACCGTATATTAAATGGAAATAGATGACTAACTGTTATAGCATACTATATCAGTTTAGTACTCAATAACGAACTTTGGTACCTATCAAAGTTATGTAGACCCTCATATAGATTTGTTATCCTTTGTGTAGTGGGATTTTTCATTTTTGACGTTAAAGGGAATCATCTAGAAATGCAATGTTGCGGAATTTGGTGCACCGCAATACTGATCCAAAGGTGAGTATTACTCATATCTGCCACCTCCATACCATTACATGTAACAAATTGAACGGGTCGTATTTAAAGTTATTCGTGCACTCTATAGTTGTCGAAGCATCCCAAATTAGATATAATATTTAAGCTGACAACTGATTATGAATAGTCTGATGGCATATTGATGAAGAATATAGATTTGAAATACTTGTTGGATGGACTCAGTTGTGAAAACACACTGGTACGGTGGTGCCATTAGAAAGTTAAACCATTGGAACTTTCGGTATAAGAGAAATCCTTTGCCGACAACACTCATTTCGTCATGTATGCATGTATACGATGAAATGTGAGGTGGGCAAAAATGGTCCGTGCCTGATTTCCTGCACGGGCGGCCGAACATGTGAATAATGTGGCATGCACGTCTGGCATTGTTAGGTTTGGTTTCTTAATGGCAATTTCTTAGCTGGTTTGATTTTTCTTCCCTCGAGATTATAGCTTCCTGCGGTTAGACGGTCGTGTCAAAGCCTCTCGACTCGAATCTTGGCCTCTCTGACCGACAGGTTTAGAAAGTGCAGACACACTGACCGTGAATATTTCACCAAACTATAACAATTCTAGCCAGCCGCGCACGCTGATAATAGAAACAAGCTCCACGTGGAGAAGACGTGTACGCATGTACAGTACTCCGTGCCGGAACAGTCCAACGCCGTGGCCGTCGCCATTAACATCGGCGAGACCCGATCGATCGATGTGCAAGTGCTATCAAGACCCAAATCGTCCTTTCATTCCACTTCAGAAATGGATGTTTCAACAACCCCTGCATTCATCGTCCATCGATCCGCAAACAGAAATAGCTACGGAACACGTGTTATCTCAACTGCTGGATTAGTCCTTTTTTTTCCTTCGAGGATGAAACTGCCCGGTCGGCCAGATTTCTGTCTCCAATCTGCCAAATTAGTCCATCGTTAATTCCAGGAAGAAAACAAACGCCCAACTGAAGAAGAACGAATGATGGGGATTAAGCAAGAGGATTGATATTAGCAAGCAAAGCATCCCGCTCTCCTTTCCCCGGAAACTGATCGCTCGGCCAAGGAAGGAATGAGGCCCAGGGGAGCGTCGTAGCGCGCGGTCGATGTCAACGACTAACCGCCTCTTAATGAGGAATCATATGGCAAATTATAAATAGTTGCAGTATGTACTAGTAGCAAGTTCACAGGCGCGAGCAATTACGATTGTTTGCTCTGTGTTGATTGATTTGCTTAACAGCTATTGCAAGTATAAAATTGCATGGTTCTTACTCTCGATCAACATTGCCGACAGCTTGAACCGTTGTGTAACGATTCTCGCTGAATTTGTGAACAAATGACACAACCAACGGGCGGCAGCTAAGGTGGCCGGTTGAGAATCAAGAAAACAAAATCAGTAATTGACTTTAAACAAAACCAATGTGTGAGATTTTGGGCTACAACTGCACGTCCGGATCGCAATCTGTTAGGGCTATAATTGCACGTCCGGATCACAATTTGTTATGGCCAGACCAATTTACCTGACCATGTGACTCCTAGAGAAAGTTTTTAACAAAGTCAATATACAAAATGCTTTGCCAAGGTTGTGTATGATGTGCTACATTTCAGTGTACCTTGAAGGATTGGGCACGCCTCAAGATCGGAGACAGCCCCGTCTCCAGGATTTGGGGGCCCCGATGCGGCTTATAAAATAGAACTCTATTTTTTGTTCAAACTCAATAACTAGTAAAATGAAATCTTATGTTCACTTTAATTATTACAGTGTTTAGAAATATATTAAGTATTCATTCTAAAACTGTAAATATAGCACAAAGGTAATATCTAACCTCGTGTTCTACTAAAAATATGCGTTTGGTATTTCTTGAGATAAAATCTGCAATCATATCTTGACGGGGTTGAACGTGATCGCTGATCGCCTGATGCATGTAAATCTTGTACACAATTTTACATTAAGGTTCTATAAATCATTAAATATAATGCTACTATGATACTACCATATGATACCATGCACTATAGAGATAGTATCATACACTACTATCATATGGATGATACTATTAGTATGATACTCCCACTATGACCAACCTTAGGCCAATCACATGCATGCATGTTCTCTACTCCCTCTGTCCCGGTTTAAAGGACACAATTTGCAAACCATGCAATCCAAAATATTTAGACACAAAAGCATTTAATCTCTGTAATTACTCCCGTATGAAAAAAATGCTTACATGCACATATGTGAACAAATGTGAATGCTTTGCTGGCTCTTCTTCTCCTCATGAAATGTTGTTCTCGACACTATTAAATAGATCAATTAGAGGACACCTAGTGCTCAGAAAATCGCAAATTGTGTCCTTTAAACCGAAACAGAGGGAGTAAAACATTAAGTATAGAGACACTATTAAAAAACAATGCATTAAAAAGATTGTCACTTAACCATTTACTTCTCCTATGATGATGTACTAAAATATACTCCATTGTGAAAGACCTTTATTTTGCTTGATTGTTGTGCTACAACCCGGCGATATGGCAAGATCCGTCTATGCTCTCTCCTCTTTTATCTCTTACGCCTAGGATTCCAATGATATGACAAGTGTTATAGCCTGTTGGCTAGATTTTATTGTACTTGTCCTAAGGTGTTCGATTAAGAATCGCAAAAATAAAATCAGTTGATTGACTTTAAACATAAGATAACGTTGAAGGGAAACAAATCGTTCCAATCGAATGATAGAGGCAAAACCCATTAAGTCTGCTCGTGGCATTTGGATGGCATTCACTAGTGCAGGCCCCCCTTTAACTCCGGTTGGAAGGGCCCTCTAACAGCGGTTCCCAAACCGTTGTTGAGGGTTCGGTGTTAGAGGGGGGGCCCCTTTAACACCGGTTCTTATACGAACCGGTGTTAAAGGGTGGCGCACGTAATGCTGCAGGCTCAGGTTCTTTAACACCGGTTCAGATCCGGAACCGTGTTAGGATTCTTCTGCACGAGATTTAGGCCGTTTTCTGCGCGGAAAACGCCTAATCTTGCCGCGATTTCTCGCCTGCCCGTTGGGCGTATTTCTGCGGGAGGGGAGCGAGGGGAATCGATCGAGCGGTATACACATAAATCGTCATCGGTACATACGGTACATGAATAATTACAACTATTATTATACACAAACATCGTCATCGGCACATACATCGTCATCGGCATACATCGTCATCGTTCATTTTGGTGGATATCTAAAGAGTTCTCCAGCGTGGCGACCTCATCAAGTATGAACCCGCCAATTCCTCTTGAATGGCTCGTATGCGTTCAAATGGTAGGAGTTGGTCCGCATCCGTTCGATCTGAATATATATGAAGAATGGGTCAATATATATATAAGAATAAAACTCAACACAATTGATGGTAATAAAATAATGTTGTGGACTTTGTTTACTTACTCTAAGTTGTTCTAGTGCGGCTTGGCGTCACATATCGTGTTGCGAATGAATTCGCAAACATAGTACCCACATAAGTTATTGTCGTATCACGATGCGCGCACTTTACGAGAATAGAGTTCAATCAAAATAATAATCAATAAAGCATGATATAATGGAATTGGAAGCTAGCTAGTATTACTTACATTTTGGTCTACAAATTTTAGTTCTTGACCATTCACCCACGGCCCTGCCGTGAACCTTTTCAAACCCTGTCCGACAAAGAAAATGGATAAAGGAGTAATTAATTACTTATTGTCACAAAAGTTGCCGATCTAGTGCGATAATATGATTGAAATTACCTCGGAGCATCTCTCTAAAGTTTGCCCATATCTCTTTTCTTTTAAACGAGTCCATGACAAGGACTTTTCCCGAGTCCGGTTGAATGACTAGCAGAATAAAGTGGAACCTACGCGCATAACTCATCATCAGTTACACTTAACATCGAGTAAGCTGAAATAGAATGTGTACAAGAGAGAGGGTAAGTACTCACGAGAAGTTGTAAGGCAATAGTATTTCCCTTTTGGTTTGTTGTCTCAAAAGACGTTAGCAAGTAATCTTCTGTTTGCCGGGTTTGGTTTCTACCAATTCTTCATGAACTCTATTTGGGTCAACGAACCCAATGTCAAAAGGGCCTCCTTTCCTGCATTCCATAACCTTTTTCCTGCATAATAGTATATACATATATGGTGAGCATATATATATACATGCAATTAATAAAGTGAATGAGATGAGATATAAATTATAGAAATAGTACTTACACACAATAAAGGCTGATGGCAGCTTTGTCGAGTTCCTTCTGATTGAATAGAAAATGCAAGTCTTGAATGTTGAAGTCGATCGCGTCATCTCCAGAAGAAAATATCATCTCTTATATGCGTCGTGATCCATTCTAACTTTCTCGTCTTGCAGAAATGAAGGTACCACTTGTGCAATTTTCGCATCTTTGTTGGTAGAGTCTTGAGCTCCTCTTTCTTGACGAGATTCTTCCCATACTTCCATGGCTGTATGGGGTTGGCATCGCATTTGGGCAAGTTGTCTCCCATGACGTTCAAGTATGCAATGTAAGTCATCCCCATCTCATTGGCCTTCCTTTGTAGCTCTGCCTCGTAATCATTTACGGGAGGAGCGTCCCCGTGTCGAACATTTGGGCGGGGCACATGATTGGTTTTCCTACTCCGAGCATGGGAACTGTTTTCAGGATGCCTCACGATCGCTACTTTCCCTCTGACGCCTTGCATCCGCCTTCAAAATCTGGCGCCGTAGTCCGGCACAAGTGGGGCAGGTTTCAAAGATTTTGTAAAACTTCTCCACCACCGCCGGATCTATTTTCTCCTTTGGCTCGCCCGTCTAGGTGCAAAGAATTTCTTGACCTGTTCTTCCGAGATCCTATTGGTCTCCTCACATCGCGATTCCACGGTAAAACCGGCAATGGCTTGGCGGAAGGCTGCGGGGCGTAGTTTTTTGAACTCTTTGGCGTCGGTTTCTGCGGATTTTTCTTTGTGGCAGCATGCTCCTCGTGGCGCTCTTCCGCTTACGCTGAGGAGATGGCTGAAGCACCGGAGATGGCTGATGGGTCGAGATGGCTGCCTTGAGATATGGCAGTGGGCGGAGATGGCTGCCACGGAGATGGCTGCTGCCAAGAGATGGTGACAGGCGGAGATGGCTGCACTTGGAGATGGCTGTCAGCAGAGATAGCTGAAGCGCGGCTCAGACGCTGCGGAGGCGCGGGGGTGCAGTGACCTCAATTTGGAAGCACAATGTGTTCCTTCTTTCAAAGAATGGTTGTTGTCTGCAAATTTGAGTTGAGTTTCCCTTCACCGTAGCATGGTCAAGCTGTGCTTCCTCATATTCCTTCACAACCTCATCCACCCCGACAATAGCATAGCCATCTGGAATCGGTCGGCAGTGGTAAGTTCCACCAGCTAGAGGAGGTAAGGCATAGCCGACCGCCACCTTAATGGATAAGCCCATTAATCTCACATGCAGCTCAGCGTGTTCGCTCTCCGTGATCTCATCCACGGGTATCGAGGACCCGTCATTTCAAGCGTGGGCACGTTCTCCGTGGAAGCCACACGCTTTTCCGATGCAGGCGGGCAGCTTCCAATGCAGGCTTTTTCGTGCCGCTGAGATGGGCGGTAGCTTGATGGCTTTTCATGCATTCACTTGCGCTGCAGCGCCGCAAGTGCATGTTCTATCTGTGTCATCCGCTCTGACGCTTTTTTTTTCTGCGCGCCATCTGTAAGAGTCGCTCAATTCGCAAACCCATCCTTCCACGCCATACCCCGTGCCTCGTGCATGTCCAGGTGTTCTTTTTACCGATGGCGTGTGAGCTGGTCATTCTATCTGTCGGGATGGAAGGTCTGGCGGATGTTTCCTCGTATGCCGTGATGAGTTCAAGTGACGGGTTTGGCACGGAGGGTTGGGAAGATACACAATCCTGTTTCTGAGTCCAACCTTGCCCCGATTCCGTAGAACCAAGTCTTTGCACGTAGGTCCCACCCATCTGTCTGGGGTGTGATCCCTCTCTCGCGCAGGGCCTTCTCAGCTTCCTCCCACTTAGGCCTCTGAGATATGTAGCCACCTGACCCCGTCCTCTGGTGATATTCCTTCTTCAGGGCATTAAGCGTATTGGTTTCTGACCTCTTTTTAGCTATAGCACTTTTTTTATATGTCTCAAATTCGGGCCAGTGAGGTCTTATCTTCGCATAATATGCGTCTTCGAAATTTGAGTCTCGCCACTTTGACAAATTTGTTCAATTTTGTCTTCCGATTCTGAAAGCGTCAGCCATCTTCTTTAGAGTCCACTCTTTGACCTTTTCCTTTATAACCGGGTTGTTTTCATCCTCCTCTGGCGAAAGGGTGAAATTTACCAACAACGAATTCCAAAGCGTTTCTTTGGATCTGTCATCGACAAAGGTACCGTCGCCCTTCTTTGGCTTATTCCAATTTTCAATTATGATTGGGATTTGGTCCCTAACAAGAACTCCACCTGACGACAAATTTGCTGCGCCTTCTTGGGCTCCATCGGCCTGCCATCAACACGATCGCCCGATCGTGAACTTTGCACGATCTTTCAACCGCTGGCTCGCGCCTCGCTTGCTCTTTTTCGTAGAAGAAGATGGTTGCTGGCTGGTCGATCCAGAGGGCTAAAAGAAGAAAGAAGCGTTAATTAATTAATACATGTAGAACAAGATTGTTGGTGGAAGTCAGCAGAGGCTTAATCAATGCATATACCTCGCCGGACTTTGTAACCATTAAATTGCGTTCACCGGAGTCTTCATCGGAGTCTTCATCTTCTCCATGACTAGTACTTGAGCTGTCGTCATCATGTCCCTCCAAGTTCAGATATTGTGAGGTGTCCTCATCAATAATGTTCTCCATTATTTCTTCTTCTTCAAGGTTTCTACTAAGTGGATCCATAGTTTCTAAAACAGTAATATTATCTAGAGTAAGAGTGTAAACATTCAAGTGGACTTGGATTCATACACAAATATACATATTATTCATACAAAAATACACAAATGAAATTAAAACCCTAAGGATGCTTGATCATTTTAAACGAGTTCCGAGGGGTCGAAACCCTAATCAGGATGAAACTATGTTGCCCGCGAACCCGCCCCGCTTGACACCCTATCTATACTACTACTCCCTCCATAATTACATGCCATCTTATTTTCGAGTTTCCCGATGTTAGTGAGATGTGCAATGATACACTATATTAAAAAAGACAAGCGAGACTGGTGGGGAAATGGTTGCTCCTGTTGGCGGTGGCGGTGGCGGTCTTGGCGCGCGGTGGCGGTGGCGGCGAGGGTGAGGACGCGCCCAAGGCTCTCTCTTGTGGCAGCCGGTGTGATGGCGGTGGCGGTCTTGGCGGTGGTGGTGGCGGTGGCGAGGCAGCATGAGGCGGCCGGTGGCGCTTCTCTGGCAAGGCTGGCGGTGTTCGATCGATCCGCTGCTCTGGGGAAGAAAGGAGGGAAGGTGAATTAATACCCCGACATCGATGGCATACTATACCGCTTAGCCACCGGAGCTCGCACCACCTAGGCCGCCCCTGCAGCCGAGAGGGGAGGTCGTCCCCGTACACTAAACTACACTAAATAACCCTAAACTAATACTAACTAATTAACTAAATAAAATACTAACTAATACTACTAATAATTAACACTAAACTAACCCAAAAAAATATACTAAACTAATACTAACTAATTAACTACTAATAATTAACTAAAAAGATTAACTACTAAAAGCTAACTAATACACTAAACTGCTAATAAATAACTAATACTAACTAATTAACACTAAACTAACACAAAAACTAACAAAATAAAATACTAATAAAAACTAGCTAGTACTAATTACCTCTCACTAAGTGGCGCTTGGCGGTAGAATGGGCACTTGAAGCAGTCTAAGACAGCTGTGTGGCGGCAAGAATGGACAGGCAGGCTGACAATACACATAGGCTGACTCTCACTGCTCGAACTGGTTCGTCTGGGAAGAGAGAGGAAGGAGAAGGCGGTGACATGGTTATACCCTCAGTGCGTAACTTCAGCATACCTGGTCCAGCCCAAGGAAGGCCCACGGCCAATATCGCCAGCCCATAAAGATTTTCGGGTGGCCCAGGCCCATGACGCCTTCGGATCCTTGAAGAACAAGACTAGAGTTTCAATACAACTTGTAACCTACTCGTATCGGTACCTGAGACCTAGCCTCCCCATATATAAAGGCTAGGAGGGTCCAACGAGGAAAAAAACCCAACAACGATTACACCCTGCGATTACGACATACACACCTCCACACCAGATCGAATCTGCGCACCCTGTAACTTTCGGTTCCGCAATAAAAAAGCGGAACAAGCAGGAGTAGGGTTTTCCCTCGGGGCTGAACCAGGTAAATCCGTGTCCCCAGTTTGCTTGTCTGTTAACCGTGCCACGATCTCCAGCATCCCCATCTTCTCCAAACCCAAGTCCATAACAATGGGCATTGGCGAGTTGAAACCTCGTCAATTGGCGCCGTCTGTGGGAATTGGGGCTGCTGATGTCTTGATCGTGGCGGTTCGACCCGATCGATCTACAACTCCTCGGCGGATAATCACCTCCTCTTGGCGCTTTCGACTTCACCGCCCACTTCGGCCACCATGAAGGATTTTGAGCCCGTGGCGGCGGACTCGAAATTCTGTTCGGGAGCTTCTGCTTCCAGGTGGGACAAGCTGGCACCCTCCGCCTCCCCGAGCGGATGTCCGTGCCGCCGATCAGGCCCGCTTCGTGGGCTCCACACCCCGTGCTACGCACGTCACCATCAACAGATGAGTTCTACGGCAGCAGCAGCTGCAACTCCGATCTGTGCGATCCACCTTCGGATGAAGGACCCTACGGTTCGAATCCGAAAGCTGCGGCAGCAATAACCAATCTGCGGCGCTATCGTGCCGCAATCATCAAACCGGCGAAGACCGCCTAACCGCCGCCAACCCCAACCCGCGAGGCGAAGCAGCAGCAGGGAAAAGCAGGGCCACCTCATCCAACTTAGCAAGAAGGATGGGCGAAGCACGCCCAGCCATCGCGGCGAAATAGTCCTACCTCTGGACTCCCCGTGACCTGCTGATGGCATACCACTACCTCCTCATCGAGGAGCACAAGCAAGTCAAGATGCAGGAGACGCTCGATAAACGCAAGAAAGCAGCCTCTGAGTCCAGTGCGTGACGAGCTGCGCTCTCCGCCATGGGACCCGGCTCCAGCATAAATGGAAATCAGGGAAACAAGCACCACTCTCGGGTGGAAAACATGGACACGAAGGAGCGGCGTGACGTGACCCAAACCCTCCACACATCGTTCATGGATATGGGCGCCGGCAGCAACATCACCCGAAGGCGCCACAAGCGCGATCATGGCGTACGCTGCGTATCTTGCGGCTCACCCACCTCCGGAGGGACCGAAAAGGGCCATGCATGGTCGCACTCACGGACTAGGACTAATCGGGCTGCGCTCCACGAAGATGCTCCTCGGGCGAAGAAAAGCTCCGGCGGTAGCGGCCGGAGCCCCACTCCCTCATCCTAAGATGAAGATGAACACGACCTTCCTCGATGGAAGAAGAGCTCGCACCGCCAAAAACACGACTACGACGCCAGAGACTAGCTTACACAGCGCCAAGATCGACAAAGCCGCGCCAAGCGCGCATGCTCATCGAATCTGAGATGGATGAAGGCGAAGGAGAACTCTGCGGGGCTCGATGCTTCAGCGAGATCCGTCCGTGAACACAGATGCCACGCAACTTTAAGCTTCGCCGGATACTCCGAAGTTCAGCGGCATAAGATCAAAGTCCTGGCTCGGCGACCATCATCATCCGTCAAGCTTCACGGAGGCAACAAAGAAACCGCCATGCAATGCCTTCAGTTGCGGTGACGGTAGCGGCGAGTCAGCTCAGCGACCTATCATCGAGATCCATCCGAAGCTGGGAGGAGCTAAACATAGCTTCATCCGAAACTTCAAAGGCACCAGCAAAAGGCCGCCTCAATCGAAAGCTGCGAGCACACTCGGAAGCAGGTGAATCTATTAAGCTCGTACATACTACGCTGGTCTCGACCAAGAACTCCACAGCACACATCTCCGAAGCGGGCCATCGACGCCTTCAGGGGCGGCGTCAACGCCCGAACTTCAAGGAGAAACTTGGGCGTAAAGCCCAAGACACTCGACCAGCTCATGGAAATGCCATGCGATTGGGCGGATGGCGAAAGATTGCATCCAGGCGCAATCGAGATGAAGAAAGCGACTACTGACGAAGAGCGAAACGCGCAGCAAGAGACCAGCGCGTCTCGAGGACGCGACGGACCCGACATGGTCGCGGCAGCTACGCCGACCGCCGTAACGACAACGGCCCGCGGCGGAGGATATCGCGGCGGAAACTTCGCGACAGCAGACGACCAACGCGATCGTGGCAGCGCGCGACGCGACAACGGACCTTCAGCACTCGACAAACTTTTGGGTCCATGCACCATCCACTTCTACATCGACAAACAAGATGGCAAAAGAAAGCTAGCCACATGCTCAGGGCGCGCGAGTTCGAAACTCAGCGAAAGCATGGTGCAGATGAGGCAACAAGCTCCAATTCTTGCGTTGGAAGCACTTGCGCCCGACGAAATAGCACGGAGCTCCTCCACCGCCGCCTATTGGAGGCCCACATCAACCAGTCGCACCAGCATCAAAACAACGCCGGTTAAACACCCCCACCAAAAGGAGCACTCAATATGATCTGAAGGGCGTCCACAAGCGAGTGCGAAGAAAATCACCCGACAAATCAACATGGCCGTGACAACTCCGCTGCAATCCACAGTACCTCGGCGGATCGAGTCCTGCATCACATTCACCGCGGATCACCCTTGCGGATCCCTCGCCCAGGTCATGCTGCCCTGGTCTTTGGGCGCGATCGGAGGCTTGAGATGAGTCAGCGTCTTCATGGGACGGCGGCGGCATCAACCTAATATTCGCCAAGCACTCTAGCAGCTATGCGGATCCGCAATGCAACTGGAACAATCGACACAACGTTCCACGGCATTGTCGAGGAAGGCATCTTCCCCAGGCAAAATAGGGCTCGGCGTCATCTTGGGACAGGACAACTTTTCGGCGGGCGCCTAGAATTGAAGTGGTGGGTGGCGTCGCAATACCACGCCATCTGGGGACGCGTAGCATTCGCAAGGTTCTGGCCGTCCCACACTCGCATACCTACTACTCAAGATGCGGGACCAAGGCGTCATCACGATCCATGGGAGCTTCACCCGATCGGACCAATGCGACAGGATTTCAACAAAATCTCCCGATCCTTGGCATGCAAGGCGAGCTTGTAAGGCTCCAGCGGCGGACAATGGCTACCCCGGTCACCAAGCGAACGCACCTGATATGTCTTTCGACTCCACCATCAACACCAAAAAGTACAGGTCCATCCAACGGATGCCTCCAAAACGGCGCTAATCACCAACGACCTCAACACCGCATAGGAAGCGGCGCTCGTCGAATTCCTCCGTGAGCAGGAAATCTTAGCTGGTGTCCTGCGGACATGCCGGGAGTTCGCGAATTCGCCGCACTCAATGTCTTCCGGACACCAAGCGATCAAGCAGTCCATCCGAAGGCGCCGACCACGAGCGAAGCTATCGGCAAAGAGATCAGCAGTTACTGCGCGAGACTTCATCCAAAATCAAGGAAGCGAGTGGCTGGCAAACGGTGATGGTCCCGAAGAAGGACACGGACATCCTGCGGATGTGCGTGAACTTCACGTCCTGAACAAACACGCCCTAAGGACCACTTCCCTCTCCCTCGGATCGACGGATCATCGATTATTGCGGGTTGTGAAAACTCTCCTTCCTCGGCGCCTACTCGGGCTATAACCAGATTCGACTCAAGGTCGAAGATCAAGAAAAGCGGCGTTCATCACACCGTTCGGAGTATCTTGCTACAACACAATGCCCTTCGGGCTAAAGAACCGGGTGCCACGTACCAGCGATGCATGCGAGCCTGCCTCAAGGACCGGATCGGTCATAGCGTCCAAGTCTATGTCGGCGACATAGTCATCAAAACCAAGGAGGCAAGAACACTTATCGGCGATCTCCGGCGAGGCGTTCGACAACCTTGATCGCTCTGGGATCAAGCTCAATCGAGAAAAGTGCGCCTTGGCGTCCCCTCGGTCATTGCTCGGATACTTCATCTCTCAGCGAGGATCGAAGCGAACCGAAGAAAATCAAAGCTATCATGACAATGGAGAAGCGAAAAACCTCAAGGCGTTCAGCAGCTCGCGAGGCGATAGCGGCACTAAGCGAGTTCATCGGCCGCATGGGCGAAGGCCCTACCATTTTACCAAGCTACTGCGCCATGAGACAAGTTCAGTGGACACGAAGCCAGCGGCGCATTCGAAAACCTCAGCGGCTCCTCTCCACCTCGCCCGTTTGGTCACGCCAAAAGCGCGAGCCCCTGTTCTTGTACATAGCAGCCACACACACGGTGGTCGACCTGATACTCGTGGTCGAACGACCGAAGAAGGCAAGACCCATGGGGCAACGCCCAATTACTACCTCGGCGAGGTTCTCACTCCAACAAAACAGCGGTACCGCACTACGAAGCTGGCCTACGGCGTGTTCATGACGGCTCGACGGTGAGCCACTACTTCCGGGAGCATCGGTGATGGTGCGTCAGCGAGCACCCTAAACAGCATCTGAACAATCCGAGGCCCGGGACGGCGTGGCGTGTACGTGGGGCATCGAACTATCACCACTGGACATCATCTACGAGAAGCGACAATCAAATCTCAAGTCCTTCCGGACTTCACTGGTGCCTTGGATGGAGCTGCAGCTGCGACACCCAGACATGTCGCAATCTGGACAATGCATTTTAGCGGCTCCAAGCGAAGCGGGGCAGGAAGTCATCTTGACCTCCCATAAGGTGACAAGATGAAATCGTCCTTGGATGAAATTGAGCCTCCAACAACGAGGCGAATCTGAGGCCCTCATCCATGGCATGCGGATGGCAAAAATATGCGGCGCCATAGCGCTGGTCATCTGGTGACTCAACCTTGTCGTCCAGACGATGAATGAGTCACGGCGCCCGAAAACATGATCGCGTCTGCGCACTATACAACGCCTTTTCGAAGGAGAATTCACGGCTGCGAACTTGACGCGTCGGAAGAGAGAGCAACGAGGAGGCCGATAGACTTCGCCAACATCGGCTCCACTTGTGCAAAAGTACCACCGGTGTGTTCCTCGAACAGATCTGCGTGCCATCCATCAGCGGAAATTCCCCAAGGGATCACCGAAGAAGCGAGAACACTCGGGGCTCGCTACCCGAAGGTCAAGAAGGACCGAAAAGTTGGATACCGAAGTCGCCATGGTCAACTGATGCAGGTCATGGCGGTCGAAGAAACTGGACACGTCCATACCTCCGGTTCACGCTAAGCGGAAACTTACGGACAACCCGACGGATGCGGCGCATATCTGTCGGTCAAAAGCCTTCACCATCATCAGCGAATGGCTGTACAAGCGCAGCATTACAGGCGTCCTACAGCGGTGCGTCACCATCAGCGATGGCAAGACCATACTCAAGATATCCACGAGGGCATCTGCGGCCACCACGCGGCAGCTCCTTGTCGCCAAAGCTCTGGCAGGATTCTATTATTTGACCATGAAGCGCATAAAGGACATCGTCCAGAAGATGCAACGTGCCAGCGGTTCGCCGACAAACCGCCGCACTGGGTCCGAACTCCGACCCATACCCATAGCTTGGCCTTTTGCTCAATGGGGCCTTGACATGATCGACAAACTGCCAAAATCCTCGAAGGGAGGACACGTCTTCCTCTTGGTCGCAGTCGACAAATTCACCAAGTGGGTCGAGGCCATGCCAGTCACCAATCAGAAGGGCAAAACCGCCGTCAAGTTCTTCGAATCCATAGTCTACAGGTTCGGCGTACCGCATAGCATCATCACCGATAACGGATCAAACTTCATCTCCGAAGAATTCCAGGACTTCTGCGAAGGCCTCGGGATCAATATCACGTACGCCTCAGTGGCGCACCGCAAACAAGCGGGCAAGTGGAAAGGCCAGCGGCCTAATCGGCCAGCATCAAGAAAGCGCCTCATGAGCTCACTCGAGCACAAAGGCGGCAAGCTGGACAAAGAGCTA